>OX381716.1:32989742-33589742 GCA_947462335.1 Harmothoe impar | reverse complement strand
AAGTGATTGTAACCCTGATTTAGTGATATGATTTAAGTATATTGAATTTAATACTTTGACATTGACTGTGATACACAATAATTAGTAGATACAATACACTTGATCTCTCTGCAACCCCCATCACAACTCACTATGACAAACTACGATTTACTTTTACAAGTATAGTCTCATCACCAACTCTTCCATTCCATGTTTACATGGCACCCTACACCTTGCCTTACCTAGTCCTGTTCTTCCATATGACCACAGCCGTATTTGGCCGTTGACTCAATAGCTTCTCATTAATGTCCCAGCTTGGGCCATTTATTGGTTAGCATTAGGCATCTTTAGGTGAGACATAAGGTCAGGGTTACAGTACTTAGGGCAATGAACGGTAGATTGATATTTCATATGAATGGCTTTCACAATGTTTATGTGTTTGGTAATATGCCCTCAGAGAGCCTGGCTTCAACTAAGTGGGTTGTATACCCATTTGACATTATATCATTAATGATTAATTATACAAAATGAAGACATATTGATTAAACATGTTTTTGTCTTGCACTGAATATAATTAGTGCTGTATTGCTTGGAAAATATATTCAAATTTAAACTAACTAATTTAATGTTACAAACAACAATAATTGCTTATTCATGTTGTGTATTTCTGGTAAAGTATCGATCGAATTTTAATTATTATAGTGGTAAAGGATGTACAAGAAGTATTGTTGAGAATCAGCTTAATCTGCAGAAAAAATTGTATGATAATAATTATTCCTTCATATTTCTAAAATGGTCCTGATATGTCTCCTTTATCTGTATAATTATAAGCCTAGGTCTCTGCCTCTGTCTCCTTTTTATTCTGCTACACATAGGGAAATGTGGGCGTCACTGTTGACAAAACCAACTATTTCTGAAAGTCAGGTACTGCCTGACTTTTAGAAATAACCTGCTGATATTCCCACCCTACTGGCTGCAGCATACTCTGATTGATACTCTCCAAACCACACGTTTGGTACATTGGCCTACCTCATTATATTCCCCTTGGGGGTTTTAATGACCCATGTGTTTCCATCACATATGCAATTGAATTGTGTAGCATATTGCACCACTGAGGTGAACCTTCTTATTAATCTCGATGATTGTAAAGGTCTCACTGTCTATGAGATCAATTTTCAAATGTAATGATTGCTTAGTCACTTGCACATTATCATAGCTACAGTAAAGCATGTCTAACCTGCCAACCTATAATTTATAAACATGATATAAGGTTACAAAGACAGAAGATAAGGAAATTCTACAGTCCTAAAACAATAGAAACGAACAATGTACTCATCATTACTATTAGCAGCTATTTAGTTGGCCCTTCAAATCTCATTATACTAGATTTTCCGATTTTCCCATTTATATCCCTTATTGACCCATGTCCTCTTAATCAGTTCATTCCCATGACATAATACGACGCCAACAAAGCTGCACATTCAGGTTGGTCTGGTTTCAGCATATAAAGATCCCTTTCATTCACAGTACCTATGCTCTCAGTGGCTACTGTAAAAGGCCTAGGCCTATTGGTTCGGAACCGGTCTTCCAGAACACTAGACTACTTGGCCAATGTTGGATGGATGGAAACTGGCTGTGTGAAACACCTTCTGACACAGAGTGTATAAAAACATCTGCTGTGGGGCCTTCTATCAATCTTTTCCATTCCAAATATGGGATTTTTTTCACCGAATATGGAATCTTTTAACGTGGCCTATCATATTCTACCTAAAAAAGGCTACTAGTATTATATGTTTTTGCTATATTTTGGTCTTCTTTGGGCTATATGGAGTCCCCTGGTGCCCAAAGTTGGTACTAAAAATCCCCCAGGGAGGGCCTTTTTCCCTTGTTGATCCATAAATGTGGATCAACAAGGGAAAAGGGACCTCCGCGGGGGATTTTTAGTACCAACTTTGGCCACCAGGGGGCTATATATAGCCAAAAAGGACCAAGATATAGCAAAAACTTATCAATACTACTTTTTTATGTAGAATATGATAGGCCACGTTAGAAGATTCCATTTTTGGTGAAAACATTCCATATTTGGAATGGAAAAGAACGTTTTTGGGCCTAAATTGGTGTTTTTGCACATGTTGGTTGCCATGGAAACATGATTTTCCTTCTAAATCGAAATTTTTAGAAAATTGAATGAAAGAAGGCCCCAAAAGGATTTCTATGCTGAAAACAGAATGTAAATACCATTTTTACATCAAAAGCTGTGGCCAATTGTTTGGAAAAGTTTGGATATTTGGTAATTAGCATAATTATGCTAATTAGATAGGAATATCTCTAAAACAAAGTAAGATAGAGCTTATTGGCATTTAAGATTGGACAGTGACCACACATATTCAGAGAGCCAGTACTCAAAAACTAGAAGTTGTATCTGCTTATAAAAGATATCACTGGAAAGCTGAGGACATCAATTCTATTATTAAGTTTTAACTTTGGAGGACCCTTTTCCCTCGACTGTCCACAAATACTTATCAGATAATTATATTTATTAATTATAGTACACTCTAATGAAACAAATTAGAAACAAATTAATCCATAGAAAGTATTCAAATTACAATTTTCTCTAACTCTTTCATCACCGAGCAGATATTCCATGCACACTGATTTAAGGAAAAGGTATTTGCACAGAGAGAGCATGTTGTATCATATTGGTTGTGTCAATCAAGCAATTTCTTTTTCCTTTTTATCTCTTTTCTTTTGTATCAAAGCATAACAGTGTAGGAAGGCTGTATAGTGAAAATGTCTGTATAGTGAAAATGTACAAAAGTAGGATATTTGAGATCGATCAAATATGAGGCAAAATGACTGAAACATGAAGCTTCTGCTTGTACTCAAACCCCTAAGACTGTGATAACTTATCATTGAATCACAGTTAGACTGGGATATTACAGAGTGTACACCGATTTTGCACGCCTACTGTGGATACAGAAAACCCTCTTTCTGCTCCGGCGTACTGCCATGCAATGTCAGGGGTCAGTAACCCTAGTTTATATCCTGTATTAGGGTCACTATCCAGGGGGAGGGTTTTTATACACCATCCCCTCCCAGTGCGGGAGATAGCACAGCTGAGGGTTCCCAGAGTAGCCCCTTTAAGTAGCACCTCTAGGTGAGGATTATTGCTCATAAAACCCACTTATGTGATGAATAATTCCAGAACTGACTCACTAGTGTCCTAAACCTCTCTGCACCCAGTCACCCTGACTAATAAATGACTCTCCAGTTCAGTCATTTACACTGCTCTCTGGTCAACATGGCCATCAATACCGTGCTACTCTAAGCTGTGCTCTGATTGGTCAATTGAGGTCGCAAGTATCATAAAATCCCACTTTAGGTTGAAAATATTTATTCCAGAGGGAACTGCTCTATGTAGCATAATTATTATTTACACTCTATTAGCTGATTTAGGCTGTACATAGCTAATATAATGTTTTGTAGGGATTTTATGCTATCCATGCATACATTATCTAAAATAGTTGCATATGATACAAAGAAAAGTTGACGGGTACTTTTATATTCTGTTTTAAAAATGACCATATCTAAACTCTCAAACATAATTCTGGCTTCTATGATTGCTTCAACTTGTACTCCATGAATATACATCTGACCATCATCCCTTGCGATGTTCTTACAATACTATTCTCCTCTGCAAATCTCATGATTTGAATAGGAAAGTTTTGTTTCAGCATAGTCCCCTCTACCAGTATTATAGTACATGCAAAAACTGGCCTTATTTGGGGTAATCATAATATTATTTGAGACAATACTTCTTATACTTTCTTTTGGACGTTTTCAGGCCTATTTGCTTTAATGATTATGTTTTAGATGTTATGAATGTAATATGATTATAGTGCTCATTAGTAGAGTAAATATGTAACAATTTCAGCAGGTATTTGGCACCTCTGGCAGAAATCATGAAAAGTTGCACAAATTGGTCTTTACATACTACTGAACTCATATCAAAGAGGATACATGATTTTTGAAAATTATTTCCACATGAAAATGTTCATTAAACTCAAAAAGTGTGAAAATGAAGAATAAATCAATAAAATATCACACGTGTTAATGAAAAGGGCTTACACCTTATAATAGGGGTGAACTATGGTAATGTGATAATACTGATTCCAAATCTGCTATCTGTATGATGCTATCTAGAAATGGTCAAGGTCAAAGTCAAGGTCAAAAGTCAGAAATCCACAAAACATCAATATATGTATAAGAAAACACTAGCATGGTCATCTGATGTGTCTTTCTGTTTGTCTGCCTGTCTGTCTGTGTCTCTGTCTATGTGTCGGTCTGTGTCTCATTCTCTGTCTCTGTGTCTGTCTCTTTACTGATAATAATACCCATAGTCAATAGGGACTATACCACCATATTTTTTCTCCTGTAGTCAGGGGACTATACAACTTAGCCACATAATAGTCATAAAGATAGTCAGGAATGACTAAATTTGGATCACTCAAATTGATGATGTCAAAGAAATGTGTGCACAGGAAACAGTTAGGATTAAAAAATCGAATGCTCAACTGACTTCAGGTAGGCACATCTTATTTATCTAAATCACTCCTTTACACATTTCCCTGTACATTAGATTGTGTGTTAATGTTGAGCATGCTTACATCATAGAAAACATGGATTCTCAAGTTTAATTAAAATTAGCATGTGCTTTTGTCCAAATTCTGATCATGTCATTATGGATCTCTAGGCATCCGGACTAGGATGTACAGAAGTTGACTGGATAAAGGGTCATAGTGTGCTAGGCATAGGCCCCATCCTCATGTACCTCTTACAGTGGTGCTAGGACAGGTACCCCTGGACATCTACCCCCTGGACATCTACCCCCTAGAACTTTTATCCCCTTGGACATCTATTCCCTCGAATTCCACCCCCTTGGACACCTACCCACTGGGGAATCCACCCCCTGGGACACCTACCCCTGAGACATCTACCCCCTAGGACATCTACCCCCTAAGACTTTTATCTCTTTGGACATCTATCCCCTGGACGTTTACCCCTTTACAACTTCTACCCCCTAGGACATTCACCCCCTTGGACACCTACCTCTGGACATCTACCCCCTGAGACATCTACCCCTAGGACATCTACCCCCTTTACCCTCTAGGACCTATACCTGGGGACATCAAGCCCCTGCACTTGCCCATAATGGTTGAGTCATATTATGTGGAGGGGGTAGATTTCTCCAGAGATAGAATTCCTAGAGAGTAAAAGTTCAGGGGATAGATGTCCAAGGGAGTGGATGTCCTAAGGGGTAGAAGTCCTAGGGGATAAAAGGCCTGAGGGGGTTAAGTCCAAGGGGTAGATGGCCAAAGGGGTAAAACTCCTAGGGGGTAGGCCCTGGGGTAGATTCCAAGGGGTAGACTCTAAGGGAATCCTTGCCCCGACAGCCTTCCAGTGCATTCCAAAGTACTGTTATACCCTGCTTTGCCACATCCCACCTTGTCCTGCCTTGCTCTGCTCTGCTCTACTCTATTTTACTCTACTCTGTCTTATTCTGCCTTACTCTGCCTGGCTCTATTCAAAATGACTATGCTCTGCTCTACTCTACATCACATTGCCTTACCCTGCATCACTCTACCTTGCACTGCCCTGCTCTTCTATATATTACTATGCTTTGCCTTCCTCTGCCTTACCCTGCATTACTCTTGCTTGTTCTACCCTGCTCTACTCTACATTACTCTGCTGCTCTGCCTTGCCTTGCCTTGCCCTGCCCTACTCTGTCTGGCTCTATTCTACATTACTCCTCTCTGCCTCACTCTTTGTATTACACCTCTCTGCCTTGCTCTGCCCTTCTCTGCTTTACATTACTCAGCTCTGCTTTACCCTGTCCTGCTCTGCCTTGCTCAATTCTACATTACTCTGCTCTGCCTTGATCTGCCCATGCTCAATTCTACATTACTCTGTTCTGCCTTAATCTGCCCATGCTCTATTCTACATTACTCTTCTCTGCTTTGTCCTGCCTTACTCTGCCTGGTTCTATTCTACATTACTCTGCCCTGCCTTACTCTGCCCTAGAGAATATGCAAAACATATCTACTCATTAACTAGTAACATCTATGTGAGCAGTATCATCCTGTCTTTCTCTAAAAGGTGCTGAGTATGCACATGTATTAAGGACAATGGTTAAGGATTAAATGGAATAAAATATGCCATAAGAAGTATTAGTTTATGATTTATGTTATATGGAAAGGTTTAAACAACCAAAATGTGTTATTGTGATGAGGGTTTGTTGACCGATTATGCACAACAGGTCTGACCAAATGACTTTTTTGGTTAGTAGAAAGCAGTAATGAATATATGCAAACTACCACCTTATTATGCATAGCCATCCATCTGAACACTAGTTTTTCATATGCAGTAAATAGATGTATATTGGTTTCTATCATTAGGATTATCTTTTGAATTTTATTCCATTCTAAAATAATAAATATGTATTTTTTAAGAATTAAAAGTTTATTTTTACTTTATATTTTCAAAGTTGTTTTACATGTAGTCACATTGATAAAAATGAATGTATCCTCTTAGAATCGGGTTCAGCACGTCTTAAAACCCCTGTATACCAAATTTCATGCTTTCTGCCGGAAGTGCCAAACCATTTCACATATTTCTTGTACTACATGACCAACATTTCATGTACTGTATGGCCCTATTACCATAATCTAAACACACATTTTCTTGGCCTTGCTAGAAGTAATAGGATAAGTAATTGAGCATATTAACTGAAGCTTCCCACTTCATATTCTGCCCAGGCCACGTTCGGCTGTCACCCCATTATTAAATATGGTATCAGGATAGGTTATATGACTTACAGGTGGCAGGATGTCACCTGTCGCTTGGCGTTACTGATACTGGCATAGGAGGTCTGCAAATGAAGGTGGGACTATATGTGTATGCACAACATAATAAACAATACAACGCTAATCTATGTATATATCAATTATATCATGCCAGGTTTTATATCTGGTATAAGCACCTTCGGCAGGGGGATCTTGAAATACCTATTAAGCACTAAAAATATATCTTTAATAAGCTGCTTTATTTTATGTTTAGAATGAGAGATTCTAAAACTATGTGTCTTAGTTGATTAACCATTTTAAATGTTCACAGTATGTTCAATTATGATTTATGTTGCTAAATTATAACCACAATTTGTGCATACTTTTTTATTGTTTGAAATATATAATAGATTATGTGAAGCCACAGTTCTGGAACTAGTAGAAACAGGCAGTAGACAGAGTTTAACATACACAGCAGCTGCCTAACATTTCCACTGGGTAATGTGGGGGCAATGTATAGGTTGACATGACCTTGACCCCAGTGTCTCTTGGGTTGGGTTATGAGGTCAGGGGTGACAGTGTCCTTCTCTCTGAGGCTTCTTCGTAACTTTAGTATTGACCACTATAGGTCAGGCTATTGCTCTGTTTGCTCTGGTTGCTGTTAACATGGTAAATATCATTCAATGAAAGACTAGACCGAAGTAAAACATTCTATTTACATTATCTGAATCGTACAAGAGCGCCTGATCCCCATTTCAAGACTAACTACTGCAGTGCTGGCTATGTTTATCATTGACAACCCTGCAAACAAAATCTCAAGCTGAACTCGTGACATTCTCATGTCATAACTCGAGAATTTCAAAACATTTTTGCAATGTTTTTCGAAATTTTCGTGTGTCATATTCCCTGTCATTTCTTGTAGTGAAACTCAAGAAATATGCGTCTTAATTCTATTTGTGGAATTTCTGGTTATTTGGATGAGTAAAACTTGGGAAATGGACATCACAATTGAACATGTCACTAGGGACGTTCACCATTCTCGAGAATCTCCTGTGTCCATCTTGTGTACATACAGCTTCTTTGGAAGTACACACGTTTCTAACTTGGGTCATTCTTTAGTTCTGTTTGGAGGGTAGAAATATAATATATAAATATCTTATTGTATCTATATTTATGAACCCCTATTTTTGCTATCATGATATCCAATTAATGACAGCCAATCAAAATATGCACTGGCTGACTATGGCTACGCTTTTTATGTTCTTTTCGGTTAAGCTACCTGTTTCGTTCTTGAGTAACTTTGTCCACATTCAGTCCTGATAGAGAGGTCATAATTATACCCTACAGTAACTCAGACTAGCAGGTCTATATGAAACCCTGGTATTAGTGTTTCTTGTAATGTACCACTTAGCTTACATTAGTGCCCCTCACTTCCGGCTTAAATCTCCAGTGACCAGGAAAATGACAGTTGATGGATGTAGATTGTCATACCATTACCTGATATTTCCTGTCTCTTTTGCACTGACACTATAGAATCTACAACCCCAACCCCCAAACTACCCACAAAAATTGACAAAAATGATATGAGTAATTGTTCTTGCTTGGAGAAAAAGTTAAAACAATCTGTGAACTTAAGGGGGCTGCATGGGATACCAATCTAGGAATGCAATTGGCTGGGAGATCTTCTGAAAGTATAACATTCCAAACAACCCCTTCTACAACTGCTAGCCTATAGCTACTATCACCAACAGCCTGTAAGTTTTATCGTTATATATCAGGGGGCAACACCAGGTCCAACTACCAGTTTAACTACAGTGCAAATTTAATCTCCATTGACCAAGTAACTTGGTAATTTAGTATGTAAGGTTACTGACCTTCATGTTAATCTACCCCAACCTCATTAGACATAAAACAAAGGTTGGCTCTTGGCTGAGAGAAGAAGAAACCGCAGAGAGAAGAAGAAACCGCAGTCATATGCAAGAGCAACTTCAGGATATGTAGACACTTCTTATTCTCATCCTCAGGCTTTTTGAGGCCACTTCAGGTGGGAGCAAAGTGTAAAATGACCAATATGCTGTCAGAGGAGGCATACCAACTTTCCATTTCCGGTTGAGTGCTCAGACGCCAAGGTGTAACCATTGCACAGACAGAAGAGAGATGGAGGTAGTGGTCAATTTAAAGATATTTGACAACCTAAGAGGGACCATAAGGTAGGGGAGATTATTAGTGATAGGGGAATCTGTTGCAGGAAATATGCCAATATAGGAGTGTCAGAGGAGTACACCTTTATGTCTGATCTGTTACTATGTCCTTCTATTGCATTATCTTAATGGTCAGCTACCACAACATAACTACTCATCATGCTATGGCAAGGAGATATCATGTGTACAGGCCGTTACAGACCAGATTCAGTGGGAGTCAGGCATGAAAAGACACACCGGTACCTAGACATGAGCACCATTCTGCTATGCCCCTGCCACCTATCAGCTGTGATAAAAAGTGGAAACGACAAGAAAAAAACTAGAAAGTTTAAAAAGAAGGGGAAATACCAGCCGTATGACCTTTCACGCTGCAGGGGGTACCAACCATCCACTTTCAGTCGGGAGGATTGATGAGGTCCCAGCGGCTGTCATCAGAACCTGCACTTGGTTGGTGATAGCTGTGAAGGGATATCACATGACCTACTGTCAGCTCCCAGGGGAGAGAGTAAGTGGGATTGTAGCCCAGATGGCTGGGCTGACCAATATGCTGTCAGAGGAGAGATGCAGGTATGGGTCAGTATAAAGGTGCTTCTAACATGGACAGTGCAGTATAATAGATTGAGTTAGTAAACATGTTGTAAACTGGCCGCTAGAAACTAGAAATATGCAGTCTTGGTTACTACTAATATTATCAATAATAGGATTATAATGGGGCTAGTAAGATACAAAATATGATATATTACAGTTCTAACCATTTCATTACTTGTATATAGATCTGCCCAAGACCTTTTAGATCTCAGTTAAGAGGTAACAAGTGCATCTTGGTTATTTGGTAGTAAGATGTCCTCCCCAAAAGACACAGTATAAGGGAGATGTGAAAGATGAGGTGTGAAAAAACTCCTAGGTTGAAGCGGATGACTACAGTCTCCCAATGGTAGTCCTGTCAGACTAGATGGAGCATCATCCAGAACTTAACTTTGAGGTTTGTAACAAGTTTGCAATTTTTTCCAGAAACTGCACAGGACTTAATGAACACGCTGACCTCAGAACCGTGCAGATTATATTCAACAAATATGTACATGTACAACCAAAGGAAAAGGAAGAAACATTTCTTTTTGCAGAGGCCTAGTTTTCTCTGGACGACACACATTGCAGGTGATAGTATTCTCAAATTGCCTGAAGGTATATAAACATGGGTGTTTTATTACCACACATCCCAATAAAACTGATGTATGCAATCGTATTAATCACAATCATGTAGTCAATTTCCATTTCATTAAGCATTTCAGAAACCTGATCACAGACTAAATGTTTCAAATGCTCATTAACTGAAAAATAATACAACCAACATAATCATTTCTGAATGTCAAAAATGACAAATTCATTTTCCTAACAGTTCCTGAAATAACATTGATCTTTCTTCAGGTTTTGCAACTTCGGAATTACTTCTTGAGATCAGAGTCCCTGGATGACATTTCCCTATCACCATTCAGCATGTAATATAGAAAATTTTACTTTAAGATACTGCATCAAATTAGTATCAGTAGTCGGGACAATACATACCGACTGTATTTGCTGCTACACCAGAAAATAGGAGCCAATTGTGTATATACATACTTCATAGCCTGAATAATTTGCCAGTACTGCAATACTATAATGACTAAATAGTATGTTTTCATATTACTTTTTAATGCTGCATTTATGCATTATTAAAACAGAGTACATGCCATTAGTAAAGTACCGTGATTGTAGTCCTCGCGAGAATCTGACAACTTGTGATAGACTCATTAGAATGCTGAACTTATATAGATGTTCTGACACTGTTCAGCTGTAATCTCAATTTATGAACTGGAAGTACAACAGAGCTCATCTTAGGCTTTACCAATTTAATGATTGTTCTTATTTTGCTCAACCTGTAAGTGTGTGCTATTAATCCCAAACAATGTCATTGTTTAATCACCCTAATTACTCTTCACTGTGACAAGAAATAGAGCTTGCTAATTAACACAGTTATTGGAGACAGATGCATATGGTGTGTGTGAGGGGCTGGGCCATGGTGGTGTGTGAGCATGATATGCATTGGTGATTAACTGTTTGGTTTGGTTTGTGATAATCTACTTTTATATTGTAATGATGGTTTTGACATCATCATCATCTAATCCAATATGTTTAGTACTGATATAATTTGAAGTGGGGATTTTGACTGTTTTTTATCTGTTAATCTGATGTGAATGGGGCAATGAAAGCTAAAGTTGAAGTTCTGCTTGGATACTCTGAAGGGACTGTTTTTTTTTTGGCTGATTCAACTGTCCGTGTCCCTACTCATTTAAACTAGGCTATACCCCTGGTATTAACACAAGACTAGTAGATATTTGAGACCTGTCTACACTGTATAATAAATAAATTATAGCAGGTGTAGTTCACATGACATAAACTGTATGTTGTAAACTTTATGATTCTGTTACTAAAGTTGCTGATGAAGATGGATTGCTTCATTTTTACTTTCACAAGATTGTGTCTCTTATCAAATGGAAGGCAGTGCAACAGAGATCAAAAAGAGATTCAACTCTAATACTAGTGCGGGGTTGATTAGCACACACTGCATTAGCGATAACAGCCCAAGTATCAGGATCAAGGACTGGAGATTAAAGGCTCCCATCCTATCAGTCTACAATTAATCCCCCTTTATACAAGCTACCCAAGTCAGCCCACATTCCCACCACTACAAACTAGGCTTCCAATAGATCCTTGGATTCAGGTCTTGCTTAGAGAGTGTAAGAGGAAGGAGTTGACAGGTAAACAAGCAGCTTGGACAAGAAAAGTTATTGTGTCTCTGTTAAGTCTTTCCATGAATGTAGAGTTTAACAAATTTGCTAAGACAGACAGCAATCAATGTAAAATAACATGTTCTAAGAAACCTTGTACAGAAGCTTTAGTGAGGAATGACCACATACCAAAAGTAGAAACGAACAAAAAAGAGTTTAAGTGAAGGTAGGATACCCTAGTAGCAAGCCCGCACGGGGCCAATTTGGTTTTAGCTCGGATTGGCTGTTTGAAAAACTGAGCTGGGTTTCATGTTGGGCAGATGGCTGGGCTGAAGTGTGGCCCCGATCAGGCTGCCCATTTTGGGCTCAGATCAGTTTCAAAGCGGGCTGCCCGATTTGGGCTCAGAACAGTTCCAAAGTGGGCTGCCCGCTTTGGGTTCATGTGGCGCAGATGACAGGAAGCCCGTCCAAAACCCGATCTGAGCCTAATTCGGAAGCCCACTTGGGGCAACACCAAAGCCCAGTGCCCTAAACCAACGGGCGCCCATCGGTTAGCCCACTCCAGGCCGATGAGGGCTGAGGTTGGGTTTGGACAGGGCAACTGGTCTAGTAGTTCTGATGATTGACACCAGATGTCACTACTATACAATATATAAAGTTTTCCAACAAAGCCAGATGAAATTGACATTATACAATAATACAATAAAATGTTAAAGTGTAGTAGAATAGGAAACAATAAACAGATGCTCTCACAGTTTGGAAATAAGGTAGACTATATGTATTTGAATGAAGAAAAGAAGGTTCTCCAAGCAGCTATCCAGTGTAGACACTATTTATGTGGTATTAAAATTTGCTTAACACAGTCTCATATGCTCCATGTGGGTATGAACTATGGATTTGAAAGCTAATGTACACCCTAGACACTTGTCTATGCTGCATGTGGCTCAAACCTGATGATAATAGGCCTGCTTGATACTTCCATTATTGGGAAGGAAGAGTATGATTATGCCTTGGGTTGAGTAGCAGGACCTAGGATATCTGGTTCAACAAATACGAGAAATCATTGTGGAATGATTGAATAGATTCTAAAAACCCATAATTATCAAATTAGCTGTCCAAAACCCGATCTGAGCCCGCTTTCAACCCGTCCAAAACCCGATCTGAGTCCACTTTCAACCTATCCAAAAACCGATCTTAACCCGCTTTCAGCCCGTCCAAAAAGCGATCTGAGCCCAAAGTCAGCAGCCCGTCCAAAAACTGATCTGAGCCCAAAGTGGGCAGCCCGCACGGGGCCAGACCAAAGCCCAGTGCCCTAAACCGAAGTGCCATACCCCTCATGCAAAATCATATACCAGGAGTTTCAAATGGAGTTAATCATTTGCTTGGAATAATCTTGATCCTGAGGATAGAAATATCCAGTCTTTTGAAATGTTTAAGAAAGAAGTACACATATTTATGTTAAACAACCTCCCTGAAGAAGTCACATAAAAATTAACAAAAACCTGGACTTTAGTCCTCCTTATTCCCTCCCCCCCCCTTTGTCATGACTTTAATAACATGCAAGCTAGACTTTACTAACTTCTGAGAATTAAGATACTAGCAGTTAGCGTTTTGCACGATGCTACTGACTAGAAATGTTGAGGTATGTTCAAAAAATCTGAAACAACCTGATTGTTTCTATACAATATATCAAATAATAATTAGAAGAATTTATGTTAGTTTTTCAATTACTAAGCCTAGTTTTATATCAGTCATGGCTCGCCTGCAAGATTCATAATCATCATATAACATATTTGAAAAGGTCGCTGACTTTAATATTAACCTTTAAATAGGCTAAGATGCGACCCGTCTTTCGTTAAAGCCATAAGATAGCAATGGATTCTATGTACCAATGTTAAAGTGATAAATAAAGACAAATTCAACCTCAAACTAATTGCATGTGACAAACATCAATCGCTTATTCCTGCACTACTGTATATGTGTGGTGAAGATTTAGTATTGATCCATAATCATTATAGTGGTATCATGGATGCTAAACGATGTTTAAACTCCTGGATAATTAATATGTTTCTGTCAGGCAGATAATAGTACAAGATAATAATATCAAACCCTTAATATTTCATAATATGGTGCTGATATGTCTCTTATGTCTGTGTATAGGCTAGACCACTGCAAATTATTGTTTTTCACCTCGATAGGTCATACTCCAATTTAGTTGTCTCTGTCCCGACTCCTTCTAGGTATTTTTGTTGCACTAGGACCACAGGTCCCTTTTTGTACTATTCAGCCTAGACACTATTGCCACCCTTCTGCCCTTTCTTCCACAGAACAAGCCTGATGTAACTGGTCTCCAAGTACGTGCTGATATTCACAGTTGGCTGGCCGCAGTTTACTCTGATTGATACTCTCCAAACCCCATTTTTCTTGTACAAAGCAGGCAATTCCCAGGCTGACCACACAGGACTACTATTTGTTTACACACACACAGAAGTAAACTGGTTTCGCAGGCTGTATACTTCGGTGAGGGTGATTAAAAAGACATAGAGGGTGCTTGGTCTAAATCCCAGAAACCCATTTTCGAATCTGTAGTATGATACAGAAATTGATGATCTGTTATGCTCATGATGCATTAAGATTATAAATACAATGGCTTATGTTGGATGATGTAAGATGGCCTCAGTGTATTCCCCTCGGAGGTTTTAAGAAATGACTGCTATTTAAATAATCTCTAACTCTTGGGAATAAATTATTGCTAGATTAATTCTCACTAGCATTTTAAAAAAACCCACCATTTATTGCCGAATAAAAATTACAAACTAACTTTTTATCTGAATGTTGAAGACATTATCTCTCTAACTGCAAGTAAAGTGAGTCCAAGGCAGGCTGGGTAAATTAAATTTTATTTTATGAATAAAATTCATTGACGTAAGATTTGATTTATACACACATGATTTACCTAAAATAACCTGTAAATGAGTATGATGATTTGTAAATATGTGAAATGCAGACTTGAATATACAATGATATATTATGACTATTTATGACATGTATACATAAAAGTATAAGGGTGGGTGGGATGGAAAAGATTGTTGGTGTTGGTTGATGTACACCGAAAGTTGGAATGGACGATGACCGATGGTCACGTGATTGATTGTATAACACCGGTTAGGTTGTAGTAATTAATGTATAAGTTGACCACCATGTGGGGGTAGGTATATGTAGTATACACTTTCCCCTGCAGAGGGAGACAATGCCCCGCTGTGTAGCCCATAAGCCTACACCGCCAACACATTGAGGCAAGTAATTTAAAGTTGTGGGTTCCAGCGTGTTCTGACTCCCCATTGATACATTGCTACTGTGATGGATATACTCCAATGTTTAATAAGTTTACATAATGTATTTTATATTAGTTCAGCTAATTCCCTCTTATGGGCTGGAATTAAAGCGCTTGTCTGGGGTTTTGGTTACTATAGAAACCACATGCCTCTGATGCTTTTCTGGCACACTTAAACTGCTGCTGTCAATACAACACTGCCAGAGGATTATAGATGTCAATGTCAATGTTCGATCTATGATGAACATAGTTTCAGAAGCAGGCATTCTAAAAGTCAGATGTAAGGGCCACATGAACTTGAAATAACTTGGTTCACTTGGTAAGACTTTTTACTGATACATATTATTATTTCCAACAGATTCTCTCCTTTAGGTTCCTTTGCCCTAGTCTTTGCTTGTGAGGCCCCAACATCAGATAGGCAGGATGCTAGGGCACACCCTGTCTTGATACTGGCATGGAAGGCCATGACATCTCAGGTCAAAATTTAGATAGCCCTATTCAGATTCATTCATGTGGGACTGTTATTGCAGATGACATATTATAAACTTTGCCCATAGAGTGTACATCATAGGTTTGTCCAGCTTGTGTAGTTCTGATAATGCATGGGCCATTGTGTATAGGACAAGGCTTTGTTGGGAAAAGATGTGCATGTATGTGATACAATATTAATGTCATATGCATTAGATATATAATCACATTGAAATAAATGTGATGTTTTAGGCATCTTGTGCATTATGGATATCACAGAACCATACTGTATTTGTTTGATGAGATGTGGGTCTCGAAAAGGCCTTTGGGCAGTGGTAAATTGAACTAAAATGTTTCTGAAAGACTGGTTCTTATGTCCAACCATATACTGTAGGCATAAAGATATTGTGTAAATCGGTACTTAAAAATAATAGTTATACCCATGTTTCTAGAAAACATGAAGAAAACAAGAACTTTCATTGTTATCCCTGTTATCAGTGACTTATACCAAAGTGAACTTAGTGGTTTCATTCCAGCTGCTTTTTGGCCATTCCTCAGTGTAAGTTTTGTAGGGATTTTCTACTCCCCATGTATAGTTGTATAAAATGGTTGTATATAGTAGAAAAACTACATGTATCTTTTAGTTTTAGAAAGAGATGTGGATGCCGGGGAAAAAAATGACAACGGGCCACTATATATATCTATCTTGTCAGTGTATTGCATCCATGATAATCATGACCATATCAAAACTCTCGAACTCTATTTTTGTTATTAACTCTGGCTCTCATAATTGGTTCTCCTTTCACTCCATAAGTATAAACCTGTACATCATCCCTTGCGATATAATTATATGAGGAGTCTCTCCGATGAGTACTGATATTAATACTATCCTCCTCTTTCAAATCACATAGTTAGCCCAGGAAAGGTTTGTTTCAGGTTACTCCTCTCTACCAGTACTATTACATGCAAAAAAAGTGATGGCCTACATTTTATGTTCTTTCTAACCCTATATCATGAATAAGACATACATTTTCTTGGCCTTGTTAGAAGTAATATGATTAGTAACTGTGCACATTACCTGAGGCTCACAACCTCGTATTCTGCTCAGGCCACGTTCGGCTATATATAGGTGGATGGAAAACTGTATTATGGGCTTGGGGTTACTGATACATGTACTGGGAGTCTGCAATATTATATGCAATACCAAGTGACAGTTTATCGATGCTGCATATTAAATAAATTACACTAGGTTTTATGTTTTGTATAAGCATTGGTGGCAGGAGTGTGGAGTGCATGAGTTTCTATAGTTAACTATTCTAGTCAACTAACCCTTAAGTTTCATCTCCAATTTCCATTATCAGAGTCGGGATGGAGGTCATTTGTCATTAAATGTTCACAGTACCTTCCACCACTATTTATGTTGTTACCAACCGCAATATGTGGTTACTATTGATCTTTAAAGAGAGATACACTAAACAATAACTAAACATTAACATACACCACAGCCTCCTTAAATTTCCCACCGGGTAATGTGGGGGTCATGTAAAGGTTCACACAACCTTAACCCGAATGTCTTCTAGGTTGGCTTAGTTGGCCTTGTTCAGGGGTGACAGCATCCTTCTCTCTGAGGCTATTTTGTACCTTAAATATTGATCACTATTGGCCATTTTGGTAGGTCTGGTAGTTTTCTTTGTTGTAAACAAAGAACGATCACAGCTAGCACCTTATGTAAAACGTCTTTTACTGGTCATATTTACGTTGATACCTAAAAATCACCCCATAATGACGTCTTCAGGGAGTAAATCTATTTACATAGCAGTTTGACAGGAAACTTACATGTCATTTACATCTAAATGGCAATATGAAAGAGACATTAGTCATTTGATATTATCCATACGTTTCAATGCGGTAACTATTTGATGTAACGAGTGGTTAAATCTTGATCAGAATATTACATCTTTTTGTTTTGGAGAAATTATACATGTAATACATTGATGTCAAATTCATGCCTTAAGCAGGTATTGTCCACGGCTATAAAAGGGCAAACACAGTCTCTACATGCAACGTAGCTGTATAGCGCGAGGCCCCCCCCCCCCCCCCTCCCACCCCCATGTACACGGCTGCTGAGTGTGAAAGCTATGTTGAGCGGGGGGGGGGGGGGGGGTTGGACACTCACATACGCATTCTGTTACATATACATTTGTACTAGTAGTATTACAAGGGAGAGAAGGGGGGGTCCGCAAATACATGTAGAGCTTTAACTCCTTTTTTTCCGCGGAATGCAACACAGAATCAACTTGGTACATCTACAAGCCTTTAGAAGGGATATCTATCTATTGGCATACAATAGCAGTTTATTCCACTAGTTTATAATAAAGATCACAAATCAGTTATAATTTTAATTGCAATTACTACCCCTCATGCATCACATTATAACAAGACGCCTTGGCAATGTGTCTGTGAGTGTATACTAAATAGCAATACGACTTGGTCTCCCACACCAACAAGGGAATGCTGGTTAGCTGTCACCTGTTAAGCTGCATGCTAAAATTATGTGATAGATTTGACATCTACATTACGTATACTTTATATATACAATGTTGAAAATAGGTGCAAAGGCAGGAATTTTCAATCTGCAGGGCGTATCAACTTTCCACTTCTGGTTGAGTGGATTGATGAGCTGCGGATGTAAAACCCCAAGTTGCTAGGCAATGCTACAAGTATAAAGGGAGATGTCGAGCAGACAGGGGAACAGTTCCTAGGACAGAGGAGACCAAAAGACAACTGGGTAACCACTATACTGGCAGAAGGGAGGTGCAAGTATTGGTCAAAGATGTTGGTCTGCCTGATGGGTCAATAAGGTAGGGTGTTGGTGGCTGTGTGGCTAGGTACAGGGGAAACTCAGGGAGGAAATAATCAGGGTGGAGGAAGGGATGGGCTGTTCAAGCAATGTGCAAGAATTGGAGGGCAACCCAGAAGATTATAGATGGAATTTGCCTCTTGTTGTATTGGAAGGTGCTAATAAGGGTGTCAAAAGAGTAAAACTTGATGTATCTGTTTCGAAAACCTCATCTGTTGCCATGTCTTCCTCTTACTTTATCATAAATAGTAAGCTACCACAAAGCAAGTACACATCATACAGAACCACATGGACATCTTGTCTCCAGTGAGAGTGATGCATGAAAAACGGATTGATACCTATACACACGGGCACCATTTTGCCATACCCCTGTTACCCATCAGCTGGAAACAAGAAAAGGAAAGTATTAAAAAAAGGGGAAATACCAGCCGTATGACCTTTCATGCTGCAGGGGGTACCAACCATCCACTTTCAGTCGGGAGGATTGATGAGGTCCCAGCGGCTGTCATAAGAACCTGCACTTGGTTGGTGATAGCTGTGAAGGGATATCACAAGGCCCACTGTCAGCTCCCAGGGGAGGGAGTAAGTGGGATCCGAGCCCAGATAGTAGGCCAGACCAATATGCTGTCAGAGGGGAGATGCAGGTATGGGTCAGTATATATATATATATATATATAGATGTTGGTCTCAATGGATTTCCACAATGGAGAGTGCTGTGTATTATGTGAGTAAGTTTGAAAGTAAACATTTGTTAAACTAGGGACTAGTGACTAGAAATATTGTGTTACTATTATGAATGTTTAATCATAGTCTATGGAGCAAATAGTAGTCAATTGGGCACAATATAATTATAATGAGACTAGTAAGTTATCTTATCTGATGTAATGTATAATTATGTCATTGCTTAGGCTTATGTATCAGAGCTGCTCCCTTTAATACCCAATAGATCCCAAATATGTGAGATTATTGAGTGACGGATTGCCAAGATCTAATGGAAATTCCCAGTTTGGAAGTTACAACTTGCATACTGATAATGCGATGCAGTAATAAAACTCCTCTCTTATATACCATATGGTTCTTGTATATAGGGCAATCCAAGTAAGTGGGTTAGTATACAGATTGGGGAGGAGATGTGAGAGATGAGGTGTGAGAAAACTCCTAGTTGGAAGGAAGGGAAGAGTACTGAATACCAATAATAATACTGTCAGACTAGATGAAACATTGGGCAGAATTAGGCTAGCCACAAAGTCCCAAGTACTTGAGATAAAAACAACTGCACAGGACCTAATGAATAGGCTGACCTCAGAACCCTCCTGATGTACTATCAGTGGAAAATGAAGCAACATGGCTTTATGTGGAGGCCTACTATGAGGTTTCCCAAATTACCAAGGTAATATATACAAACATCTGGAGGGCATCTGGATGTTTTAGTGTCACAAAGCCCAATAATGCAGATGTAATCTTATCAATCCTCATCATGTCAGTTGGCCCCGGTCAATTTCCATTTCATCAGATTCTTCAGAATCTTGATTACAGATTATATGTTTCAAACGCTCATAACCTTGACAGTAATAATACCAATGTAATCACTTCTGAATATGTCAAAGATGAGGAATTTATTTTCTGATAAAGTTTCTGAAATAACATTAATCTTTTCTTCTGATTTTGCAACTGTAATATGTAAGTTTGTAAGATAAGAGTCCCTAGCTGGATGACATTTCCCTATCTCCCATCAACATGTACTTAAAAAGATTTGACTTTAAGCTCCTGCATCAAATTAGCACTAGTAGTTTCAACGATATGTATCAACTGTGTATGGGCATACTAAATTAAAGCTCCATGACTGTAGTCCTCGAGAAAATGTGGCAATTTGTACAGCCCCCTTATAATTCTTAACCTCCACTACATAGTGCATTCAGCCTGCAGTATAGTTGAACAGTATCATAGGGATCATTTTCTATGTATCATCTATTTCATTATGTTATATATAATATGTGAGAGGATCTGCGAAAAGGGCCCTTAGCGCAAGGTACACTAAGGTCACTTTTCCCAGTAAATGCCACATATAGAGTTTCTGTTATATGTGATTATTCAAGTGGCATGTAATGACTGTATGTTTCTTAAATGGTCGTCATTAGTTGTAATTATGCCTCTACATCCATATACTATTGCAAGCCCTTCAGGTCTTACTAACTTGAGGTTGAACCAACCTAGTCTGCCATAGTCAGATGCATGCTAGCGGTGGTTAAACGCATAAAAAGGGTAATTGCTCCATGGCATGAGAGGCAGACAATATCCTTATTGCTGCCGAGAACAAAGGTAAATGATGTAAATTGATAACAGAGGCCCACCACAAGTTACCACAGATTGACATACTAGCTCTTAGTACCCACTCCCACTCTGGGGCTTGATGTACATACGGCATGACACTACTTATGATACAACAATTTCTTTGTAGGATTTCTACCTCTGAAAAGCAACTATTTTTTCTCAGAGTACAAAATATACAGTTTTCTTGCACCCTCCATTAAATGCCCTTCACGGAGATCAAGCTACATATGCCTTCCTTTAAATAAAGCACATGAAAGAACATGTATGAGCAGAAGCATTATGTACTAAACCCTAAAGCTACACCCCTGATGACAGTAAGCAGATAGAGTGTTTGTGCAGGCTCTTTTTTATAAATGTGTCTCTCTTTTACTCATTCTACATTGCTATCCATAATATCACCAATTCTTAGCTGTCCTGTTATGGTGTCCTCAGTAAGCACATTTGATGGCTACTGTCATACCCAAGCTTATTGCCATAATAATTATATCACCCCTTTAAGTAAATAAATGGTGAAGATATCCAGTAGTTGAAACACAAGTTGTAGAGCAAAATTGAGGTTAAGATCATTCTTTTTCTGTTACATCTACTGTGAGAATTACTTTATACATGTCTATGTACATTTTTTTTAGATTTTCACATAAATTGTCTATAATAATAACAATTTTGCAGCATTTAGAAAATATCCAATCACAAAAAGAGGATAACTATAACGCCACCGTTTTATAGCTTTCTATATTCAGAATACATGATTGCAGACAAAATAATGCTTAACAGGTCTAGGCATCTCCTGGTAATGACACACAACAACTGTAATCTTTATACTTATATTTTGATCTGGAGGCACAGCAAAGCTCAACCTAGACTTCCCCTATTTTAATAAATGTTCCCCTACATTTCACCAGTCATTGATCTTACACACTGTGTAATCAGCCTAATTAATTTCTCCCTGTGGTAAGAAACATGGCATGCTAATAATTAACACAGTTATTAAAGTCAGGGGTGTTTGAGGGGCTGGGCTTTGGTGAATGTGAGAGTGTTATGGCTTGGTGATTAACTGTCAATGGGTGTTTGGTTTTGGTTGTGATAATGGACTTTTATAATGTAATCATTTTGAAATCAATTTAATTTGAAGTGGGGCTTGTCACGGTTGTTTATCGTTTGGTTCAACTGTCAGTTCCCCTACAAATTTAAACTATAGTTGGGGAGCCAGTCTGGGAGCCTGGGAAAGAGCTGACATGGGAACCAATACTTGATATGGATATTGAACTAGGGTCTTTTTGACGGTGCTGAATCCATTTCTGCCATGTAAAAAGCTGTATTTAGATCGGAACAAGGTCAAAATGAAGGTCAAAGTTGGGCTATGGAGTGAGAGAACTACTCTTATCTGCACAGAGAAAAGGAACCCAGTCAGCATTGCTTACTGGGGCCCATATGTGTCTAAAGGTGGTCCATATAGGGCCCACCACATTTTTGTCCTGGGCTAACTGCTGGGACCAAGATGGGCTTGCCCAGATATTGCTTGAGCGTATCTATATGGGCATAGGGTGGGGCCCACCTGGGCTTGCTTGAATTTTTTATATTTTTTCTGGGGGGGGGGGGTATATAGGACTGTGAACCTCTACTGTAGTTGTTTGCCATTATTTGATATCCCAATGTTATTGCCCATCTCCCAAATAAGTTGATTCCTCCATATAGGTAGAAATCTCTTCCTCCACTTTTCAGAGGGTAGAGAAATGCATCCTTTAGCTGACCTACTCTTGGGCTTGAAACATTTCTCAATTTGTGTGATGCAGCTAGCATGTGCCTTAACTGATTGTGAGAACTCAGTCAGTGGCAGGATTATGTATTTTTATGACATTTAGTGAACAGGTGTTTGTATTTGGGTGATGCCTGTCTCCATATTCATATGCAGAATGGGGTTATAAAGCATGGCATTCCCAGAACCTATTATGAAATCTGTTATATTCCCAGCCATTCTTAACATTAATGTGAAATCACTTACAAATCACTTACAACGAGGACATCTAGTGGTTTGTTCAAGATCATGACTTTCCCACTTGGCCCAGGTCCAGCCCAGATTAATCCTAGCCATGAGAGGGAATGGGATTTGAAAAGTAGCCATGAAGTTAAGTTGATGGCCTGAGCCCAGAAAGTTAAGTGGTGGGCCAGCCCAAATGGGACCCACCTCATGGTACATTCAATGCCCATGTAAAGCCCATTGACCCTTGAACCCACTTTGCCCAAAACCATCCTAAGTGAAACCCATCTTGACATAACGGCATTTTCAAAGAATCACTGCTAATGGACACAAATTAAAGTATTTCAAAGTTAAATGTTCATATTTGAAGTTTGGTCTGTGGGTTAAGCCCAGCTGGGGCCCACCTAGCAGCCCAGGGTTACTCCCATAGAAATCCAAGGGGATTTTAGCCCACTTTAACCAGATAAAGCCCAGGCAAAACCCACGTTGACACAAAACCATGAAAATGGCACTTTAAATAATAATTTTCTAAAAACAACCAAAGATGAGTATGTTTCAAAGTATTTACAACATATTTTAGAAAAAAAAATTGTTGGTGGGCTTAGCCCATCTGGAATCTTACTGGTAGCCCTGGACAAAAACCCCGGATATGGGCAAACCCAGATGGCCCAAGTAAAACACAAATGGGCCCTAGGGACCATTGCTGGCTGGGAAGGGAGTCAGAAACGGAGTCCAGGTCTTGCTTTCAGAATGACTGCCTTTGTGACTGAAACGGAGTCAGCACTTTAGAAAGAGAGTCACTGTGACTCCCTTGAGAGAGTCACTGTGATTCCCTTAATTGAGTCCACACCCTTGCTTTCAAAATGACTCCCGTTTAGGTAACGGGAGTCCACCTCATCTTTGAATCTCTTCATAAAGGGAGTCTAGCTTATATTTGACTCCCTTTATGAAGGCAGTTGTACATTGATTACAATGGTAATGCGCAGTCTCCTTTGCCCTATACAATAAGTCTATTATGTTACCAGAGCTGTTACCAGAGCTTCTGGTTACTTTCCCTGGTATATTGTGACCTTGACCTTGACCTTGACCTATGTATCCAGTATGAGGGTATGATAATATCATAAAAGAGATAAATCCCTATTTCCAATATCTTTGGTATTCAGATGGAAATGTGTGTATGTTGCCAAAAATCAAATCGTGACCTTTGACCTTAGATTTGACCTTGTTCCGACCTAGATACAGCTTTATAAATGGCTGAATCGGATTCAGCATCCTCAAATTACCTTATTCCAACCCTCATATCAAGTATTGGTCTCCATGTCAGGTCAAAGTTACATAAAGACATTCTGCTTGCTTGGATCCCCAACTACTAGGCTTCACTACTTTAACACTAGACTGGTAGTTATTTGAAACCTGTGCACAGGCCATATAGCAGGCATAGTTTACAACATGACAAATATTGTACATTGACAATTTTATGATTCTAACACTAAATTTGCTGATGAAGATGGATTGCCTCATTTTAACTTTCACAAGATTGTGTCTCTTATCAGATGGCAGGCACTGCTACAAGGATCCAAAAGAGATCTAACTCTAATACTAGTGTGGGGTAGATCAGCACATGCTGCATTAGTGATAACAGTCCCAGCACCAGGATCAGAGGCTGCAGATTAAAGGCTCCCCTCCTATCAGTCTACAATTAATCCCCCTTTACACAAGCTACCCAGGGCCAGTCCACGTTTATGGCCCTACACGCTAGGAGTTTTGATAGATCCTAGGATTTAGGTCTGGTTAAGTGAGTATTACAGTGAGGGGTTGATGGATAAACAAATTTTTCAAATTTATAAATTAACATCAATATCAGATGTGTACCTAATGACTTAAATCTAGGTAAACAATTGGATCAATGTTACATCATTTATATTTGACACCGGTATGCAGACATGTGAATCACTGTGCCACAGGCACCACGCTATGAATATTCAGACCTCAAACTGGTGTATATATTATTGTAATATCATTATTACTGCACTCAGAATTGTGCATGTAACAATGATATCAGTATAATGTAGCAAATGACTGCATTATTCTTATTCAGCGTTCATAAGTGTGTACATGCAACATAGTGTATTGATGATGACGACTTCAATTTCATATTGCTAAAATCTGAGGAAGCAGAAAATAAGGTTTTTGTTCTATTCATATTCTACAGCCATTAAGCCTCATCAAATATAATTGATTTGAAAAAGTCATGGCATTTAATCAAAGTGATGTGTTAAATAGTTTCCACACAGCTGTCTCCAAATAATAAATCAGTATGTTTTTATCTCATGAAGGGTAAGGTCAATGCTGTTAGGTGTATCTCTAAGCTACTGTAGTCATCCATAAGGGTAGATTATGCTGGTATCTAGGTGATATCTGGAACTTTATCTTCATTGAACCATCATGTGGCAGACAGAAGGAGCATATGGCTCATTGCGATGTCATATCTAGAGCAACTGATAAAACACAAACTGAGAAATCAAATCGTTAATGATAAGGGTATCTTTCCAGGGGACAAGTTAAAATTGCACCTCAAAGTAATGATAATTATTATCTGTTACTTGGTTGTGGTCTTTAAAAAGGTCCACTGGAGTACATGGATATTGATATAATGTATAATATTATAAGGAATCTAGCCTGATAACTCCAAAATAAATATTACATGAAAGAAGAGGTAAAAGTGAGCCCTAAATGATGCGTAACATCAGGAGGCAGTGCAAAGGTCATCCCTGGGACAAATGTTAATTGGATAGTAATTTGACTCCTTTTAGAGGTTACTCTGCAGATTAAATTGAAATGTAGAAGAGCATATGAGGCGGACACTAAAACAGTCCCATTTCTGACCTTGGACCTCTACTCCTCAATCTCCCAGACACAACCAGATAAATGTACAATGTGAACCAGGCTTCTCAGCGATATTTATGGAAATTCAAATAGCAGATTTACTCCTCTTCTCCATCTAAATGAAAAATGTACATGTATGTCTTACACTACATCTGTATATTACTATTACATCCTTGTCTCTCTATGCCATTTCATAGGTATAGGAAGAATTGGAGGATATAATTATGTGGAAAGACACTGAAGGGTTAACGTGACAAATACTCTTTGCACTGGAGGCTTCTGTTGTGTTTGCTGTTTTATCATGGCCGCCTCCAACTTTTCTCCAGGGTGTCTACAGTGTCATTGTCATAGGCCACTACCTCCCATCTCCTTTAGGCTATCGTGAATACATTCTAAGGGACCCCCTGTGACTGATAGATCATTGTTCTACATCTGGAACTCTCCATGGTAATGCCTCCAACACAACTATAATCATGCTGACAACCAGATCTTCATGCTGCAGTGTATAATCTTCATGTGTCCATTTCCTCTCTGCTATTTCCCCACAATGTCATAGTTCTCTCAGGTCACCCGCTATCTGAATGTTCATCTGTTCATGTATATATTTTTCTTTCTACGCTGTAACCTCTTTCTATTGCTAGGGGCTAGAATTGGTATGATATTTATAACATTGTTAGAATGAATAAGAATAATAGTTGTTAAAGCTATCACTGTCTTCAGGTAAGAGTTATAATACCACCATTGCCGTGTTGCTAAACAACAACCACTACCTAAGTGGGGATGATCTAGTTCTCCACTATGATTCAACGTAGACCACCAGAATCTAATTCCATTTAACTCCAACTTTGTTAAGAGAAATGTCTCCCTTCTGGAGCAATCAACAATTTGGGGTAAAATATTGCATTGACTAGTAAGTGCAATATCTTATCCCACTAGGCTGTATAATATTATGTCTGGTCCTGTAACACACGTACACCTTATTACATTCTGTCTCTGTCTATCTATGGCCTCTTAATGCTCATACACATCTGTAAAACCTACTCCCAAAACGAGGCCACCTCAGCTGTACCT
Organism: Harmothoe impar; assembly: GCA_947462335.1. Lineage (NCBI taxonomy): Eukaryota > Metazoa > Annelida > Polychaeta > Phyllodocida > Polynoidae > Harmothoe > Harmothoe impar. The sequence continues at coordinate 33,563,027 of OX381716.1, read as the reverse complement.
TCATAAGCTTGGTTTATTGGTCTGGTCCCAGTCTGGGCCCTGCCCTAAGATCATTTATCCATGATTTAACCCCAAGTACCTGCGGGGACTGTATGAGGGAGGCCTCATTTTTAGTCTAAATTTGGTTCTAGAAGGAATTTTTACGTTCTGTTTTGACGTGTCGGTGGGTTTTTTAAGAAATGATAACAATTGTTTTCTATAATTGTATCATGGAAAGATTTCCATGGCATAATATATTTGGGGCACAGCACCTCACAGGATTCATAATCATAGGAGAGGATAGGAGAGGAAATATCCAGAGAAAGTAGTAGAACGTCTACGTGAACCAGCCATCCCTAAGGATATACCACGTCCCTATACACTGATATTCCTAGGATCCCTATACGCCCAACCTCTTATTCACTAGTGCCTAACCTAGTTAGTCATTTTTTGGATCCCTATACGCCCAACATAGATTAGTTATTATTGTCAGGTTGGTCACTACTGACCAACCCACCTTAGTCTTTTTATTTCCAGGGGGAGCCTCTGAGTGGTCATCACAGGTGGCACCCTCTAGCGGTATACAAATACAACACACCAATGATGAACCTAGGTTAGCCACAACTGACTGACCCCTCGGTCATTTTTTAATATAACTTTGCCATTGTGACTAACACTCATATGACCAACCTAGGTTAGTCTGTACTGACTAACCCTTTTAACCTATGGATTTTCAGTGTAGGGGACTTCAGATGCTGCTACCGTAACTTGGCCTTTACCAGTAACCTGTCAACAGGCCAAGTAGTCATGTGGTCACATAGCTGAGAGTAAACGGGGACGAGGCAGAGTCTGAGGGATAACAGAACAGATTAGTTGAGATCCCTTTGAATGCATCGATTTATGCAGGAGGAGATGTATAAATATCTGATGGGGAAGAGAAGTTCATTACAGATCTACTATACTGAACTACACTGAAAATCCATGAGTTTAAGAGGTGAGTTAGTAAAAACTTATATTAAAAAATACGGGGGTTAAACTAATGCCTCAGTCAAATGACTAACCCTAATAAGCATAATCAATAAAAGACTAAGGCGTTATTTTTAGTTGGACTAACCTGACAGCATTGACTAACATAGATTGGTCATATAGGGAGCCGAACATGATGGAGAGATCCACAGTCATATTTTGGCTGCCTATAATTTTGTTTGTTTGTTTAAACACATTTATTCATTTTCATGATATTCAATAAAATGTTGTGTCCGGTGTTACATCCGCATACTCTCAGCATTCTGTACTTATAAATAAATAGTGAGTTTATAATATTATCATAATTCAATTTATATGATATACTATATTATATCCGTCTCTACTTGTAGAACTGGTCTACTTTACAGTTGACCTTTGCCAGGGGTCCCCCTGTTCTAATGAAACACATTGGTGGTTGATGAATGATGAAGACTGAATGAATTTGTGCAGGTGTATGTGAAGGGGTGAGTTTTACCATCAGATCCTGTATGGGGGGAACTAGACTGGATATATATATGCCCAACCTATGTTAGTCAATGCTGTCAGGCTAGTCAAACTGACTAATGCGTCTTAGTCTTTTTATTTTAAGGCACAATAGGTTTAGTCATTTTGATTAAGGTGGTAGTTTTGCCTTAGTCATTTTTGAATATAAGTTCGTCATTTTGACTGATGTGCAGATGACAAACATGGGATAGCCACTACTTACTAACCTCTTGAACAAATAGATGATCTGTGTGCCTCTTCCTATGCTAGTAGATACATGATTTATTTGCATTACCGCAACAGGAAAGCTCTGCATGATATAACATTAGCACTACAGTAGAAAGAATGCTGTCATTGGATATTATTACTATCATTTTCATATCAGAGCCTTAAGGTTTTGGGGGAAGTATCTGGTAATACTAGAGATGATGGCATCTCAGATGCATTCATAAGAAAATATGATTCAGTGCCAAGAAGATCACAGTATAGATTTCAGTATGGCATGCAGTATAGACATCCATATTTATTGAAATTCGATTTTGAATTATGACTTCAATTTACGGTCTACATGCACAGCTTGATTGCTTGGATATGGACGGATTAGAACATGGCTGGTCCCATTCCGTTAGACTAATGAAAGTCAAAGGAAACCTATACATTCTCATCTAATTGTTATGCATCATGGGTTCTTGCCTCATATTGAAATGTCTTAGCTGTTCATCAGCACAATAAATTTGTCATATCAGCTACAAATCCAACATACAATGGTTCATCAAAATCATGCAAATTCAACACAAAACTCCCAAGTAGGTCCAAACAGTGCAAAAGAATGATCAATAACCTTTGGACTCATTTATGGAACTGAGCCTCTGGGATTGGGACAGGGAATTGGGTCAGGGCCTAGGATACAAATAAGGATCAAATTACAAATCGGCTACTACACAGGTTGGGGTTCAATCCTATCAATTGTTCCCCTCGCTAATCCTAAAAATATGCATACAGACTGCATGTGGATGATGTAAAGTATAGAACCCTGCAGAATCTTGGGACACCGGCTGGAGATTGCTGCAGGAGCAATCAGTGACCTCCTGAGCTTGTCTAATGATGCTGACAACCTTATCACTGCACACTCTTTTTTTCAGCTCACAGAGTGTCAGAAAGTAGGGCCTGCTAACAATGTTTTTTTCTCGAATCAGGGACGTCTAGTGTGGTAGAGAAAAAGATGCAAAAACACTCTTTCCAAATTCTAGCGAGCTGTTGATTATATTCTCACAATTAACATTATTTTCTTTACAAAACTACAAACTTATCTTCTCACTGGATTGCGACTGATTATACATGGTTTCTACCAAAGCATGTTGCTGAATGAGAATACCAGGCAAATAAAACAAATAATTAATTTTACAAAGATCATTATTTGTCATAGCTCAAACGTATAAAGGACTTGATTTATTAGTGAATGCAGTATTGTTTCTTAAGTTCAAGAGATTATAAAGGTATTTGCTTGAAGAATGAAAATGTTTATGATATAATTCTTTTTGGAGGTGCTTTAATTATTTATTGACCACAATAAGTATACATTATTTTGTGTTCATCCTAAGCGTTATGTACAATTTGACCTTTTCTTCACCAGATTGTAAAACGTGCATATGATGCATTGAATAGATACCATAAAACACATGTTATACACTGTTGATGATTATATGGAGTAGCATTCAGCATATCTTTCATGAGTTAAGCTAACGTCTGCTTACAAACCAAGTGAAATTTGAGCCCCCGCTGAAAGACAACCTAGATGTAGGTTCCCTAAAATATTGGATGCAACTGAGCCCATCAACCTCAGGCTTACATATAATTTTGTTTTCCTGCTCACAGTTGAAGATGATATCAGTTTGAATTTGTATGAACTACAAGTAGAAGGTTAGGGTTACTGAAGCAGGTGGGACTACAGGTGTTCATATTATGAACAGCACTTGTCTCAATAAAAACACTGTCTGCATACTGGCTCTGACAAGTAAATGTATCTGACAGCTGGTTCCGATGCCATCCTGTAATTTCTAGATGTTGGTCTACATGCCAAATTTATGGCTTGATAATAAATATGGAAATATATATAGAGTTTCATGATTTTTAGTGGAACCACATGTACGGGGTCAGTAGCAGAACAAGACAGAAGGGGCAGTGTTAACATGCACCACAGCTACCTGACATTCCCATTGGATAATGCGGGCGCAATCTAAAGGTTGACACAACCTTCATTCTTGTGTCTCCAGAGCAATGTTTTAAGGTCAGGGTTGACCATCCCCTTCCCTTACAGACTACTTGGGTACATTTTGGTGGCCACTTCAGGGGTATTAATTTCAAGATAGAGTCTGGTCAGCTTTCCACTTCACTGTGATCTATTCAACTAGCCCACATGATGCAACTGAATTAAAGGGCAATCCACTCACTAACACCTGTTTTCAAACCTCAAATTATGCTACTGGAGGTGTAATAAAACTCCCTTATAAGTATATATAAGATTATGGCCAGTTAAAATGTTGACCAACAGATTATGAATTGTTCTTTTTTGAATTTTTGAAAAATAATTTTACAGAAAGTCTTTCTATCAGGCATCATCATGAATAGTGATCGATCACAAGATAACATATTGCCATAGCAACGCCATGATAGAATATAGTGCCCTCCATGACCCATCTAGCCTCACTGCTCTGCTAGAATATGAGACATAGGGATGTACGCAGAGGTCTTTTCGGACAACAGCCTGTGAAAGCAATAATATAAAAAGAATTTTCTAGAGGCTGATACCTAGAAATACCCCACAACCCATCAGCTCTATAAAGGGGAGATAACTAGAGTCTAAAGAAGTTTTCTAGAAAGGAGAAGAAAGGGCAATGGTGTGAATTTTCACACCACAGTGGGTACCAGCCATCCACTAAAGGTTTGGTGGAATGATGAGCTCCCAATGTCTGTCATCAAAACCTCCAGTTGCACAGCAAAGGTTGTGAAGGGAAATGTCATAGCAGACAGGCCTCACGAGAGGGAAAGGGGAAGCAGAGTTTAGAGAGTAGGTGCTGCTATTATGCTGTCAGAAGACAGATGCAGGTATGGGTCAATATTTAAGGTTGCTAGGCTAACATGAACAGTATGTGAAGTAGTCAGGAACTGAACATATCTCTGACAGGACTAGGCAACACACACTGGATCTTGCACCACCTGTTTTAACATCATTAAAGCCAATTATCCTATGAACCAATTATGGAAATTTTAATGCTAATGGTAAAAAGCCATGGAACGACAGTCCCAGTGATTGATTAACAATGTTAATGTCTCATCCTGTATTAAGGGACAAACAGACAAAGGATGAAACACTAGTGTTAAAGGAAAGTAAAGCAACAGGGTATGGGCTATAACAAAATACATGTATAATGGATAGACTACCAGCAGACAGAGTATGACATATCTTCCAAGGGAATTACAATGACATGAAGCATGAAGATCTGAGGCAGCAATAACTACATATTGGAGGAGCAAAAGTGACCGAACTAATATAAGACACCATTTTGCAGGCACATGCTAATGAGGTAGGAGATGGTGGGATGTACCTGGTCACCCCTTGCCCTGTCATGCCTATCCCTATTCAGGGGGAGCCCCTCACAACCCGTGATGGCTCACTTATGAGGCACTCATCCCCCAGGGGTGCTTCTCACCACATGGAGCCATCATCAGGGGGTTTGTATGATCTGACTCTAGGGGCTAGTTTAAGTGAGTTCTATTAAAGTAGTTTAGATGGCGTCTAGTATAACAAACTAAGTATTGCATTTAAAGTAGGCATGAATAATAGTTAGTTACAATGAGATAGAATGGTATCAATGAATGTTGCATAAAGTTATGCATAGAAATGATAGGCAACCCATTGATGTTTAATGTAAGTTACTACACTTTTGTGAATAGTCCCATTCATGGTAAATGATAACACTAGCCCAGAAGGCATTGGGCCTTGTGGGCCAGGGCAGCTGAAGGATCCACATTTCAAAATATACCTGTATGCTTTAAATCGGGGGTGATTCCATCATGGCACTATTAAACAGTATGTATACATGAATATCATGGTTCCTAGGGATAGACCATATCATATTATTCTAAAAACCAATAGTAATAATTATGGTATTATATGTACACACAGGAAATAATTGAGATTATGAGTCATTTTATTTCAAATAGTCATAAAGTAAGTAAAACAAATACAACAAAAGGCAGAGAATCCAGCCCATCAAGTTATCTGCTAAACATCTCAGGCTATGATGGGAAGTAGAGCTTCATTCCAACCCAATCATCTGGGCTAGGCACAGAGCCTTGGGACCGGGAGACGTGTTGTATAAAAGGCCCATTAAAGGCAGGGAGCATGACTGCCCTTGCTCCACCTGTGTACCTCCCCGGGGACAGCAGGAGATGACTGAGTGAAGGGTATTGGGTAGGGTAAGAGGGTTTCTGGGAAACCTGTCAATCAAATTTAAATAGGTCATTTGTATCAAAGCTACTATGATATGCACTGTGCTTCCATCTTGTGAGTTTATTTCCATGAGATTGCTTATCTAGACCCTATATTTTCCCAACAACATAATGTAATAAGTTCCAGTTTTTACTCTAAAAAGTTAAACATAAGACTGACCAAAAATATTCACATTTTCAATACTAAAGGATGACTCGGTTTAAATATACCTGATGTAAAATTACAACACCAGCCCATAAATACTCTATTCTACATATGTGACCAGGCAAGGGAAAAGACCCCTCCAGGGGGGAAATTTGCAATTAGAGTTGGTGTCATAATCTTTAAAATGAGATATCATGAGCTAGAAAATTCCTGGTAGATTTGTCGGAATCGCTGTTCAAACTTTAGTATGCATCACTAACTGAAAATGGTAAGTAAGATCTAATTGCATTGTATCCCATAGTAAATGATGATAATTATAAAAAATTGGTTTCATTTAGAAATAGGCAAATAAAATTGGATTTATAAGTCTGAATTTGGTTCTAGAAGGAATTTTTGCATTCTGTTTTCTGTTTTGGGTAACTGATGGCATTTTTCACGAAATTAAGATTGTTACCTCCAATTTAGGCTTTTTGGCTGGTTTCCATGGCAACCAGAAACTGTCATTTGTGCTAATTCTTCACAAAAAACATTCCTTTTGCATTCCAAATATAGAATGTTAGCACCAAAGATGGAATAATTTCGTGAACATCATTGCGTTCTACATAAAAAATGGCCTTAGAACTTTTTTTCATGTATTTAACACTCTTTTGCATCTATGGTGCTTCCTGGTGGCCAAATCCAGAGCTAAAAATCCCGCCTGAAGGGGTGTTTTCCCTAGATGGGTCACATATATATAAGATATAGGTTTGCTGCCGCATAGGGATAGGAAATGGGATAATATATAAGTTGTTTATTTATGAGGCATGCACCTCGCTGGGTAATAAGCCTCCCTCTTTATTCCTCCTCTCGCTCTTGGGTGAAATTGATGAGATGGTAGCACCTATAATACTTTATTGAGAGGCTACTATTGTCTTTATAAAACAAAGGTTTCAGAGGCATTAATGATTTGGTACGGTCCATCCCGACAGTAATTACAACCTCCTATAGCTAAACTGTCAGTGGACATGATAGATTAAAGAAAAGGTATCATAACACTATGAGCAAAACTGATAACATAGTCTTGTATATCCAAAGCTATGACAATTTGATTAACTTCACATCACATGCATGTGCATTTGGCATATCTAGAGCATTGGGACAGAGGGCTGAGTGTGTATTCTAATGAAGAACTTGAAAGCGAAGTGTGCATGACCCCCGCGGCTCATCTGTGTTAATTGTGCCAATACTACTCTTATTTTGAGATTAACATACACTACTGCATGGGATTTTCCTTTCCTTTGTATACAACATCCACAACATTGTGGACATTCATGTGCATCAACTATCTGCCCTACGTAACAAGGTGCAGTCTGACAACAGATACTACTGCCAGAAATGGGCCTATATCCAATGTGTAGAACACATCTATTATTTATTGCATTTGCATGACTCAACCAGATGTCCTCGTCTCAGATTTGCCCTTCTTTCCCTCTTTAAATATATGCACAGGTCCCCCCAGTAAGGCTTAATCAACAAAATGGCTTTGGTTTCCACTGCTGGCAAGGCTTGGCAATTTTCTAATGGATACCTGCCTCATGATACAATTTACTCAATGTACTAAACTATCATGTTGGTGCAGCTAGGTTCTTACCTTGTCTGGCTATCAAGTCTAAATAATATATGATAACACTGGTGCTTTCTATCGTTTCCTATACAGTATAATGATAGTGATGGTCCACGTGTTATACCTTCGGTACCACTGCCAGTAAGTGGTGGCAATAGTCTCTAGGTCGTCAGTTGAGGACTCTAGCTAACATTCCTGAACCCAATTCATAAACAAATGGCACAAGCACACTCAATGTTTCATAGTCTATAGAGGGTAGCTGTCCAATGGCATGTTAGGTCTATATTGTGATGGTTCCCCACTACAAAGGTAGTTGTATAGGTAATTACAGCCAACCACGACACAGGTTGCCAGACTCCTGTTAGACACTATATTGTTAACCTCCACTGTGATGATACAAGTGCAGTATGAGGCATTGATGAAATTAGTGTTCCCTTGTGTGGGATATACATTTTAGAATGTTATGATCAGAGAATTGAAAGGTTGTGTTCCTATTATATTACATAAAGAGAGAGAGAATAATCTTTATACCAAGGCTGGTCAGCAGGTTCACATGGCCGATACTAGCTGAACTCGGGAGGAAAGGGTTTATGAATATGCAGAACGCTTAGACTAGATATGGGACAGAACATGTTAACATATAAAAGGTGGTTGCATAAGGACAAAGACAGTGGAAAGAGAAGAGTGAGATGGACTCATTGCTGTTATGTAAGTCCCTGTGATGTCCTTCTTAGCATTTAGCAGCGAGTTCAGAATGAAGGCCCCCAGACACAAAGAGAATTGGGTAATGGATAAAGTGATATAGAATACCAGATTACCTATACCACGTTATCCATTACCCAGTCCTCTTTGTGTCCTAAATGAGCGATATGTTTTATAGTCACAATCATTGTTGCTGTATTTATGCTTTAGGCTGAGAGACAGTTGTATGTTTTTGGGGCAAATGCCATACTGTAAAACAAATGTAGTCAAAATAATGGTGATTCACATCCTAATATACAGACCAGTGCTTTTCCCGTAACTCAGCATTTTAGGACATGGTAATTCACTTTTTTATAATGTCAATATCACAAAATCTTGGTTTTAATTATAACCCTTACTCTTGTATTAGCCACACCTAGATTTTGGGAATATCCTATGAGTCTGACAGGTCTGATAATGGCAAGTTAAGTCTTGTAGTATACATTTAAAAATCTGCATATAAGCCACACGTTGAGTTTGTTCCAATCCTATAAGCAGCGCTGGCAATCAGACTTGCGTACTAGCCTTGGTCTATAAGCAAGGTTTAACGGTACTCTATAAGATTATTACTAGGCAGAGTTTGCAGAGATGGGAATGTATGTGTGTACAGGCAAGGGAAACGGGTACTCTGAGGAAAAAGCCAACTTTGTAATTGACGTCATAAGCTTTCCAGTGATATATTACACCAGAAGATATTATTTCTAGTCTTTGAGAAATGGCTTCATGAATATGTGTGGGCATCACCCCTTCCAAAATCCGAATAAGCTCTATGTCTCATATTTTCCAAGATATCCCTATTTAATTAGCATTATTTATGATAATTAGAAATTTATGATACATTTTCATTCTTTAAGTCATAAAATCCGATCTAGGAATGGTAATTATATTTTGTTTTCACAATATCCTCACATATCATTCTATCAATTTATGTCTTAATTTCCTCTATTTGGAATAAAAATCATGATTCCATGGCAACACATATCAACAAGCACACCCATTCAGGCTTTAAAACGTTCCTTTTACTTGCCAAATAAAGAAGCTTTTTGTCAAAAATGGAATGTTTTATGTAATCCTATTGAATTCTCCAGAAAAAGTACCCAAGACCAATTTTTAGCCTAATTCTTTCATTTTAGGCCATAGTGGCGCCCCCTGGTGGCTAAAATCGGAACTAACCCTGCGGGGACCATCCTTTCTGCTTGCCTGCTCACATGTATGATATAATATATAAATAAGATGTCTATATCCATACAACCACTTCCTTCTAAATATTATCAAGTGATCAGGTTATTTTGTCAAACCTATCATAAGTCTGAATTATTAAAATGTGAAACATATAGATTGGTTGAAAATTATAAATATTTCAACATGTATACTCTACTTTAGGAGCTCATACTCTACAGAAAATCTCAAACCAGGCTACCACCTGGTGTGCAAGAGAGAAATTGGACTTTGCCTTGCTTGGATCAGACATGAGAACATAAATATGCAGTGAATCATAATAATCAAAACCATGTTATCACATAACAAGTATTCTCTATAGAAATGCCTAATATTTACAATGCTTCATTGTATTCAGAGTAACTGTGAAACACCGTTTTACAGGGTAATCCAGTAAAGGTATGTCTATTTTTTACAATGCAAGCTTCATATACAAGCCACAGCATCCATGTGCCTTTCCTTGAATGGGAAAATCAATTTAGTAGTTGCATCATAGCATTCGTCAATATCATAATATGGCATGTAGATATGGCATATGTCAGGTTGAAACATACTATATCCTTTACTAGTTACCCCTCATTAGTTTTAAGTTTGTGAATGAATTAAATCAATACCAATATATCTATTACTAATTAGTGCACTTTTGCATTGGTCTGGAATATTGTATCTGTTTTTAATTTACAATTCAGACCTACATAGATCCCAAAAATTATAATTATGTGCATTCATTGTGACTAGGCTTTTTAAAATGTCAACTAATATTTCTGTTTTATACTGTGTTCATAATGTATACTTTTGCACTAACTATCCTTATTTCTGGTCAACAGTTGTAAGTGTCAATATGGGGACAACAATACACCATGCAGTACAATGTTCACGCCAGATGAGTTCAGAGAGCGACGTGAAGAGGTCGCCCAGCTGAACAGAGGTAAGCTGACTAAAAATTAATAACTATAGAAATAATTCTTTTACACATTGTTCTAAAGAGTTGGTTACAACATCACTAAATATGTGCATTTGATTTGATTTGACCAACATTGAGTCTTTATTTCTCATGTCTATGATTATAATAAAAACAAAAACAAAAAGTTGTTATTAATTCTACTTGACAGCCGAGCTGGATATGCTGCTACTGGGGGTGATGGCTTCATCAACAGATAATAGCGCAAGGCTTTCTACATGAAAGAAGGGTGAAAAAGGGAAAAAGGACCGTGAGCGAACTCGGACATATTATAGACTAGGCAATAAACAGGTTTGCCAGTGTACGTTTGCATTCTTCCATTGGTAAGTACACAGTCAAGTACAACTACATTGACATTTTTGGGAAAATTTGTTTTTTTTCAATTTTGAACTTTTTTCTCACCAATTTGGCCATTTTCAGGAAAATCTCTTTTTTTTCCTTTTTTTTTTTTCGGGGGGGGGAGGGGGGCATGATGCATGAATGAAGCAGGGCTGCATTCAAGCATCATACCCACCCAACATGCATCATGATCACCAAGGTTGATGCTTCAATACAGCCCTTGGGTGTTACTTTAACAGGGCTACATTCAAGTATCATGCCAACCCTACATGCATCATGATTACCAAGGATGATGCTTGAATGCAGCACTGGAGTGTTACTTGGCAGGGCTGCATTCAAGCATCATGCCAACCTTCATGCAACATGAGTACCAAGGATGTAACATTGACCCTCCCATTCATTGTTGGTAGAACTAACCCATACTTCTACCACCCGTGTCTGCTCCAATGATATCTAGGTCAAGGAGCTGTGATTGGCCAGAAGTAGGTCCAACTGACAGGTTACGACCCAGTTTTATTTGTGTCAAACCAGAGGGTGTGTCTAGGCTACAGCAACCTACCAGTATCTTTTAGGCTACAGAAACATACCCGTATATTCTAGCCTATAGCAACATGCCTGTTTTTTCTAGGCTATAGCAACATATCAGTATGTTGTAGGCTATAGCAACAATACGGTCTGTTGTAGGGTATAGAAACATATCAGTATATTGTAGGCTATAGTAACATACCGGTATCTTATAGGCTATATATGTATCAACCCATTGTTGCTATCTGCACTTTAAACATGACATGAAGTATGCATGAATATTCTTTAGATCTACAATGAATACAATACTTAAAATTTTCATTTTTCTTTTTCAGCATCAGTAAGGGCAAACTGAAACGTGTGCTTAAGTGGTATGTGGCCAATGGTGTGGTTACACGTAGAATACGTGCTGGAGGCTTCAGGAAAACGGGCAAATCTTTGGACCTGGATGATACTCAAAGAGTTCTCGCCTTTATCGAATCCCATGCTGAGACACATGCCATTGCTCTTCCAGGCAGAATACCAACTCACAAGAGAGATGATATAATAATTCTCCCCTCCTCTGACACCAAAGCTGACATTTACAGGTTGTATGAAAAAGCCATGGCAGATGTCCAGTAGAGGGCAGTTGCTCTGTCTACTTTCAGGAGTTTGTGGCGAAAGCTCCTCCCAGGAATAGTTTGTGCAAGGCCCATGACTGATCTCTGCTGGGAGTGTCAGAGGAACAACAGAGACATCCACCGGTCTAGCTGTTTCCCAGAAGAGGTCAAACAGGCAAAGTTAAAAAAATAAACACATCATTTACAGGTAGTAGGGAAGGAAAGGGCCTACTTACAGCAGCTGGTAAAGAAGGCAAAGGAGGATTATAAAGCAGCTGGTTCTCCTGCACTTGGCCCTCATCCACCATGTAGTACAGACTATCGGGTGCATGTTAGCTTTGACTATGCCCAGCAAGTGCACCTGCCCTCTTACCCCATGCAGCCAGGCCCACTCTACTTTCTAGTGCCAAGAAAGTGTGGCATCTTTGGTGTTTCTATGGAAGCAGGACCAAGCCAGGTTAATTACCTAATAGATGAGTCTCATTGCAGTAGTAAGGGATCCAACGCTGTGATCTCATATCTCCACCATTATCTCGAGAACTACTCCCTGGGCCCCAAGAATTTGGATCTCCATTGCGACAATTGCAGTGGTCAAAATAAAAACAAATTCATGTTGGCGTACTTGATGTGGCGATGTTTGACTAGGCTCAACATGTCCATCACTCTCAACTTCCTGATCACAGGTCACACAAAATTTGGTCCAGACTGGTGTTTTGGCCTTTTGAAACAGAAATTTAGGAAGTGTGACGTTTCCAGTCTGGAGGACCTTATGGAAGTTGTCCGTCGAAGCACCCTGGAAGGAGTCAACATCCCACACTTAGTGGGGGATGAGAAAGGAAACTGTTCAGCCCCCACTTATGACTGGAAGACGTTTCTAGCCCCTTTCAGCAAGGCAGTGAATGGCATTAAGGAGTACCATCACTTTGAGTTCAGCCATGAATACCCGGGTAGGGTTGTCATGAAGAAAGTGGTCGATGATGAAGAACCTGTGCTCTGCAACATCTTGACAAAGGAAGTAGCAGATGTTCCCCGGGGCAACCCTGCCATCATCCCCTCCCCAGGATTGCCTGCCTATAGGCAATGGTACTTGTTTGAGAATATCAGAGACTTTTGTACCAATGCCACAAGAGATATCACCTGTCCAAAGCCAACAGTACCAAAGCCTGGGTCAGGTATAGGAGAACACACCAATGACACTGACACCCATCAGCCAGGACAAGAGCTAGAAGAACAGCAACTTAGAGGGAGAGGCAGAGTTCGTGGCAGGGGTAGGGGCAACAGCCAACAGGCAGAACAAGAGGAACTCACAGGCAGGGGTAGAGGCAGGGCCAGAGCCAGAGGCAGAGCCACAGGAAGAGGCAGAGGCAGGGGTGTCGGTGAACAGGCAGACCAGGAGGAACTCAGAGGTAGGGGAAGGGGCAGAGGTAGGGGCAGAGGTAGGGGAAGGGGGCAACAGCCAGGACAACAGCAGCCTAGAGGGAGGGGCCGACCTAAAGGTGCTGTTTCTCGGAAAAGAACAAGGAGCCCTTCATCTGCAGAAGACTCTGATGACGAGGTGTGGATTGCAAGTGATTCTGACTAGAACTCCCTCTTTACGCACCATAACGAGGTATGCCATGAACTTGGATATCACATATTCTATTATGATGTTGTGTTGTTAATATAATCATAATCTGCTACTGGTTTAGGGTGTAATGATGATACACAATCAGCAGTGACCATGGATATATATTTTGACCTGGAAAAATAATGTGACATGAACATGGAGGACCCCACCCACTGCACTTGGATTTTACCTATCAAATTATCTGTGTACAATGCTCACATAATGTGAAAGGACTTTCAGGACTTAACAGACTACATTTAATAGGTTTTGGAACTGTTAGTTGTCCCTAAACTACACCAGGAACAGGTATTGTGCATCTATAATTATTCCACTAAACCACTAACTCTGTAATTTTCCAGGAAACTGAACGTGTTTTTGAACGATGTTGCATGAATAAAAATATTTCCCAAAAGAGACCAATCTTTTAATATGTAGTAGATATAACCATCGGGAATGCCTGGTAAAAATTTCAGATTGATATCTCAATTCTAGATACCCGTTGCTAAGGTAACCAATGAGTGATATGCTCGCTGACTGCTCGCGAGCAGGTCGCGACCTGCTTGTTCCACTTTGATCACGCGTAGCTCAAATTAGCACTCTGGGTGTTTTTATCTTTGAAAATATTTTTTAAATACGTATGGGTGAGATTGGGACTCATACATGAGCTCTATAGAGAGGTAATGAACTGTTCTATCACATGACATAGATAACTAAAAATGTTTGATGAGCGACATAAGTTCCACTATGCTGGATTGAGTCATAAATGAGAGGAGGAGGGGGGGGGGGCAATTCCTGGGTAGATATACATGTACAAATTTCTCCTAAATGCAACACAGCACCAACCCCGTGCATCTGCAGGCATTTAGAAGGGATATCCATCTATCACTGTACAACATTAGTTTATTCCACTAATTTCTAAGAAAGATCACAAATTGGTTTTAATTTAAGGTGTAAATACATTGACTCATGCATCTCAATTTAATACTACGCTGTGACAACCTGTCACAGAGTGTATGCCAAATAGCAATACGGTGCAGTGTCCCGCACTGACAAGGGAGTGCTGGTTAGCTGCCGCCTGTACATCTGCTGTAATTATAAATCAAGATATAGAAAAAATCCTATCAGACTGCACACATTTCACATGAAAGTCTTCTCCTATTTCCTTAGCCCATAACCCTTTATTGCATATATGCATCATGACAACAACGGCAGCCCTTAAAGGGTTAAGGACAATTATGATACTAATTGATTCCACACACAGGACACTGTGTTATCAGCCTAATTGATTGTAAGAAACACATGAAGCTAATTAACACATTGCCAACAGAGTTCCTCATAGGTTCTAAGATTCAGGTCTGGTTACGATAGTGTTAGAGACAGGTGCTGGTTAATAGATGGACATGGGGATATATTGCTATAGGCCTGATATTTGATATTTGATACAGAAACCCACGACCATTCTAAACGTTATTCCTATGATATTTTTTGAAACTCTATAAATTATGCTGTGGAACTTACAATATACTGTGAGGTAGAAGGAAGAATGCTGCGCATGTGCTATCTATCTTTGCATGTGTGCAGGTTTATTAAAACCATCCTTTCAATGAGACCTGGGGCCCTCGTTGCCACCACCACAACCATACACAATATGTAGCAACGCCCCTGTGGTATCCTTTTTATGTCAAAGAAACTCTCGAAAGGCAATTTATTAACTCTAAGGTTGTAGAGTATTCCATCCACGTGACCCAGCCTTTTCAGCTATGTTTGAGAACCTAGGTAGAAATGTACTTGTTCATGCACTTGGATTATGGGCACCGACACTTCTTATAAAACTTCTATACAAAATTCTTGTTGGCATTTCTACAGGAAAAGGGGATTTGGGGATAGCCATTGTAGGGTTAAGCTCACTAATCCACTTTGCACTGGGAGGGGTCTGGAGATGTTGGGTGCTTTATCATGGCCGTCTCCAAGCAGTCTCCAGGGTGTCTACAGTGTCATTGTCAGGTAGCCCACCACCCTTTTTCACCCTTCTACTTCCTCCAGGCCATCATCAATACCCCTGCACAGACCCCCAGTGTCAGATAGATCATTCTCCTCTACCTCTCCATCCCCTTGTTAATGCCCCCAAGATTGTTATACCCATATTCATACCCGGATACTCTCAAAGGCTCAAGGTTTATGTTTCTCATGCATTCATTCCCTCTCCACCTACCAGTGTCATAAACCTAGGTTGGTCACTAAGAATGTTCATCACCACATAAATCTCATCCATACTTCACTGCAACCCTTTTCCCTTTACCAGACTGTTTCTACTCATGTTTTTCCCACTTCTTCACAATAAGAATATACCATTTTGTACCACAGAGTGAAATGCGTTTTTCCATCCACTGATGAGTCTCTTTAGGTGGTAGAGACCCCACAAAGGAACATTACTTAATGTCATATTTAATGTCAATGCAAGAGACTCACGCTATATGTACATAGAGAACTATAGTCTGAGTGGGCACTAAAAGCTAGCATGTCAATATGTTGTGAGTGTGGGCTGCTGTTATCATTTTACATCAGGTGCCTTTGTGCTGCAGAGTAATAATGATGCTGTCCTGACATGACATGCATCAACTAGGTAGTCAGGTGCAAACTGACGCTTATATTTATTGAGGTTTGCAATTGTATGTGCATGCATAGGGAAATGTAACGCTTAATACCACCATTAACTGCTCTGGTTTAAAGAGTAAAATGATTCAACATCTAACCTACCTCCAAAGAATCATCTGTTGATATTGAGATTTAACCCTATGATGTGATGCTAATGCATGACCCACATCAAAGCTTTCTGGGAAGGTTACATCCAGCACTTGGTAAAACAACTCCATTTGGAAATAATAGCCCACAGTCTGATAATGAATTCTACTGCCATATCCTTTCTATTTTTATTGTGTCGATAAAACTCTGATGTGGATTCCTTTCTCGTTACATGGAGATTAACACACACTACTGCATAGGACTCCTATGCTCATTTACTGTAAAAAGCTGGTGGACATTTTTTGTAGGTGTACAGTGGATTCTAATGTAACTTACAGTAGAATCTACCGTAAGTGTAAGTGCACAGTTAACTGTCTGTAAACAGTATAATCTAACTTAAATCTACAGTAGATTTTCAAGGACATTCTGGTTGATGGAAATGGTCTAAATCGGGCTCAAATGCATGGTAGCATTGCTTATAGTGGGATTCTACCTATTATATTACAATTGCCATGTTGGTTCCTTTGATAATAATAAATTCAGGACAATAGCCCCTGCCTTGCATTGGGCACGAATTTACAATTTCGCCTTAATGACACGGACGGCAGGAAAATGACACTCCCGGAGAGATGCTGCAGCAGTGGCGCCCCTACCTGCTGCCAACCAGAACTCATGCCTATAATAAGGCTCGCCGCGTCCTCACCTCTTTCCTTTTCATCTCGCCGCCCAGAGACAATGCATTACTGAATATAAGACATCCAATTGACCTTGAACTGGGGTAGGTCCATTTATCAGGCAAATTGTTAAAAGAGTCACATGGTGACTTAATGCATTGTGCTTAATTTCATTCATTAGACAACTGACTGTAACTGGAGGAGTTAAATATTCTATGTGTTTTGGTCATGACTGTATGATGTTATGTGAATGAGACTTTAGTTGAAATAAAGTTTACATCACTTTTGTGAATTTCATTGGTTCTGAAGATACACTAGACCTCATAAAAGGTTTCTGTAACATGGTAAGATGGTACACGCTTCATGATTTCAACTTACAGCTAAACATTGAGATTAAAATGAAGAGTGTCACTATCACATCCAGACAGCTGAGTCTCTTATCAATTTCGCTGGCAGTGCAGCACATTTAAATCTAGGACTGTGTGTGTGGAGTTGATAGAAGCCCCAGCACCAGCATCAGTAGTCACTGATTAAAGGCTCCCTTCTCATCAGTCTACAATTAATCCCCCTTTACACAAGCTGTCAGGGCCAGCCCACGTTCCTGCCCCTAAAAACTAGCCTTATGATAGATCCTAGGTTATAGGTCTGGTTTAGATAGTGTTAGAGGGAGGTGATGGGTGAGGAATGAACTGTAATGGTAACTCTTGAGGTTCTGGGAGAGGTCTTCAAGGATTCGTGGTGGGACATGCAGGTGTGATGGGACATGCAAATGTGTGTGGACAAGTACATGTATATTAGTAAAATAAGTGTTGTGTATTATAATGTACTCATGTTTAGCGCAGGTAAGGTAGGGGTGACAAACAGTGGTGACCTTCAAAAGGGACAGCTATCATAACAGACCAATTGCTGACCTTAGGGTATTTCACGCCATCCTTGCCTTGAGGCCTGGGGCTCTCTCTGCTGTTGCCTCAACCAGGCACAATGTCCCAGGTAACTTAAGTACGTTGGGCCATGATCGGGCCATGATCGGGCCAATAAACCAATGGGCCAATATTGGTATTTTGATATTGGCCCACCTCTAGTTTGACCGCTGGCCCAGTAATGGCCCATGCTCGGAAAAAGAGATATTGATTTCATTTTTGGCCCAATGGTGGGCCAACATTACAATGATTTTACATAATTCCAAGGTTAGAAATTAAACATCGGGACAACCTTGAAATACATATGTTGCCCCAACATATAAATTTCAATATAGGACCACTGCAACAATCACTAATATTGAACAATACGATTTTTATGTGTATAATTGAATGTGCAAGTATATTTAAGACATGACTGTCAAGTATCATCAGTTTAGAAAAAGCCATTTCTATCTTTTCAATCCATCTTGATCTCTATCCCAAATGGTTAGACACAATACAAACTGTATTACTATCATTTAGGACTTATCTAACTCCATTACCCACACATGAGGTGTCTTCAAGTTACTTTTGACAAATTCCCACTGATGTCATGCAGTAAATGGCACTTTTAAATATCAAATTTCATCCATGAATTTCCTCTGACCTTTAAACATGTAGAGCACATTGGGGATCACATTTATTAGGTATGTGAACGTCCGCGCTCACTATGGCTGCAGGGGCGTCGTGATAATCTGTGCCGGTTTTTGGAGCACTGTGTGGGGGGTACTCTCTGTTTTCGCCTTTTATAAAGGTTAATATTAGATGGGTAGTGTGCCTCCAATTTTTGATAGAAAGAAAACAAAATTCTCTACAGCCTAGGCTTTCTAATTTTCATGTACTTTAACTCTTTCCAGCCGGCTCTATGATAATTTAAACTCCCCACAATACGGCAGAATGAGGCCCCAGACCCAGCAGTGTTAATATGTAGGGTTATATTGAGGTTGATAGTTGAATTGGTATTTGTGATGCATGTTTTCAAATGACAGTTTTGCAATCTGCATGTAATTTCCTTTCATATGGTACCATAATAACAGGTTATTTCTGTTCAAAATATTTGTTGAGGGTGCTCAGGATAATAGCATTTTATACCAAAAATGACCTCCTCATAGTGCATTAATGCACTTGCCGTTTTTTACCAGGTAGTGCATTAATGCACTAGCCGGCTGGAAAGAGTTAATTGGTTAATTAATTACGGCCCTAATTAGGCTAATGCCTGATTAAAGTCTCATTTCTTACATGAAGATATTATAGGACTGTTAGAAAAACATATAGGACTGATAGAGCATAGTCATAACCTCAACTGTACCAAATATAAAAGAAATCTATCGTTGATCAACAGAGATATAGGATCAGCCGATTTTGGTAATTAATTAATTTTAATTAAATTTGATGATTTTCCCTATTTCTTTTCTTAAAAAATCCGTAATTTCGGTTCCATTAGTTACACAAGCATCAGACAAACTGCAAAATGTCCGCAATTTTAGTACCTATCAGGAAATATATACTTTAAATGGGTTTACCTAAGTTTTAATTTGAGCCTAATTCCTTAAAAAGGTCACAGGCCATCCTTCTTTGTAGAGTTTAAAATAAAGACGAAAATATGACCAACCTTGGCGTATTCAAAGTGCTCTAGTTTCCCTAAACAATATGATATCCGAAAAATTCCAAAAGAATATGATTTCTAACATGTTACTCCAAATGGCTATGGTAAAATCAAAAAATAATCTTGCTTTTGAATTTTTTTGTCATATGATGGCAAAGTAGGAGCTATCCTGTAAGATATTCTTCAGGCAACATTGAATCCCCCTATTGTACATCACAGCCAATATTGGACAAGTGTAGTTATAATTGATGTTGGTCCAACATCAGAAATAATATGCATATGATGGCCCTGAAATGTTACAACACTGGGCTTAAGACTGGGTCAATATCAGCCATATCAAGCATAGACCAGCTCTGGGCCAGCGGTCAACCTGGCAATGGCCATTATCGGAATTGCCAAGGGTGGGCCATCATTGTAATTTGAATGTTGAACCAATGTGTGCATTACCTACAATGGGCCATGGTTGGTATAACGATTGCGATGGAGTCGATCATTGCCGACATTGGCCCAATATACCCTTGCTACGTGGGGTGTAGCAGACACCTCCATGGTATCCCTTTTATGTCAAAGCAACTCTCCAGCCCAGTGGGCACAGAACATTGAATCAACATTGAAAACTGGTTGACAATGTTGATTCAATGTTGATGAAACATTGATTCAACATTCAGCTGAGTTTTGTGCCCACTGGGAGGGGCACTGCATTAACTCTAAGGTTTCTGGTACCCTGGACCGACCTTCTGAGCTATGTTCATTGAAAATGCAAGCAGGAAATTACCTGATATACCATTTTCCGTCTATATGGAGGATAGTCATGACTGTAGAAGCTTACCTAAGTACATAAATACATTTTTTCTCATTTCTTTGGCAATTTCTTGCTGGGGTTATCACAGGGGGAGTAGGTTTTGGGGATAGCCCTCGTAGTGTTAACGGCGCTAATCCACTTTGCACTGGCAGGGGTCTGGAGATGTTGGGTGCTTTATCATGGCTGTCTCCCAGCAGTCTCCAGGGTGTTCACAGTGTCATTGTCAGGTAGGCCACCACACTTTCCTACCCTTCTACTTCCTCCAGGCCATCATTAATACCACTGCACAGACCTCCAGTGTCAGATAGATCATTC
This sequence comes from Harmothoe impar, assembly GCA_947462335.1. Classification (NCBI taxonomy): domain Eukaryota; kingdom Metazoa; phylum Annelida; class Polychaeta; order Phyllodocida; family Polynoidae; genus Harmothoe; species Harmothoe impar. The sequence continues at coordinate 33,542,192 of OX381716.1, read as the reverse complement.
TCCCCTACCTCTCCATCCCACTGTTAATGCCTCCAGGACCCCTACACACCTATGGCTCACACACCAGATCGATGCAACTTTTATTTGGCTGTACATGATCGGCGGCCGTACATGATCGGTGACGTACATGATCGGTGACGTACATGATTGGTGATCTATTGACTTCCCTACCCTTTCTGACCATGTTAAAACATAAATAAATCTTACCAAGGTGTACACAAGATGTGTGTCTTGACATGCAATATGTTAGAAATATGTAGATGCGACTATCAGATAATTTTACATGACATTTCAATACCGATCATGTACGTCATGTGATGTACATGATCAGTGACGTACATGATCGGTGATTTATTGACTGCCTTACCCTTTCTGATTATGATAAAACACAAATAAACCTTACCAAGATGTACATATGATGTGTGTCTTGACATGTAAGATTTAAGGCATGTGTAAATGCGACTATTAAAGAGAAATTTACATGACATTTCAATACCGATCATGTACATCATGTGACATACATGATCGGTGACGTATATGATCGGTGCCTTAAGTACCCTTTCTGACCATGTTTAAATCATAAATTTGATATTTGCTATGGTGCTGGTTATCACATCTGGTCACATACTGGTGACACCTGATTCTGCTACCCCTGTAGGTCAGGTCATTACACCATGGTTATCTGTCAATGTGCATTATTGATTGTGGCAGTTGGGAATGAGGAAGGGACAATAGGTGTGAGGAAGCAAGGGAGCGAGGACAGAAGAAATTGAAAGAGGCTACTGGCATGCTGTGTACAACATACATTGCTACAATAGGAGTAAATAGAGTGCTGAAGTCAGGCACGTTTTTTTTTATTAACATTCTATGTAAGAGTACAAAGGTTTAGAGGGCGGTACATGTATTTGGCAATGACAATTCAGATTCGTCCATAGCGTGATATCCATCTACTGCCAAGAAGACCATGAGATAATTTGAGCCTTGCATGCAGCTCAGTTATGCATATTTATTGAAATCTTAGATCTAGTTAGTACATGCAAGGACTGATCACTTGGATATGGATGTATTAGAACATGGTCTGTCCCATAGCATTTACACTATGCCGAAAGCTATCAGGGGCTCTAGAATACCAATACAGCCCCATCAAATTATTATGTATCATGGCTTCTTGCTGGAATGAAAATTTCCCCCCCCCTCTGAATTCATCCACCAATAAATTATTGCTTTCAACCCATAACACGAAACAATCTTCCAAGGTTATTAGCCCCGTCACTACCTAAAGGGAGTATTCCACTGATGTCCGTCCGGCGATATTCCATTTACAATGTCTTGGTAATATATAAATAGGCATCAAATTACAAATTAGCCGCTGGTTCAGGCTCAATACAGCCCATTGCGTTTTAAATTTAGCCTTGCATAGACCTACACTCACCAAACACATACTGTGTAGTAGAGAAACCTACATAGCCCCAGCATATCTCCAGCAAACCAAGACTCAGGAAGGAGATTGCAGCAGGAATGATTGGTGGCCTTTCTGGGGAGAATCTCGTTAGGTCTCACTGTTGGTGAGATTTACGAAGATTGAGCTGGTGTGCAACAACTGCACTCTCCGAGCAGGGTTTCTTACCTATAGCAGCTACTACTCTAAATCTGCAATTTCCAGGTAGAATGGTCATCTCCCTCAGACAATTTTGTAATAGTTGGGAATTCAGATCATGAATGGGGGTTGGGGGAGGAGTAGAATATATGGCTATTTGCTATCAGAATAATCAGAAGGTATCTTTTTCATAGTCCATTTAAAGATGTGGTATTGATATCATTAACGGACATAATTTTGACATTTCAAAAGCTAGAATTATGGTATATTTTGCTCTCAGCGGACTATTTCAATTAATTAAATTCACTTACTCCAATCCAATTAAATTCACTTACTCCAATCCAGACTTCTTCTATACTAGGGTGCAAGCTGTAAAAGAGATTGCTGGGACATTCGCAGAAAAGTGTGATACAAAGGAAGGTCCCATTTCCCAATCAGAGTATTCCAGTCTTGTGGAAGAATCAGGCATTGTAGGAGAAGAAAAGCGCCTAATGCTAACAAGGAGGTTATTTGTGACAATATACGGACACCCATCTTAGGTCTGAGAGGTTTTCACATCAGCCTGTTTTTCAGTTCCTGTAGGACAGTTTCTTGACCCCACCTAGCCAGCTATGGCAAACCCTTAATTATATATGTCTTTTTGCAAAATCTACATTATTCTGCAGGTATGCTCTCTTGGATGATATTCGCAACACTGATACATGCGAGACCTTCAAATTACTATGGTTGAATTACACTTTATCCTTTGCCACATTGGATAAATAAACCTTCCATACCTGGTTCTTGTTAGCATGTTGCCCGAAATACACCATTTCCTCTATAAGCCTTAGTTAACCCAATTGTCAACTTCCGTTGTATGTCCCTGCAGCAGCATGCCTTAACGGATACCAATGGGGAGGAAAGACTGCCATGTGATTACACACTTCTTGTTACGTGGGGAACAAGAGTGTACAAACCCACTTCAAAGTACTATCTGCCCACAGGGTGTAGCTCAGCTGTAACACAGCTCAGCTGTGGGTAAATACTAATATGGCAGATTAAAGAGGAACACACAGCCTCCTACCCCTCTGGTCTGGACCAATCACCAGTCTGATGTATGGGTGAGGGAGGGAGGGCACCAGCAGTAGGCTTCTGTAGCCTGCTTCAGCAGTGTAAGATCAGAGAATCCCAGAACTCTGTTGGTGAGAACGCCCCCCTAAGCTAATTACCACATATGGCTGATTTTCACGAAACTGCTTTTTTTCACTATTTTTTTTATCCTGCCTATATTTTTTCAAATATGATAGATACATCGATCCTTTTCATGTATTCTGGTCAGGATAGACGAGGGCTTTACAGGGTACCCTGGTTTTGCCTATCTATGGGTGAAAATAAAAGAGCTGGAGGTCAAAAAGTACTGAAAAACAGCCCTTTTCCACCCGAAAATCATGATGACTCATATTGCAAGCTAAATAATTAATCAAATAAATAGCTATGTGCTTATTTCTTTATCATTCCACTTCCCAAATAAGGTCATGATTTTTTTAGTACCAAATATGGACATATAGGCAGGATTGTATAGCTCCTGTAGGCATATATGTATTAGGGAACTTTATTGGCTTCACGCCTAACGCCCTAATGTATGCCCCCCACCTCTGATATTAAAACAGTAGACAGGGTGTCTGAATGTACCATGGTAAGGCCTAACATATCCCTAGACAATAAAAAAATAATTAAGAGTGAGGGTTACTTACAATAGCCTAGAGAGGATGTTGAGCAGGTTGGGTAACTTTTACGGAGGTTCACGCCTAACGCCCTACATACACACTAATGATGTGGTTTCATCTAGAGTTATTATATTTAACCAATGTCATTATGCTACAAATATACTTATATCTATAGGTTATTTTGTGGTTTGATTGCATTATTCTACCACATGCGTAGCAATAGCTGTGAGCTCATATTATATGTTCTGGGTTCACGCCTAACGCCCTGGGTTCACGCCTAACGCCCTCAACAATAGCTCTCAGTGATGTACAAAAAGCTATCTAACCAACCTGCATCGATGTGTAAGGGTGGTTTGAAGTACTTACCTTCTTCCCATAGGATATCTCAGGTTAATTATAGTAAATGATATGTTTTATTATTGTTTAATGTCCTTTACCGACCAAAAAGGCAACAATTTCTTACAAGAACCCAAGATATAGAAATGTTTTGAGCCTTATACATACTTTAAACAATAGAATAAGGTAGTGGAGGTGTGCTGCAACATATATGTAGCAGTAAAGAACTTGTGAAATTGGATAGAATAGAGTAGGGAGAGCATAATCTATATTAACCTTGTCTGTCAGCGTCTTGGGTTCACGCCTAACGCCCTCAACAATAGCTCCCAGTGCTGTACAAAAAGCTATGCAACCAAGCTGCATCGATGTGTGAGAGTGCTACCATGTACCAACCTTCTTCCCATAGGATATTTAAGGTTAATTGTAGTAAATAATATGTTTTATTCACGTTTTATTATCGTTTTTCGGCCAAAAAGGCAACAATTTCTTACAAGAACCCAAAATATAGAAATGTTTTGACCCTTATACATGCTTTAAACAATAGAATAAGGTAGTGGAGGTGTGCTGCAACATATATGTAGCAGTAAAGAACCTGTGAAATTGGATAGAATGGAGTAGGGGTAGCATATCCTATATCAGCCCTGTTGATCAGCGTCGTGGGTTCACGCCTAACGCCCTGGGTTCACGTCTAACACCCTCAGCAATAGCTCTCTGTACAGAACAAAAGGATATCCAACCAACCTGAAACGATTGGTGAGGCGCCTACCATGTACCACACCTCTGCCCATAGCATATCTAAGGGTTAATATAGTAAATAATATGTTTTGATTATGTTTTAAGGATATGTTCTGGGTGCACACCTGGGTTCACGCCTAACGCCCTTTTAAGAAAGCTTTAAAACATAATATGATCAACCTTACCCCATATGACGGTATACCAGGCTGTAGGTTAGGATGTTTTTCTCAATATTAAAACATGATATCAATAAAAGAAATGACCTCATACATGAAAAGGGGGTCTCCCTCTAGATTGGAAAGGGCGTTAGGCGTGAACCCATGCTATATAAGAAACAACTTTGCCCCTCTACTGTATATTTGCTTTGTATATTTAACCTGCCCCAATATTTCTGATGTATGGTTCACCCCCTAAGGTACATGGACACAAAAGGTTTTGATTATACTCCTATATTAATTTTGGACTCCCTAGCACATGAAAAAAAGCAGTTTCGTGAAAATCAGCCATATGCTTTCCAATTTATTGAATACTATAGGAGATCAAATGCCCAAAAAAGACTGTGTCCACTTAACAAGAAAACGTCTTCTATTGCTGCTGTCACGGTTATTATGATTAATATGATTATGTATGGTAATGTACTTGACTTGATCTATGGGTAAACAGTAAATACATGTTTGATCTATTGCTATTATCAATATTTTTACTTTGTACCTCTGAATCTCTGAAGCAAAATTAGCCTAGTAAAAATGTATAAATGTTAAGAGTTCAATGCAATTGAGATGGTTGTTCAGAATCTTCTCCTAGCTGCCTAGGTATATATGCCACTCTACACCAGTTCTACTTTTAATGCTGCTCCATTGCCTGTGCCAACTGGTGTCACGTTAAACATATCAGATGTCATTAAGTTGGTGTAGTCAGAATTGATTAAATCCGCCTTCATCATCCCTTCAAGCTCTCCTGTAATCTTCTAATTTTCCTGACCATGTCCAGAAGTCTATAAAGAAATTACTTCTGAGAGCTATAGATGTGTCTAGCACGTGCATAGGGTAGAGCCGCTAGTATCTACTGATAACCCAGAGGCAGCTGACTGCTGATAGCTATGGGATGCCCTCCCATCCTCCCTACCAGGCACATTACTGTGACTGCACTCCTGGCACGTAGACCTGACAATGGGATGGGGATTCTAAACTCTGTTCTGTCATTACAAACAGGATAAGTCATTGGTCAGCTACTGCTTACATTTGGTGAACACCTTTCCAGTGTTAGTATATGTTAAGATTAGCAAAGCTTAGAGCTCATAACCGATACCAATATTGATAATGTAAGCATAACTGTGTACATTGTGTGCTTAACTTACACTATAATATCTCCCATGCTATCCAAAATATTGGCCAGTTCAATCACATTGACATGAGTTTTTGGTAAGCTGTAAGGCCATTTTACATACTACTCGTAGGAACAAAATCTAATTATGTACATTGGCACATTGAAACAACATTAGATGTGTCTTAATTCTAAAGAATACCTAGGTCACCTTTTACCAAAATGAATTGACCACCTCTTAAATAATGAAAAGAATGGTCTGAAAGGGCTTCAGTGGCTGCCCATGTCGATGCTGTATATTGGCTGCATTGTTTATCAATTAGAGTCAACAGCAGGTCAATAGGACACCATTAAAGGCTTACCTGTTCCCGGCATCTGTCTTCCACCAGGCCGAATCAATGTGATCCTCAGGCCATCCTGTGGTGTACAGGGTCCTGTCCCTGGTTCTGAGCTAGCAGCTCGCTTTATTTCATGGTGAGTACAGACTGTCAAGGTTAAAGCAATGGGATGCCCGTTCCCCACAGGGGCGTGCAATAACCCTCAGCCGTTCTGCACGCTGTGCCCGTATTTAACATTCCCAAGGGTCGCCATTGGTCGCCATGGAGGTCGCCATGGCGTTTCTAGGTTACCAAAGGTCAAGTGACTTGGGCGGAATTCAAAATGGCGGCCGACGGACGTAAACAAACGCCGCGGAAGTAAAGAAACATCGTGGAAGTAAAGAAACATAGACTACATATCTATTTTACATCGAGAGACCCTGAAATGAATACAGAGCGTCACTTAAAAGTGACCTCGTCAGTAGTTAGTGCACTTGCAGTGCTTGGGCCGTATTGCACTAGGCCTACGGCCAGCGTGCAATACGGCCCAAGCACTGCTCGTGCACTAACCACTGACTCAGTCACTTTAGCGTGCAGCTCTGTCTATATATGACACTGTTGGCTTTGGTAAGGTGTCATTCTCTACCAGTTATTGTTAGTCAATTATGTATTTTGTGTATTATTGTTAAAACTGAGGTTATTTGATTGATGTGTATATTTTAATGTTTTGCATTAATTAGCAATAATATTATGTCAGAATGTATTATGTTCATGATATGCTTAGTTTGGCCCCGAGTACACCATAACAACATCAGTTGAATGGTGGGCACAGAAATAATATAATTATATCTGTAGCTTTGTGCTCTCTTTTTAAATCTCAAATGTCAAAATAAGCATCACAACCAGAACAAGATAGCATGCTTTTTCTATTTTTATCTAATGCTAGAGAAGTGTTGAAAAAAAATCTAAAACAGTCCCTCAGGGGTATGTCCTACTTTGACTTACAAAGTGCTGAATGCCCATGGTCTCATTAACTACATGTACATATTATATGCTCCCACATAATAAGTCATATTACTTTTTTTTACTATGTCATCCAATAAGGACGGAGGTAAAGCTTTTTTCTATGATATCTGCTCTGTAGGGAAAAATGAATTGAAGACCTATCATGATCTTTAGTCTTGCCTACTTATAGACCTACTTACCTGCTCTGAAACTTTCACAGGGCTCATGAAGAAACTGAAACTAAAGCGAGTGAACGGGGTTTTATAGAGCTGATCTAGATTACCCTACTAAGCCATCCCTGTGGGCCTACCACCAGAACACAGAAATTACGGATCCATCACCTCCCATCAGGTTCAGAATATCCTTTACCATGTTTCAAACTAAGTGTGGTTGAGAATGACATTCACCTATATCTAGATTCATAATGATTAATATCCATAATCATAATCATATTACATTACATTACGCAACTATGATTTCCACTAATCACATATAAGCTACTTTACAACAATACCAATCCAGCTCATCTCACCAGACTCAACTGTATCTCCAACCACCAGTAATAGGATTTGGTGCCAGGAAATACCATGTCCTGTTGAAGCTGTTTCCTGTCTCATGTTGTGGCCAAGTGATAATGCTACACCACAGTTCCTTGCTTATCCACAGACCACTCCTTACACTACTGGGTTGATATGGGAGGGGAGCCGTCTTTATCTAGTGAACTATTCCTAGTATTAGAGGCTACACCACCTTTTGCCATTTACTTGCCATAGTGCATGTGCACACTTAGATGCTCTTTAAAATTACTTCTGTCCAGTTGATTCATGAAAATTACATGTGAAAGCGTTTGTACATTTATTTATATTTTCAGCTTATACTATTTTGCTTATATTATTTACCTTATAATGACATCCCCTTTTCTCAGTTACTCTTACACTCAGTTTTAACTGTTTCCAGTATACTTGCCTTTAGTGACTATCTGTCGCATGGTTTTACATCCCTATAGCTATTTACAGAGTGGGAATAGGCCATTTCCTGCACTTCCCATTCTCAGTGCAATTGCTGTGAACAGCATTTATTAGACAAATGTCCTGTTGAAGCTGTTTCCTGTCTCATGTTGTGGCCAAGTGATAATGCTACACCACAGTTCCTTGCTTATCCACAGACCACTCCTTACACTACTGGGTTGATATGGGAGGGGAGCCGTCTTTATCTAGTGAACTATTCCTAGTATTAGAGGCTACACCACCTTTTGCCATTTACTTGCCATAGTGCATGTGCACACTTAGATGCTCTTTAAAATTACTTCTGTCCAGTTGATTCATGAAAATTACATGTGAAAGCGTTTGTACATTTATTTATATTTTCAGCTTATACTATTTTGCTTATATTATTTACCTTATAATGACATCCCCTTTTCTCAGTTACTCTTACACTCAGTTTTAACTGTTTCCAGTATACTTGCCTTTAGTGACTATCTGTCGCATGGTTTTACATCCCTATAGCTATTTACAGAGTGGGAATAGGCCATTTCCTGCACTTCCCATTCTCAGTGCAATTGCTGTGAACAGCATTTATTAGACAAATTCTAATTGAAACAGACTCCCTAGTGGCAAGCCCTCCAGTAATTAATGCTAAACTGACTTTACTGTACATTTGTATTTTACTCTTAGATCCTTGTCTCTCTATGTCATTTCATAGGTATAGGAAGAATTGGATGATATAATTATGTGAATAGACACTGCAGGGTTAACCCTCCTACCGCCAGATTTCTCCGAAGTTTTGCCAAAAATTAGAAAAAATTATGAATATAAAAATTTGAAATGAGCTTTTGGCATATCATTGTCAGGTATAAGCCACTACCTCCCATCTCCTTCACGCTATCGCGAATACTTCCTGTGCCTGATAGATCATTCTCCTACTTCTCCCACTCTCCATGGTAATGCCTCCAGCACACCTATAATCATGCTGACAACCAGATCTTCATGCTCCAGTGAATAATCTTCATGTGTTCATTTCCTCTTTATACTACTTCCAAGTGTCATAAAAACCATAAAACCACAATTGCCGTGTTGCTAAACAGCAACAACTTCCTAAGTGGGGAGGGTCTATTTCTCCACAAAAATAGAGATCACATCTTGATAAATCTACTTCTATTGTCTATCATCCTGCAGGTGACATTTGCCTCCAACTGTGTTAAGAGCAATGCCTCCCTTCTGGAGCAATCAACAATTTGGGGTAAAATACTGCATTGGGAATACCAGACTAGTAAGTGCCATATCTTATTCCACTAGGCTGTATATGTCTGGTCCTGCAACACATGTACACCTTATTACATTCTGTCCCCTGTCTATCTATGGCCTCTTAATGCTCATACATATTTGTAAAACCTACTCCCGGTGGGAGGCCACCTCAGCTGTGCCTTCATAAGCTTGGTCTATTGGTCTGGTCCCAGTCTGGGCCCTGCCTTAAGATCATTTATCCATGATTTAACCCTAAGTACTTGTTGGGACTGCATGGGTGAGGCCTCATTTTTAGTCTAAATTTGGTTCTAGAAGGAATATTTACCTTCTATTTTGATGTGTTGATGGGATTTTTGAAATAAGAACATTTTTTTTCATTTTCTTATGATGGAATGGCATGGCAACAGAAAGTCTTATATGTGATAATTTTTCATTTTTGCATTCGTTTTTTTTTTGCATTCTGAATATAGAATATTAATTAGCAGAAAACTATTGTGTTTTATATAAAAATGATCTTGATGATGATTGAAAAATGTTCTAATGTATTTAGCACACTTTTGCCATTCTGGTGGGACTCCGTCGGCCAAAGCCAAAAATATAATCCCCCCTGAGTGTCTGGGTGATGGCTCTTTTACCTTGTTGGGTCATTTTATATATTTTGGGCACAACTCCCCACAAAATCCATAATCATAGTCATCAAATAATGACGTCCCTTCTTTAGATTTTCTGCACGTGTTACCTGCTAGGAGAAAATGATGACGCTTTGGTAACTGAGCACACCCAATTCAGGCCTACAGCTTAGTTCCTGTCCTATCAGGCCATGTTTGGCTGTCTCCTTATAATTAAAGGTAATGTTATCAGATCATATTGGTTTATGATCAACACCTGAGTGGATAGTTACCAGTGGCTTAGGGTTACTGATACAGGTACTATGAGTCCCCAGGTGGGACCACAGGTGTGTGAACATTGTGGAGAGTACCTGAATGAAGTCTGCTGAAGTAGCATATCTCGACAAGAAGCATAAACTTTTTCATATAATCTCCCAAAGTTTAGCATTGAAATGATTAGATTATATAAAACTGCATTTATTATCAATGTTTCAGTAGAAATCTGTCAAATGCAAAATTAGTTTCAATGTGCTGAGCCAGTAAGAGAGAGACTGGGCATTTTAGCATACACCACAGCTTCCTGATATTCCCATTGGGTAGCGTGCTAGCAATCTCAAGGTTGACACAACCTTCACCCTTGTGTCTCCTGGGCTGAGTTTTAAGGTCAGGGTTGAGCATATATCCTTCCCTCAGAGCTGACGTTGGTACATCTATGGTGGCCACTAAAGGGCCGTTAATCTCATCTATCCAAATTCAACCTATACAGCAGAGTCTAGTGTGTTTCCCACTGCACTGTGACAACTAGCACACTAGTTCTAATTGGATTATCTATTCTTAATTCAAGATGAAGTTACTACTAGTTACTAGTCACTATTTTGCACAAATTCATTTCTGTTTGCATGGACACGTTCTGATGAATTTACAACCCTTCACTTATATGCACACAGGTATGTACATTTATAAAAGACATGTATTGCCATCAACTTGGGTTGTAAAGCACTGTAAGGTGTAACTCACAGCTGACTAACTTTATCAGTTAACTACTACATGATAACAATTCCCCTACAGCAACTCTATGATAGTACATATTGACCTCCTAGACTCATCTTGCCTCACTGTACCACTGAAAGCTGACACCCTCTGACGACCAAAACTGGCCATGGCATTAGCCATGGAGATGTGTGTGGATGCCTTCTAGACCACATCCAGTGAGAGCATCCACAGAAGAAGACTGTTGCCTAGAAATGACCAACATTTTGCCAACCCCAATAACCCATCTGCTGATAGGAGAGGAAATAACCAGAGAATGTAGTAGAAAGTCTAAGCCAGCCAGCCATACACTGCTGGTTGGATTGATGATAGTGGGGCTCCTTAGCCAAATGATCGTTCATTTTGTGATAGAAGCATGAGATTTGGTCCAGATATAGTTTGAAGTATGCTTTATCATATCAGGATGGGAGGCCTTCGGAAATTTTATTTATTCAGGTCGATTTTGACGACCCAAATTAGGTCAAATTTAGAAGGTGTAAATATGCATATGATATTTATAAAAGATAATTCCATACCAAATTGCATTATATTTATCATCAAAATATGGCCCCATACATGCAATAACAGGCCCATTTGCTTAATTTATATAATGTGACCTAGTTTGACCTAATTTGACCTAGTTTACATATTGTCCAGTAAAAGCAATGGTCAAAGTGAACAATGTTGTTGGAAAAAATATGTCAGTGGTTTTCCACTCTTTGATATGTCCTCTGTCAGGAAAAAATATGTTTGCCAGTCTGTGTCCCTGAAAAGTGTCTGAAATCAAACATGGCCGCTGTTAAACTAGGTCAAAGAGGAAAATCGTCATAACTATGGAACCAATCAAGGAAGAAACATGTTTAATAGCTCTATTAACATCAGCATTTCAAGATCTATCCATTGGCATTACTTCTGAAGGTCAAGGTCACATTCATTTGTTAGAAATTTAAAAAGGTTGCCATAGATGAGTAAAAAGTGATGAATTTTCATGTAAATTGAATATAACAATATCAATCTGAACATAAAAGTAGGTCTATCATAACATTATCTCTTTTTTTATCTACACCACATAATTTAATCAGTATCATGTTGTAACTGAAATTCAAGATGGCAGTTATCTATAATGAACTGAAGGTGAGGAAAAGCTGCAGCAGAGAATCAGCTAGAGATATACAAACCGGTAGAAACTTAAATTGTTATGCCTAAATCTGTTTTGTCCATTCCCTATGTGTCAGCAACAAGTAAAAATCATTGATTGGAGTAGTTGTCAGTGCTATTTGTAACAACAGAAATTGATTACAAGAACAGTGAGGAAGTAGGTGATCACTCTAGAAGCATTCAGACAATGGTAAATTGAATTGAGAAACTGTGCTTATATTCTAGAAGAGAAAGGTATCAAGCTCTCACTTACTGCCTTCTAAATATATTCGGTCAATTTACCATGTAGGAAGATTCAAGCTAGTGAATAATTCCCTGGTGCATCTGTGCCACTTCAATCCAGGATGACATTTGATATAATATTGTAGTGATCCCAATACTTGGGTTGGTAGGCTAGGACTAGGGACTGTCGGGGAACCGTCCAAGTATCTGACTATTAGGGAACTGTAAGGATTGTATGACTTGCAGCTACCTCCCAAAGAACAACACAAGTGGTTGTACAGTTGTAAATAGCCTTCTTTATTCAGGATATAAAGATATATGAAGCACGGTCATGGCTACACTCAGTGTACCTCTAGAGACATCACAGATGGTATGGCAGAACCTGGACCAGGTTGCTTCTACCCAATGGGTGGATGGTTTATCTGGGGAGCAGAGTCCAGTCGAAGGTTCTGTCAGTGGAGTCTTCAGTAGCAGCTACCTAGGAAGTCTCAGTGAGTCTCCTCGTAGGTGGAGCTCCCAGTGAAGAAACTGCGCAGTTCTAGTTGCAACCGTGCCGGGTAGGTAGCACTGGCCGGTCGAGTTTACCCAGGCCAGGTTAGTAACCAGGCAGTGCTGCAACCGGGTAATACTAGCTGGGTCGGATCAGGACTGATCCGGTCAAGCTGGCACACCTCTAAGAGATATAGCATAATGATGCAGAATGGTACATCAGCCCACACTATACATGCCTGTTCAATAGACCCTCTCAGTATGCAAGTTGGCTCTTCCCATTTAACCATTTGAAGGATGAGAAAGTTCACACCTTAACCCTTTCGTGCCCAGAACTATTGTTGAACGTCAGTTTCTTCACATCATTATTGGTAGATTGGTTAACCAATGGATATTTTGTTCTGACATATGCTTTATATTATATTTTTTGAAAGCTATTGAAATGCCCCTTCCAATACTATTTAAAACAATATTCTATCTTGGGTTGCATTGACAACCAGAAACATTCCTTTCACTGATATCAAGCAATATTGCCATCTAATTTCTAGAGGCCAGATTTTGCTCTTTTAGATGGTCATATCCTACATTGGCTTAGAAAACGTTCTTTTGGGGTTCCCAATAAAGGCATAACTATTAGAAATAGAAGGATATCAACATTGTCATTGGAATCCTTAGAAAAAACATAAAAAAAGGATTAAAAGGACTAAAGGATCAGTTTTAATCATTTTTTAATCAATATTTTCACTATTTATCAATATTTCTGTAATTACTCTGCCTTACTATTGCTAGAGCGCGCACTTTTAGTGCTTTTAAGCCTATTTTAAACTCATAATATCTTCTAGGCCAGCATCCCATCAAGACACACACATATGCTACCATATGATACTTGGTGTCGTTAGAAAGCCTATGTAATTGTGCTAAATCCAGTCCTAAAAGTATCCCAATTTGAGCCCTAGGGCACCCAGGGTGCTCTCCTGAACATATATAGGTGTAAAAGCGCGCACTTTTGGAGTTCTGGGCACCAAAGGGTTAAAATCCTCCAGAGCACCATTTTCAAATATGAAATTCCTCCTGGATCTATGTGTCCCTGGAAGATAAATATCCTAAATATTCCTACACCTCAAAGCCCATAATACAACATTCATGTTTTAACCTTCCTGTTCCAATTCCTTGAACTCCTCCTCTTACCTGCTGAGTGGCTCTATGGACATATTTTACCAGCCATGTCATGCTCAACAATATCTTACTTCCCTATGGAGCAGTTTTCTCTCCAAGTAATACATTTGTTTAATGAGCACACTCCATTTCACTTGATATTATCAGAATATGCTAAATTTTCAGAGCTGTTGACATGTCCAGACTATAAAAGCTTTACTGCACAGGGTGCAGCTTAATCCACTAACCAGTGTCAGTGATCAACTGGTGGTTGTATGCAAAACTAAACATGGAGGACTTCATTGTTCATTGCATGTGAGAAAATACAGAAAATCGGGAAATTGTAGAAGATATTGTTTGTCTCAAATGTAAATCCATGCAAGCTGACATGGGTCATTGAAGTATCAGGAGTTTCACAACAGGTATCTAAACAATAATCAAGTCAATGTGCTAATATTACCATTTACAGTATCTTAGGGCAGTGAATGTCTCAAATACAGCATGTGTTTATAGAAAGTACTGCTCCAGGGCAGTATCACAAACACTCTTTCCAGCCACCTCCCTGTTGGTTTGAAGTGTTCAGAGTAGGCCTACTGCCCTTTAATGGGCCAGAATCAGCTGCAATGACTCATGGGTTGATAATGAACAAATGAAGAGAAGTGTTGCTCATCACACATGTTCTCAAGTTGTAAATACCCAAGATACAGGTATTTCCTTGCACATCATACCATTAAAATATCTCATGTTCGGGGGAAATGAGTATGGGCAGTACTCTGGACAATATCAGGTAATACCAGTATTGCCCTTCTCAGAGTGCATCGATGCACTATCAGTATATCAAAGTGCATCAATATACCAGCTGTCTGGAAAATGGAACCATAAGGCAGAACTGATCAGTGGCAACAGCAGGGTTTAGTGTACATGGTTTGGGGTCAGAGCAAGGCTTTCTTAACCACTTAACCATGCTAAGTCTGACCCTCTGCTTAAGGTTTGCTGCTGTGTGAAAAGGTATAACCATTGCTGTGTAACACAACCAATGTTCCAAGAAACTGGTCCCAAACTGGTGTCTAAGGGGGGTAAGCTCTAGACTAATGTCTTTTATCAGTCGAAAGGTTTAGCTAACGACAGGGCATTTAGTGAAAAGAATTTGAGTCAGTCGTCAGGCCTATGCGTTTCTATTTAACTTACTTTTGTGCTTTGATACCTAAACCTATTTTAGGGGTTGCCAACATGGATTTCATCAGGGAGAAGCAAATGTCAAACTCATCAGGGAGAAGCAAATGTCAAAGCAACAAGGCTAATAACAATTTAAACTTCTACCGGTTTGTATATCTCCAGCTGATTCTCTGCTGCAGCTTTTCCTCACCTTCAGTTCCTTATAAATAACTACCATCTTGAATGAATTTCAGTTACAACATGATACTGATTAAAGTATGTGGTGAAGATACTTGAGAAAATAAAGAGATAATGTTATGATTCACTTACTTTTATGTTCAGATTGATATTGTTATATTCAATTTACATGAAAATTCATCACTTTCTACTCATCTATGGCAACCTTTTTAAATTTCTAGTAAATGTATGTGACCTTGACCTTCAGAAGTAATGCCAATGGATAGATCTTGAAATGCTGATGTTAATAGAGCTATTAAACATGTTTCTTCCTTGATTGGTTCCATAGTTATGACGATTTTCCTCTTTGACCTAGTTTAACAGCGGCCATGTTTGATTTCAGACACTTTTCAGGGACACAGACTGGCAAACATATTTTTTCCTGACAGAGGACATATCAAAGAGTGGAAAACCACTGACATATTTTTTCCAACAACATTGTTCACTTTGACCATTGCTTTTACTGGACAATATGTAAACTAGGTCAAATTAGGTCAAACTAGGTCACATTATATAAATTAAGCAAATGGGCCTGTTATTGCATGTATGGGGCCATATTTTGATGATAGATATAATGCAATTTTGTATGGAATTATCTTTTATAAATATCATGTGCATATTTACACCTTCTAAATTTGACCTAATTTGGGTCGTCAAAATCGACCTGAAAAAATAAAATTTCCGAAGGCCTCCCATCCTAATATGAAAAAGCATACTTTAAACTATATCTGGACCAAATCTCATGCTTCTATCACAAAATGAACGATTGAATCTATATTGGAGGCTAAGGAGCCCCACTATGAGCATCTCTCATGAAAACCTTAGGTAGCGAAGCTTTTCAAAGAAAATGGTATGCCTGATGCTAACCTACATATTTTAGAGGGGTCTTGTTGTGATTTTAAGTAAACACCCATTCAAATTTAGTGTTTAGATTGTTTCTATCAGTGGGCCACAAACAGGTACTTAGTTCTAGCCTTTAAGAAAGTAAGAATGAACTATCTTTGTCCCTTGATCCATTTGAAAACGACAAGTAACCTTTGATTTATTTGCATCTTTCTGAACATTTTTGTTTTGATTAAAATCAACAGCTTTCACAAAAGAGAAGTTCTTAAATGTATGTCCAAAAGGATTTTCTGAGGGACAACAGAACAGATTTGTTGAGATCCCTTCAAATGCATCAATTTATGCAGGAGGAGGTGAATACATAATTATATTCTAATAAGGAAGAGAAGTTTTTACAAATCTACAATACTAAACTACCTCCTCCCATACTAATAGATACATCATTATCTTGCATTATCTCAGCAGGGAATCTCTGCATAATATAACATTAGCACTACAGTAGAGAGAACGCTCTAGTTGGATATCATTACTACCATTTCATATCCGAGCCTAAATGTTTAGAGGGAAGTATCTGGTAATACTAGAGATGATGCCATATCAGATACATTTATAGAGAAATGTGATTCACTGTCAAGAACACCCATTATAGATTTCAGTATGGCATGCAGCAAAGACATCAATATTTATTATAATTCCATTTTGAATTATGACTTCAATTTACGGTCTACATGCACAGCTCGATTGCTTGGATATGGATGGATTAGAACATGGCTGGTCTCATCCCTTTACACTGATGAAAGTCAAAGGAAACCTATATATCCTTATCTAATTGTTATGCATCATGGGTTCTTGCTTCATATTGAAATGTTTCTTCTCTTCTTAGCCGTCCATCAGCACAATATGTCATATCAGCTGCAAATCCAACATACAATGGTTCATCAACATCATGCAAATTGAACACAAAAATTCCTGGTAGGTCCAAACAGTGCCTATGATCAATAGCTTGGGGACACCTTTATGGAATTGAGCTATGGGACTGGGACAGGAAATTTGATCAAGGCTTAGGATACAAATAAGGGTCAAATTACAAATTGGCCACAGGTTGGGGTTCAATGCCATCGATTGTTCTTCCCATCAATCCTAAAAAAAGCATACAGACTTCAGACAGATGATGTAAAATATAGAACCCCGCAGAATCTTGCGACTCAAGCTTGATATTGCTGCAGGAGCGTGTCTTGTGATTGAGCTTGTCTAGTGATGCTGAAAACCATAGCACTGACTCTCTCTTAGGCTCCACAAGTGATGTTGAAGAATGGCAGGAAGTGGTTATTTCTTGAATCAAGGATGTTTCATATGGTAGAGAAAAACATTGTGGATACAGAAACTCTCTTTCCAAATTCTAGCGAGCTAGATATATGTGTGTATATATATATATATACACATGGGTGGGGGTCCAGAAAATGTCCATTTCCAGTGAAAAACAATAATATTTTTGAATTGCCCAAATGTTGTAGCAGATTTGTCTATATATAAAGGAGGCAATGAACCATCACATTCCCAAATTTTGTGATACTAGGATTCTTACTTTTTTTTCTATGTAAGTTTGAAAAATACAATTACTAATGAAACAAAATTGTGTTACGTTCACCAGATATTATCATAAACATGAGAGTAGTGAAAAAATATGATGACATTTTTTAGTTATGAACTTGATTCACTGAATTAGGGCAAAAATGTGTCATTTCCTACCATGTAACAGGGTGCTGTACACTTTTTCTCTATTTTTAATTCCCCATTGTGATAGTTTTATAGCTAGAGTCAATTGAGGGCCAGTTGGTTTCTGTCTAAATCGAACCTATGATCTTTTTGAATAGGGAAAAGTACTAACATGGAAGAGTATAAAACTAGCTGTGAAACCCAAATGAAAGTATACAAAGTGCTCTAACATATCTGAAGATATTTTGTATTTTCTGCCATTCTATTGTGTTTATTTTACTATTCAGAGCTGTTCAGTCGGATCTAGTGAACGTAACATAGCAGAAAAATAGAGGAATTATAATGAAATATTAGTCAATAATAGCATTGTTTTCAGTTGGTTGTGGTATAATACCTATGCAAAAAAAGGCACAGCATGTCCCAGATATTTAATATAAGAAAAATAAGACAATTAGACCAAAATTCGGTTGTTTTCAATAAATCTGGTGAACGTAACATCTAGTGAGCGTAACACAAAAATTGAATAGTTTCTAGAATGAAATATGTTTATGATAAAATGATGGAAACAGGTCAGTGTCATTTGTAATGCTCAGATATACTTGGACAATTTGTGTTACGGCTATATTTTAATTATTTATGCATATTTCTGACTTTTTCATATATCTGGTGAACGTAACATTTCATAAAATAAAGGACATGTTGTTTTGATAGTTCTTAATATTACATAAATCATGCATTCATCCACATACATCCTCGCTGATAGGTTTGTCAAACAGACATACATGCGGCCTATCAAAAGAAATTAACAAAAAATGACATATTTTCATGACAATTTACTGTCTCCATGGAACCAAACATAATTGTAGTGAACGTAACATAATTCTAGTGAACGTAACATAATTCTAGTGAACGTAACATAATTCTAGTGAACGTAACATAAATTGATATCTTAATTTACAAAGACAAAGACATTGCACCGAGTTACGATTCTTATTGCATATGGTGCATGTACTTTGTAGGCACCACATGGATATTTCCCTTCCTCCTTAGAGGACATTTAGGCTGATATTATTCAAAATGTTTAAATAAATCTAGTGAACGTAACATCAATCTAGTGAACGTAACATCCAGTGAGAACAATTGTTTTTGCTTGTTAAATGTAAAATAGAAAAAATCTATCGATATGGGAGTGTAGAAGGCAGTGAAAACGTCGAGCCCCACGGGGAATCGAACCCCGGTCCCTCCGCTCCGGAGTTGAGAATGCTACCGCTGCACCACAGGGCCAGCTGCTTTCTTACTGCTCTGCTACGGTACCTGAGCTACCATAGGCGGGCAATGCGCTCTCCACGCACGCTCGGGCTGCCCCGAACGATACGTGCCCGCTACATTACT
Organism: Harmothoe impar; assembly: GCA_947462335.1. NCBI lineage: Eukaryota > Metazoa > Annelida > Polychaeta > Phyllodocida > Polynoidae > Harmothoe > Harmothoe impar. The sequence goes on along the minus strand of OX381716.1, from coordinate 33,522,926 downwards.
CCCCTTCAGACTTCTGCTAGGTTCAGTCTGGGCCACGAAGGCCACCTAGCAGAAGCTGAAACCGCTCAGATACCCAACCCAGGATCTGCAGATCCTGGTCACGGCACCAGTGTAGAAGGCAGTGAAAACGTCGAGCCCCACGGGGAATCGAACCCCGGTCCCTCCGCTCCGGAGTTGAGAATGCTACCGCTGCACCACAGGGCCAGCTGCTTTCTTACTGCTCTGCTACGGTACCTGAGCTACCATAGGCGGGCAATGCGCTCTCCACGCACGCTCGGGCTGCCCCGAACGATACGTGCCCGCTACAGGAGTGTAGAGCTCACACATACGCTTATCCAATGCAGGTAATATGTAATTTTATGCAGGATTTGTATAAGTAATTATCTTTTCAAGAAATTTGGCTTAAACAGGTCATTTTTAATTCCTTCTTTGGGCTCTAATTTCACCAAGAAAATGATCAATTGTCTTAATTTTTATCATTCTGCCCAAGAGTATAGGTGTCCGGGATATGCCTAATGGCACAAAACATCCATCTAGTGTAATATTTTTCCAAAAAATTCAAGTGTTTAAAAGGATATATGAGATTATGAGAATAATTGCTATTTTTGTAATTTAGACAAATATTTAAAAAAAAAAAAAATTAATATCGAAATGAATGGTGTTATGAAGAAGTATCATTTGTATGCAACACATATCAACAAAAAGTGTAAATCTAATATCATTTGGAGAAAATTTCAGTTAAAATCAGATTTTTTCCAGGGGACATCGATTTTTGGTCATTTTTTCCCTGAAAAGTAGCTAAAATCTGAAAAAATCATGAAATTATAATTAATATGCATATTTTTTCTATTAGCACTCATTGGGCTTTTTGCAATTATGTAGTTATCCCAATACATTCTCTTCATTTAAAATGATTATTTTAAAAAAATAACTCAATTTGTGAAATGGACATTTTCAGGACCCCCACCCACATATATATATATAGATAGATATATAATATATATATATTCTGTACATCCTTTCATGAGTTAAGCTACCACAAGTTCAGACATCTCATTCAGGTGTGTGGATGATCCACCAGTTGGACCCCTGCTTATAAACCTAGTGGAAGTCTATCCTCTGATAAAAGGCAACCTAATTGTAACCCACCCCCCCCCCCCCCCCCCAATAATATTGGAAGAGCAATTTGAAGCCTTATCCTCTATAGCAACTGGGCATGTAATTTTGTCTACTGCTAGTCACGTTCAGCTGTCCCCTCACAGTTGAAAGTGATATAAGTTTTAATCATATGAACTACAATTATAAGGATAGGGTTACTGACACAGGTACTCGGAGTGTGCAGGTGGAACTGGAGGTGTGTACATATTGTGACGAGCAGTTATCTCAATGAAAGCAATGTTGGCATACTGGCTCTAACCAGCAAATTTCTCCTACAGCTAGTTGAAATTCCTTACTGTAACTTCTGGTTATTGGTCAAAATGCCAGATTTGTGGCCTGTTAATAATGAAATATAGTGGAACCACATTTGCTGGGTCAGTAGCAGAACAGGACAGGACAGGGGGAAGTGTTAACATGAACCTGACATTCCCATTGGGTAATGTGGGCACAATCTCAAAACTGACGCAACCTTCATCCTTGTGTCTCAAGAGCAATGTTGTAAGGGTCAGGGTTGACCATCCCCTTCCCTCAGAGACTAATTGGTTACATTTTAGTGGCCACTTTAGGGGCATTAATCTCAAGATAGAGTCTGGTCAGCTTTCCACTGCACTGTGATCTATGCAACTAGCCCACATGGTGCAACTGAATTAAAGGGCAATCCACTCACCAACACCTGTTTTCAGACTTTAAATTATGCTACTGGAGGTGTCATAGAACTCCCTTATATCAATAAAAAAAAAGAAGTATATAAGATCATGGCCAGTTAAAATGTTGACCTATGCATTGTTCTGTTTGGGATTTTTGAATATGCAGATTAATTCTATATCTGTTTGCACTTCAGTTTTAGAGATGCAACCCTTTACTCACACACTGAGTATCAGCCATCTAGTTGAATGGTAATACACTGAGAGTGGTCTATAGAAGCTGTTGCTTTTCCATCATGCATCATCATGAATAGTGATCTACCACAAGATAACATACTGTAATGGCCCGTATAAGTGCAGGGTCTCAAATAAGCGCAGGTCCCATTTAACCCAGATACACCTAACCCTAGAGTTTTTAACCCAGATGCATGATATTTTTATTTTGGGGTCAGTTGGCAAAGCTGAAACAATTTTTCAAAAAAGCTAAGCTCTATGTACCTCTATGTACCCTAGTTCCTGAGATATGGGGCGTCCTTTTTTAAGGACGGTAGGAGAATATGGGGTCAGGATTTCCTACCAGTTACTAAGTGTATGTGTAATTGCTATATTTCATGCTACACATAATATTACTACCGTAAAACCTCGCGTAGAAGCCGCGGCTAGTACGAGTTTTTCCCATGGGTAGTTCAGGAGGCCTGTGCGGCTTATATGATTAGGGTAAAGTCTTTTTACATCCTAAGTATGCTATAATATTACATCTAAAGTAATCCCAATTTAAAACAGTATTTCCAACAGCAATGGAAGGGACAATCCAAAAGCGTTTAATTATCATTCAGTGGTAACCCACTCTGCCAATGATGTAAAATACTGACTCTCATCAATTCTGGACCTAAAAGGGCTTAACTGTTCCCATGTCCATGGGTATGCTACGGGAGTTTCTTAGCTACAAAACTTAGGGCATAAAGAGAATATTTGAGAGAGTATTTTAAGCGATATTTAATTGATTATTAAGTGAGCAGGCAAGCAGAAAGGGGTATCCCCGCGGGAATAGTACCAATTTTAGCCACCAGGGGGCTTCCCCATAGCCAAAAATGGTAGAAACAGGCTAATACAGTAAAACTTCGTTATTACAAACACCTTGTTACCAGCAAGATTAGTTCGTTGTAAACAAATTTCGTAGTTCATTTTCGTCGGATATCCCTTTCCCCTTGCCTGTACACATATGATCCTCTACAGTAAACTCACAATAATATGTGTACGGTAAAGGAAGGGTTAAAGGGTAGGTCTATTTTACAGCCATTTAACATGCTCGTTGCTAAGCACAGTATGTTTTCATTGGTTGTTGCTAGGCTCTTTAGGCCATACCATATGCTTGTTGCCTGGCACAGAATGTTTTCGAATGTCATGGATAGGCAGAATATTGATTTAGAATAACAATAAAAAGTATCACACATATCCGTTGGTCTGTATACTGGAGTTTGGTGTATCTAAAGCTCCCTTTAAGCCATTGCACATGCTTCTTGCTAGGCATTGAATGTTTTTGAATGTTGTTGCTAGGCTGTTAAGGCTAAACCACATGCTTATTGCTACGCACAGAACATTTTTGAATGTCATATTGATCTTAAAAAACATTAAAAAGTATCACAGGTATCTTTGGGTGTTAGGTGAATTGAACACTCTCTAAGGGCTATTTCATTTGCTCGTTGCTAGGCATTGGATGTTCTTTATAAATGTGGTTGCTAGGCAATTATCACTCATTCCCATTTCAAAAAATAATATTTTCGATTGAAAGTGATACCAATACCATCTTTTGAGAACTGTTCACTAAGGTAGTTATCATCTCATGTCCATTCATCTATTTGTGACATGAAAAATATTGAATAATGACCTTCCCCCTGAAATTGACCCCATTTCTCCTACCGTAATTTTGTAAGGACGCTTTTAAACAATCATCCCTAACATAGGGGTTAAACTAATTATAGTTTTTGTGTGTGCTAAACTAGCCTCTATACCATTAATTCTACATGTTTTAGGCAAAAATGTTGAAAATTTATGCATTTATTGCACATTCATAAGCCTTGTAAGAGTCACAATTTTGAAAATGGCCTCTCTCCAAATGGTTGCCATGGTTACATAAAAAAAAGAATCAATATACTTGTGATGTCAGAATAGAATCATATACCCTTGTTCCATTATATGTGGGAGTTTAAAACAATGTAACTTTAATTTAAGTATGATTTTAGTGATCATCAAAGTGGTGTATGTAGGCGTCCTTTATAAAGGACGGTAGGAGTATATGGGTTAAGCGCAGGTCTAGGACCCCTCTGAAACCCAAAATCTCTCTATAAATGGACTCATGTAAGCCCAGGTTCCTGTATAAGCGCAGGAGGTAACAGGGACTTGAAATTTATAAGCGCGGATGTGCTTAAACAGGCCACTACAGTATTACCATAGCAACTCTGTGATGGAATATAGTGCCCCCAATGAGCCATCAAACTTGACTGCTCTGCACAAAGCTGAGACATAGGAATGTGTGCGGAGGTCTTTTTAGACAAAGGTCAGCAATAATAGGAGAGCAATAATATAAAAACATTTTTTAGAGGCTGATACCTAGAAATACCCTTCAACCTATCAGATCTATGGAGAACAAATTACAAGAGACTAAAGAAGTTTTCTAGAAAGGAGAAGAAAGGGTAAGGGTATGAGTTTTCACATCACAGTGGGTACCATCCATCCACTAAAGGTTTGGTGGAATGATGAGATCCCAATGTCTGTCATCAAAACCTGCAGTTGCTTAGCAAGGGTGGTGAAGGGAAATGTCATGGCAGACAGGCAGCTCCCTCAAGAGAGGGGTATGCAAAGCAGAGTTCACAGAGTAGATGCTGCCATGATGCTATCAGAGGGCAGATGCAGGTATGGGTCAATTTAAGGTTGCTGATCTAATATGGATAGTAGGTGAAGTAGTATTAAGGGGCATACAGGCAAAGGATAGGAATGTTGAAGGAAGTTAAAAAAAATATGATTGCTGAAATGGGGCATTGACTATTACAAAAGTATCATGGTTAGACTACCAGCAGTTAGAAGTTGACACATGGCAAAATGCAAAATGCAATGACATGAAACAGATAGAAAATGACATTAGCTATGATACAGAAACCAGATAAAAACCTATAAATTTGTTCTAGGGCAGCTAGAACTCCAAATTGGAGGAGCAAGAATGGTCTAACTAATATGAGACACCATTTTACAGGCACATAGTGAGGTATAGGGGATAGAGGACTCTACCATGTCACCCCTTGCCCTGTCATGCCTGTTCCTATTCAGAAGGAGCAGCTCACAACCAGTGGTGGCACGCTTATGAGGTACTCATCCCCCAGGGATGCCTCTCACCAGATGGAGCCATTATCAGGGGAGGGGTATGGTCTGGTTCAAGGGACCAGTTTAAGTAAGTCCTCATTCAAGTAGTTTAGATGGTATGTAGTAGGTCATTATAATTTTGTGAATGGTCCCATTCATGGTAAATGATGCCATTGGCCTGAGAGGCATTGGCATATAGCCTTGGGGGACGAGCTGAAGGCCCTATATCTCCGAATATACACCTGTATGCTGTAAATTAGGGCTGATTCTATCAAGGAACATTGACACATTATGTATACATGAAATATTGTTTCATAGGGATAACACATAGACCAAAGCTTTCTCTATTCCTGGATATAGGAATTCAACCCATCAAGTTATCTGCTAAACTTCTCAGGTTATGACGGGAGGTAAAGCTTCATTCCAACCCAATCATATTGGCTAGGCACAAAGCCTTTTCACCTCATCCAAGAAAAAATACTAACATATGGGACCTAAATACGAACTCATACGGAGATATTTTGAAAAAATGATTTGTCCATTTCTGAACCATTGCCGTGTTGTGTCCGTATGTTTGAGCTATTTTTTTTTATATTTCCGTATGTGACATACAGCACTCACCTGGCTCAATTGTAAAATTGAGCAAAAACCAGTCTATATTCTGGGGAATCCCTAGGGAAATCCCTCTGTGACGTCATAATATGTATAGATATACGGAATTAGGCTGGGGATGGTATAAATAAGGTCCGCATGTTGGGGAAGAGACAGGGGAGGTCGGGGAGTGGACAGGGGAGGTCGGAGAAGAGACATGGGAGGTCGGAGAGGGGATAGGGGAGGTCGGGAAATTGAGTGGGGAGGTCGGTTAATGGAGTGGGGGGGGGTCTGGGATTGGAGTGTGGAGGACAGGGAATGGAGTGGGGAGGTCGGGGTACACTGAGAAATTCTGTAGAGCTCTGGAGTCCATAAGGTCGTCTTACAAGACGACCCTAGGGTCTTCTAAGTGAACAGCATAGAATCAACAAGCTTCAACTTGTCAAATTGACAACCTGCCAGATTGCCATCCCACAAGATGACCCTAGACTTGTCAAGGTCGTCAAACTAAGATAGTTGATGCAGGCCTAGATTAGCCACAGCTGGGGCTCATCATTGCATAAGGGTGGTAGGTCTAGGGTTTCAAATATATGAGTTTGGTCTTGTTCCAGATGACAAGATTATTTTATCAATTTGTTTAAATACATAACCACATATAGAAGTGATATTTAATACACTAGTGACACCAAGGGTTCACATAATGTATCACTAAGTCCTTACTGAGGATAGGCTACTCATCAGCAATGGACTGTAGGCATATGTGTGGATCATACCAGTGGCAGGGACATGTGCCTACTTCTGCCCTGGTGAAAGACAGAAAAGAGCTGTGTTCACTCTACACCTATCATCTATTTCCTTAATGCTGCCAAAACCATGCATTCTTTATATTATCTTATGTTTTTCCTAGATACTTCACAGAATTCTCCATATTAACATATAGGTATGGTAATACTCAGTATTATATTAAGATAGGAATTAATCAATTCATTCCCAAGGGTACACATTTATGCTAGACAATAGCCACCTGCAGGGGAAATGGTACATAACTTCTAGACAAGTTTAGGGCTGGCATGTACCAGGTGGAGCTAGTTGGGTCTTCTAACTGAAGAGTTTTGCTTGCCAGTCCTTTTCCTTGTCAAATTGACAAGGCAGTGCCAGGTTTGCCGACTCTGGATTTTTTCTGTGGTATTTGGTAGGGTCCAGTATCCCCATGATGAGCATTAGTCATGATTATAAAAAAAGTGTTTTACCCATCCTCCCGTCTCCCTGTCCATTCCCCGACCTCCCCTGTCCACTCCCCGACCTCCCCTGTCTCTTCCCCGACCTCCCCTGTCCGCTCCCCTACCTCCCCTGTCACTAGTTAGACTCCATTCCCCGACCTGTCCTCAAGACCAAAACCAACATGCGGACCCTATTTACAACATACAGCCTTTTTTTTTAGCCTTTTTTCACCATTTTCTTAATATATGCTGCCCCTAGAGGTGCCACGTTCAAGGGAAAATATACGGACCGTATACGGATTTTTTTACCTCCACATTATGTGGTGAAATGGAATATTGGAGTATTGGGTAGGGTGAGAGGGTTTTAGGAAACATGTCAATCAAATTTAAATAGGTCATTTGGATCACAGCTACTATGATATGCATTGTTCTTCCATGCTGTGAGGTTATTTTCATGAGCCTGCTTATCCAAACCCTATACTCTGTCACCAGCATAGTGTAATAAGGTCCAGTTTTCATTCTAAAAACTCTGATCAAAAGATATTCACATTTTTAAAATTAAATGATGATTTTGTTCCAAATTTACCTAATTTAAAATTACAACACCAGCCCATGAACACTCTGTCCTACATATATATAAGATTTAGGTATCTTGACGTTTTGGGATAGGAAATGAGATAATTATATAGGTTGATTATATATAAGAGATGTACACTGCTGGATAATTAGCCTCCCTCTCCATTCCTCCTCTCGCTCTTGGGTAAAGTTGACAGAATGGTAGCACCCATAATACTATATTGGGAGGCTACTGTTGTCTTTATAAAACAAAGGTTGCATAGTCATTAATTTTGGTGCATTAATTGAACTAACTGCAGTCCATCCCAACAGTAATTACAACCTCCTATATAATCCATCATGTCCACTGACAGTGTTAGCTATATTATAGCTAAAGCTGTCAGTGAGCAAAAGCGAGACCATAATCCTGTATATCCAAAGCTATGGCAATTTAATTAACTTCACAGCCCATGTATGGGAGGTAGAGCTACATCTGGATATTGGGACAGAGGGCTGTGTTTGTTCTATTGAATGTATTTTAAGGAAAATGTGCATGACCACTGCTGTTTATTTGTGTTATTTGTGCCAATGCCACTCTTAGTTGAAGATTTACATACACCACTGCATGGGATTTTCCTTTCCTTTGTATACAACCTCCATCAACTACATGCCCTACGTAACAACCTTCAGACTGACAACAGATACTACTGCCAGAAATGGGCCTATATCCAATATGTAGAACACATCTATTATTCATTGCATTTGCATGACAAGATATCCTTGTCTCAGATTTGCCTTTCTTCCCTTCTTTAAATATATGCACAGATCCCCCCAGTAAGGCTTAATCAATCAGTTTCCACTGCCTATTGCACATGCCAAATACACTGCTGGCAAGGCTTGGCAATTTTGTAATGGATACCTGCCTCATGATACAATTTACTCTGTGTACCAAGCTATCATGTTGGTGTAGTTAGGTTCTTACCTTGTCTGGCTATCAAGTCCAATTTGTATACCAAGGGCACAAGCACCCACTAATGTTTTATAGTCTATAGAGGGTACTGTAAACATAGATATTTTTGCGCTGTACATTTTTTTGCGATTTTCACAATTTTTAAAAATCGCGAAAATATGTACAGAGCGAATAGTTATCCAATATAGTCATACTACTACCATATTTTCAAAAAATTGTGAATTTAAATACTCGCGAAAATGCACTTTTTAGCAAAATCGAGAAAATTTATACAAATGAAAATATTTATACGTTTACAGTAGTTGTCCAATGGCATGTCAGGTCTATCGTGTGATGGTTCCTTACTTCAAAGGTAGCTGAAAAGGTAATTATGGACAACCAGGACACAGATTGCCAGACTCCTGCTAGCCACTATTGTTCACCTCCACTGTGACAATACAAGTGCAGTATGAGGCATTGATTATGAAATTAGTGTTCCCTTGTGTGGGTTATATATTTTAGAATGTTATAATCAGAGAATTGAAAGGTTGTGTTCCTATCATATTGTATAATGAGAGAGAGAATAATCTTCATACCAAGGCTGGTTAGGTTCACATGGCCGATACGGACTGAACTGGGGAGGAAAGGGTTCATGAATATGCAGAACACTTAGCTAAGATAAGGGACAGCACATGTGGCATATGAAATGTGGTTGCATAACCTTGGACAAAGAGAGTCGAAAGAGAAGAGTGAGATGGGCTCATTCCTGTCATGTAAGTCCCTGTGATGTCCTACTTTAGCATTTAGCAGATAGTTTAGAATGAAGGCCACAGGACATAAAAGAGAACTGTGTAATGGATAAAGTGATGTAGAAAACCAGATTACCTATACCACTTTATCCATTACCATGTGCTCTTTGTGTTATAAATGAGCGATATGTTTTATAGCCACAATCATTGTTGCTGTATTTATGCTTTAGGCTTGGAGACTAATGTATGTTTTTGGTGCATACATGTGCCACACGGTAAGAAAGATGTCGTAAAAATAATGGTAGTGTTCATTGGCAACTTTTGCGACATAACTTTCAATGTTCTTTTGATGGTGGCAGTCACCATTCATTTTAAGTGGAATCACAGATAATTTAACCTAGAATCAACATTCTAAATATACATTCAGTGTTTTGACCAGTGCTATTACAGTAACTCAGCATTTTAGTTTGTGATAATTCACTTTGTTATAGTGTCAATACTGTAAAATCTTGGATATAAGTCTTACTCTTGTATTAGCCACACCTAGACTTTGCGGATATCCTTTAAGCCTCACAGGTTGATAATGGCAAGTTAAGAGCTCATACTCTCCAGAAAAATCTTCTTACAAACCAGGCTACCACCCGGTGTGCAAAAGAAAAAATTGGACTTTGCCTTGCTTGGATTAGACATGAGAAGATAAATATACAAAACACAGAATCATAATAATCCAAACTATGTTAGCACAAAACAAGTATTTCCTATAAAATGGCTGATATTTACAATGCTTCATTGTATTCAGAATAACTGTGAAACTGTAAAAGAGTTTTACAGGGTAAACCTGTAAAAGTATGTATATTTTTTACAGTGCAAGGTTTAAATGCAAGCCGCAGCTTCCATGTGCCTTTCCCTGTATGGGGACACATTAGTTGCATCATATCATTAGGACATGAATGGAGCTGGTACATGAATGGAGCTTCCCTAGGATCACCTGTGCCAGTTATTGTACAGCAATGTGCCCCAGTGGCAGTTTTCACCCAAAATAGAAACTCAGTACTACATGGTAGTACCTGTTCATGACATATATTTCAGTATCCTTGATGAGCTTAATCAGAATAATGACCACTATTTGATAATATCTAATGTGTGTGACAGCTCGGATTTATAGTGAGTGGCTGCAGACATGCACGTGTACCCAGCTAACAAAAAACGTCTTCCAAACGTTTGCAAACATTTTCAAAACGTTTGGATGCAAACCTTTTCTATATGTTTTTACAAAAAAGTTTTTCCTATAAAACGTTTGCAAATGTTTGAAAAACGTTTTTTGTTTGCTGGGAAAGTGCCCTAAGCTCACTGTCTAACTGGTAATAGAGAATTAATTTGAATATATCATGTCGGACAGTGCCCTGTGACTTGCTGCTTTTCTCCGATTCCACACATAACAGCATGATATTATATAATCCCTTCATATAGAGACTAATAAAAATGATATGTCTGTGAAAGAAGGGCCATGAGTACATTTTTATTGTGCTATATACAAAACACCACAGCCAAAATTGTTATAATTATGATAAATGTTGCACAGAAAAAAAACATTGAAAAGGACTTAAAAATAGATTGTAATGACTATAGTTTGACGTCCCCTTGGCACAATACTAGTCCATTTGGCATAACATCAGATACTTCTTTGCACCATGAAGATAAATATAATTATGGCAGATTTCAGGTTGGATCCTATCATCTCGTTCACTATCATACTGAATGATCTATGGAAAACACATTGAGCAATTCAATATAGGTATGGTACTAGGAATGAAGCATATTTAATCCATGCAGGCTCTTCTGTAATTTTATTCCATAATCACCCAGCCCCTATACCATCCATAAAATCATACATTTTGTATTCTCTCATCACAGTATGCACATTGAGTACATTTGACACCTCCCATCATGTCCCAATTCAGTGCCCTTCTGCAAAGCTTTTATGCAATCACCAGTGCTTCCCCTCATACATGCAATCACTGCTTGCGATGTCCAACTCGTTTAACATATTTGTGGCAATACTTGATCCCTCCCCACCATTTATAACTAGTGTGTAAAGGGACCATTTGACTCAACTGCCAAATTATGAGATTCTTTGGTAATAACAATAATTATTATGTTATTGCCATTCCCACAATCTGCGTAAACCACAATGTCATAAAAGTCTTTCCCTCAAATTAACTATGAAAGCAACCGTTTTGCATATCTAGTATCAACTTTAACAGGATTTCAGACAAAAGCAAAACAACTGTGGGTATATTCTTGTTGCAAACTACATTTGCTGTAATTAGTCATCAAGATATACAAAACTCCTTTCAGATAACACACATTTCACATGAACGACTAATCCTTTATTGGTCATAGTGCTTTAATGCATTGTTCCCTTTATTCATATGATGCATGCCAACCCTGCAGAGTACATAATCTTCCTCAATGGTCAGCATTGATGTGCTCTTTGATACGATTGCATTCATTCATGCACTTTACAGCAATGAGACACTATGCGGCCCTTAAAGGGTTAAGGGCAATTATGACACTAATTGATTCCACACACAGGACACTGCATAATCAGCCTAATTGATTCCTTCCTTTTGTAAGAAACACATGAAGCTAATTAACACATTGCCCACAGAGGTGAGAGGTGTGGGGGATCTGATTAATGTGTGGTTGGGATGTTGGTTGGTGATAAATTTAGTATGCTGGGTTGGTTTGGTTTGTGGCTGTGCTTTGAACTGTAACCATGTTGTGGTATAGAATTCCTGGAGTGTTGGTGCCAAGATTATCAGACATGATAAAGTGAGAGACCTAACCTCAAAGAGAAGTGGTAACTGGAGGTTTTCAATGAACTATAAAGATTCTTATAGAGATGGCCAGATTATGTGATGAGAACGGGGATTTAGTTAACATTTGAGTTCCCGGTGATTTTCGCAAAGCATTATTTTGGTTGTTTGTCTTTGTTTTGAAAAGGGCGCTCAGTTAGAATTCTAATTTACAGCAAAACTCATAAAAAGGGATGGCCTCACTAGATATAATATTATTGCAGTCTCTTATCGATTTGGCAGGCTGTTCAGCAAAGATCCTAACACATTTAAAGCTTGGACTGCATGAATTGGGTTGATAACAGCCCCAGCACAAGGATCAGAGGCTGCAGATTAAAGGCTCCCCTCCTATCAGTCTGCAATTAATCCCCTTTATACAAGCTGCCAGAGCGGGCCCACGTACCTGGCCCTACAAACTAGGTTCCTGATAGGTTCTAAGATTCAGGTCTGGTTTAGATAGTGTTCGAGACAGGTGCTGGTTAAGGAGGGGACATGGGGATGTATGGCTATAGACCTGATATTGCAGATTTATTCAAACCATCCTTTCAATGACACTTGGGGCCCTAGTTGCCACAGCCACAACCATACAGAATGTGTAGCAACACCCCTGTGGCATCCTTTTCATGTCAAAGAAACTCTTGAAGGACACTTCATAACCCTAAGGTTGTTGAGTAATCCATCCATGTGACCCAGCCTTTTCAGCTATGTTTGAGAACCTAGGTAGAAATGTACTTGTTCATACCCTTAAATAATGGACACTTCTTATAAAATTTCTATACAAAATTCTTTTTCACATTTCTACAGGAAAAGGAGATTTGGGGGTAGCCATTGTAGGGTTAAGCTTACTAATCCACTTTGGACTGAGAGGGGTCTGGAGATGTTGGGTGCTTTATCATGGCTGTCTCCCAGCAGTCTCCAGGGTGTTCATAGTGTCATTGTTGGGTAGGCCACCACCCTTTCCCACCCTTCTACTTCCTCCAGGCCATCATCAATACCTTGCACAGAACCCCAGTGTCAGATAGATCATTTCCCTCTACCTCTCCTTCCCCTGTCAATGCTGTCAAGATTATTATACCCACATTCATACCAGGATACTCTCAATCCCTCAAGGTTTATGTCTTTCATACATCCATTCCCTCTCCATCTCCCAGTGTCATAAACCTAAGTTGGTCACTGAGAATGTCCATCACCATATATATCTCAACTCCTGTACACTACGACTCCTTTTCCCTTTTCCAGACTGATTCTATTCTAGCCTTACCCCTCTCCCTTTCCACACACTATTTCCCTTCTCTCTTATCATCACAACATTCCTCTATTACTTCTATGCTTTTATTCACAATTAGAATATACCATTTTGTAGGACAGAGTGAAATACATTTTTCCATCCACCAATGAGTCTCTTTAGGCGGAACAGACCCCACAAAGGAACATTACTTAATGTCATAATTAATGTCAATGCAGAGACTCGCACTATATGTACATAGAGGACTATAGTCTGAGTGGGCACTAAAAGCTAGCATGTCAATATGTTGTGAGTGTGGCTGCTGTTATCATTTTACATCAGGTGCCTTTGTTCTGCAGAGCAATAATGATGCTGTCCTGACATGACATGCATCAACTAGGTAGTCAGGTGCAAACTGACACTTATTCTTATTGAGGTTTGCAATTGTATGTGCATGCATAGGCAAATGTAACGTTTAATACCACCATTAACTGCTCTTGTATAAAGAGTAAAATGATTCGACATCTAACCTGCCTGCAAAGAATCATCTGTTGATATTGAGAATTAACCCTAATGTGATGCTACTGCGTGACCCACATTAACTAACGTATCACTGATGTCAAAGCGCTCTGGAAAGGTTGCAACCAGCACTTGAAATTTGGAAATAATAGCCCACAGTCTGATAATGAATTCTACTGTCATATCTTTTCTATTTTTATTGTATCGATAAAACTCTGATGTAGATTCTTTTCTCTTTACTAGGTGATTAAAACACACTACCGCATAAAAATACCCATGCCCCATCACAGGAAAAAACTGGTTGCCATTTTTATAGGTGTACAGTAGATTCTACTGTAAGTATGCAGTTAATTGTAGGTAAACAGTAGAATATACTGTAAAACTACAGTAGATTCTACTGTAAATCCATTCTACAGTAGATGTACCTGTAGTAGATTCTACTGTAAATGTACAATAAATTCTACTGAAGATGTACAGTAGATTCTTATGTGTACCTACACTAACTACATTTATTTACAGTATATCTACACAACTTAGACAGTTATTACAAAATTGTATCATGAAAAGTGCATCAGTGATGCAATGTATATGAAAGAATTATACTGCAAAACGTAGCCAATATCTAATATGTAGGACACAATTGCCTCCATTAAAGTAATTTCACTTGTATGACCCAACCAAACTGCTGGCAAGGCTAGGTGATTTTGTAATGGACACCTGCCTCCTTATAGTGTTTTCTTTATGTACAAAGACATTATTTCTCGGAGAGGAGACATAGTTCTCTTGTTGTATTCCGATACCATGCTTCCATTGTGCTCTCTTACAAAGATACAATTGCTTTGCCATGGAAAAACTCTCCATGTGTTTGTGTCAGTTGTATCATGGTGTAAGATGTTAGAAAATTTGGCAGTTATTACCACGTCTAAATTCATTACCCTGCTACAAATCATGTATACCGTAGATGGAAATCACCAACAAAAAAAACAAGTAGTGTCCAATTGAAATTGTTGACATTTTATTTTTAGGTTTGATGTACATCAAGGTGGTGGAGGGATTTGATGTTTCTTGGCTATGTTTCGATACTCTTGGCTACTGTAACGTGGTACTTTTAGATAAAAAAAAGCAGGGCGTCACTATCATCTCCAGACAGCTAAGACTCTTATCAATTTGGCAGGCTGTGCAGCAAAAATCCTAACACATTTAAATCTAGGACTGCGTGTGGGGAGTTGATAGAAGCCCCAGCACCAGCATCAGTAGTCATAGATTAAAGGCTCCCTTCCCATCAGTCTACAATTAATCCCCCTTTACACAAGCTGTCAGGGCCAGCCCACGTTCCCGCTCCTACAAACGAAGCTTGTAATAGATCCCAGGATTTTGATCTGGTTTAGATAGTGTTAGAGGGAGGTGATGGGAGAGGAATAAACTGTAATGGTAACTTTGTAACTCTTGAGGTTCTGGGGACGTGCAGGTGTGATGGGACATGTATGCAAATGTGGTGGGACAAGGACATATATTTATAATATAAGTATTGTGTATTATAGGGTACTCATGTTTAGAGCAAGTAAGATAGGGGTGATAAACAGTGGTGTTTAATTGTATGAAGGCAAAGTAAAGGTATCGAAACAATTTTCTATGTAGAGGCATCTCATGTAATAGGAATTGTAAAAAGAGTCTGTGAATAACTGAGGCCCTGGGAATTTGGTGTCAGAGGAGTTTTAGGATAAGATAAGATAATTGGACAATGCAGACAGGGACAGCTATCATAACAGACCCATTGCTGACCTCAGGGTATTTCACACCATGCTTTCCTTGAGGCCTGGGGCTCTCTCTACTGTTGCCTCAACCAGGCACAGTGTGTAGCAGAGGCCTTCATAGTATCCCTTTTATGTCAATTAAACTCTCATGGGGCACTGCATTAACTCTAAGGTTGCTGGTACCCAGGACCAGCCTTCTCAGCTATGTTTATTGAAAATGCAAACAGGAAATAACACCCTTTTCTGTCTTTATGGAGGATTGTGATGAAAGTAGCTCCCATAAGTGCATTAATACATTTTTCTCATTTCTATGGCAGATTCTTGCTGGGGTTATCACAGGGGAGTAGGATTTGGGGATAGCCCTCGTAGTGTTAACGGCGCTAATCCACTTTGCGCTGGCAGGGGTCTGGAGATGTTGGGTGCTTTATCATGGCCTTCTCCAGGGTGTTCACAGTGTCATTGTCAGGTAGGCCACAACATTTTCCTACCGTTCTACTTCCTCCAGGCCATCGTCAATACCCCAGTGTCAGATGGATCATTCTCCCCTACCTCTCCGTCCCACTGTTAATGCCTCCAGGACTCCTACACACATTACACAGTTGCTGCTGTCTCTTTTATCATGATGATAAAATATATATTTTAATATAGTACTATATGACTGGTGTAAATAGATCAGTACATCTATTTGATTATTGACAACATGTAACCTGCATTTTCCAATACACCCTCACGTAGGACTCTGGCTATTACCCTGCTTTCCCATTGCCTTGCTCTCAATGAGACTCCTATTCCCATTCATTCCTTGACCCTGTGACCTGTCACATACAAATCTTCAGAAGTCTGCAATTTGATATTTGGCTATGGTG
Source organism: Harmothoe impar (assembly GCA_947462335.1). Classification (NCBI taxonomy): domain Eukaryota; kingdom Metazoa; phylum Annelida; class Polychaeta; order Phyllodocida; family Polynoidae; genus Harmothoe; species Harmothoe impar. Next base: position 33,506,481 of record OX381716.1, on the reverse strand, counting down.
CTCTTCATAGCATCTGGTCACGTACTTAAGGGGGTAAGTACTGTCCCTATTGGTGACACCTGATTCTGCTGCCCCAAGCAGCGCTGCAGCAGCAACTTCATCAGGTCAGGTCATTACACCATGGTTATCTGTTAATGAGCATTATTGATGGTGACAGAAGGGAATGAGGAAGGGACAATAGGTGTGAGGAAGGGAAGGAGGGAGGAAACGAAAGAGGCAATTGGTAGATAGAGGGTTGTAGAGAGATGCCTTGCAATGTATCCATTTATTAAATGAAAGAGAAAAGAGAAATACATCATGAGGAAAAGAAGATATCTTTATTCCTTGACTTGCCATGTAAGAGAATAAAGGTTTAGAGGGAAGTACATGTATTTGGCAATGACAATTCAGATTCGTTCCTAGCATGACATCCATCCAAGAACACCCTGAGATGATTTAAGCCTTGCATGCAGCACAGATATGCATATTCATTGAAATCTTAGATCTAGTTAGTACATGCGAGGTCTGATCACTTGGATATGGATGTATTAGAACGTGGTCTGTCCCATACCATTTACACTGCTGAAAGCTATCAGTAGCTCTAGGATACCAATACAGCACGTCCAATTATTAAGTATCATGGCTTCTTGCTGGGATGAAAATGTCCTCTTTGCTATGAATTCAGCCAACGAATGGTTTCAAAGAATAACACAAAACAATCTCCCAATGCTATTAGTCCCATTACTACCTAAAGGGAGTATTCCATTGACTCTGTCGGGCGAGATTCTGTTTAGAATGTCAAATCTTTTCTGATGACGGAATTTTTACGTCAGTGGAATACTCCCTTAAGAGAGTGTTCACAAATCAAAAGAATAGTTGAATAAACCCCACATAGATAGAGATCTGCTCATAGCTTAGAATAATTTTCTCTTTTTACAAGCTCCGCATCATCAAGGTTAGATCTATTCCTTTGAGAGCTTTTGGTGACAAATCAAGGTAAATGCTTCTTTTTTGGAACTGGGATGGGATTGTGAAGGAAATTACTTGATTGACTCTTGGTAATAATAGGCATCAAATTACAAATCAGCTGCTGGTTGAGGCTCAATACAGCCAATTGCGTTTTTCATTTAGCCTTGCACACACCTACACTCACCAAACATATACTGTGGAGTAGAGAATCCTATAGAGCCCAAATCTCCAGCAAACCAAGACTCAGGAAGGAGATTGCAGCAGGAATGATTGGTGGCCTTTTTGGGGAGAATCTTGTTAGGTCTCAATGTTGGTGAGATTTACCAAGATTGAACTGGTGTGCAACAACTGCACTCTCCGAGCAGGTTTCTTTCCTCTTGCAGCTACTACTCTAAATCTGCAATTTCCAGGTAGCATGGTCATCTCCCCCAGACATTTTGTAATCCTTGGGAATTCTGATCATAAATGGGGATTGGAGGAAGCTTAAAATGTATGGCTATCCACTATAAGAATAGTCAGAAGGTATCTTTTTCATAGTCCATAAAATATATGGTATTGATATCATTTTTATCAACAGACAGACTTTTGAAATTTCAAAAGCTAGAAATATAGTATATTTTGCTCTCAGCGGATTTTAAGTATTTCAGGTTTTAGATTTAGGATGTGTGACATTGACTTTTTTGAATCCAGACTACCTCAATGCTAGGTTTCAAGCTATACAAGAGATGAGCTGGGACATTTGCAGAAAAGGTACGATACGAGGGATGGTCCCAGCGCCCAATCAGAGCAGTCCAGTCTTGTGGAAGAATCAGGTATTGTAAGACCAGAAAAGGGCCTAATGCTAACAAGGAGGTTATTTGTGACAATTATACGGACACCCGACATAGGTCTGATAGGTTTTCACATCGACCCTTTTTGGAGTGCGTGTAGTTGTTTTTTTCTCGTTTTATTTCGCTATTTTGTGTGCAGGACTAAAAAGATCAGGACTGTTTCCTGGCCCCACCTAGTCAGCCAAGGCGAACCCTTATTTATATGTGTCTTTTCGCTCGATCTACATTATTCTACAGGAATGCTCTCTCAGCTGATATGTGCAACATCGATAGATGTGAGAGCTTCAAATTGCTATAGTTTAATTACACTTTATCCTCTGCCACATTGAATAAACGAACCTTCCATACCTGGTTGTTTATAGCATGTTGCCCGAAATACATGATTTCCGTTTTAAGCCTTAGTAAACCCAATTGTCAACTTCCGTTGTATGTCCCTCTAGCAGCATGCCATAACTAATACCCATGGTGAGAAAAGACTGCCATGTGATTATGCACTTCTTGTTACACGGGGAACAAAAGTTTACAAACCCACTTCAAAGTACTGTCTGCCTACAGAGTGTAACTCAGCTGTAACACAGCTCAGCTAGGGGTAAATACTAATATGGCAGATTAAAGAGAAACACACAGCCTCCCACCACCCTGGTCTGCACCAATCACCTGCCTCATGTATGGGTGAGGGAGGGAGAGCCCCAGCAGTAGGCTTCTGTGGTCTGCCTCAGCAGTGTAAGATCAAAGGATCCCAGAACTCTGTTGGTGAGTAGGGCCTCCTAAGCTAATTACCACATATGCTTACAGTAGCCAATTTACTGAATACTTTAGGAGATCAAATGCCCACAAAAGACTGTATCCACAAGAAGACGTCTTCTATTGCTGCTGTCACGTTTATAATGATTAATATGATTATGTATGTCAATGTACTTGACTTAATCTATGGGTAAATACATATTTGATTTATTGTTGTTATCAATATTTTGGACCATTTTTACTTTGTACCTCTGAATCTCTGAAGCAAAATTTTAAAAAGTGTATAAATGTTAAGAGTTCAATGCTATTAAGATAGTAGTTCAGAGCCCTCCCCTAGGTGTATATGCCACTCTAACCCTACACCAGTACTGCTTTTAATACTCCACCATTCCCCTGTGCACCGACTGGTGTCACGTTAGACATTATCAAATGTCATTAAGGTGGTTTAGTCAGAATTGACTTAATCCACCTTCATCATCCCTTCCACCTCTCCTGTAATCTTCTAATTTTCCCGACCATGTCCAGAAGTCTATAAAGAAATTACTTCTGAGAGCTATAGATGTGTCTAGCACGTGCATGGGGTAGAGCCCCTAGTATCTACTGATAACCTACAGGCAGCTGACTACTGATAGCTATAGGATGCCTTTTTGGTAGGATGCCCAGCCCCACAACTCCCTCCCATCCTCCCCATCAGACACATTACTGTGACTGCAGCCCTGGCACGTAGACCTGACAATAGGCTGAGGATTCTAAACTCTGTTCTGTCATTACAAACAGGATTAGTCATTGGTCAGCTACTGCTTATAGTTGGTGAACACCTTTTCAGTGTTAGTATACATTGGGTTATGTTAAGATAAGCAAAACTTAGAACTCATAACTGACACAAATACTGATGACATTGTGTGCTTAAGCCACACTATGCTATCCAAAATATTTGCCAGTTCGCATTAACATTGTGTTTCTGGTGAGTAGTAACGTCATTTTACATACTATTAATAAAAACTCGAAACAAAAAAAAACAAATTATGTACATTGGCACATTAAAATAGCATTAGATGTGTCTTAATTCTATTGGTTAAAGAACATTTAGGCAATAAATCAGAAGTCTGTCATTCTCACCAAAATGAATGTACCACCTTTAGTAAATAATGAAAAAAATGTTCTGAAAGGGCTTCAGTGGCTGATAATGTTGATGCTCTATACTGTAGATGTATTAATTTTCGCTCAGTACATATTTTTGCGCATTTCGCGCACGTAGGTATGTGCGCGAAAATATGATGTGCGCGAAAATTCTGCACAAAAAATTAGCTTTCCAATGATGTCTGGCACTCTATATTTCACTGCAGTAGAGACTCAATTAGGCCAAACAAAAGAAAATGTAATTTGATGTAACCCGACCAACTAATCTCTTTTTTTCCCTTTTTTTCTAGATTTACCTTAGTTTAGAGAACCACAGGGCATAAGGCAAACCTAATGACCTACAGCTATCCGAATTGTTATCATTTGAAAGACTAGAAGGGTGGGAATTCTTTGTAAGGAAAAACAGAACTGATAATGGCTTCATTAGACGATTATTTCCTCCTTAAAACTCACCTCATAATCTTTAAAAAAAATCCTAAAAATATTGACCGACCTACCCTATTTTGTTTTGGCCATGTTACCGGAACAGAACTTATTTTTTTGTTTGACCTGGAAAGATTTCATCCTGACAACTTCCCCCACACAGATTTCAAAGGGGCAAAATATTTGAACAATAATTTTGAGCTGTAAAACTCTTAATAATTGTCCGATTGGAAAACCGTAAAAACTGACATGTAGTTAAAGATCACCTGATTACAGCTGCGCGAAAATATGTTTGCGCGACAATGCCTGTATGTGCTAGGTGCGCGAAAATATAGCTGCGCGAAAATATCTACATTTACAGTAGTGGCTACATTGATTGTCAATTAGAGTCAACAGCTGGTCAATAGGACACCATTAAAAGGCTTACCTGTTCCCAGTCTCGGGCCCCGACTGTATGTATACAGTCTGGGAGAGTCCTTATGTACTGACCTGTACTGGATATCAGCAATCTGGACATCATGGGTTCGAGTCCCACCTTGGCACAATTGGTAGGACTTTTGATATCTGTATAATGCACCCCTATTACACTATTGTCCCTATCCAAATATGTAATATGTAATATTACTATGCCAGTATAGGGGTATTTATGCTTCAAATAGGCCAAAAAAAGAATGTAAAAAAACGAACCTATGGTTTGCCAAAGGTGGGATTCGAACCCATGAGGCCATACACAACACATCTATGTCATTAATGATCATGTGACCATGGCTAACCAATCAGTGGTTGAGCTATCTCATTAAGAAATGATCCAGGATCCTGGATCATTTTCTAAGTAGGTCACAGTTATTAGATACAAAATTGTCCAGGCCCATTACAGCCTGACGGCTGCAATGGGCCTGGAGGGCTCGAGGCTGACCTGTTCCCGGCATCTGTCCTCTACCAGGCTGAATCAATGTGATCCTCAGGCCATCCTGTGCTGCCCAGGGTCTTGTCCCTGGTTCTGAGCTAGCAGCTCACTATATGACACTGTTAGCTTTGGTTAGGTGTCTTCTCTACAAGTTATTGTTTAGTCAATTATGTATTTTGTTTATTATTCTTAAAATTGAGGTTATTTTCTTGATGTGTGTGCATATTAATGTTATGGATTAATTAGCAACAATATTATGTCAAAATGTTTTATGTTCATACAAGTTGTAAGTTTTCAGTGAATAGACCATTATGACGTCAGTTAAACAATGGGCACAGAAATAATACAATTATATCTGTAGCTTTGTACAGGCAGTCATTTTGTATGGGACCTTACTAGGTTTGTGAAATGAATGCCTTAATATTAGAGATAAATGGCCATACAGAATACATACACCTGTACATAAATATTATATATAATCATGTGCTCTCTTATTAGATCTCAAATGTCCTAATTAGCATTACAACCAGAACAGGATAGCGTGCTTTTTCTATCTATCTTTACTGCTTTTTATCTAAAACAGCCCCTCAGGGGTATGTCTTACTTTGACTTTTAATTAGGAAGTGCTGAATGCCCACGGTCTAATCAACTACATGCACATAATATATGCTCCCCAGTTATTTTAAAACATTTTTAATGTATTATCCATTAAGGCCCGAGGAAAAGCTTTTTTTCCATATCTGCTGTGTATGGAAAAATTGATTGAAGAGTGTTCACCTATTATGATCTAAAGCCTTGCCTGCTGATAGACCTATACCTCTCATAAGACTTTAATGGGGCTTATGAAGGAAATGAAACTAAAGCGAGTGAAAGGAGTTTTATAGAGCTAGATTTAGATTACCCTACTAAGCCACCCCTGTGGGCCTACCACCAAAACACAATTATGGATGATCCCCTTCATCACCTCCCATCAGGTTCAGAATATCCTTCACATTTCCTTCATATCCTTCATGTTTCAAACTAAGTGGGTTTAAGAATTATGTCATGATCATGAGGACCCTTGGTGGGCAGAAAAATGCAGTGTAAATCCAATCATTGCATCTGTTATCATAACATAATCACAAGCCATAAGGCATGTGTACTTATAAATTGCCCTATATCTATATCGTCCATTTATCAATAAAATATAAATTATATGGCATAGTTCACCAACAAATATGACATGTATTCATGGCGATCAATATCCATAATCATAATCATATTACATGACATTACGTTACTATATTTCCAATAATTACATATAAGCTGCTTTACAACAATACCAATCTAGCTCATCTCATTGACCAGAGTCAACTGCATCCCCAACCACCAGTATATGACTGGGTCACTCCCAGGAAATACCAGGTCCTGTTGATAGGACCTCTAAGAAGCTGTTTCCTGTTTCATGTTGTGGCTAAGTGATGATGCAACACCACAGCTCCTTGCTTATCCACAAACCGCTCCCTAAATTACTGGGTTGATGTGGGAGGGGAGCAGTCTTTCTCTAGTGAGCCATTCCTAGTATTAGAGGCAACACCACCCAGGTCTCCCATTTCTTTGACATTGACAGTCCGTACCCAGCTAACAAAAAAACGTTATTTTACGTCAAAATAACGTTTTAAACTTTACATAACGTTATGCCATAATAATAAGCCTTAGAAATACGTTGACATATAACGTTATATAACGTTATAAAATAGTGTATAACATTATATGTTTACTGGGTATTCACCATGAAATAAAAGCGCAGGTATATCCAGCCATACGGTATACTACTACTTGCTTCTATTGTTATACACGCAGATGCTCTTTAAAATTACTTCCGTCCAGTTGATTCATGAAAATTACATATGAAAGCATCTGTGGACAGTCGAGGGAAAAGGGTCCTCCAAGGTAAAAACTCAATAATAAAATTGATGTCATCAGCTTTCCAGCGATATCTTTTATAAGCAGGTACCACTTCTAGTTTTTCAGTACTGGCTCTCTGAATATGGGTGGTCACTGTCCAATCTTAAATGCCAATAAGCTCTATCTTCCTTTGTTTTAGAGATAATATTCCTATCTAATTAGCATAATTATGCTAATTACCAAATATCCAAAACTTTTCAAACAATTGGTCACAGCTTTTGATCTAAAAATGGTATTTACATTCTGTTTTCAGCATAGAAATTGTTTTGGGGCCTTCTTTCATTCAATTATTTAAAATTTTCGATTTAGAATGTAAATCATGTTTCCGTGGCAACCAATGTGAGCAAAAACACCAATTTAGGCCCAAAAACGTTCTTTTCCATTCCAAATATGGAATGTTTTCACCAAAAATGGAATCTTCTAGCGTGGCCTATCATATTCTACATAAAAAAGTAGTATAGACAGGTTTTTGCTATATCTTGGTCCTTTTTGGCTATATGGAGCCCCCTGGTGGCCAAAGTTGGTACTAAAAATCCCCCGCGGAGGTCCCTTTTCCCTTCTTGATCCAAATAAATGTACAGAGTTTCTGTACATTTATTTATATTTCCTACTTATACTATTCTGCATATATTATTTAATGACATCCCCTTTTCTCAGTTGCTCTTATACTCAGTTTTAACTGGTTCCAGTACACTTGCCTTTAGTGACTATCAGATGCCCTGTTTCACAGCCCTACGGCTATTTACAGAGTGGGAATAGGCCATTTCCTGCACTTCCCATTCCCAATGCAATTGTTGTGAACAGCCTTTATGAGACAAATTCTAATTGAAACAGACTCCCTAGTGGCAGGCCCTCCAGTAATTAATGCTAAACACAACACCATGAAATCGAAAACAGACTTTGAACCTAGGCCTAGGGATTTCTCATAGGGTCGACAGAGTGCAGGCCATTTCTGTAATTTGATTTCTCCTCAGGCGTAGATGAACACAGACGTGGGGAAGATAATGAGAAGGGATTGGGCTCGAGGTGACTGCTTTGAACGGCCGGCCTCCAATTTATTTCTCTCCTCTCTGATCTTTTTTGTTCTTTGGGGAAGGGGAAACGATCCGTTGCTATGAACTGATGCATGTGTCTCAATATGTTTTATGTTCTTGATCTAAGTCTAGTATGGAGAAGTAGATTGTGTGGATAAAACGGCTGGCCATTATTTAATTGTAATGAACAGGAATAAACAGATAAGGAGTAACCATCTCCAACTGCCCCTGTTGTTATCGGAGACTTAGAGTATCATGATGCTATCACCCTCATGATCTGTTATGAAGATTGTATTCCCTTTACCCATTTAAATCTGTAATTTTGAATGATCTGATAACTTAGGCAGATCCCTTAGGAACGCTGGGGGATTTGATATAACTAACACCATCGTCATTATACACAGATTGATCTGTATGCCTCTGTAATTATAAATGAACAAGATCTATTATTTTTTCTGAGACCTACATAACCGATGATATATCAGTTTTCTACAACGAAATAACAGTTAGCAGCCGTTGTTGTAAAGGTAATTGAGATCAAAATAGTATGGCCCTAAAATATGTTATATCAATTCTATTTTAGAGAAAGTTTATGCTTAAAATGTTCATGTCAATCCTCAACAATAGGGCCTACCGGCCTGCCATTTATAATTTAAAAAAACAGTTCATGAGAGTGGGTAGCTGAGAATACAATATTCCTCACACAATAGCAAACACAACTAAATGGAGCAACATAAAACCACAGTCCCACTCTGCCTCCCAATGCAACCCCAGCTCCCACCTTCACCATTCCAAGAATAATCAGACTATATTACCACTTGTAGACATACTAATGGATGTCTGCAGCAGAGTCCTGGCTTCTGCAGCCGTACCATGTTAGTAGTGGGTCAGGTGAGATTATCATGTATCTCCCATACCGCCATCTTTAATCAGTACACATGACTAGGGAGGAGTAAATTAGATTAGGCCAGCCAGACTGGCATTTTTATGATTGGGAGTTGCCAAATTAGGATGAGAGCTGTGTGAGGCAGCTGGGGATTTTCTGTGAGGATGTAAGGGTGCTAAGCTTCCCATGCGTGCGGTAAACAAAGATGAGCAATTCCATAATAACGCAGATTTGGTTTGAAATCTTCACTGAATCTCAAAGTGTTTACCAAACTCTGAAAACAAATGTAAGAAAAGAAAGGAAGGGAAAAAACTAACGCGATCCTCCATTCTCAAGTTCCCAGCAGGCCCATCGTGCAGGTGCCAGAGTTGTCAGTAAGATGCATTAAGTATTCTGACCACCGTGCCCCCTGTTCCACCTCCTGGAGTAGGCACCAGGCCAGTCAGGGCTGCAGGTGGCCAGAGAACCTAGTGTTAAATGATTGCTCCCCAAAGCCTGTGTGTGGTATGCACTGAACCCTCCCTTATCCCTGCGAGATGGCTGAGCTACACTGAGGCCAACTCAAATGTCGGATAAATACTATACACGCTGTGAGGGCTTATATCAATGGTTGGAGTATAATATACCGTTTAGATTACACTGTTATAACATTAAAAGACCAACATCCTTCCAGCCATCCAGTAAGCATAAGTGTTTATATTCAGAGTTCCTATGAATTAGAGTTTGCAGTCTAAAAGAGTCTTCCAATCCAAATTCAGATATAAACAGTTGAGAATAATGGGCTTGGATGATATGATTCTCTAGCAGTTCTCTAACTTGACAAACTTAGTCAACTTAGTCTACAATCTTAGTTGACAATCTTATTGATGGCTGTGGATATAGTTATGCCACCAGTCGTAGTTTTCTTTCTGCTGAGGTCAGCTTTTTAATCAGATAAGCGTCAACCTCATCTCCTGATCATATATATGAGCCTATTATACATACAGCAGGCCTGACCTATACCTGCCCCTTCCTCCTCCCAGCGGAGACGTTGTTTCCAATCCCCTGTCTCCCATATTATAACGCCTTCACCCTAATCCAATACCCTCTCCACCTTCTTACTACTACAGATGCAATAAGAAAAACCCTAATATAGTATATTTTATGGTTTCGTTTAATACTCTATACCGATATTTACATTGAATTGCATTTATTCAGATCGATATAGCAAGACTACCTTACAATACACTGTGTTCTTTTGCCATTCTAAGAGAGCTTGATTTGAACGCCATGCCCATCGGCTCCCAGTTGTCTCATTATGTTAATGATTCGTTAGCAGCTGATAAAGGGTGTAATTATAATATCTATGACACTAGGTCCATGATTTATTCCCATCCTGGGCTAAATTATGAGTATACACACTGTTCCGTTTTATTCTTAAAAGACACATATGTACGATTTATTTACACTACCCTCCATCTCATGTACGTGCTCGGCTGTCTATCAATCTATGACAGTCTCTATGCTATGATGTTCTCATTTCTTACTTTAAAACCTGTCTTATTATTATTTCCTCAACCCCTATACCCTCTGTGTCTCTTTTTTTCTCTGATGTCTCTCCATATTATCTGTACCTGTTCCTGTGCCAAACATCCCTCTCCTCTTATCTCTCAGTCACCCACGTTGCCTGCCCCCTGCCCCACCCCAACCCCCAATTCCCAGTCCATTCTCCTTTTATCAATTCGATTGGTGGTCACATGATGTTGATATTACCATACAGCCTGTCATGGAGACTTTTCTCCCACATTCATCAAATGTAACCCTTGGAGACACCACTGACACATTTTGTGACCCTGTCTGTTAGGCACATGAAATCACATTCCTGATATAGGGGAGCCCTGGGAGAATTGGGACACCAAATTGAAATCATAACATGTTTGCTTGTGATTTCTAAAATGCCAATAATAACCAAATGCCTTTGTTTCATGAAGAAAGGCTACTAATAAACCTTTCATTTGGACTATTTAGATTTATCCTAGCCTGCCATGATTCCCGTCTAGGGCCTTTTGAAATTTTGAGAAATTCCAGGGAGAACTGGGACACTTCGAGGAGAACTGGGACACTACCTGGGGAGAACTGGGACACACCAGGGAGAACTGGGACAGTGTAAATAGTGTGATTATTAACCAATGAAACATCATTTTGCTTTGCTTTAAGTTCAATATGATCATATGTAACATATCAGCTTCAGTCATATAGGTCTGAGAAAAAAAAATTAAAGCACAATAAATCTTCACCCGGAGTGTCCCAGTTCTCCCCAATAGCCAAGAGTGTCCCAGTTCTCCCTGCAATGAGTGTCCCAGTTCTCCCCAGGTTGAGATTTTTAAGCAAAATGTTAATACAGTTCAAAATAGGCTTAACTGTGTTTTTGTAAGTAGCTGGTCATTTTGCCATATATCAATGCTACATAATGCAACAGAAAAATATTTTCTCATCAAAAGGTAACACTATGTAAATTGACTCGTCCGAGACCTGAAAAAAAATGTTTTTTTCCTAAAAATGTTATAATCTGTTATAGGTCTAAGTATAATAACATCACAGAATTTTTTTTTAGCATAAAAAACTTAAATATTATTGGCCCAAAAAATAGCATCGGTGGTTATGCATTAAAGTTATTGGTTATGGGCAGAATACACAGTGTCCCAGTTCTCCTTTGTCCCAATTCTCCCAGGCCTCCCCTATAATATAATCCTTATAGTAAAAGGATAATGCATTTATCTCTTAGGAAATCCTGTCATTAAATGGTAAATGGGAAGGCCTATGGTATCTAGTTTAGATGAATATACAGGTAACATAATCCGCAAGAAGTTAATATCATATTCAATATACAATCTGAAGTAAAATAATGTATTAGTCAAAATGGACTTTGATTTGCCATAGGCGATTTGGCGAGTGAAATTTGAATTCTTTAGCTCAAATCATATATACCCGGGGTATATATGATTTGAGCCCCCTCCCCCAAGCTTTCAGATCCAGCCAAATCCACGTAAAGTGTTTACATAAACTAGGAATGGCCGCGGGCAGGCTTTTTCACAATTTATTGTGATCCACTGTAGGGCCCTAGGTGAGATTTACAGCGACCTAATAGAAAACAGCATTCTAACCACTCCCGCACAGGCTTTCTTGATGGTCTCTGATTTGACCTAGACCTCCCACCTTGACCTCTTATCTGCAGGGATCAAAATTACTGTAGCTGGACCTCATGGACCAGAATTATTCTGAACATGTCTGTTTGCCATAAAAAGGTAAGTTATTTAGAATTTAGAATTTCTTCTTAAGTTGTTTATTTCAATTTAAACAGGGGAACGCCATGGTCCGAGTTGTCCCATTAGAATATCACGGATATGTTTTTTTTTCGTCGTGAAATATGTTATATTGTGCAGGATAGTTTAGGTACTTCCATAGACATGATATTACAGGGGTACAGTATATACGCATTGGATGGCATACTACGTATTTAAAGGAGATATCCGGAAGGCAGCACTGCGCAAAGATTTCTGGAGAATACTTCCAGAAATCGTTATAAAGATGAGGCCTAGAAAATAACAGAGGCATACACTGGCACTTTCAACATAAAATTTAAATGCAGACATACTTATATTTTACAACACTCCTAGCTGAAGGCTATTAGTGATAAGTGCGGGTCCAAGCTGCAAACTTAACGCAGCATTAATGAATGCTTAAAAGCAAGAGGAGGGCTGTTATGTATTAAAATATGTTACTGTCAACGAGCTTCTGTATTGGAATGGGTTGGGTTGGCATTGGAATATTGGATTGTGGAGCAAGAGTCCTGATAATATTATTCACATCCGATATGTCCTATTATATAAGTGCTGCTTAGATTGAGATTTTTCCCATCACAGTTATCTTGACCATGGAAAGTCTATTTGATGGAGTAGTTTGCATAGACAATCCAAGCCCATTATACACGTGAACTCTGTGAACATTTGCTGATCATAACCTTTGTGGAAGATATTTCAACACAGAACAGGTTATAAGGATATGGCTGTTTATTAAAAAGTTGTTAATTATCAGATGAGCATCGTCCTATGGTCCACAGATAGTGATAAGGTCTGATTTCTCTGCTAGAAGTCTCTCTTTGTATCTATCTACCAGAGGTCGGTCAGACCACAAACGTTGAGCGAGACCAACATTAGTCATCCGCTGCATAGTTACCAGGAGTGAGATATCGGCAGCTGTGAAATCCTTGCTGACCAGCCATGAGATATCTGAACCACCTGAATGAAATAAAAATGATATTGGCCAATGCACCCTTGGTCGACTAGTTTGGTACATAGTAGATGGAAAGTTATATTTTATACATTTTAATGAATATCATATTCATAAATACGTAAATTCTTTACAATAATTTACAATTTTGATAAACAAGTATAGAAGCATTATGTACTTCCACTATCGCAAACAATAATGTATTTTACCAGATTGGGCTACCTACCATGTGTAGTATTTTCCAGTTGTTGTTCTATCTTTTCAAATACTGCAATTGCATGGTTGAGGCACTGCGTTAACACTTTGGGAGTTGTACTTTCAAGGTTATACTTCATGTTGTCCAGCTTGGCTTGGTACGCTGCCTGGAGTGAAGGATCGTCTAAAGTTTCTGACTTGTATTTTGTAAGTACCTCATGTTGAACATTACTTGTGAGCCAAGCTGAAAGAGAAGAAACATGCCTTTGCATTACTGAATACTAATCTTTCAGTTAGCGGAATGATTCCTGTAATATTTGATAACTTCTCACACTGGTGCTACTCTTTCTGTTCTTCATTGACTCATTCACAAAACCCTGCTGTCAATAATATCGCCTGTTCTTAGATGTAAAATCATGAAAACATAGGAAAAGATGATGTATACCTTTCATGCCCTCTTGGGCTTGTGGTGGTATCTGGGCATCTGTGTATAGCCCCGGAGACTGGATATGACCAAAGGACAGTACAAAGATGTTGAGTGTATCGAGTAGATCAACCATCTCCTGTACTTTAGCTGCTGATGCTGCTGGGTAGAGACTGGGTCCATCTGTGGAGGGTATGTTAATAAAAGTGAAGGATTAAGCTTGAAATGAATCATCATAATATATATTATTGTCTTATTAAATCATTAACACTTGAAAATTTGCGGAGTTTTCCTTTTTTGTCTGTGATATTCATTCTCGAGGTAAACACAATTTGTTACAATGTACCAACATTGTATCGACCTGGCTCCAGAGATATATTAACTTATGAATGTAGATGTAAAATATGTGTATTGTGGTCACATGGTCCATCATTTCCACCCGTCCCTAACCTAGTGGTTAATCAAACTAAACAACCATAAATAACCATTTAGAAAATGTGTTTCATACCAAAGTTGTTATCTATGTATCGCATGATGAGGCTTGACTCTGTGATGATGTTGTCTCCATGTTTGAAGGTGGGCACTGTACCCTGGGGGTTCATCTGCATGTACCATGGTGCGTAGGTCTCAAAGGCAGGCAAGTTGACCACAAATGGATTGGATTTGACCCCCTTAACATGAAGCGCGATAAGGGCCTGAAGATGAAAATTATTAATGGATATGCTATCATGTTGGCATCATGTATATATGTCCACTATAAGTAGCCCTTAATCATTTTTAGCTATATCTCCTAAAATATCCTGTTTAAAGCATCAATAAATGGATATTCCCCCTAATAATACTATTTCCCAGGTTTCGTCACATATGTGTATTCATATTCTACTCGTTCTATGTTTATATTATGTAAACAAATGGGTTATCATGCATTGATAAATGGTGGGGGGGGGGTCATTAATAGATAAAGAAATAACACACTTGGGATCCGGCAGTGCACCTACTCTTATCTACACTGGTTATGCAATAGTTACACATATAAACCCTTGGTATACATCTATGTTGCTGTTAACAGTATGGAGGGAACCATCAAATACCCAGCCTGATCAGTTATATTTGGGAAACAAAGGATTAGGCATAATCTAATAACATGTGTGGGTTGATTTTTGTTCCAGCACGTGGAGACACTTATCACCACTCCTCCTCCTCTTCCTCCGCTGTTTGACAACTATTCTGATCCCCCATATGATGATAGCACCAGCTGCCTTTCTAGCTAAATGGGGGAACATTGTTCAACATACCTTAACCTACCCGCACTGATCTTCCCGTCCCCTCTAATGAACTTACCTTACTACGCATAAATTGTAGGCCCAGGGCCTTTACACCCTTGCAGTATAAATCTTCTTTGTTTAGGCGTTTTACAAAACACGGCATTATAAAGGCTGTTACAATATCACTATGTCGTGCATGGGAGGGGTAAGTTAGGTGATAATGAGTGATTGACTAAAATACTAACCCAGACTGTTAGTATTACTGCTAAATAGTTAACACATCATGTTCAAGGGACCACTATAGCAACTCTACTTAATAGTAATCTGTAATATTATATTAGATTGATACGTGACATTACCTTGTGTGAGTAGAACGAAGCTGGGTAAAAGTAGAGAACGGTGTTGCTCTCTGTGGTAGCCATAACTGAGGGGAACTGGCCACCAACTGACTCATTAGCTGAGTGGCTTAAGGTCATGAGGCTGTCATGCACCTTGTACTATATATAGTACACGTAAACACAGGTATAGGCCTAGTAAATAGAGATGATGTAATGCCTTGTAGGTTGATCGGGGCACAACTGACCCAGTAATCCAAAACGTTATACAACATTGTATAACGTTATATAACATTTCACTAAGGCTCCTTACTATGGCAAAACGATATATAACGTTAGAAACGTTTTTTCACGTAAAATAACGTTTCCCTTGTTAGCTGGGGACCAGCCTGCTGAATGAAAAGGGTAGTGTGTAATCTAGGGATAGAGAACCAAAGCAATCTGAATCCATCTTGGGGGGAACAAAGACATGCCATCCTGTTTTAGGCAGAAGGCATGCACACTAATTTACACAAGTTCAACCCTATACTGAGGGACACAAAAAATAACCTTATGGTCACACAATATTTTTAAAGATGACCCCTTGTCTTTGAAGGATCCACGGTCAAGTATTTATTAGATCGTTATGACATTAAATATAAATTGATGATAATATTCAAGTGATACACAAAGTTAACCCATAAATAACATTCTGACTGTCAAGTGATTTTGATTATATTTTATTTATTTTGACAATAAGTCCAAATTAGCCTGCACATACAAATTTACTAGGGTTAAAAGTTGAAAATTTGAATTTCAAGAAACACGAGGACAATGTATATTTTAATATTGTAAATAAGGTGCATCAATTCGCAGACATTCAATTGCACAAGGAAAGTAACTGTAGATCACTCCATAATAGACGTGACATCCATTTACTCCTGTATGCATTCAAAATCCAATATTTAGAAAATATTATACAATTAAATAATAGAAACACAAGATATCAAGATGGTCTCAGATACATTCAGAGGTACTTCAGGAACCCTGTGGTCTATAGCAGTTTCCATCATAGGGCTATACATAAATGGAATAAGTTACAAAAGGAGTATACCCTACAAAGGAATTTCAGTAAATACTGTATAATGATCAAGCGAGATCACCCTGCCTGTTATATCATAAATCATGGTATCCAGTATTAATGTATGATGATTATATGGAAATTGTTATTAATGTAAATGTCATACTACAATCCATAAGGTATAAGACATTGTATAAACTGTATGACATTACTGTGCATGGTGAACAAGAGGTATGCCAACACGCAAACCAACAACCACACCCCCTCCCCCCCCCCCCCCTCCCCCCTCCACCCCTGTTGTTTTGCAGTGCTGCAGTAGCATAATTAGACGAAACAGGGGCATGATAAGCCTTTTCTACTTGAGATTGTAATTCTCCGTGCATGCTGCTCCTCATATCACCAGATTCCGCACATTTTGTTGAGTTCTGACTTCTCTGTTTGAAGTCTGTTATTGTAACTGCCCAGCATGGGACGACTTGACCATAGGCGATGTGCGAGACCAGCGCCCGTCATTCTGTGCATCGCCACCAGAAGTGAGATGTCAGCAGCTGTGAAGTCCTTGCTGGTCAGCCACGAGGTCTCTGAACCACCTGGATAAATAGAGATTAATTCAATGGATATACCTCAGGTCAATGTTCCGCCCATAGTAGATAATGACATAATCGTACTATAATGGACATGTTAATGACTATTGTAAACATAAATGTGAAAATTAGGGTAAATCTTAATTAACCTGACCAGCAAATTACTTCCATCACAGTTAACCATTATGCATTATCAGATATAAATATATGATTGGACGACCTACCTAGTGTGATATTTTTCAGTTGGCTCTCCATCATTTCAAAGACTGCATCTGCGTCTTCAAGGCAGCGAGCTAAAAGTTCTGGTGTAGTACTTTCCATGTTATACTTTCTGTTGTCCAGCTTGGCTTGGTACGCTGCTTGAAGTGAAGGTTCATCTACAGTTTCAGACTTGTATCTTGTTAGCATCTCATATTGAACATCCCTTCCCAGCCAAGCTGAAACGAAAAACCCAATCATTTAGCTATTTGGGGGCCAGGCAGAGGCTCTTTAATGATTTAAAGAGTTATCTTATTGGCATTATCTTGTATTTGTTACTTGATGTATCCATAACACCCTCATCATAATATAATTTAGCCTTCTCCATATGAAATGATAGGTAAATTGTGACAAACAATGCATACCTTTGTTAAATTCAAGGACATGTGGCGGTACACGGATATCTGTGTATAGATCCGATGACTTCATAGGACCAGCAAAGCACAGGACATAGATGTTGAGTGTATCCAGTAGATCAACCATCTCCTGTACTTTAGCTGCTGATGCTGCTGGGTAGAGACTGGGTCCATCTGTAGAGGGCATGATAATGAACAAGATTAAAGGATGAAGCAACATCTTGTCCAAAAATGTCATGTTTATGTATGATACAGAGTCAAAGCTTGAAATAAATTATGTCTAGAGTGTTTGTTTGGCTATGTTATGTATTTAAACAAAGGAATGAACAGAAATGCTACATTGACAAACATATTTGCTAGTAATACCTTTACATTGCTCAGAATGCATGATTTAGCTAAACATGAAGTAGTGATCAGGGACCCTCGTGAAGTCATTTACAAATTATCTTTGGTCCATCTATCTATCTATATATCTACATATCTATCTATCTCTATATATATATATATATATATATATATATATATATATATATATATATATACATATATATATATATATATATATATATATATATATATATATATATATATATATATATATATATCTGTCTATCTATCTACATATCAGTTTAGAAAACAAATTTCATACCAAAGTTTTTATCAACATAGGTCATGATGTTGCTTGACTCGCTGACAATAGTGTCCCTGTGTTTGAAGGTAGGCACTGAACCCTGGGGATTCATCTTCATGTACCATGGTGCATAGGTCTCAAAGGTTACCAGGTCAACCACATGTGGGTTGTACTGCACACCCTTAATATGAAGAGCGATGCGAGCCTGAAAATGATGAATATATTTGTGTTAAACTAATTAATGTATTGCATGTGTATGTGCATTCAAAATAGTCCCTTGTCATGTGAATGCGTTACCCGATGCTCTTGCTTTGAAACACTTTAGAAACATTGTTTGTTTGCAACTTGTTCCACACCAAACGTTTCACATGGCATTGATAAACACTTGTAGATCTATACAGAGCTATGTGCAAATGACAGCTGTTTAGCATGGTATCGTAGGTGCAGATATCATAACGGAAACGGCATAGAATTTAAAGAAGCTTCTTGTAAATACAAATACACCCCATGTTTTAAACAGGCCTGCATGGTATAAATAAAAACATCGTGACACATATAATACACATATATTATATGTGTCACGATGTCTTGATAAATGTGGGTCACAGTACCCTTAAGATAACGTTACCATTACCTCTGCACAGGTGGAAGAAAGAGAATATTCCAAGTAAGACTATTGCAAGTGTGAACGATATGAAAGATAACAATTATATCCTATTGATGCAGGACTCACAGATGTACATGGATGCCTATATATAAGAGGAACATTACCTTGTGTGAGTAAAATGAAGATGGGTTAAAGTAGAGGATGGGGCTGCTGTCTGTGGTAGCCATCATGTCTCAGCGGAGTGGGGACGTCACAGCTTATAGCTTGTAACACGGTTATTGGGTCATGTACTAAATACTCATGTGTGCAGTGTATAAAAGCAGGACCCGTATGTTCGTGACTTGGTCTATGTCTTAGTGTTCCCTCTCATTTGTGTCAAACTGCAGGGACTGATAATACTACTGAATACTAGGTATATTATTGTCGGATTTAAAGGACAACCAAATTAATTAGGGTGTTCTACACCAAATGGTTGTAAAATATTATGCAAAGGGGGGGTACTGTTCCTAGTCCATAGAATTAACATGCATGAGTATCCCATTACATGCCCTCATGGTATTGGACACGTTTGATCTATAGAAACGTAATTTCAGAATTTCAGATAAAAAGGAGCTGATTTTGCCATAGCAATCATCATTTCCAAATTGCATCTTACAGCTTCCGCCATTTGCCAGCAAATAGAGATCAGTATTTCCATTATGATGTGCTATTCGTTCTTTTTACACCAGCCTGGAGATATTGCCAGTCTTTATTTGCCTTGGGCCAATGTACAATACCGTGTGCTTATGGCATAACAATCCCACTCATCAGCTAGGGAGTCTCCAATGGTTTGTGATCAGTCTGCATGACATAGTATCCAACCCCAGCTTCCCCCTTTTATATCAGAATCCCCAAGTCCCTCTCACATTGCTTCCCCTTTTCTTTTTTCCTTATATTTTAGGGCTATGATAACAAAAATCTGTGGAATTGGTCTATTTGCAAGGCGCATACACAATGTAATGTCGCCTCCATCCCTGCGCCTTGTAATTGAATTGGTTTCTGTGGAAGGCATTCATCCAGCCGAAAACGACTTGGTTGGGATTGCACCATTTGTGCCTACCCAAAGGGGATGTAGAAATTGTGCACCCCCCTCACCCTCCTCTGTCATTACACTGCAATGCCCGCCGCCAGCAATCATAGCGACAACAAAGATAGCTCTCCTTTGCAACCTAGGAAAACACGAGCCAAAATTGATTTTCACTTTGAGAACTTGTGAAGCATATTATCTAAAGGCCCAAAGGTTTGACTAGATTTCTGTCTGAATATCTGTTCCAGTAATTATTATAGTCATATGTGATCCAGGCAGTAACTATGTAAATATAAAGGGATGAAAATGTAGAGTTATTGCAACGAAATCTCCCTGTATCAACATTCAACCAACATAATAATTCCCCCTGTGAGAAAAACAATAATATTTTGTATTTTGTACGACATCTTCTGCTAAATCCAGATAACGGCATGTATCAGGGAGAAATAAAGATTTAACTGGGAGTTGAAAGATGGGAAAGATAAGGAAATAGACAAGAGACGGAGATGTACAGAGAGATGTATAAGAACAGGAGACAGAGGGCAGACACAGAGAAAGAGGGAGAAAGAAAAAGACATGGGAAAGAGCAAAGCAGGAAGGTATGGAGAGACAGAGACAAATGAGGTAGGGGGGGGGGGTTGTATTGGCTAGGCATAGACTTGGTGACAGTGCCAGGCCATCTTTTTACCCTGTCGACATTTATTACAGTCAATATCCCACATAGAGATCCAGTTCCAGCTGTCAGACCAGTCTCAATCCCTGTGATTGATTACAGTACAGGCCCCAGGTTCACATCCACAAAATACACCACTTCCACTCGCTGGTTTTTATGTAAAGGGCGATCCAGGCAAGCAAAACAAGCATAATGTATGTGGATATCAGTTAAGGACAGGACATGGAGGTTTCCATGTATATTTTGGAGGTACACTGCCATGTAGTCTACAAAAAGAGTATATTAGACAATCGCTAAATGAATCACCTATACTACTCATGGACGTTTTTGTAAATAAAGGGTTCTGATGAAATGATAATTCTCATCAGTCTAAACTAAGTTAAAGAGGATGGTTATGGTATACTAAGCACAACTTCATATTAATCAAATTTCGCCATATGGCCCAAATTATCATTTACTTTCCAAAATTGTAAAGCAAATAATATATTATAGGGCTCTAGTAGTCCAGGAGCAGAACTAAGGGGTATTTATTTCTTTAAATGTAGAACGAGGTATGCTTTAAAGAAATGGTAAAAAGTAAAGTTGTTTTAATTGCCATAGTACTTGCAATAGCTGATGCATATGAACCTGTGACGTTGGTTTTCAGCAATAATAATTAAACTTATAGCATAAACAACTACACTTTCCAGCTCCTGAGAAAGTCCTATACGTTCCACAGGCAATATACGGCTAGATGAGCTGGTGATAGCAGCTCTTACACTGTTAGATAATCCATCTCCCGAATGCATTGTTGAGCAATCATTGCGGCTTTCCTACTTGACGTATGCACATCCGATTGCTCGGTGATCACTCTTTCTAGTGGCCGAGTGTTTCCGGTCCATTTAGTACAGCTTTAACCCGCTAGAGGTGTATTGAGCACAGGAGGATTGCATTTCAAGGGGCTCTCAGCTAGGATTATCTGTGACACTGTCAGCTGCTCCAGCTGCAAGGGCCACTGCTGATCCTACTGTTGTTCTCCAGTCTTTATATGCATCACCCTTTCTCACTGTTTCCTCCTCATCTTCAGCCCCCACCCCCTCAGCCCCTCTCCACCAATAGACAGTTTTTTAAAATTACTATTTCATAAATATACACTCTAAGAACAGTGTGTTGCGGGAACATGCATAAGGAGTTACACACACATATTTTGAAACACTGTTCTTAGAGTGCAATACAGGTTTGCATTCTGATATTGTATTTGCTGCACTGATTAGGCTCAAGTTAGAGTAACAAAGCCGATCCTCTATGAATGATGTGGTGGTATTATATTCCAAGTGTTTGATCTAGAAAAAAAAAATTCAAAACTTTTCGAACCTTTCCATTGCAATAAACCAGTCTCAAAGGACTTGGGCCAGTTGACTTTCACTTTTGTACCTTTTAAAGCATGGCCATCAATAAAAGCCTAAATTATTTGTGTTTAGATCAAACATTGTATGGGTAATCATAAATGTAACCCAAACACAATGAGTATAAATGAAAAAGAGATTACATAGTCCTAATCTAGATGCTTGCATTGATTGTTATTTTATTTACCTTTATAACCATGCCAATGGCGATGGAGAAGGAGAGAGAGAGAGAGAGGGAGGGAGGGAGACAGAGAGAAGGATGGAGACAGAGAGTTAATTACATTCAATGTCCGACATAAAGATTCAGTTCTAGCACTTTTAAACCTGTGATTGATTACAACACAGGCCCAAGGTTCACATCCAAAAAAATGCACTATTTCCACTTTCCACTGGATTTACGTAAAGGTTCATCCAAACAAGCAGACTAAGACAGTGTGTGATTATAAAGCCCTGCAGAGAATATGCAGGGCATGATAAGCGCTTAATAAGTGGTCTGTGCTCACTGGGGAATGTATAAATTACATAAAAATCTGATGCTGTACATTCCTCTATTCTTCTGTGTCTAGATGCTTTGTATTCGGTCCTCTGATGACAGTGACATTTGTCTTCCCATATAGCATTAACGCTTAAACCTAGATAATAGAAACCTGCCCAGTTCCAACTAATGGGATCAGGCATGATTCCGACAACAAATGAGCTGATGGCTGCATCTTGTACACTGTAAGATCTATGCAGTCTTAAGCAACCATTGCTTAATTGATGCATTACTTGATGCATGTACATCTGATTTCTTGGTGATCACACTTTGTGTAGTTTCCGGTCCATTTAGTGCAGCTCTAACCACCTTAAAGCGTATTGAGTAGAGGAGGATCAGATTTCAAGGGGCTTTTAGCTGGGATTATCAGGATTTTTTTCTGCTTTCAGCTGCTGCAGCTAGGAAGCCTGCTACTGATCTCGTTGGTCTTACCTTCCTATCTTTCTCCTTCTCCTGTTTCTACTCATTCTCACTTTTGTCCTCCTCTGCCCCTAAACAGTTTGAAACTGTGTGAAGAGAAACAGGTGAGGAAGGGCTATTCCATTAAAGGTATCTCAGTTGACCTTCCGATCTTTGAATGATGGAGAGCGAATTTGGGGTCTAAGATTTGTAAGTGAATACTTAATTGAAAATGAGCGGAGGCATCTAAATCTGTAACAGATGTATTGCTACTGTGTCATCATCATGGAGTAGACTGAAAGGTTAGACATATCAAACATTAAGCTCTATCAGTCAGAATTTACTTAAACCCCTGCGTCATCTCATCCATATCCTTCTGTAACCTTACACTACAAAGCCATTAGTGCTGAGGACTATAGATGTGTCTAGCACGTGTATGGGGTAAGGTTCTTTGTATCATCTGATAACATAGACACAGTCATGTGCCTACTGATAGCTATCCCAAGGACAGGAGGGGCTTGGTTATGAGGGCAGTTTGAGGTTGAAACGGCTTTTCATTGCAGAAACACAATGACATAAAATAGCTTCCACTCAACAACAAGGTCTGAAATTGATGCCAAATATGCTAATATTTTTATGATGTTTTTCATCTAAAATTAGCAAAAAAAGATTTCCTCGCAACCTGATTTTTATGATGTGCGCGGTGATGAGAAGCCATTTAATTTTTTTGAGTTGTCTAATGAAATGTCCGTAAAATGTATTGATTATCCTGTCTTATCTATGAAAAAAGGAAAAATAATGTACACCATTTTTCAGACAAATAAAGGGATGGACATTAAACATTATCCTCATGGATGAACCAAGGCTATTTCTTCACTGTTTCTGAATGCCTCTAACCTCTCCTTCTCATAACGCAATTCTGACTTGAGGCTCGTCAAGACTGCCTTTTCCGAAGACAGCTCTAATTCCTTACTTGGTGAGCTTGAAAGAATTTCCTCTGCTCGTCCTCCAGCCACGTCGTCAGTATGGCCATCAA
The DNA here is from genome assembly GCA_947462335.1 of Harmothoe impar. NCBI lineage: Eukaryota > Metazoa > Annelida > Polychaeta > Phyllodocida > Polynoidae > Harmothoe > Harmothoe impar. Next base: position 33,482,544 of record OX381716.1, on the reverse strand, counting down.
TTCTTTCTGGACTACCTGAACCTCCTTCACCATCGCCATTCCCATGAGAGGCGCCTTTGGTACCCATATCAGGCGTACCCTTGAGATCTTCTCCTCCCCCTCCGTCACTACCGTACACACTACTCGCAGACACATTTCCACCAGGTTGGGCATTGGTCTTTCCCCTATTATCGCCACCTCCGTCGTCAATTCCTTTTCCACCACACGACCGACGAAGGTCGCTGTTTGGGTTTGTACGGCCATCGTAACTGTCTCGACAACCTTTACATACTTTTTTAGGCATCAATACAAGCGATAATTGCCAACTGGTCATCCCGACGTACTCACTCAACAGTCACTATCACTCGTAGCAATGTCGCTGGCTAACACCGGCTGCCCAACGACACCGTAGAAATTCTCACATAAAAGTCGTAGTACTTCACTCCGAATCCCATCCATTCACCAATACGTAGACGGGACCTTCCCACGACTCTCCTGCTAAGCACAGCCTTCTCCTACGCCTTCAACACATTTAAATTCTAGAATTCTACGCTCACTTATGCTCCACTCCACGGCTCAGACAACAATGGCCGATTCTTCACTCGGAGAAGACGGAAGTCAAACCTGCGCATGCGCGCCATAACATGTTACCCGGTGGTTCCCGCCACCGCTCTGAGTGATTATAAACAAGAAATACCCAGGCTATTTCCTGTATCATTATAACTTGTAAATTTTCCTTTGATTCAAGTTTTGTTGGTGATCAACTATATTTCACAGATTCCATAACCAATAGCAGTGCGTTCACATTTATTGTGGTCAAATAATAGATTATGACAGTCTTGGTTGAAAATGATCTTTTAGTTGTTAACCTGATTTTATATTATTTCTTAATAAATACATTTATAAATGATATGGGACAGATCGATATACATAAGTGAAAAAAGTGAGAAGGAAAATATCAAGGAAGAAAACTTCCATCATGCCGTAACATCCTGATGCACATCAAAGATCACATACAACAAATAGAAGACTACAACAGTGCCTTTGATGATAGGATATTCTCAACTGCCAATGGTTTCCTTTTGTTCCCTTGTGATTTAAAGGTCCGTTGTAATTTTCCTTTGAATCATGCATTCTATATACACTGTACAAACTGAGCTTGACAAAACAAGAAGTCTCTGGAGACTGGGAATGCAAAACAGAGAGAAAGTCAATGGAATTACTGCAGCTTTTGAACAATACAAATGACAACCCTCTATTTCCTATATTGTTCTCATCTACACTGTAATATGTGAGACATTACCCATGACTATCATCTCCCAGAATGCTGAGTGGCCATTTGATTTGTAGCAGACTGCAAATTATTCTGCCCTTCTCAGCTTGTGATTGTTAAAAAGAAAGCAGAGAACATTGTCTTTCATTGCCAGGAGCTAACCACAGCAGGGACTAGGGACGATTAACTCACAAAGGCTAGACTACATTTTTACTGTTTATCTTGATACTGGTCGAACAGACCTGAGTCAATACAAATGTATGCAGTTCTTTTGTTAGGACTGGTGGATGGGGTGGAAGGGTTTATTGTTCTTTTATGACATACCCTTTTTCACATACAATGTGTTCCATTTTGTAGGTCTTAATTGAATCAAGCTAAACATCTATTCAGACACACTAAAGTTTCTTATCTGTAATCTGTACTGCATGTTTTTCTTATGTCTTGATTAAGCAGCACCCATTCCCGTAGTCCATTTAGAAAAGTTATCATTAGAACTTGCTGCTTTTTTTTAAGCTAAAGTTAATAGAGTCCTAATAGGGTTCTTTCATGACTATATTAGTACTGTAAATTGTGAACAATAGTACCACATCTTTCAATAAATGAGAGTTACCTTTTGACATTGACACCTTCTCAGTCTGATAAATTTTTGGACACACCTCTTACCCATCCCTCCTAATCATGTCTTGACCCACAAGCGTGAAGGATGATATGGAAAAAGTAAGAGGATGGTGAGGACGGCAGCCAGGAGCATTCTAGTACCCAAAGCCAACTAAAGCATGTTTTTATGGATAGGTAGACTAGATATATGACAAGACTGCTGTTGAGCTGTGTGGCATACCCAGGATAGTCATAAAGTGGACAAAGATGGGCTCCTGACTGCTAACTATGTAGTGTGCTCAATAATAAAATCAATATCAGCATATTAGGGAGGGGCAGATAATGGAATGTACAAACCTTTATAACGGGTGAGAGTGACCGTTATCAAATGAAAATTGATTATTATACTCTTCATGGGATATAATTATATCAACGGATCATATCACAAAAAAACATATCACAACGATGCAGTCTCATATTCATATGTTACACCATTTTACGAAACCTGCAATTATATATAGGATATTCCTTATACTTGAAACACTAACCCTCAACAATAGCAATAAATATAGCTGCTTTGACCAATGACATTTTATGTTGTCAGTATTTAATCAAACAATACTCACTTGGACCTTGTAGTATACATGTGTAAAGAGGTTTTTGATTGGATCATCTTTTATATACCACTAAAATCAATCAGTTAATAGTAATTAGGCTGATCTCTCTAATACTTGGTGTTTACATGATAGAGTATATTTGTCACTATACAAAGCATGTGAAATTTATATAGCTGTTCATTGGTTGCTACTACTCTTTGACAATAGAAATAGACCCTCCTTTTCAAAGGTGTTTTTTTACAATCATGAATGATCTTATATCAAAACTATTTCGGATAATACATGTACATTTTAAAGTATGGTGTAATACAGTATTATTGTAAATAACAACACAATCCACAGTAGTAGAAGGGCAGTGATTCAATATGGTAACCACAGGCATCATCGCTTTAGGCATCAGCACTTTAGGTTTAGACAAAATAGGTCTAAGGCATAAAGTTACACTCCTGACAGCTTACAAATGGAGTAGTAATGTGACAGATGACATTTCCATAAACTTCCACCTCTCCTGCCAGTTGTGGCTGCTTGGAACCACCGGTTTGATCAGCGTCTGTAACCGCGGGGCCCTTTGAAATGGCCGGGATCGCGGAACCTAGGTCTCAGAGAGGTAATTTGTCTCTGACACTGGACCAGAGCAGCCTAGACCGGAAACAACTGAGCATGGCCGCCATTTCCAAAACGAGACTGCCTGTTGACAGGCACCCATGACGTAAAATATTGCAACATTTTGTGATGGTGTTAAATCACCACTGGGTATATGGGGTATTCCACTGCCGACCTTGATAATAAATGCATTGATCAACCGAGGGCACATTTCGCGGGCCTCTTATATTATTTCCATTTCCTTGACTAAATAAACTTAAGTAAAATGAAAAGGGTAACATCGTTACAACAACAAGTAGACCAATAATGGAATTCAAACCTATGTGAATGATCCTTTTCCTTTATCAACCATTGAAAACTATCAAGAAGGATAGCTCTATGGAAAAGAACCCTGACTTCGATCAATGACGATTGAACATCTTATTTCAATATGAGAACCTATCTGCATCCCATCTACCTGCACATTGATTTTCCCTACCACCCTGTAGCACATTCTATCAAAGGTCAAACTGAGCCTTTCACACCATCCAGTAATTTGTTTTTGGCTTTGGCAGATCGATGAGGTTATATTATTGCATTACTAACAGCAAGACCCGCCTATGGACTGCTGCCCTGTCTAGCCACATTTTGACCCAAGGCCAAGCGGCGCAGCTCAGGCCGAGTGGGAACAAAGTTTAAATGTGCACATCAATCTTGGCACACTGCCAGCTGCTGCCTGCCTACCTTGTAAGGTCAGAAGTCAATACAGCAGTGCCCCTGGTGGAGTGTCGACATGGGATGCGTCAGGTTGGGTGGATGGGGAGGTAAGTGCAAGGATTGGATTTCGGCATCAGTTGCCTGCCTTATCTATGGATGACAGTTTATGCCAAGGTGTGTGTCTGGGAATGTTAGGTTTGGACTGACTTGTGGCGGTGTTTGCCTTTCTCACGGAGAATTCATGGCCTTTCTTACGGGAAACTCTGGGTCTTTCTCATGGCAAATTCTGGGCGTTTCTCATGGTAAACTGTGGGCCGATCTCATGACAAACTGTGGACCCTTCTCACTGTAAACGGTGGGCCTTTCTCACAGCAAACTGATACGACAAAATCAAAACAACAGGCATTGACAAGGAAGTGACGTTATTGCTAGGTGACGTAGTGACGTTGCTTGGTAATGTAGCGACATTGCTAGGTAATGTAGCGACGTCGCTAATACTGTGACGTCACTGGTCGGCCGTTTTTGCCCCTCTCAGACTTTTGGAGCATTGTGTAGACATCTGTCAGGTGTCAGGTGAGTGATAGATCTTCATGATGAGAGATAATCTATCATTTATTTCGAAAGTAATGTTAATGAAGTTCTTGGAAATCGCTCATTGAACTTGCCAATTGAATGCTGCAAAATCCCCATCAAATCCGGCCACTACATATTTGCTTGGCCTAGCCTAGTCTAAATGCCACGCATCCCATGACCTGCCCAGAGTGGAATGACTTTCCTTCCCCATGTATAAATCTAGATATTCATGATTACGGGAGCAAAAATACCTTTCATAAAAATGCCATTACCTATTTCAGTATGTGTCAATGAGAGATTTTCAATTAGCTCAAGCAATATTGGTTAAGTATGCAACATAATAACTGACTGGACATTATCTTAACTTACGGATATTTGTAACTGGTACCCAGGCAGCACACACGATCGGCAAAGCATTGGCATTTGGTCGGTATGGTTGGCATTTGGTCGGCAAATCTTGCCGATGCCCTGCCGACATAGTGCCAACGTTGGCATTTGGTCGGCACATCTTGGTCGGGCCTATGTTGGCCAGCCGACATAGGGCCAACATTGGCATTTGGTGGGCACACCATGGTCGGGCCTATGTCGGCAAGCCGACATAGGGCCAACATTGGCATTTGGTCGGCACACCATGGTCGGGCCTATGTCGGCAAGCCGACATAAGGCCAATGTTGGCATTTGGTCGGCAAACCATGGTTGGGCCTACGTTGGCCAGCCAACATAGAGCCAACATTGGCATTTGGTCGGCACACCATGGTCGGGCCTATGTCGGCAAGCCGACATAAGGCCAATGTTGGCATTTGGTCGGCACACCATGGTCGGGCCTACGTTGGCCAGCCAACATAGAGCCAACATTGGCATTTGGTCGGCACACCATGGTCGGGCCTATGTCTGCAAACCGACATTGGGCCAACGTTGGCATTTGGTTGGCAGATCATGATCGGGCCTATGTCGGCAAGCCAACGTTGGCCCAACATTGGCATTTGGTTGGCACATCATATGGCATATGTCCACATATATAATTATATTTGGCAATTGGGAGAAACAATTTAAAGGAAAAGACTTCTTGGAAATAAGGTTCTCTGAAAAAAATCATTGTAAAAAATTTCTCTGGGTTAAAGAATTTGGCCAAGAAAAATGTGGCAAAGAAAATTCTGAAAAAAAAATTCTGAAAAAAAAAACATTTCTGAAAATTTTTTGAGAAACAAATTTCTGAGGAAAAAAAATTCTCAGAAAAAAAAATCTGAGAAAAAAAAAATCTCTGAAAAAAAAATCTCTGAAAAAAATATTTCTGAAAAAAAAAATCTTTAGGAAAAAAAATCCTTGGAAAAAATTTCTTTGAAAAAAAAAACTTAGAAAAAAATTGCTCTGGGTCATAGATCAGACACCATAGCACATATATATAGGCACTCAAGTCACCTCATTGTAAGGTATGGGGGGTTAGCACAGGGGTAAGATAAACGTCTGGGGTGTGAGGGGTCCGGGGTTCGATCCCCACTGCCACCAGAAAAACGTCAGACAAATGTCTGCCTAAAAACGTTTTTGGCATTTAGTCCCCAATACGTTGGCAAATTTACATCGGGCCAACATTGGCATAATGTTGGCAAGACATTGGCATTACGTTGTTAAATGGTTGGCTTGCCAACGTAGGGCCAACGTTGGCGTGCCGACGTTGGCCCTACGTTGGGCCGACAAAAAGCCAACATAGGGCCTACATCGCTCCGATGGGCAGCCAACGTTGGCCCAACATGATGCCAACCTGAAATGCCAACATCTTGCCTATGTTGGCCCAACATTGGGCCGATCTCTTTGTGCTACCTGGGTAATCACTTTGTGATGTTATGAATAAACAATTAAAAGATATATATATATACTACGGATATATGTTGTAGACCTATGTTGTTGTTAGAAGGGCATGCCATACATTTCCCTTTCACGAAATGCCTGCAGTGCTGCACATCATTCTCCTTGACCAAGCAGTCTATACAGCTCACAGCCTGTACACCAGGGTCGGGGTGTGGCAGTCAGCGGAACGTTCAAGGCCTGTAGCTGCAAAGGTGGAACAGAGATCGAACAGCAGGCACCCTTCCCCCCCTAGACACATCCGCCGACCATTGTAAGTGTAAAAGTGGATGTAGTAAATTGTAGGTGTAAATCAACACTCACCCTGCAAATAATGTGATTACAAACTGATACATCGCTGAAAATACATAAGTACTAAAGAAATCCATTTATACAACCAATCAACATCCGATGTAACGGAACAGTTTGAGATTTTGCATCCCATTTCCTACACCATTTACTGACCATCTGAATGAGGGTATGAGGGTAATACAGCTTGTTTCAACAATAGAGTCCCCATATTATTTCTGACTTCCACACTAACCTCCCAGGGAGAAATTCTGCTTGGAGAAACAGTGACAAGTAATCATTGCACATGGCAATCCTGCATCTCACGTATCTGACAAGGGCCGAGGCGTACTAATGCACTCCCAGGAGAAGGAGGTATGTGTCAGAAGGGTGAGGGCATGCAAACCATGTACACTATCCCCTTGCTTATTATCAATGTCTCACTGTCTCAGCGAGAATATTGTGTTAAGCAATGTGACTGACAGCATGACTTTGTCCAGGACAAAAGTGCTTTGTTAACACTGTTATTGAGACATGTATGCGTCACACCACACTTCGACAGCAATGCAACACTACCCAGTAGAGTAGCTGAAAATATATGGAAAAAAGAAATGAGAAAAACAGGAAATAGCTATAAATAAAACGATGATAAGAGATTATTCATAAAGAACTATCATGTCTTAGACGTGTAGAAAACCATGACGTAGCAAGAAGACTCAGTTGTAGCTACACTTCCCTTAGCAAACTTACCAGAGCAAGTTCTTCAATGCCTTATAGTTATAGCGTTTACCTTAATTAGGAAACTCCTAATCATAGTAATGTCAGTGTGGCTGGCCCTATCTAATCTGTGAGCCCTGTGTGCTGAGCATAGCTCGTGGTATAAGAGATACATGGGGTACTGTCATATGACCTACTGCTGCAGCTAATGCAATATAGGTTCCAATGCTATTGGGGACGTCCATTGCTATGTGTGTGAGTGGCGGTGGTGCCTGATGAGTCTGGGGATTGCAAAGGCTTGAAGGGGGGGGAGGCTGCATTGAAGGAGGGAGTGGTCGTGGATTCCTCCGCAGGTTACTCTATACGATTCTGTTTGGTAAGATTACTTCTCAGTGATCTACATAACATTATTATCAATATGTGACAGGTCCTGGAAAAAGGGACCTTAGTGCACTTAGCATTAAGGTTTTTTTACAGATCGTGTCACAATACATATTCCTACACAGCTTTAGTTAAAGAGTAAGGATTGACTTATTATAATTATGTAAGGAGCCTGCTTCAGAAACGTTGGTCACCCTGGCAGACCTGCATAGTAGAACGTGGTAGCAAAGACACTTGTATAGTCTCCATGGACATGGCAAAATGTGTAATTATTAACAATCATCGATGTGGACATCAGAGCTTGGAAATACGTAGAAACAAATAAAGCTAGCTACAACAGCCAATGAGAAGAGGAATGAAAGAAATGTTTCAATATTTCCCGTGATCTCTGATGTGCCAGAGCAAATTGAGTTGCTATTTTTTTTACATTTTATATTGACTGAGATCCAATCACTTATACTCTACCACAGGGCCCAATCCAATTTAGTTTTGATTAAATACTGACAACATCAAATGTTGTTTGGCAAAGCAGCTATAATTATTGCTATAATTACTAAGGTAGGGTTAGTGCTTTAAGTATAAGGAATATCCTATAGATAATTACAGATTCATAAATCATGGTGTAAGCCTATATGAGTAATATACTGCATCGTTGTGATGTGCTTTTTTCATTTCATTGATGTATAGCTGATGAAGAGTATAATAATTGATTTTCATTTGTTCATGGTCACCCTCACTCATTATAAAGGTTTATATATTGTAAAGATATTTGCAGGCATATGATGAACGACACGACAGCCAGCCTTGCGGTTTACCAAGAGATCCTTTATTTAGAAGTGCTCAATAACAACTGACCAACTGGCCTCAAACGTTCCCTTATATACCCCTCCCGCGTCCCTTCCCCGAGCTGCGTCCCGGCCGACTCCCGCTCCGGCCCACTCCCGTTCCGGCCGACTCCAGTTCGGCCGACCCGGTTCTGGACGGGAGCCTTCCCGGCCGAGAGTGTAGCTGCAGGGGCGCCCGTCCGGCCGACCCCTCCTCCGCCCGCTACTCTCCCCACCCTATCCAAACCCCTACCCGAACTTTATACTAACAGAGTAGGTACCCGTGGATACTAGTCCTTAGAGATATCCTGAGTGAGTTATCTATATACCAGAACAATACTTATTAACTACTAGGCCGAGGCCGAACAATCTCCCTTCCCCTTTAAGCGTTCCCTCCCCGCTCCCCAAACGTGATATCCTTAAGCAACGCCACGGCCCGCGGCCGAACTATCTCCTATAGGAACATGATAAGTACAATCCGAAGTGGAGGGGGCTCCGCTACCCTCCGTGGTGGAGTAATACGCGGCATGAGGCCGACTATAACACTATTTAACAGACTACCATAACAATCGGCGTGGAGGGGGCTCCGCTACCCTTCGTTCCTTAGCGTAGTGTCCTTCCGGGCATAAGGCCGAACTACATATACTAATGAATATGATAACAACATGACTATCCGCCGGCGTGGAGGGGGCTCCGCTGCCCTCCGTTCTGTCGCCGTGGAGGGGGCTCCGCTGCCCTCCGTATCCCTCCGGCCGGTGCCGTTCGCACCGCCTACGTCCTCGTCCCGGCGTAGACGCCGTCCGCCGGACCCCCGAGGAACGGGCCCCGGCTATGCATCCGTCTTCGGCCCCGTGGCTGACTGCAAAACATAAACGAAAGACCTTGTCACCATCACCCGGCCGAAGCACCACATCTCCTCGCCCCGCCCGTCTCCTCCCCGTCCGGCGTTTCCAGTGGGTCACCCTCCCCGGCCTTACAGCCCTACCGCCGCCACCAACTGCGTCAAGAGATCCCCGTACTCGGCTCCCCCCTGTACTGGGGCGGTCCATCCCTCACTCTCCCAGCCCTCGTCCGGGCCGTCCTCCCCCAACACCAATACAGGTGCCTGATGGTCTCCGGCCGAGACTGGCCACGCTTGGTTTTCTACTGCGGCCGGTACAGGCCATCCTTCAAGTACTTTAACTTCCATAGTACCACTTACCGGGTCCAGACCCCCGGTCGTGGAGAGGTGTCGCCTGAGTGTCTCTTCTGGGTCGGCCGGGACCGCTCCCACCCACGGTAGGGCCACCCCACCCGGGCAGCGGGCGGGTGGCTGTATGGCCGGGTCCCATGGCGTAGCCCGGGGCTCCTTCTGCCGCTTGTCGGCCTCCTCTGTCTTTCTCTTTTCCTCCTCCCTTTTCTCGGCCGCCTGGTCCTCAGCCGCCTGTCGCTCCTTCTCCAATTTTTCGGCCGCCACCCGTTCGAGCCTATCGGATTCGGCCTTATCCCGGTCCGTTTTCTCTTTCTCGTCCGCCTCTTTCTTATCTTTTTCGGCCTGCTCCTTCTCTCTCGCGGCCTTCGCGTCCGCCTCCCTCTTATCTTTTTCGGCCTGCTCCTTCTCGGCCCTAGCGGCCTTCTCGTCCGCCTCCCTCTTATCCTTTTTGGCCTGCTCTTTCTCGGCCTTCTCTTCTTGATCCGCCTTCTCCCGGTCCGCTTTCTCTTTCTCTTCCTTCTCTTTCTCTTTGATTTTCGGGCCGCCTCGGCCTTTTTCTGGTTTTTCGTTTTCCTTCCCTTGGAATCCTTTACCGGGTCCGGCTCCGGTTCTGCCTCCGGCTGGGGTACTACCGGCGTGGGGGGGGGGTGATCGGGGAGAACTGGCCACAGAGGTTGCGTACGACAGTCCTCTGGGCGGGTGGGCTCTCCGGTGGTGGCAGGCCGCCAGTTACCTCCACCTCAGTGACAGTCTCGGACGTGAGAGTGATGGTACCGCCCGGCGTTGCCCCCACCTCCGTCGTCCTCCCCGACCCTATCAAGGCGCCGAAAACGGCCGGCGGCAGCCTCTGGAGCGTTTCCACTGCCTCCTCCTGCCCCCTGTCTCTGAGGGCCCTCTGTATGTCCGCCAGCCTCTCCTCCAACACTTGCGTCGTTACCCCCTCCCGCTGCTCGTCTGGTACCTCTGCGTCCTTCGGGGGGGTGGGGTCGGTGGGGGACGGCGATTTCGTCCTATCCAGTTCGTCGGAGGTGCCGGGCTCGGGCGACTGGTCCCGGTTAGCCCGGCCCCGGACGTTGCATACGTCCACCGTCGACTCTGTAGAGGAGTCCCGTTAAGACACCCCCCGCTTCCTGGCAGACTTCTTGCCGCCTTTCGCTTCCCCGGCCGGGGCCCGCCCTCGCTTCTCGATGTAAGTTGCATCGGGTATGTTGGCGGGGTTCTCCCACTCGTGTGGGACTGGGCCTCCCCGACCCCGACCCGGTGCAAGCCCATGTGGGTGGCGAGCTCGCCTTTCCGACGGTCCGTCTTCTGCAGCTTACACGGCTTACCATCCTTGTCGACTCCGGGGCAGTTCCACCCTAGGATTAGTATGGGGTGGTTGGCCAAGTGCAGATCGTACTCATCTGCCGTTCCCCGCCAGCTCCGGCCTTTCTGGTGGCAATCCCCGCAGGAGAAGGTATTGGAAGCCATCTCGTCCGTATGTGTCTCTCCCCCGGCTTCTCCCCTCTTATATACTACCCCCGCACGTGGGTCCGACCCCCTCCCCTCTCCTGATTGGCTGATCTTTCTTTCGGCCGGCGTGCCTGGCGCTACCCGCGCTGCGATTGGTCCGTTTCGTTTAGAACTGCGCGTGGGAGAGCGGGACCGGGGCCTAGACCGGGCGTGGGAACATGTCCCATCCACGAACCCCGCCCGCTGGTCCGTTCCAAAGCCGGCCGGTGGCGTGGGATCCCTCTTCTCTCTGCGGGACGGCGTGGGTACTTTGGGGGGTTCCCCTTTTCCCCTACTCTCCGCTGTCCGGCCTTCCCCCCTGCCCCTTCCCCGGTGGCCGTCGCCCTCCTCCCGTCGGTCTGAGTGGGACGTCCGGTGCCCCTCCCGGGAGCGGCCCCGTCCCCCCCTTTCTTTCCCCGCTTGCCGGCCTCCTCCTTCCTCTTCTCTTCCGCGGCCGGTTTATGGGGCGACCGGGAGTGTCGGCTCCGGGAAGAGGACTCCCGGCTGCTGGTCTTCTCTCGGCCCGTTTGCCTCCCGTCCTTGTTTGTCGGCCTTCCCATCGTCACCGTCGTTGTCTCCCATACTGGTGAGTCCGGCGGGGTGGGCCGGGCCGCAGGCTCTACTGGCACCCTTATATGGTCCGATTTCCGTCTCCGGGCGCCGTCCCTTTTCTCACCGAGTGACCACGTCACTCTCAGGGGCTCCGTATCGTCGTCCTCGTCCGAGGAGAGGCCGTTTATCAGCTGAAATTCGGTCCTTCTATCGTGGGCTTCTTTCCACCTATGGTACGCTACTGGTGGAGGCTCCTGCGCGCCCCCCTCCACCCGTCCGACCCACCTCCTCACCTCCGGCACTTCCTTCCTGACCTGTCGTCCCCACTGCGAGGGGGAGTCTTCCCTTGCTTGTCGTCTTTGCTCCTCATATAGCTCCGCCGTGGCCCGGGACTCGTCCGAATCCCCTTTGCTTGCCCACTGGCCGAAACCTGATAAGATTGCCGGATAGAACTCGTCTCGGGGGTGTAGCACCATGACTGACTCCCGCACCTCCGTAGGTCGGGTTATATACCCCTCCTCCTGGGCGTCCTCGCCATGGTTACCGCCGCCCCCCCTTCTCCCCCAATCACGGGCCGGGTCGGAGATTCCGTCCCGCCCCCTCCCAGGCCCGGGGGGCCTGGAGGCTCCTCCCGGGGCGCCCTCACCCGGCGACCGCCCGCTTTTGCGGCCCTCGTCCCCATGGCTACTGCCGCGTCCCCCTTCTCCGGGACGCCGTCCCCATCCTCCGCCGGCCCTATCGTGGCTACTGCCGCCTCCTCCTGCTCCGGGGCGCCTGGTACTACCTTTAAGTTGTCATAGTGTTCCACCCGGCGTTTCCTTCCCATGGTGATTTCGTACACTGGTCCGCCTATATTCTTTGCCACCCTCCACGGCCCCGTCCAATAGCTCTGCAGTTTAGGGCTGCGGCCGATTTTCTTTATAGGGTGGTAAAAATATTCCTCCGCTCCGTCCGGAATGACGTGTAGCTCCGCCCTCTGATCATAGTTGCGTTTCTGTCTTTGCACCGCCCGGCCGAGTTGCTCTCGGGCCAGGTCGTGTGCCTCTGCCATGACCGACTGCAGTTCGGCCACATACCCCTCCCCCGGGGGCTGGTCCTTCAGTGCCTCCACCGGGTAGATGAGGCTGAGGGGGGCGGCCGTCTCCCTTCCCAGCATCATGGCGTTCGGCGATACCCTGGTGGACGAGTGCTCCGTGGCCCTGTAGGCCGCCATGACGAAGGGGAGTTGTCGGTCCCAGTCCCGTTGGTCCTCCTGAATGACCGTGGCCAGCAGCGCCTCTATCGTACGATTACATCGTTCCACCATTCCGTCCGACTTCGGGTTGAAGGGGCACGTCCGGGACTGTCGTATCCCCAGCAGCTTCACTACCTCCCGGAAGGTGGAGGACTGGAACTCTCGTCCCTGGTCCGTGTGTAACGTCACCAGGGTCCCGAAGCGACATACAAAATTTTCCACTATGGCCCGGGCCACCGTCGGCGCCTTGTGGTCTGGAAGGGCGTACGCCTCGGCCCATTTGGTAAAATACTCTACCAACACCAGGATGTATTGGTTCCCTCCGGCCGAGGGGTGGAGCGGCCCCATGATGTCTGCCCCCACCCTCTCCATAGGCATTCCCACTGTGACATGGCCCATGGGGTGCCGGTGTGGCGTCGCGGCCGGCTTACGCCGATTGCACTGCACACACCTGGCGCACCACGCCGTGAGATCTCTTCTGAAATTGGGCCAGTAGAAGAAGTCCTGGCACCTCCTTATTACCCGGCGTCTACCCAGGTGTCCGGCCAGCCCCTCTCCGTGCAGTCCATTCATTACCTCTGCCTGCATCCCGGCCGGGACCAATATCTGTAGGCGGTCGGCCCCGCCCAGGGTGTACCACTTCCGCGAGAGGACCCCTCCGGGCCCCTCCACCAACCGTGTCGTCTGCCTAGCATACGTCCGGTGGTCGTAGGACTCCGTCTGTTCGTCCGACCCCGCCCCGGGGTCTCCGCTCTGCAGCCACTCCCGTACTCGGGATAGGACCGGGTCCTGCTGCTGGGCCGCCACCCACTCCCCGGGGCTACCCAGGCGGGTTACCGTGTCCGCCTCCCCGTCTTCCCCTTCCGACCCGGTTCCGAAGCGACATACAAAATTTTCAGGAGGGTGTCCACTACCCCTTCCGCCCCCTCGGCCGACTCCCCCCCTGCGGCCGCGCACATCTGTGGGTCGTCGTCTTCGTCCTCCACCTCCTGCAGGGATGCTATTCTCCCCAACCGGGTGCTCTGGCGTAGCCACAGGGGCGTCGTCCCCACATTCAGTAAGATGACCGGGGTCCGGCCCCACTTGTTCGGTGACACTATCCCGCGGCCGACTCGGAAGCCTTCCTTCTCCTCGTTCCCCGGGAACCCCTCTATAACGCAGTGTAGTCCCTCGTCCGGATCCCACCCTGACAGTTGGGCCGTCACCACCGCCTGTCTTCCGGCCGGAATGTAGCAATCCTCCCACAGTACCGCTGCTCCTTCCGCGGGCCGTGCCTTTTTCTCCGCCGGCAGTCCACCCCCGCCTTCCTCCCACAGCAGCCGTTCGCCGTTCATATCCACCAGGATGCCGTTACCCCGTAGCAGGTCAGCCCCGAGGATCCCTTCCGGGGATATGTCGGCCACCAGGAATGCCCCTTTCATCTTCTCTACCGCTATTTCCAACACGGCCTCCGTCCTACCCTTCACCGTCATTGGGCGGCCGTCTGTGCAAACCACCGTCCGGTCGTGTGTCTGCAGCTCCCTGTCCAGGGTACGCCGCTCCCACCATCTACTGGAGATCATGCTGATTGAGGCCCCCGTGTCCACCAGCATGTTAATCCCATGGCCCAGGACCCGGCCCTCCACTATTAGGCCGGTCCCTCTCTTCTCCCTCCCGCGTACGGAGGTGACCGACAGCTCCGGCCCCAGGACGCTCTATGCCTGGGGCCGGGTCCCGTTTCCCGAAGCCGTGTTGTTTTCGGCCGGCTGCTCCGGCTCGGCCTTCGGCCGGGATTCTCCCCTCTCTGGGCACTCCCGCCGGAAATGTCCCTCCTGGCCGCACTTGAAGCAGTTCCGATTCTGCGGCCTAGCCACCCCCCCCGACGCCTTGGCAGCCGCCGACTGCGCCCCCAGGTCCTTTCGGATGTTTGCCAGTTCTCTCATAAACTCGGACCGCATGGGGGCTAGCTCCCGGGAAAACTCCTTCCTCAACGACTCCAGCTCTTCTGCCATGGTGGCGTCCGTGGCGAAAACTCGGTCGCTCTTCCGCCCTGCTTTTCGATCCTTGTTGAGGTGGGCCTCCGCCCTTACCCCTACCGTGGCCGCATCTTCCAACGTCCTTGGTTGGGAGTAGAGAATGAAGTATCTCAACTGGCTGTCCTTAAGCCCGTCCAGGAAGCGGTCCTTCGCCAGGCTGCAGATGGTTCCCGCGTCCGCGTCCGGGTATCCCAACCGGGCCAGCCGTTCCAGGCTTTCCGAGTACGACACCAGGTCCTCATCCTGCCGGCGGTCCCGGTTCCGGAATAACGCCTTATGAGACTCGGCCTGGTTTCGGGGCTGGAATCTCTGCTCTAATGCGTGTACTAGCTGGGCGTAACCTGGTTCCCCCCCGGGGCCACCCTAGATAACAACCGTCTGGCGCGGCCTCGTAAGCTGATACCCAGGAACATCTCCGCGGTGCGCTCATCCCATTTATTCGCCTGTACACACAACCTGAAGTGGGCCATGAACTCGTCCAGGTCTGACGTCCCATCGAACAGAGAGGGCATGACCACCGGCCGGGCCCCGTCCCCCGCCGGCGTGTTTGGGATCGTCACGTTTAGTCCGCCCGTTCGTCCCTGTTGCTCCACCACCCGTTCCCGCCCTGCTGGGGCCGTGTGGAGGGACTGCTCCGCCCCTCGTCTTTCCGTCCTCGTCTCCTTTCTCCTGGAGCCCATTCCTGACAGCGGGAGATCCCCGCCCGCCCCTGCCGTCTCCGCCGACCACGGTGCCCGGCCCGACATCCTGTGACGCCCGTCCGTCCTCCATTCTAGCGAGCTCCGACCCCCTGCTGCCGATCCCGGCCGCGAAGACCCCCATATCTCCTATCTCCTAGCTATAGACAACTTTACAAAGTTATCTAGGTGGAGTCCCTGAAGCTAGCCGTCCTCCTGCTCTCCGGATGCTCGTCTCCCGTCCGCAGTTCCCCGCCTGCGCCGCTGTCCGCTGTCGAATCTTCACCCCGCAACATCTCGTTATGTCCGTGGGTCCGTATGCCGTATAGTCACCGCTGTCACCAATGTAAAGATATTTGTGGGCATATGATGAACGACACGACAGCCAGCCTTGCGGTTTACCAAGAGATCCTTTATTTAGAAGTGCTCAATAACAACTGACCAACTGGCCTCAAACGTTCCCTTATATACCCCTCCCGCGTCCCTTCCCCGAGCTGCGTCCCGGCCGACTCCCGCTCCGGCCGACTCCCGCTCCGGCCGACTCCCGTTCCGGCCGACTCCAGTTCGGCCGACCCAGTTCCGGACGGGAGCCTTCCCGGCCGAGAGTGTAGCTGCAGGCGCGCCCGTCCGGCCGACCCCTCCTCCGCCCGCTACAATATATGTGGACAGTCGAGGGAAAAGGGTCCTCCAAAGGTTAAACTCAATTATAAAATTGAGGTCATCAGCTTTCCAGTGATATATTTTATTAGCAGGTACCACTTCTAGTTTCTGAGAACTGGCTCCTTGAATATGTGTGGGCACTGTCCAATCTCAAATGCCAATAAGCTCTATCTCACTTCGTTTTAGAGATATCTCTATCAAATTGACATAATTACGAAAATTCCCAAATATCCAAACTTTTTCAAACATTTGGTCACAGCTTTTAATCTTAAAATGGGATTTGCATTCCGTTTTCAGCATAGAAATCTTTATGGGGCCTGTAATCATTAATTTCTTGAAAAATTCAATTTAGTATGAAAAGTATGTTTCCATGGCAACCAACAAGTGCAAAAACACTAATTTAGGCCCAAAAGCGTTCTTTTTACATTCCAAATATGGAAGGTTTTCACTAAAGTTGGAATTTTCTAAAGTGGCTTATTGTATTCTCCATCAAAAAGTAGTATAGAACAATTTTTATGATATTTTGAACACTGTTGGCTATATGGAGCCCCCTGGTGGCCAAAGTTGGAACTAAAAATCCCCCGCGGAGGTCCCTTTTCCTTTGTTGATCCACATATATTACCTTATCCGCCCCTCCCTTATTTGCTGATATTGAGCTTATCATTGAGAGCACTGCATAGTTAGCAGTCAGGAGCCCATCTTTGTCTACTTTATGACTATCCGGGGTATGCCATCCTTCGCCCCTTACTCACAGTACCAATACCACTGGACCCCCAGGCAGGCTTTTATGTGAAAAGTGGGTGTGTGAACCGCACAGCTCAACAGCAGTCTTGTCATGTATCTAGTCTACCTAACCATAAAAACATGCTTTAGTTGGCTTTGGGTACTAGAATGCTCCTGGCTGCCGTCCTCACCATCTTCTTACTTTTTTTCATATTATCCTTTACACCTGTGGGTCAAAACATGATTATGGGGAATTGGGAGGAGGTGTAGGGGAAATTTATCAGACTCCAGGGGTAGGTGTCAATGTTAAAGGGCTTCAAATCTCTGGTAATGGTGTATTTGAACAGAATATTCTCATTTATTGGAGAATGTGGAACTATTGTTCACAATTTACAGCACTCATGTTTTCATGAAAGAACCCTATTAGGACTCTAACGACACTGTTTGTATATGGACTACGGATATTGGTGCTACTTAATTAAGATATTATGCAGTACAGCTTGCATCTAAGAAACACTAGTGTGAATAGATGTTTAGGTCAATTCAATTAGGACCTTTAACTATAAACACATTCAAAGGGGAACACATAGTATGCAAAAAAATATATTTCATAGAAAAACAGTAAGCCCTTCCACCCCATCTAACAGTCCTAACAAAAGAACCGCCTACAAAGCTATAGACAACTTTACAAAATGGAGTGCATGCCATTTGTATTGACTCAGGTCTGTTCTACCAGTATCAAGATAAAACACACAACAGTAAAAATGCAGTCTGGCCTTTGTGAGTTAATCGTCCCTAGTCCCTGCAGTGATTAGCTCCTGGCAGTGAAAGACAATCGTTGTCTGTTTTCTTTTAACAATCACAAGAAATTGCAGTCTGCTACAAATCAAATGGCCACTTTGCTATCTCAGCGTTCTGGGAAATGATGCTCATGGGTAATGTCTCACATATTATTGTGTAGATGAGAACGATATTGGAGACAGGGTGTTGTCATTTGTATTGTTCAAAAGCTGCAGTAATGCTATTGCCTTTCTCTCTGTTTTGCATTCCCAGTCTCCAGAGACTTCTGCTTTGTCAAGCTTAGTCTGTAGAGCCAGTGTATATAGAAGGCATGATTCAAAGGAAAATTACAACGGACCTTTAAATCACAAGAGAAAAAAGGGAAAGCATTGGTAGTTGGGAATATCCTCTTAGGCACTGTTGTAGTCCTTTATTTGTTTTATGTGATCTTTGATGTATATCAGGCTGTCCTGACTTTATGGAGGTTTTTTCCCTTGATATTTTCCTGCTCACCTTTTCCATTCATGCATACCGATCTCTCCCATATCATTTATAAATTAATTCATTAAAGAAATTATATAAAATCAGGTTAACAACTTAAAAGTCATTTTTCAAACAAGACTGTCATAATCTATCATTTGACCACAGTGTGAACACACTAATATAGGTTTAATATGGAAAGAAAATCCGTGAAATATAGTTGATCACCAGTAGAAACCTCAATCAAAGGAAAATGTACAAATTATACAATTCACTCAATGAGAATTATTAAAGGTTGACATGTTTCCATAGTCACTACTATTACTTAGAATAAATGGCAATACCTGAGGACCTCATTGACTCAGACAAAGAGGTAAGTCTTTCATGGTGCCTATTGACAATCAATACAGACTAGTTAACAGGCACTACTAAGAACCAACAGGGTCTGAGACTAAAGTCAATATTGAACTAAATGGCAGAATCGTTTCTTCTAGGTTCATCTAATGTGCCTTCTCTTCTTACACTTACCCAAGTAAGACTTAAGGGCATCAGAAATATCATGTATGGTAAGAAAAGATGGAAATAGATTGTCGCATTTATTTCATGTGGAAAGAATTCTGTGATCTCATAAATGTAATACTACATACAGGTGACTTCATGGATTTATTCTAATGGATTCAAAGCATACTCATCAAGTTACTGTAGCTCATAGATGATCATTACCCATGACGTGAATTCCAAATGACAAAATTTCCAATCCTGACCTCTCTTATGCGGATCCACAAAATAACCAGGTATTTAAGATGCCTTTTGTATGCTAGGAGCAGAAACAATTTATTAAAAAATGGAGCCTTTTGGTGTCCAGGTGTACACTTGTCCACAGCAGTACAAATATATGCATCATACACATTAGAGTTGAGTGGTTAGTAATGCCAACACAACCCTCCCCCCCCCCCACACACACCATCATGCCACTGTTTATTCATGAGGATATGTTTAAAGTCCATCCCAATACAAAGATGCTGTGTTAACCCCCACCCTTCCTTTATTTAAAAAAAGGTGTATCTTTCCTTTTTTTCATAGAAAAGACAGGATAATTAATACATTTTAAAGATGTTTCATTATAAACTGCATTTTATGTCATTGTGTTTCTGCAAACAACCATTTCAGTCTCACTCTGCCCTTATAAGCCAGCCCAGCTCCTGACCTCAGGGTAGCTATCAGTAGGCAGATTGTGTCTATGTTATCAGATGATACAAAGAACCTTACCCCATACACGTGCTAGACACATCTATAGTCCTCAGCAGTAATGGCTTTGTAGTGTAAGATTACAGAAGGATGTGGACGGGTGACGTACAGCTTTAAGTAAATTCTGACTGATAGAGCTTAATGATATTTAATATGTCTAACCTGGCAGTCTACTCCATAGATGATGACACAGTAGCAATCTAGGTACATGTTTGTATAAGTAGAAAGAGCCTATGGCTCAGTCTCATGAGTTTGTAACAGTTGAAACGTCTTTGACCGGTGTCATCTTTGATCGGTGTCGTCTTTGACCGGTGTCGTCTTTGACCGGTGTCGTCTTTGACCGGTGTCGTCTTTGACCGGGTATATAGAAAAGGTTTGTTTTCCATTAAAAAAATAGTTTTTATATGTATATGATGTAATGTACTTGGTGGCACTTCTTATTGCATGATACTTTGGACAGTGCAGCTGTTTAAAGTATTATGCAATGATAATGATAAGCTGTTTAAAGTTTAAGTAAAATTCCAAGTGACGTCTTTGACCGGCTGAAGAAAAAAGCCCAAAAGGGACCCTTAATATGTGCATAAAAGAATTTAAAGAAAATTGGGTAAAACAACCATAGACTGTTCATTACATGAAAAAGTTGAAGCTTAAATTTCTTTACTATATACTACTTTTTTATTCATTTTAATCCCTACCCGGTCAAAGACGACACCGGTCAAAGACGACACCGGTCAAAGACGACACCGGTCAAAGACGACACCGGTCAAAGACGTTTCAACTGTTACAAAGTCATGAGACTGAGCCCTATGATTCAAAATAGAAGATACCCATTCAACATCACTTAGTGGGGCCCATATGTGTTTTTACTTGGGCAAGCTGATTTGCCCATATCTGGGTTATGGTTCTTTTTGTCCAGGGCTATAGGTGGGCACCCAGATGGGTCAGTCCAGAAGTACTCAGCTTTACCTAGATCTGTTCCACTTTAGCACAAACAATAAAAATATACAATAAATGGTGATTTCTGGAAGGAAATCAGGTGTCAGCAAGACATTTAAGATGTATTATGAAAAAATGTCCTGGGCAGATTATAAATATAAAGCCAGGGTACATAACATAAGAGATTTCTGCAGCATGTTTAGCAGGATACAACACATGTATGCCATTGTATATTCAAAGCAAGTGATCAATATCATAATAAATGTTTTATCCGGATTATTGACATTAGTTTCAGAGACAATTTCTGTTCCAGCAAACTTTGCTTCTTATATATATTTATTATGCCCGGTTTGCACTGTAAGAAGAGTGCAGCAGTAGGGGTGATGATGCCACGACCTGAATTCAAATTTGTCAGACCTCACCAACCAAGACTTGACGAAAGTTACCTAAGAAATGCTGCCAATCGTTTCTGCTGCAATCTCTATCCAAATCCCGGTTACCAGGAAGGCTTTTGTAGGATTCCATACCTCAAGGTGTCTGTTCGGAGGGTTAAGGTCCGTGTTGGACTAAATGAAAAACCAAATTGGTAGTATTGATCCACTACGTGGGTCTGATTTGTAATTTGGTAGCTATTTGTATCCTAAGGGCCAATCAAGTTTCCTTCTAAGAATTCGAATCCCTAGCACAGATCTAAAAGGTAGCAGCTGGCCACCTACGTTTTTCATCAAAGGCCTCAAACTAAATAGAAATCCTCCAAATCTATTGATCATGTAAATAGAGAAGAAAATTAGCGTTTAGGGAGTGTTCACTTATTAATTACAGGGGCGGGATGATGAGATTTCACGCAGAGGTGCACAACATTTTAGAACTACGCCCGCCCCCCCCCCCTTGAGTGTGCATGAAATTATTTGAACTATAGTAATGAGCAGGCGTTTTCGCTAAAAGGAGGCATTATGTTTTATGCCCCCCTCCTCAGGAGGGGGGTATTAGCGTATAAAAATGTACACTCCCCCTTTAACTAATAAATGAACACTCCCTTAGTATCAAATTACAAGGAGACTTTACAACAGATTCATTTCATGTGATTCTTTGTCCTCTTGAAGGCACTTTCTTACAGGTATCGTGTTGACTTATTCCTTATGGAGATTGTTTTGTGTGGAATTTGCAGCTCACTGATTTTAATGAATCTTTCCATATTGGATTTGCAGCTGACATGTGTTGATGGATGACTTTATAGAGAAGACACATTCCAATATGAAGAAAGTCAGGCTTTTTTTAGCACTCATCAGCTCATGAGGAATGCATATCCAAGTATCATGCTTTGAATATAGAACATAAATCTAGCTATAACCTGCATTTTGAATCTTAATGAAAATTGATATATTCACTGCACTTAAGGTGGGTCGCTACCCTTTGATTTCTTCAAATTCTAAAATCTATCAGAATGGGCCAATATTGCAAAGCCAGATACATACCTTCCCTAAACTGTGTTAAAAATTTAGATTATTTCAAGCAAAATTGTGCATTTTGTAACACTTTGAGTATTTGATTTAATGGTAACTAATTTTTTTTAAAGTGCTAGTATATTGGAGATATTTAATATTTAGAAGACTATAGATGCTATGATATTGCTCGAAATAACCAAGGGTATAAATCAGGGCAATTTAAGATATAGATTTTTACCATTTTGTATACCCATCATGCAGTGCCATATATAATTAATTTAGTCATTTTTTGGCATTATTTTTCATTTTCAAAGGTCCAAAACCCTAAAAATATGCCCGGGACCCCCTATCAAAATTACTTCTATATGTTAGCAAATGATCTGAACTATTTTCTGAGAGAGTTAAAAAAAATTCTGTATTAATACTGAATACTATTTTTAGCCAATAAGGCTACAAATAATGATGATTTCTTTGTATTCTTTCCCGAAACCCCATATTTTTACCCAGAATGCCATGGCGTGAAATTGTAAAATTATTTTTCCAGTAAAAGAGAACATATAGGCGTTTCACATGTGATGTTTAACATTTCTGCGCATAATGGTTGATATAAAAAAAATCATGGAAGTTTTCACATTTTTTCTCATTTTCAGAAAAAGAATTAAAATACTTTAATTTTTCAAAATTCTATATCTAAAAAAGTAGTTCGGGACCCCCTATTTTTCTTTGCATTTTCCGATTCTATATAATTTGAACTGCCTGTAAAAAAAAATTGCGAGATTCTGTTAAATTCAGTGACTTTGACCCAAGGGTAGCGACCCACCTTAATGCTGAAATCTATCAAAGCATTAATATTTTGAGCATTGAATAAAAATTGCTATGTAGTAATATTTAGCATTGCCTTGATGCCCTATACTATGGGGGGAAGGGAGTCTAAGAGAGGGGGATTGGGGAAGTAGTGCAGTTGGAAAGAAGGGGAATAGGGCACTTGGGGGAATAGGGGAGTAGAGGACTGGGAGAGTAGAGGACTGGGATAATAGGGAGTGGGGGAATTCCTGCTTTTAAAAACCAATAAAATGTAATGTAGCTGAGAGGACTGGTCATGGCAAGCATTACCTGACAACAATAGGGTGAATGTAGCAACCCAAGTGACAAGAAAGGGGGTACCAAGTGCTGCCAGCTACACATTGTATCTGGGTGCAGCAGTGATAAAGGAGCCCTTCTCAGAGCTCAATAAAAGGGTGGTGTGAAAGAGCCCCTGAGGCTGGCAATGGGTCTGTTATAATGCCTGCCTGCTGTCCCCATTGGTATTCCTTTAGTCAGACGCCCTCCTTGAGCTGTATCCACCCTAGCCTATTCAGACCCTTTCCTTAGAATTCCCATTCCATTAGATGCCTCTGCACGAAGAAATTTGCTTCAATACCTTTCTGTTCAACTTTTTGGGGGTAACGGCCTAGGGATATCCATTCATAACGGGATTTTTAAAGCCTAAATATGTACAATGTCTCTTCCTAAACGTAAGCCATATCTACTACTCCTTCTTATTGAATTCAAGCTGAAAATATCATGATAGTGGTAGACAAGTGCATGCAACATCAAGGCCTATTAGTTATATACATCTCTATCATCCGTGCCCCCCCCCACCCCCCACAGAACGGAAACTTAGGATCTCAGAACCTTGATTACAGTCCCTTATTCACACAGATATCTCTTCTCTCTCACTCCCAGAGCTAAATCATATGATCTATCAGGACTTCGTTTGTAGGGGTAAGAACGTGGTCCGGCTCTGGCAGCTTGTAATCTGTAGCCCCTGATGCTGGCGGTGGGGCTGTTATCTCTAACGCAGCATATTTTAATCGACCCCACTCATCAACCCCATTTTGAAGTTAGATGTACTGTCTGACAAATTACTAAGAATCTCAGCCTCCTTCTTCCACTAGTAGTTGGGCTGTAAGAATTGTTAAAATGTGTATTGTTGAAAGAATACAGCTCACTGATTTTAATGAATCTTTCCATATTGGATTTGCAGCTGACATGTGTTGATGGATGACTTTATAGAGAAGACACATTCCAATATGAAGAAAGTCATAGGCTTTTTTCTAAGCACTCATCAGCTCACGAGGAATGCATATCCAAGTATCATGCTTTGAATATAGAACATAAATCGAGATACAGCCTGCATTTTGAATCTTAATGAAAATTGATATATTCACTACACCTAATGCTGAAATCTCTCGTAGCATTAAAATTTTGAGTATTGAATAAAAATTGCTATTTGAGGGTAGAGGAGATATGGTTATCATTATCATTATCAGATACTTCCCTCTCAACCATTTGGGGAGAATTCCAGGGGGGAGCACATCTAGGGCCATAGTATTTGGCTGCCATAAAATGAACCATACCTTCTCTAATGACATTCAAGTGACACGATCTGCGAAAAGGGACCTTAGTGCAGGGTACACTAAGGTTCCTATTCCCAGTATATGTCACATTAATATTAGATTTTGTTCTTTGAATATCTAAGCCTAAATCTGCACTGATTCTACGGCGAAGTAAACAAATGCACCAAACAATCAAACGTCTGACTGGTTCCTTAGCCAGCAACATTCCTGTCTGTAATTAGTGTGTTAATTAGCATGCTTTGTTTCTTACTAAAGGAGCAATTAATTAAGCTGATCACACGGTGCCCTGGATGTGGGATCAATTAGTGGTAAAATGTCCCTTAAGGGCTGAGGAAATAGGAGCAGTTATTGTAATGTGTGAAACTAGTTTTTCTTAATTATGATTTTCACATTTGGAACATTTTCATTGTACATATCACTCTCATAGTTCTGAAAGATAAGTAACAAAACCTACCACAAATACTCCCCCCCCCCCTCACATAACCTCTGAACATCACTCGTTTGTTAAGAGTTAAATATATGGTAAGGTTGACCATTGACCATTGATAGCCAAGCAATTATCTGTTTAAAAAAAACACTTTTTCATGAAGACTCATCAAAAAATTAAGCCCTTACCTGATGTATGACCGGCCCCCTCCCCTCTCCCCAATCCCAGGCCCCCGGGATGTGGGGGGTGAGTAAATGCACACACACATATAAAGTTTCCCATTATCTTTCTTGTCTCTCTATGATTTAACATCTGAGGCCCTTGCACATATGATGGATGGGCGCCACTGATGTGGCCCCCATCCATCACTTTATATTTCTTTATATATTTTTTTTTTCTCCCTAAATTTTCTTCTATTCTTTTACCTCTTCCCTACATTTACTATCTTTTCTCTTCTATCTTTCTTTACTCCCTTATTATTCAACCACTGCATTATTCTTATTGAAAGAGGCTGTTGGTCTGCCCAACTACAACGAACTTTAACTTGCCTCTAATGTGTAACTGAAACTACTAAAGTATTCAAAATTATGTGCTAACAACTTTACTTAGATTAACATAAGGTAGTGGGTCTGCCCAGACACTGGTCAGACCCACATCCTATCAAAATATGCAATATGGATATATACCTAATACACCGCTTACCGGGAACCGCAATATAAGCAATGCTGTGGAATGCAAGTAATACAATCTATAAAGGTTATGTACTTCCTCAGGATAAAAATAAACGAATTAATAACAACAACTGTTATAATAATTATCATGAAATGTTAAAAGCTGAAACTTACCAAAAGAAAGGTAGAAGAATTATTACTAACAATTCGCACTTCAATCCTTGATTCCATCATAGATAATAGTGTAGGACATCTCAACTAGTGATTCCCAGCTAACAACAAACGTTTGCAAACGTTTCTACTTGGTTTGGAAGAAAACTTTTGGAAAAAGTTACACCAAAACGTTTTTGTAGAACGTTTTTCAAACGGCTAGAAAACGTTTGCAAAAGGTTTGCAAAGGGTTTGCAAAAGGTTTGGACAGGATTTAGATGGCATTGCAGTAACATGTACACTAAAAGTCACCCTGAGGATCGAACCCAGGTCCTTTAGATTGGCTGTCCCAGGCTCTCCTACATGGGCTAGTGAGGCTGAGGGTAGAACCAGGCTCACTTTCCCACAAGAGCTGGCCCGATCATGTAGTAGCCTTAATGAGTTTTACATGGTTGCTATTCTTCAAAAATTGTTTGTGGGATATGTACTAGAGACCATTGCTTACCCTGGATCTCATTTAATGGACTCCAATTATTTCATTCTCTATAGTCCATTTACCTTATAAGCCTAATTGCCTGGTTAGCTCAGGTGGTAGAGCGTGGGACTCTCAATGCAAGGACATTCAAGGGTTGGTGGATCGATCCCCAGTGGTGCAGCATAGTTTTATTTGGCAATGGGTATGTACATTTGGATAAAGCGTAATGAGGTAATGTAAAGTGTAATTAACATTTTGGGAACGTTATTTCACTTATTAAATGCCGTTAAAAGAACGTTTAAACAAGTTTAACTTGTTACCTGGGTTCATACCCTCAGTTATGGTTTGTTTTTTATGTGAAAGAGGTTTAAAAAAACGTGCAAATAACGTTACATACAAACGTTTGGCTATAACGTTATAAAAACGTTATTTAGTGTCAACGTTTTTACGTAAAAAAACGTTCTATTGACGTTTTTGCAAACGTTTGCAAACCTTCTATGAACGTTAAATCCTGGTAATGTAAACATTTTTTTGTTTGCTGGGTTGCCTGTACAGGTAGCATATGATGGTAATTGATTAAAAGCTTTGCAGCAGAATGATGAATTCGGACCTGACAGTAGTAACTGTCAAATGTGTTGCTTTATATCATGCACGGCAATACAGAATGAGCAGTAATGAAGGAAAACTGAGAAAGAACCTGCCAGTGTTCCAACTGCTCTTCTCCTGCCTGCATTGTTTATTGTGTTTTGTATGAATATGTTATTGTTGTGGCTGTGATAGCCTTCTTATGACTGTATAACACGAAAATTGCTGTACTTAAGACTTTAGTATTAGATTATATACCACATTTTATTATTTTAGATTGATTGGATTCCATGAAATTGATTTTGCCCTTTGTCTAGAACGACCACATTCAGATCTTATCATGTTGTGGTGCATCACAGCTGATAAAACTATTGCAAAATGACATGTCATGATGAAACTAATGTGTCACTAATGTACTCCAGCCACACAACCAGCCATCCCCACCAATCCATCAACTCACCAAAAGGGAGGTGGATGAGTACATGACCACTAATGGTATATGAAGCTTGTCACATGCCCCATAGCCATATAACATAACAATTTCCAATCCTGAAGCCTCTGCACAGCTAATGCCTATCCAGTCTTTGCGAAAACTTTTTTATCCCAGAGGACATTCGGTCCTGCAAATTTTCAATGTTGAAGGACCGGCTACATTTTTGGAGGACCAGGCAGCTACATATTGGATAATTTCTGCATTTTAAGTATAGAAGAGTCTTGTCCATCAAACTTAATTTTGTCCATTAAAATTAATTTTAGGTGTAATCATTTATGGCCAAATCAGGATAGGTATATACTTTTACACAGTATATTGACATACGTATTTCAGCTTTAGAAGCCCAAGTAAATTCTTCTAGTTCAAAAAATCCCAAAATGTGACTGGACATTTGGTCCTGGTATGCCTGTGAATCTGATGGACCGGTGGTATTTAAGAAGGACATTGCCACTGTCCTGCATGTTTTCGCAAAGACTGCCTATCTGGGAATTTGTTTCATACTGTCCCAGAAGCATATCATTTTCACTCCCTTGATGATTTTCTTCTAATGGGTAGCTACAGCATAGAGGAACAGTTATATTATGTCATAATTAATGCCAGAGCAGAGGGCTCATGTCATATGTACGTACATCCCCTTAGTGGCAGTTGGCACTAAAAGCAAACATTGGTCTGTCAATATAATTATGGTGAGCTGTTATCATATTCCATCAGGCACCATTGTACTGGGGAGCAGTCAAGGTACGGCTCTAATCTGCCATGGTGGCACATCTACCATTTATAGGATTCAATTTAGA
The DNA here is from genome assembly GCA_947462335.1 of Harmothoe impar. Lineage (NCBI taxonomy): Eukaryota > Metazoa > Annelida > Polychaeta > Phyllodocida > Polynoidae > Harmothoe > Harmothoe impar. The sequence continues at coordinate 33,454,727 of OX381716.1, read as the reverse complement.
GATGACTATGAGGGTGAGGGCAGGTTTGTTTGACTTGAAGTGAAAAAAGTCACATGAATTATTATTCTTACAACAATCTTACTGAGGTCTTAGTCTTAAATATTGTTCCGCTGCAAGTTTTGACACACCTCAATTAGATATCGGTAATCAAGTGATGTTTAAAGAGAGAAAAAAACAGGGGTTGGGGGAACCTACATGTTAACAAGACTTGAGTAAGACTGTTGTAAGACTCCCTGTAAACGTTTGTCCATGCACTCATGTGAGCTAGGTTGGTCGTGCGTGTAACAGATTACCACAATCATGCCCACATTACGCTCTGTGCTCTTGTAGAATACTCTTTAGAGCCCTGCAGACCCAGACCCTACGATTGATGCATTAAAGGAACTTTTCTTTGGACTCATCTGGGGGAGACCTAAGAGTATCTGGATGCATGCCATGCACATCTATTGCAGAGCCAGCATCACAAGGCATGCCCTTTAGGTGTCCATTACGAGACTGCCAACTCTTCCTATCAGAGCTTTTGGCATTTCCATAGTTATAATTTTTATGGAAACCCTTGCCATCTTTTACTACCCTTTACCTGAGGGTCTTGAAAGTTTGACGTGAGTTTTATTCATCAGCCTCATGCTCTGAACACTGTGACCCATTTGTCATTGCCACCCTAGCTATTAGCTAGGCGGAATCGGGACATGGTCATGCTTATTATCAATACAAAAGGTTATATGCATCATATATGTGTATATTATGTAGAACTGTAACAGTATCTGTAACACTTATTGCCAAGGGAAGGATACATAGTTGGTAGGGTTATACCATGCCGGAGAAATCATGATAGTATCATCCTGGTTTGTATTGGAGTCTATGGGATCAATATGTCCTGTCTGCCTACCTATGGTAGTGTAGGGGCTAGGTTGGTTACTATCATAGTTATGTGCGGATTCTGCTGGATGTTCGTTCCAAACGCTGTTCCGAGGTTTTAGAAGTAAAATTGATACAAAGTTGAAACCTAGTTTACAAGGTAATAGACCCACTATCTCGCCAACAAACATGTGTGTGGGGGATATTGAAAATGCTTGATAAATCAAACATAGAGCCTATATAATTATAATTCTGACAGCCTGTGCAGTATGCTATGTTTATTGGAAGAACATATATTAAGGATTAACCCAGTTAGCCTTTATCAAGATTGCTTAAACCTTTGGTGCCCAGAACTCCAAAAAAGCGCGGTTTTGCTCCTATATATGTTCAAGGGGCCACCCTGCTCTATCCAGCCTGTAGAATCAGACAATCCCTTCACTAAATGAAACCTTATTGCGTAGGCTTTTATACGATAGCAGGTATGAATCTTCCGATAGTTGGTATGAATCTTTCTTTAGCTTTCATCCTCGCTTTTGGCATTTTCATATCACCTGATAAAGGCACACCTATTACGAGAACATTGGGATATCTAATTAGTTAAAGTTATCAATAAACTTCTTAACTTGAACATTGATGTTGTTGTGTTTGCTTAACATTTTGGCCATTGTTTGGTATGTGATTTTCATACGTGAACGCCGCTGGCATGTATTAATGGGTCAATTAGAAAGGAAAGGAATGTCTCATCATAATGTGGCATGACATTGTTTTTGCTTCTTAGCAAGCATAATGTTTGATATCACATGCTCTCAAACATCTAACTGGCTTGTCTACACTATCTATACCAGCAAGAGCAGCCTATAGACTACTGGCCTGCTAAGCCACAATTTACCCAGCTCAGGCAGGGTGAGAACAAGTTTAAATGTGCACATCAATCTTGGCACACTGCTAGCTGCTGTCTGCCTTCCTTGTAAGGTCAGGGGATCGATACAGTGGTGACCCTGGTAGAGTGTCGACATGGGATGTGTCAGATGGGGTTGGTATGTGAATGAGCGTATAGGGAAGTAAATGGAAGGTTGGGATCTTAGCCTTCGTCAACTCCCAACTGGCAATTTTTGCAAATAGATGCATATAGATTCATTTAGCCAAATCCAAGGGTGTTAGGTTGGGTGCATGTGTGTGTAGTGTGGGAAGGTTAGAAGTGCAGCCTTTGTGTAGGCTATACAATGATTCATTTATTGACAACAAAAATGTAACATTCTCTAATTTACAATAATTCAATATGGTTTTGGTATCTGTCACTGCACTATTCAAAATCCTAAATATATAGCTGTGTTCTTATTTTACATTACTTTTACAATACAAGTAAAATGAACAATACATATGGATTACATGATATCCCATCTGATCCTACAATTATTTAACTTTGTGTAAATTACTTATTTTTTAGAAGGGTGCTCCATATATTATCCTTCCACAAGAGGCCAGAGCTTGCAGATGCCATTCTTCTTGGTCAAGCAATCTATACAGCATAAGCCCTACACACAGGGTTGGAGAGTAGGGGCAGCTAAATGTTTAAGCTCTGCAGCTACAGAGGTAGGACAGCAACCCCTCCCATGTACCCAACTCTTGAAGTGAAATAAGAATCAGTGTGAGGAAGAAAAACATAGGAGATGCAATGGTGAATGGTTTTAAGTTTTAGGGAGAGGCTTTAGGCATAGCCCACGGGCTATGCTTTAAATGAGGTACTGCGCACAGGTAATCACACCTCTGTAAAATGCCATCTTCCTCCCCTTACTCACAGTATGCAAAAATATAACTGGACCCACAACCAGGCTCGTATGTTGATAGTGGAGGGGGGGGGGGGGGGGTAAACCCCACAACTCAACAGCAGTCGTATATTAAGTACTACCTAACCAGGATACTGCCATAGGTACCACACTGCTCCTAGCTGCCGTAGAACAATTTTAGGACCTTTCTGTATATTATCCTACAAGCCTATAGGTGAAGACATGATAAAGAAGATGGGGAACAATTTTTCTCGATGTAGCACTAATGTAGTCATGAAAGAATGACATTATATAATGCAAGGTGATATAAAACCGATGATTGCAAGTTACACTGGTGAATGCATGGAAATATATGTGCCTAATCAAATACTGTACAGGTTATATTACCACTATCTACTCAAAGTGTCAGAGGATCGAGATTTTAGAACCGCTACCTTTATTCTCTTAATGGGCCAATGAAAACACATCTGTAAAGGCCATAAAGGACAATGCCATTTGGCACTCTTCAGTAAAAAGGTTGTGTCTACTGCATTAAACATAAACAAACTGATAGCACGAACTAAGAGCCTTTTAAGCTAGTGAAATACTGAGAAACTGAGAGAAATCTTTAGCTAATGTTACTGGAAGGCAGTGGGGTCTGATTGCATTGTTTACAAAGAGACCCTTAAAGTTGCATAATTAACTACTGAAATACTTACACTAATACGGGTAACCGACATAAAAGCCATGCTAATAGTACAGCTGACAGCTGAAATGATATTTGTGTTAGCTAACTAAGACTTTAAAGTATAAAAACATTCAGGGGAGTGGGGAAACATAGAGTGTATACAAAGGCATTTCATATACAAGAACAGTACAGCCATTTCAGCCCTACCGACCAGAACTATACCAAATTACTCCCATAACAAAGCAAAAGACAATTCAACAAAATGGAGTACTTGCATTGTCTCAGATCTGTACTACTGGTATTGAGATTAAAAACAAGACAGTAAAAATATTGTCTGGCCTTTGTGAGTTAATAGTCCCTAGTCTCTGCCGTGATTAGCTAATTGCAGTGAAGGATGTAATATATAGACAATTTTTGTCTCTGCTGTCTGCAAACGGCCATTTTGTTATCTCAGCATTCCAGGAGATGGTGTTGGTGGGTAATGTCTCGCATATCATTCTGTAGATGAGAAAGATATTGAAGGGAAGTTACCGTCGTTTGTATTGTTAAAAAGCTACCATAACTTCATGGTATCTCTCTCTTTATTTTGTGTTTTCATCTCCATACACACAGAAAAGAAGTAGAATCACTGACGTGATCACTGAGGTAACTCTCCCCATGACTCTAAAGTGACTCCCTAACAGTAGCAGGACTCTAAAATAACTCTGTAATGACTCTACAATGACTCTGTTCTTATACTCCCTAATGATTGGGAGTCACTTTAGAGTTGTGGGGAGAGTTACCTCAGTGATCGGGGTTGGACTCCCATTTGAGAGTTACAGTGATCCTACTTCTTCTCTCTGTGTAGACTTCTGCTTTTGTCAAGCTTAGTCTGTGGGACCTTTCAAACCAAAAGGGGAACAAATCGGGAAAGCATTGTCAATTGAGAATGTCACGTAATTGTTGCCATTGTTGTAGTCTTCTCTTTGTTTTATGTCATTCTGGATGTGCCTGTACAATGGAAGTCAACACTTATCATCTGGACACATCATGACACACGGATATTCATAATGGAAAGCTGAAGACCTAACATATAATTATGAGGGCTTAACAAGGTGTTGATTCTTTAGTCTTGTATCAGGTCCATGTGCCAGGATTCTAGTCCAAACAAGGTGCCTGGTGGGTGGGGGCGGCAGAGATAATGGACTTCCTATGAAAATAGCCTTTGGTTACTAATCACAGGTTAGGTTATCTGTGAGGAGGCAAGCAGAAAGGATAGCCCAAGAGAGGGCCCACGGACTATGCTTTCTGCTTGCCTGCTCACAATTCTTATAATAACGGGTCCTAACAACTATAGTTCCCAGAAGTAATGGCTAGTATAGTAACTAGCCAGAGCAGCATTCAATCATATTGCCAACTCGCCGGAGCTGCACTCAAGCACATTGCTGACACTACAGGGATTATACTTTTTTGAAGACTGGCGTTACATGTAACACATCAAAGCAATATGTTGCCCTCACACTGTTAAATTATAAAGATGTCTACAATGTATGCACCAAACGTTAACATAAGTGATCAAACTGAAAAGTAGAACGGGCAATAGGCACATCCCCAGTGGGCGCAGAACATTGAATCAAGATTAATATTAATGCAATTGATATTGATGCAATATTGATTCGATGTTGAACTGAATTCTGTGCCCACTGGAATGTGGTCTCTAATACCTTCACACTGAAGACACTTACTACTGATGACATTTCAGCTAAGATATAATAACCAGATTTATTCCTAATTGCCTAAGCAATCAGCTATGAATGGATATATCCATGATATTATGTCATATTGGTAAATAAGGCTATTACTTCATACGGATAATAGTGGGATTGGAAATATGTTTTCATTCACATAGCATCTCCTATACAATAGCAAATGCTTTGAAACCTGACTAAAAACTGTTTTTGTAAATCATAAATGAGGTATGGCCTATCTGCGTAAACCCTCTGACAATAGCAAGAGCAGTAGGCTTTGATGTTTAGTGGAAACAATATGCTGTGGGAATTTGATCTCCCACAGCAGTCAATCCAATGGCAAAGCCTATGTAAAACTATGATTATTCCCATCCTGTTCACTCTCTCTTACACAGAGTGCTGATGTCCAGTGATCATAATTACAGACCCTGGCTTACAGATGGGCTATTTTTGCAGGCCAGGTGACTACAGTATTCTTGGCCTCTTAGCGGCGCTTTTTTGGAGGAAGTGTGTTGATTATCAAGTGGATTGCTTTGTGTGAAATGTTCTTCTCCCTAATTGTGTGACCCAGATGGAGTGAGAGGCAGTGACGATGACTTGAACTTGGAGACTTCTACAACTGTGACTGGTCACAGGGGCAGAATTGTAAGGGGGAAAAAAGAGTGGTGCAGTCGGCAGGAGGTGGATTGATGATATTTGTATTGAACATACTTATAAGCAACCCACAACTGTAGATCCCTGTTTGGTCATCACAGAAAGAGTGGATCATTATTATCTGGAGAAGAGATAGTGTATGTGGGGAGTTAGAGAAGCTAGGAAGGAAGGACCAATTTAAGATGGATATGAGAAAGCAGTGACATTGTAGTGGCACCAGAGATAATTGAAGGGAGTAGGGATAGGATTAGCCTACTGAGGGGATAAGATATACGCTATATAAAGAGTAAACATGAGGGGGGTATAACTTTGATTTTTCAGAGCCAGAAAAATATGTCCATTGAGGGCATGATTTGTAATAACCCTTATTGACCACTAAGATGCGTTATTTCTAAGTAGCAAACTGGTAGTCAAGGTCAGTTGGAAAGAGGGTGCACAGCCTAAGATTATAAACTTGGAAGAGAAAAGGAAACGGATGTATAAAAGCCATAATCATGGAGCGAGGTGTGGATCTGTGCATGGATACATGTGGGTAACACATTCCTGGAGATGTTACCAATGGGGGTGGAGGTGGAGTGTAGAGGAGACTTATCAGACATAGGTAGGTCGTCGGGAATTTAATGATGATGGCCTGCAGGGGATAAAGGGTCGGGAGGGGGTAATGACATACCTGCCTATGACACTATAGACAACTTTGAGACAGCCGGGGGACTTTCCTGAGATTTACCCAGTATTTGGACATTAACATTATTGGCACAAATATCCTTATAAGAAACACCCACTAATCTCTACCATTGCAAAGTGGATTAGCGACTGTCTTCATCAGTGTTCATCAGCTGCTCATATCTGCCTTTCATGACAAATGCATTATATTTGTACAGCAATGACATTTATTATACAGAGAAACAGAATGAAGGGGAAAATACTGATGAAAAGAAGGGGTACCAAGTGCTGTCGGTCACACATTGTATCTTGTTGCAGCAGTGACAAAGAGGGTCCTTGCCAGAGTTTAATGAAAGGGTGACGTGAAAGTACCTGGATCTGTTAAATCATGCCTGTTTCCTGTCTGTTTTCACCATTAAATTTTCTATGGCATCTCCCAGACACCATTCTAGAAACCAATTCACTGGAGCCTATTTGTGCCCTGTCCTTAGAACTGTCATTTCACTAGATGCCTCTTCATAAGCAAATTTGTTTCCCGACCTATCTTTTCCTTCTTTTGGGTTTGTCTTTCCTTTTTTACATATTCCATCTAATTCCTTAGCCAAAAGTAATAGCATTACAAAACGTATTACACAAAAGGTAAAAACAGCTATAATTTACACTTTACTTCATCCACTACATCCCCTAAATGCTCGTGAGTTGGGATATTGAAAATGCTTGATGAATCAAACACTAAGCCCCATCATTACCCCCAGCCTCTACCCTATGCTATGTCTATTGATAAAAGACCACATCTGGAAGATTAGTGGTCTTTACCCCAGTAGACCACCACACATGGTTGGTCTCCCAGATGAGACCATCATAGGAAAACTATGACTGCCTTAATTAAGGTTGCTTAATCAATGTTAATTAAGGTCAGACTAGGAGGACATCAATATGGATCTGCCTTTACTTTCTCATCCAGGCTTTTGGCATTTTCCTATTTTGTTATGAGTGAGCATCAATGCCAAGTATTAAAGAGTCAATTAGGAAAGAAGGATGTCTCATTATAACGTAGCATTAATTTGTTTTCATTTTTCAACAAGAATCATGTTTGGTGTTCATAACATTGATTAAAGCTCATGAACATTTCTTTAACACACACTGTAGTATATACAAGTTATGCAAGTCCTAAGAAACATAGTTATGGCATTCATTTTCATAAATAATAGTGCATTTTTACTTTTGATTCGTCATCCTCCTCTCTGACGAAATGTGTTTACTTGATATTTGTAGGCCTCTATAAGTACACAATCTATGACAGAAGTTTAACAATATAACAGTAAAAGACTTGTGGTTTTCATTGCAACCAGAGGAAACAACATTAGGCCGCAACCAGGATCTTTTATTCCAGCCTGCGAGAGGAAATCATCCTGTAAGAGGTCATGTTCCATAGTTATTATAATACCTGTAAACCTGGCATAGAAGAAAGCTATTCTTTGAACTACCTGGATCAATGGGAAAGTTATTTGGCAGTGGTTCTTTTTCGCCTCTACTGATTCTTCATCTCTAGCTGGTCATTACTTCCTGACTTGAGCATATCATAGAGATTACATCATTGTATCGACACCAGAAACAGCAGCCTATAGACAGCTGCTTTGCCTAGCCATAATTCACCCAGCTCAGGATGGGTGAGGACAAGTTTGAATGTGCACATTCATCTTGGCACACTGTTAGGTGCTGCCTGCCTTCCTTGTAAGGTCAGAGGATCGATACAGTGGTGCCCCCTGGTGGAGTGTCGACATGGGATGGTAAGGTTGGAGGGTGGGTAGGTGAGTGAGGGAGTGAGTGAGAGGAGGGAGGTGAATGGAAGGTTCGGATCTCCGCCTTGAAAAATACCCTGTGCATGACAATCTTTCAAACAGATGCACCACAAGCATAGGGGTGTTTGGCACATTACTTTGGTGTGTGGTGTGTGGCAAGATAAGGACTACATTCTCAATTGACTAATAATCTTTTTTTCTAATTAGCAATGGTCTACAGAAAATTTGATAAGGAATTACTGGATTATTTGTTGACAGCAAAAGGTAGGTTGTTAAGGGAAATAACATCCTATTTGATACTGCAATACAACTTTGCAAATGTCAATTCTTTTAAAGAAGGACACTGCATATAGCATCCTTCCAGAACAGGCAGACGCCTTTCTCCTTGGTCAAGCAATCTATACAGCTTACAGCCTATAGGCCAGGCTTGGAAAAGACGGGGAAGCTAAATTTTTAAGCCCTGCAGCAACAGAGGTAGGACAGAGATTGAACAGCAACCCCTTCCCATTTATCCAACCCTTGAAGTAAAATAAGAATCAGTGTGAGGCAAAGTAAAGTAAGAAATTCAATGTTGGATGGTTTTAAACTCAGGGAAAGGCCTTATATAAGGTGTACTTAAAAGAACTACACATGGCTCTGTAAAATGGAAATGAACACTTCTATAAATGTTGTGATTACTGCTTCTGGTGTACTTGAGAAATACCACTAAATGTCCTGGGGGATCGAAAATTTATTCAAGGTAAAGAGATGTACATTCATTAATTGATTGATTGATCTTGAATTCATGATTACACTGAGGGGATCCTTCATAGAATATGTTGTAGTGTTCTACAGTTTTTGTATTGATATAATTCACTACTATTTGGAGTCTTGGGTGATATTTTGAGGCTACCATCATAATTTCCGATGCTTAAATGATGCAAGCAATTCTAATCATAAACAAAATGATTCATAAATGAGGGTTATTTCACGATACATAGACTAGTGGACAAAAACTCAATCATAATTGATGTAATTATTGATCATGATCGTTGATCGTTTGCTAGATTCTACATAGATTTATCCAAGCACTTCATGATAAGTAAATGTACAATCAATTAGTGCTTATGCAAACAGTGTGTATGTAACTTTACCAGAGGGGATATGGGTTGTCTATGCTTTGATATAGGAACAATGGGGATATCAATCTACCACTTCAATCAACATTCCCTTATCTCAAGTCCTTGCCACATACTTCAAAGTCGATTCCTGATTTATCCAACCAATTGGATTAGGAAAAATGTAAATGCTTGGAGAGACAGTGACAGGTAATCTTTAAGGTAACAGTATACATACAGTAGCCCTACATCTCACACACTGATAATAATGGACCTGAAAATGTTAGTCACTACGAACTACGTTTCTATAGTCAAGTGAACGTAGAAAAAATGGCTATACCTAGTTAGTCACCTAAGTCTAATGTAATTTAGTCATACAGTCCACCTATAGTCAGCCATTAAATCGGCTGATTTGGGCTATATAGTCAAGTGACTATGAATTTAATGGTTTCATGGCCTAAAGTAGTCACTATGACTAATAGATATAGTCAATCATGAGAAATAAGGGAAAGGCATGTCAAGGTATAGCAGGGTAGAGCAAGGCAGAGCAAAGCTATGTAGAGTAGAACAGGACAGAGCAAGGCAGAGTAGGGCAGAGCAAAGTAATTGAGAGTAGAGCAAGGCAGGGTGAGGCAGAGCTGAGTAATGTAGAGCAGAGCATGGCAGAGTAGAGTAATGTAGAGTATAGTAGGGTAGATCAAGGCAGAATAAGGCAGGGCAAAATAATGTAGAGCAGGGCAGGGCAAAGCTATGTAGAGTAGGGCAGGACAGAACAAGGCAGGGTAAGGCAGAGCTGAGTAATGTGGAGCAGAGCATGGCAGAGCAGAGCAGTATAGAGTATAGCAGGGTAGATCAAGGCAGAATAAGGCAGAGCAAAATAACAGGGGACAGGCTAGGATAAGAGAGGGTAGAGGACAAGCTAGGATAGGGCCGGGCAAGGGACAAGCTGGGATAAGGCATGGCAGGGGACAGGCTAGGATAGGTAGAGCAATGGATATGCTAGGATAAGGCAGTGCAATAAACATGCTAGGATAAGGCAGGCCAGGGGACAAGCAAGATTAAGGCATGGCAAGGGACAGGCTAGGATAAGGCATGGCAATGAACATGCTAGGATAAGGCAGGCCAGGGGACAGGCTAGGATAAGTCAGACCAAGGAACAGGCTAGGATAAGGCAGGGTAGGCGACAGGCTAATATAGGTAGAGCAGGGGACAGGCTAGGATAGGGCAGGGCAAGAGACAGGCTAGGATAAGGCAGGCCAGGGACCAAGCTAGAATAAGGCATGGCAAGGGACCGGCTAGGATAAGGAAGGCCAGGAAACAGGCTAGGATAAGGTAGGGCAATGAACATGCTAGGAGAAGGCATGACAGGGAACAGGCTAGGATAAGGCAGTACAGGTGACAGGCTAGGATAAAGCAGGGCAGGACACAGGCTATATGAGGCCTATACTGACCCCAAAAATCGAATCAACAGCTACAATCTTTCCTGAAATGTTCACAATTGATTTAAGAAGAAAACTCGCTGATTTAAGATACAAACTCGCCGATTTAAGAAGAAAATATGGTAGGGGGGGGTAGAAAATTGTCTTCTGGTATTGTAATAAAGCTTCCGTGCATCTGCCTTATAAAGGCAGATGCACCTTGGGCTGGTACGCCCCATACATGACCCCACCATGCAATACTAGCTATTTATGGGGTTAGGACTTACAAACCATGGGAAAGTTTCTTAGCACCATTCCAGAGCGAATCCTTAGTTGTCATCTTAATTAGGTAATTCCTGATCATAGGAATGTCAATGTGGCTTGCCCAATGAAATAAATAAGTTTTGTGTGCTGGCCATAGCTGGTGTGATGGGGGATGCACTGTCACTTGGCTACTGCTTGAGTAATGTAGGTTCTAATGACATTTGGGACATTCATTGGAATGAAGACCTCTGAGTAGCAGTGGTGCCTGATGAATCGGGGGATGGTGAATGCTTGAAGGATGTGTCTGCATTCCCAGCAAATTAGTACAAGCTTGTGTCGGCCTAGGGCTTACCCAGGCCAATACAATATGATTGGCTTTGGTATGCCCTAGGCTTGCACAAGCTAACCCTATTTTGCTGGGCTGAGGGTCAGGATCCTCTGCAACTTGCACTAGATATTTGATTGTGTTTGATAACATCAGATTAGCTAGCTTCTCTCAGACCCTGCCTTTATCCAAAATCCATGTTGAAATTCTAGTTTGATGATCTTTAGAAGCTAATAAGCCTAGCTTCAACAGATAAGGAGAAAAGGAAAAGAAATATGTCAATTCTAAGAAGTTCGATGTGTTAACAAGTATTCAGCCCCCCTACACTGATATTCCTAGGCCCCTATACGACCAATCTCTCAGTCACTAGTGCCTAACTTAGTAAGTCATTTTTTGGCTCCCTATAATACTAACCTAGGTAAGTTATTCATGTCAGGTTGGTCAGTACTGACCAACCCACCATAGCCTTTTAATTGCCAGGGGGAGCCATGGAGTGGTGATCATAGTATCTTACAGGTGGCCCCAACTAGTGGTATACAAATACAACACACCAATGATGAATCTAGGTTAGCCACTACTGACTGACCCCTCAGTCATTTTTGAATATAACTTTGCCATTATGACTAGCACACATGTGATGAACCTAGGATAGTCTGTACTGACTAACCCTTTCAATCTATGGATTTCCAGTGTATACCTCTGGCATATCTGCTTTTAATTCCCATTCACAACTTCCCAGCCCATACAAATATTTGACTTGGATGATAGGAACGACATCAATGCATAATCTTATTTTTACATGCAGTAACAATTTTTATAAACCCTGGTGACATGAAATGGTCCTGTGCTGTCGGCTACACATTGTATCTAGTTGCAGTAGCCCTGGTTATAGAAAAACCCCTTGTCAGAGCCCCATGAAAGGATGGCGTGAAAGCACCTGAGGTCAGCCATGGATCTGTTATAATACTTGCCTCTTGCAAGCTTTGTCCCATCTCCCAGACGCCCTCCTGGGGCTCAATTCACTGTAGCCTATTCAGACCTTATGCTCAGAACTGGGCACCATTCCTCTAGATGCCTCTACATGAAGGGATTTGCCTCCAGACCTATCTGTTCCTTATTTGGGGGGATATCCCATTAACATATTCCTTCTAACTCCCTACCCATGATTAATAGTATCATGCAAATTATTCCATAACAGTTTAACCAAATAGTGCCTTTCTTATTCAACCACTTTGTGATATTTGTTTTTTTCACAGAGCTCTGCACCAGATTGTAGTTCCTATCAGATACTGCTCCTGGTATAATGTGAGCCACAAGCCATTCATACTCATTGTGACATTTATGACAGATTGTGGACTCAACATCACAACACAATTTACCATGGGGATCTCTAATCTGAGGTTTTAACAGTCAAGATATTATTTTTCAAGGGGGGTGCTTGTCGCTACAGCAGAACATACCACTATGTATATTAAAGTTCTCGCCATGTCCCCCCATGGATAATTTTGATATGTGTGCATGCATATTCAGGATAATTGGATTAGTCACCTTTTTAGTGGAAGTGGTTGTCTACTGCAACATCAGGGTAATTGAACCAGGTTCTAGTAAATTATTGTTAATTATCTAACACCCCCTCTGCCTAGATAATGTTTTTGATGGTATAGAGCTCAGTGATCACCATGGTAGCGTTAGAGCAGTGCCTGCAACATCAAGTCTAAAAGTATACATCTCCATCATTTGTGCCCTACCACAAAAACGACAGGATCTCAGAATCTCAATTACAGGTCCTTATGCACATGCTACCTCCTCCCTTTCACACTGAGACCCAGATCCTAAGATCTATCACATGCCTGGTTTCTAGGGGCAGGAACTGGGGGCTGGCCCTGGCAGCTTGTATAAAGGGGGATTAATTGTAGACTGATAGGATGGGAGCCTTTAATCTGCAGCCTCAGATCCTGGTGCCGGGGATGTTATCACTAATACAGCATGTGCTCAACAACCCCGCATTACTCTTAGAGTAATTCTGCCAAATCAATAAGATAGGTAGTCTTCTGAAGGTTAAAGGTAGGCTTCCGGCCCTGGTGGTTGTGCTGTAAGAAAGGTAAAATGTGTGTTGAATTCACCTGTATAGGTAGTTCCAAACAAAGAATTTGGAAACGATGTGAACCCATCGCATAAAGTCATTTCTGTAAATATGCTTGATATTTTATGTGACCTAGTATTAGCTAAACTGAGTCTAGTTACCAAAAAAGTAGATTACATTGGGAAAATTATTGAGGATCATAATGAATCATCCCTTACCCCTTATTTTGTCATTATTTGGTCCATTTGGCATCTATTACATTTTGCACTGCAACTCTTCTCTTCTTCAATGACATTCTGACATATTGCAAGTTTTAGGAAACCTAAATGATAATTCATGATCACCATGATATTTGATGAGTGTGATAATACGCACCTTCTAATGTAACACAATGTATATTCTGACTAGTATTACAACTTACAATGCACGCGGCTTCGAGTAGGAAACCGATGCACCAATCACACATCCACCTGGTTCCTTACCTAGCACCTCCAGTATTCCTGTCTGTAATTAGTGTGTTAATTAGCATGCTTTGTTTCTTACCTAAGGAAGAAATTAATTAGGCTACTCACACGGTGCCCTGGGTGTGGGATCAATTAGTGGTTAAGTGTCCCGTAAGGGCTGAGGAAATAGGAGCCGTTATTACAAGTGTGAAATGTGAGAGGAACTGTTTTTCTCAAGTATGGTTTCACATTTTATAGTTGCAAACTACAGTAAGATTCCAGGGACTGTGTCCTAACCACTGTTCCTTTGTGTGACAATAGGATATTGCAACTATATATTTATATATTAAAAGCGTTCAAAATCACAGAAAAGTAGATTTTCCCAAAATGTTCGGCTTCAGGGAGCAAGAAGTTCAAAATCACAAAATGTTGATTTCTCCAGTCGCTAGCATATGTCTTTCATAGTGCCTCAGTATCCATTTTAATATTTTGAGGTAAATCTGCTCATTGTGAGCCTATTATTGTCTTAACCAATTATAAATGTATTTCCCATTCAAATACAGGATTACATAGAAAATTGAAAGTAGCAAGTTGACGGAATGTAATAATCTTTTGCTATTTGAGAGTCGTCAGATTTCAGCAATTTTATGTGGCAGAAAAAAACAATGACCTATTTGAATTTAATTTACAAAAAAAAGCCAGGAACTCTCTTACTCTGCTCTAGTCATGCCCTTCAGTGCCCTTGGGGGATCGACAGGTAGAGTCGGATAAGTCATGCACGCTGCCTTTAATGAGTCTTTGATAGAACACGTCTCCCACTCCCCAGTCCAGGATCACCACCTAATCCAGATGGTTAAGTTGAACTGAGCCCCTCCATTCCATGCATGCATGTTTCATGACATAAAAGTTTATGTAGGGCATGATGACAGGTCCTTGAGAGATCCTACATGAGGACCTTCCACCATAATATTATACATATGTACCTTCTACTAATGCTGCTATTGCCATTTAGTAATGTACTACTTAAACGATAATTAAATGGCACATGATCATATGCACTTTGTTGTGGTTAACCATATTATATACCACCACTTGTAGATACTGTCTTCTACTCCTAATAACTTTCTAACCAGAACTGCCACTATGAAACGCCGTATCACACCTCCGCCCCGACTCTTGGGCACTCATTATCTGCATTGCTATCTCGAATTATAGTATCAGCTTGGAGGTCAATCCATCTCAAACTCCAATGTGTAGCCTTGGTAGTCCTTATTCATTCGCTTCTCCCAACCTGGAGTTTACTCATGTCTCCTTACTCCATCGTCGCCCATATCAGCCGTCCTATCTGGCACCCACCATATGTGACATGTACTGGGAAAAGGGCCCTTAGTGCACCCTGCACTAAGATTGTGTCACATATGAAGACTGCCATAGGACGGTCTGAAGCTAGTGTGCAAGGGTGTTGGAAGGTGCAAGGATAAACAGTGGTGGTTTTTTTATGGGTGGGACCAGTCACCCCGGACCTGATAATGTCTCTACCTAGTGCCAGTTCAGAAAACAATGTATCTTCATGAATGAAACATGACTGACTTTATATAATATAATGTCTCATCAATGGCTCCTGGTAGCATAACCATCAATAAACAGAGATGATTTACAGAAAACTAATCTATCATTCATGAAAATGTGATCATTAGCAGAATGAGAGGACATAACATTGACCTTCTTCCCGATTTTAATCACATAAAATGGGGATAAAACTTGGGAACCTCAGAAGATTGACCGTGCCATATAGAACACAACCCTGGGCCCGTTGATGGGGGTTTCATGTAGTGCAGAGAAAACCTTTAGATCTCTTCGTGGCCTAATCCCTTTAATGGTCAACTCAGATTCCCCTGGGCAAGGTTTCCACAAGTTTCATTTCCTCCCATTTCACTCAAATTATGATCAGTCATGTTAGTGCTTGACAATAGCAGCCTTTCTGGACAAATCAAACATAATTGTATTCACTATTATCCTTGTTTGAAGATGGTATTATGTAGAAGTAGCGTTTGGCGAGGCTGGTTCCACATGTGTAGGTCTTCCTTTTCTTCTTCTAAATAAATTATTGTTTATTTATAACATCCGTTTGATTTTCAGTTACAAATAGAAACATGTACATTTATCATTTCAGCTGCAGGTTGAACTCTTTCTGTAACTTTGGCATTGATGACTACCTGTTGTACAACTTTTAAACAATTATATTTACGTACAACATGTTATAATTATTATGGCATGAATATCACAGTTTAGATATGAGAAAAGAAAATTGCAATTTAGCCCATCATGGCCGAGCATCAACGATAGTTGATGCCATGATTATCTGAATATTGACTATAGTTGATGCCATGGCTGGCCCAGATTCGACTATAGTCATCATAACTCTATGGGATTTGGCATAGGCGTGGCCAGTGGCAAGTTCCTGTAGAATTGTCCCGGCCCCTATGCTAGTGTAGGATTTTTTGGCCGGCCTTAAAGGGATAAACAGCAATGTGATTTATACATCAAACCACATATTACAGAAGACAGTTGTCCAGCCTGATTGGACCTTTTAGTATGCTCGTAAAAGTTTACAAACTATGGATTCCCTCTACTTCTTTGGTAGTGTAAGTTCCACTGGGTTTTCATACTATTACCATACAGCTTCTTTGTGGCTGTCTTAACGATAGTATTGTCTTAGCATTTTGGATTTCTGGTGGGAGTTTGTCCCATAGAGCTACGCCTCTATTGTATGGTGATTTAGGCCCCATGACAGAATTTAAATATCTCGTGGGGAAAATAAATTTCCCATCGGACCTTGTGTTTCTTAACTTTAACACATGTTTTTTATTATATGCTCCATCCAGTACCGTCCAATGCCAGGGTTAGATACTGGGTATGAAACATTATCTTTATGGGTGAGAAGGTGAGGACCAGACCTGTGTGTACAGCCAGACCCTATGGTCATTTATTCATGAAAGAACCTATCAGGATGATAAGCGGTCTTCACCCCACTGATAGGCCCAGATGAGCCTTTCATAAGGCACCCAAGGCAACCTTAATTAAGATTGCTTAATCAATGTTAATTAAGGGCAGCTCGAGGCACCTCCATATGGATCTTTATCTTTTGCACTCTCTTCCTGTGTTATGATATGTTCGCTTACTCATTGATAGAATTTTTAGGAACTAAGGGCTAAGTTTTGAAAACATTTTAGTAAGTTTCCCCAACTGAGCCTCAAACCCTCCACCCGGAATTGGGGGGCAGGCACACTTGTGAGGCCCCTAAGTCTCAAAAAGCCCCTATCCCTCAAATATTTGTGGGATAGCGGCCTTTTGAGACTTAGGGCACACCTGAAGTCCCTAAATGTCAAAAAGCCCCTATCCCACAAATATTTGACATAGGGACCACATTCACACAGCCCCTATCTCACAGAAATTTGAAAGATAGGGGCCATTTGAGACATAGTGACATGTCAGGCCCCTATCCTACAAAAGGTCCCTTAGTCTCAAAACCTCATCCAGCATTTCATACTTCTGCAGTAAGAAATCATCTCTCACAAGAACACAACCATTCAAGGTTTGGCCAAAAGAAATAGAAAAGTTTTGGTCTTCCCCCCTTTAAGGGGTCCAACTGTTGTCCAACCCCCCAATCCACCACCACCCCCCCCCCCTTGTTGTTAAAAATGACCCCTCTTGTTAAAAAATGGACATATTTTGCACCCCTCCCGAACCCACTAAACACCCTGTAATTGATAAATGACCAATCCCTTTCCTTCTTTGGGAGCAGTTATCTATTATCAAAAGTCTTGACCCCACTTGAGACGGGAGGGGATGTTACTAAGGGAGGGGTAGTAGTTATCCAACATCCTATAAATAATCTATCTATTGCACATATTTAGCCAAGGGGACACTTTTTAGGGATAGTGGATTTTGAGAGATAGGGACATGCTAAAAATATTTGTGACTTAGTAACTTCACATGGGCCCTATGTCTAAAACCGTTTTGAGAGATAGGGGCCATTCAGCATAGAGGGACTTCACCTGGTCCCTATCTCTCAAACGGGCCTATTTTGAGGGATAGGGGCCTTTTGAGGGATAGGGGCCTCACAACTCTACTGACTGAGCTAACCAGGCAAGTGCAAGCATGGTCTATTGATGAGATAGTCAATGGTTCATGACTATAGTTTAGAATGTTCCATAAGGATAATGCTGTAAATTCCCGTGCACAAGCCTAACTGGCATATAAACCACACCCTGACTTTGGGACGATCCTATTTAAGCTGCAACGAAGATCTTATCATGGTAATTTTGCATACGTTATCATAGTAGCAAAAACTTGCATATAAGCTGCACCCTGACCTTGTCCTGTTTCTATAAGCTACACTGGTGATCTGACTCTCGTACTAGCTGCGGCTTGTATGCGAGAATTTACAGTAATTATGTTGGATGTTCATATAATAATTATCATAGAAATAATAACAATAACCCACTCTGGTACTTTGATATATTACAGTATGGATATATGTCCCCAACTTATGACTAAGTCTGGTGAGGAGACAATACACCGTTTTGTGGAAAGCTGCAGTATCAATATGGCTTGGTCAATGACTTCCATATTTGGGTTAAGCATTGATTATGTACTGTAAATGACCCATAAGAAGTCTCAAGGTGTTTACATACGACTTTGAGATAGTCAAAATTCCGCTTAAGGGATAACTTAGGGGGATGTTTCATGATAAGATGACATGGCATTATTTTCCTTTTCAATCAAGAAAAATGTTCATGTTCATAACAGCAATTAAGGCTTATCAAGTCTATTTCACAGATGTTGTGACATTTACAAGCGATACAAATACTTAGTGACATATAACATTCGGAATCATAAATAAAAATTAAATCAATCAGCTTCACGTTGACCGTTAGAAGGCTTGTCTTTGAAGCTTTTCCACCCCATCATAAATAATATAGGACATCACCTCAGCAACATAATTTCCCTTTTTGATCTGAGTTCAAAATGTATTTACCTGACGTCTAGAACCCCCTGACACTGTCTACAGCAGGAGTTCCAATGTCAAGTTAACGGACTTTTAGGTGCTCTGTGAGTCCTGTGGTTTCCATGACAACCAGAGCGATCGACATGAGGCCCAAGAAGGCTCTCTAATGTCAGGCTGCCCATGGCAATTACACTACACATGTCTATGTTGATATGATCCTAACTGTATACCTGCCATACAAGTAAACTGTCATTTTATTTATTCTATTTCATACAATGTCAAAAAAAAGGTATCACTCTGCTCAAAGGCTACGAAAACAACAGCCATCCTCGATGTATGTGAAATATTTTACCTTTCAAATGTCTGCAAATATATAAAAAGTAGAAAAAAAAAAAAAAAAAAAAAAATATATATATATATATATATATATATATATATATATATATATATATATATATATATATATATATATATGTATATATATATCAAGGTAATCATAATTAATATATGATTATTAGGTATGTGAATTTAAATAACAGCACCTCTCCTTAGATATGGTTTCCTCAGATTGGGACTTAGTCTCAGATATCTGGAAGGATCAAGACTATAATACACGAGCAATATGAGAACCCATTTCTAACATTACAGTAAAATCTTGTAGATATTAATTGTTAAAGGGATAATCCATATATTGTCCTTCCACAAGAGGCTGGATATTGCAGATGCTATTCTCCATGGCAAAGCAATCTGTGCAGCTTAGGGCCTATAGACAAGCCTTGGAGAGTAAGGTCTAAAGGGGCAGCTAAATGTTTAAGCCCTGCAGCTGCAGAGATGGGATCGAGATCTAACAGGAAAACGCTCACATTGACACAAACCTTGATGCAAAAGAAGAATCGGTGTGAAGCAGAACAGAATAAAACATCTAATGTTAAATGATTTTAAACTAAGGAGAGGCACTTAAAAGAGCTGTACATGCCTCTGTAATACAAACACGAACACTTACTCTGTGAAAATTATTGGTAATGTTTTTGGTTAGCTCTGTCCAATAGTAGGCAAGCTGCTGAAATGGTACATTCTTTTCTTTAAAAGTAACACTAAATACCTAGGAAATTAGGAATTCCAATTTTTGGTTCAGTCACTACAAAAAGTCACAAACCTTTACTAGCCCTGCCTGAAGCCATCTCCAATACCTGGCTACAGATGCTCTATAACTGAAAATACTGATATGCATATTGATATTTCAGGTGATCTTCCATGACCTTAGGCAAATCATCTATGTCCCTCCGAACCTGAATATTATGTATCAGATTAATGATTATAGGTGAGGTCTTAAGGTTATCACATATTTTTGGATGTTTCAACAATACCAGCAGCTCTGGCATCAGCCAGCCTTCAATTGTGAATGTGTGCTTCTATGTATTTATTTCATGTAATCATTAATCATTTTCTAAATTCTAATAATATTGATTTGCAAAAATATAGTATGATGTGACAGGTAGTGCCGGGGAGGGTTATTCAATGGGGGGGGGGGGTGAAATAAAGCATTTCCAATACTTTAAGATAGTAAAATTACAGACATCAACCACTTTACTCGGAATTCCCTTCTCTCAAGTTCTTGCCACATATTTCAAAATAGATTCCTGATTTATCTATCCAATTGGATCGGGAAATATAATGGTTAAAGAGGCAGTGTCAGGTAACTTTTGTGGTAATAGTGTACTGTGGCCCTATATATCTCAAGTATCTGACAGATATGGGCTAATACAAATGCACCCTGAGAAAAAGGTATGTGGCAGATGGAGTGAGGACATGCAAGTGCCATGAATAGTAATGTCATATGACTAGAAGATTCAAATTGAGCAAAATCACTTGAAGCAAATTGCACTTGCAAATCAATTGGCATAAATTGTAGTGCACACTAACCATGTTCTATGCATTGCGTAGCGACTCCGACGCTTTCTTAGGCTGAGATCATTTCTATAAACAGGGAATGAGCTTTTGTTGGATTTGAAGGGGAGAAAGACATGTGAACCCCTTTGGCACACACCCCCTCCACCTTGTTAAAAAGTACCAGTCCCACAACTGACAATGGGTTAAATGAAAATACACAGAAATTTAGAAAACTGTAAATAGCTGTGACATACTTGTAGCTCCCTACTAGTTTGGCTACACTTTTGTTACCCCCTTACATCTCAGCAGCAAATCCCAAGCCACTCCATAGCTGTTATCTTAATTAGGCAACTTCTAATCATAGGAATGGCAGTGTGACTGGCCTAATCTAATCTCCCCATGCACTGTGTGCTGATTATAGATGGTGTTATGGGAGATACATGAGGTACTGTCATATCGTCCACTGTTGCTGCTAATGCAATACCAGTATCACTGCTGCAGGGGACACCCATTGGTATGACTGTGAGTGGGGCCGGGGTTGCAAAGGGATATGTGGTTGAATTATTTTGCTCTATTTGCTTAGATGAGTGTTAGATATCTAGAATGATTCTGTTCTCAGAAACCTACGTTGGTTACATTACAAAGCTAAATATATTGACAGTTCACACTGTGAGATTACAAAGCACACAATGCCATACATGACATTTTTGTGATCTATGACTTCCCTATAACTTTAACCCGGTTTGCAGGTTAGACAATGGCCACAGCACTGTCTGAGGCAAAGAACATCTATATGTTTATTTAGTTTCTTGTCCACTTTCATGTCCAGGTTTTGCATTAAATGTTTTCAGAGGGGGAATTTGGTAATACTTTCACTTTATTACACGACTTAACGTTATTGGTACGAACCTGTGTAAGAACAAAGAAGCAAAATTGTACCACTGGGGGATGAGGTACGTTCTTGCGTACCACACACGTGTGTGGTATGCTTCTTTTTTTTTTATCATTCTAGAACAATCAGAAAGCAGCATTCAATCACGTGACAGCTAGAGCAATGGCGCCGATGTAAACAAACCGCTCGTCGATTTAGCACCAAAACTTGCAGATTTAACATCAAAACTCGTTGATTTGACAAGGAAATATGGTAGGGGGTCATGTGATAAAGCTTGTATTGCATGCTCTGGACTTATAAAGCCAGATGACCCTCGGTCTGGTCCAGGGCAGACGTAACCCCATCATACAATACTGGCTATTCATCTACTGATAAGAACCGAAATATGTACAGTCATGTTTGTGTGAAAGAACAGTTTTTGTGAAAGAACAGTTTTTGTGAAAGAACAGTTTTTGTGAAATCAGCTGATCATTTGGTGATTTACCATGTCAGTAGTATGATAAGAGCATAATTTATTTTCAGCTTCACTACTATATTATGCTACATGATTTGCATTCACAAGCCACATCATTGTGTAATTGGTATAATAGTAAATGCTAATTTTTGTCCTGGTTATGGCTACCTGTGGTATGTTCTCCTTACTAACAGTGAGCTGATACTACCCCAAGCAGGTATTTATGTGACTGCATAAACACAATTTCCCAACAACAGCCCTGTCATAAACCAAGCCTAGGTGACCATAAAAAGGGTGTTTCAGCCAGACCTGGGTACTAGGAAAGCGCCATCGCATTAGGCTATATTCTATCCACAAGCATAGAGGTTGTTGGCCTCTATTGATAATCTTATTTCAATAAAATTAATGTTCATGGTGTGGCTCAGTTAATAGGTTTTGTAAAAGTAAAGAAATTATTCTCTTTGCATTAAGCAATGGAATACGATTACAACTGGATAGCAGGGAGAGTGAATGACACTTTCTTTTATTGAAGCTGTCACAGCGGCTCAGTTAAAGACATATACCAATTACGATATCAAAAACGATGTTAGCAGTACAGCTGAAAGATTGGAGCACATTAATGCCCCGTAGGACAATTAAGACATTTAAGTATAAGATATATTCAAAGGACACCTAGGCCTAGTGTATAAAAACATATTTATATGGGCATTTTTCCACTGGCAGAGGCTTAGTCATTTCATCAACCTATTAGCGCTAAGTACAACCTATATAAAGAGACTACAGCTAAAGGATATATCATACTATGGAGTATAGGAATCGACTGAGAATTGTTGTTGTATTGCTGTCTGAGAGAAGGAGCAATACAGACAGAAATATTATCTGGTTATTGTGAGTTTATGTACCATACTCTATCGCTATGGTTAGCTGATGATGGTATAAGACACACAGTCACAATTGGAGTCTGCAGAAATTGCTATGAGAAATTGTTGTCTGTTGCAAACTAAAATGACTATTGTCATCGCCACAATCAGAGGGATGGCACTAGTGTCTTGCGTACCATTGTGTAGAGGAAGAACATAATGGTGGATGGGTGCTATCACTATTGTTCAAAGGCTGCAATAGTTCCATAGTTTCTGGATTGTTTTATGCTTTGGTATAGATGTTTGTCAAGTCTAGTGTATCTGGAACACAATGCACAAAAGGCTGAATAAATCGGTGGGAAACTAATTTGAATTGCCTCATCCTGAGACTATTTTTCGGAGATCCCGTAACGTTCATAGTAAGATTATGAAAATAAATCACATTAATTATCATTAACTAGGCAAAGTAGTAGACCTACTTGACCCATCCAAAATGGGGATGCTGCAGACCTTTTAGATGAATATACCATAGTTCTGATAGCAGAATATAATGCATCTTTGGGCCATGTGATTCACATCACAATGAAAACACTTTCTTTATGAATTAGCAGGATGATATTTTCTAGATTTGCCACAACCAGCTTGTTAACATTAGGAGACTTTCTGCTACAATGATTATTGCTTCTTCTGCCACACTGAATATCACTGATTGGATGCTGGGAACATCTTTAGCAGGATCTCCCTTTCTGCCATTCTCCCAGCACATCCCAAGCACATCATATATAGAGGTAAAAAAGCCTGATTGGAGAGTGTAACAGTAGGTCCCATGATGTAACTACGTGAGCACAGTCTTCGCAAATCACACCAACAGTGAGGTGTGGTGAAAACATCAATTATTCCTGCTGCAATCTCCATCCAGAGTCTTGCTTGAAATACTGGATGGCATCTGTGGTGCACTATAGTTTACAGTATGTGCTCTGTGTTAATGAAAGTGGAAAATAAAAGTTTGTACAGCTGAGGAGAACCACAAGGTTAAACGTTCTCTTTGAAATTTAAGTCATTTAAGCTTTTCAATTAAATAGGCAAAGACGCCTCTTTTAGTTTTTGAGGAATTACTTGAATATGGGTAGATGTTGCTCTACCCAAACAGCCAATAAGCTCTATCTCTCACTGTCTTAATGATGACTGTATCCATATCTAATGAGCACAATTAAATGCATTTAGAATTATAAACTGACCAAACTGTTTCAAACATTTTGTCATAGCTTTGGATATTTATGTTCCGTTTTCAGTGAAGTAATCAATGTGAGTCCTTCTTTCATTGACACTGGTGACACCCTGGAGACAGCCATGATAAAGCATGGTAATACACTCCCTGGCACCTTAAACATGAATGTAGTTCCACAACAGGGAGATTCTGTGGTAAGAAAAGGGTACCAAGGGCTGCGCATTATGTGTAGTTGCACTTGTACCAAAGGGAGAACTTGTTGGCATGCAAGGAAAATGTGGTGGAAAAGAGCCTGAGGTCAGCATTGTGTCTGCTATAATATTTGTCCCTGCCTGCATCCTTCATTTCTATGGCACCTTCCTCTCCCAGACACCCCCCTGAACCCAGCCACCCCTCTAATTCACAACTACTTCTTAAAATGATCCCGTTTCCAGATGAATTCTTTTTGGGAGTCACTGTGACAGGACATGCCTCCGAAACTGCTTCTTAAAACGAAGTTCTAGTTTTTTGCAGGGGTATGTGAAATGAAATAAAAGACAAAAATGATACTATAGTTCAGCCTCTTCACTTGGGAGCCAAGTAACTGCACATTCATTTAACTATATATGGCTTCTTGTACAGTGAGCTGAGAGTTTGGATGGCTTAAAAGCTTTGCAGCAGGATAATGAATATGGACATTACAGTAGCTGTCAGTTGTACCTACTCAGCACACCATAGCAAGACAGATACAAAATGGATGATTTTATGAGTGGCAAAACAGGCTGAGTGATTACAGTGTTAAAGCAGAGAATACCCTTAAGGGGAACAAAATTCTAAATTGTACCGTTCATTCTGGATTATAATATGAATACATGTATATATAGCTATGTAGCTGTGATGGTACACTACATCGCTCACAGGATATTCTCTTGGATTGTTTTAGCTATAGAGGACTGACTAACATATTTTTTGGGCAGTAATCCATCATTTATAATTGGATTGAATGGTATTGACTATTAGAGAAAAAATCCAACAAAGCATCGTTGAAATGAACAAATTTAGTTCTCATGATCATGTGGCTGAAGCACTATGCTAAATCTCATTATGTTCTCTAAAGACAGATCATAATTATACAGTACAAGTTTCATCAACTCAGCCAATATGCATATAATTTATTCCATATACTATATCCTAAAGCGTCTCATCAGCCCTCTGGGTAAATGGAAACAAGTTGCTTCATACTCTAATAGTAATGAACCCTTTTCTCTCCTGCTATAATTCTCTTAGGACTAAGCAAGCAAACAAATAACAGCAATGTCATATTCAATGCCAAGTCCCATATGATAGTCCCATGTGCATGTAGCATGCGATAAGTACATGCATCCCCAATAGTTGGAATGTGTTCTAAATCTGGGGTTAGCTGGCTGCCCATGTGAAGTGAGTTGTGATGAGCTGTTATAATTTCACATCATCTATCATCTGAACTTTGTATCCTGGAACAATCATGGTAGTGCTCTGATGGCATGAGGCAATTACCCTTTTACAGATGATTATGGGAGGCCAGGTCAGTGAGACTTAATTTGATTTAATTCATGTAAAATAGCTCAATTTCAATACTACGGTCACCTACTACTAGTCCTTGCATGGCACTAGTTTAATACAGTCCAAAATGGTCTCTTAGGGGAGAACCTAAAGGTACCGACATGCATGTTTTTCACGAAGAGAGGACTTACCAGGAGTCACAACCTTTAGGTGTCCATTACAAGATTGCCAAGCATTGCCAGCAGGACTATTTGGCAGGTTTACAATAGATGGTGGAACCCCTTGCCACTTCGTTGATTAGATCTTGAGAGAGGACTGCTGTGAATTTGTATGGTGGATAAAGAGATGCAGATGAGATCAAAGGTCATTTAAGTGCAGAACATTAACAAGATGTAGTTGTGACCGAGACAGGAGAAATAGGCTCCACTTCTGACAGAACAAATGCTATTGTGGTTCTACAGACTGAGCCTATTTACAGAGGCCAAATGTAAATAGGCCAAGAATGCTGCATATTTGTAATCATCATGTAAGAATTGCAGGTGTTAGTGCTTAGTATGTCCATACACAGTTTATGCATATTGAGTAGTATGCATGAATTCATCCATAACATCTAGTAGATACAGGCCTGAGTCCCACAACCTAAGATAAATGTTTGTTTAAACTCTGATGACATCAACCCTCAATAGAATTATTCTCAGCTACAAATAAATGTCTACAATCTATTCAGGTAGGCCGTGACTATTGACAGTTTGAACTGTCAATAACAGAATAAGATTCCCTTATTGACAGTTCGAACTGTCAATAAGGGAAAAGGATTCTCTTATTGACAGTTCCAAAAAGGAACTGTCAATAAGAGAAAATTAATCTGTTATTGCCAGTGTGAACTGTCAATAAGAGAATCATATCCTGGTATTGACAGTTCGAACTGTCAATAAGGGAATTTTATTCTGTAATCGACAGTTGGAACTGTCAATAAGAAGATTGATTTCTACTATTGACAGTTCAAACTGTCAATAGCTCCGGCCCACCTTGATCTAGCTATTGACAGTTCAAACTGTCAATAGTGGAAAGATTTCCTCTTATTGACAGTTCAAACTGTCAATAGTGGGATATTTCTCACTCTGCTAAAGAGACCGCTACTCCCCGCTGCCCGACGGCAGATCGAGTGGGGAGTACGGTCACAAGTACGAGTGTGGGATATTTCTCTCTTATTGACAATTCAAACTGTCAATAGTGATAAATGATACTGTTATTGACAGTTCTTCAGCGAACTGTCAATAGTGGGAATTTCTTCTCTTATTGACAGTTCCTTACCATTACTGCCACAAACCTGAGAACGGTTTTGATGGAGAAATCGATGGGAAAAATCAATTTTGATGGAAAAATCGATTTCGATGGAAAAAAAATCGATTTTGATGGGGGGAAAAAAATTTCGATTTTGAGGGGAAAATCGATTTTGAGGAAAAAATCGATCTTGATGGAAAAATCGATTTTTATGAGAAAAAAAATTGATTTTTTCTGCAAAACCGATTCTTAGTGCAAAACCTATTTTGGCTGCAAAACCGATTTTGCGTGCAAAACCGAATTTTGGTACAAAACCGATTTGGAGGGCAAAACGGACTGTGTGGGCAAAATCACTTTTGGCAACAAAGATAACACTTTTGGTGAAAAAAAACTTTTGGCGAAAAAATACTTTTGGTGAAAAAAACTATTTTGCCACAAAAAAAACACTTTTTTGACTGTTATGTCAGTGGGAACTGTCAATAAGGCAGAAATATTCCACTATTGACAGTTCGCATTAGGGACTGTCAATAACCAGAATAATTTCCACTGTTGACAGTGTGAACTGTCAATAGTGGAAATATTTTCCACTATTGACAGTTCGAACTGTCAATAGCCGTTTTGATTCAGGCCTAGGATATTAATGCGAATGGAATATTGTTAAAGTGGCATGAGTTTTTTATGAGAAAGGGACGAGTCATCAGATCTAAAAATTACATTTTATGAGAGGCAGACAATAAGCAATTCAAGGGAGTGGTGTGTGTAAATAAGCTATCCCACACTATATGTGGCTACTTTTAATCAATATTCCATCTAAATTTTGATCAATAGAATTTTAGATACTCTCTTAGCCTTATGTTACTTAGTCATGTCCTACAGTGCCCTGGGGAGTACACAGGTGGAGCAGGGGCCGTCATGCACACTGATTTTAATGAGCATCTAATAGAACACGTCTCCCAGTCTGCTGTCTGAAGGATCTACACCTAATCTGGATGATTGAGTTGGAATGAAGCTCTACCTCCCATGCATACGCAGAGAGATTTAGAGGAAAACTTTGTAAATGGAACTTGTAGAGCAAGTAATAGATTTAGTTTACAACACAAGGCAGTAAACTTAGATTTGTTATTTTCATTTCTGCTCTTAAGTATTGCCCCTTTGGGAGCATGGGTACTATTGTGTGCACATAATAAGTATAATAGTATTAATAGTAATAATAGTATTAATTTCAATCATTGTGTATCTACAATATAGGATGGACATACTCTTATACTTAACAGTGGTAGACACTAGTGCCCAAAATAATATAAGATGTGTTATAATATAAGATGTGTTAGTTATGTTCTACAAGTCACAGGTAATGGCTCCCGTTCTGGTCTTATTGTTTACCTATGCTTATTGTGCTGTTCAAATGATTATGGGCATTAACTTTCTTATACATTATTATATATATGGCACTACTACCAAACTATACTAGACAACATAGATCCAAGCTCTCGGTATGGACATTGTGTAAACTAGTTTCCAGCAGCAGCCCACCCCCCCCCCTAAATACTACCCCCCCCCCCCCATTGCCCCAGATACAACATATGCTGGCTGCACCTGATAAAAGGCACCTCTGGGAGATGAGTACTTCATAACCGTGCCACCAGGGGCGCGGTAAGCTGCTCCTACGGACTCAACTGCGACTTGACAGGGTAGGGGATGAATTGATACAGGAGTCCTCCCTTGGACCTCTCCATACCTAACATCTCACTATGTGCCTTTTAGTTAGTCCTGGTTTACAGAGTTTTATCTACCCTTCTGTTTAATGGCCTTCTCTAGATGCAATGTTTCTATTTGTGCCCCCTCCCCATCTGTGATGCACCGGTTACATTTCTTTCATGGCCACTGGTGCTACTGTTGATGCCTTAATTCTGCTTCCAATACTATTTGTCTCTGTTACCCTGCCGGTGTGCGGTATCTAGGCCCTGAGGAAGATAGGCCCCCTGACGTTCAGCCACCTGATGTTCAGCCCCCTGAGCTTCAGCCCTCCGGATGTTTGGCTCCCTGATTATAGGCCCTCCTGATCTTAAGCCCTCCTGAAGATAGGCCATGTCTCCAACATTCATATTAAAACAAACAACCACCAAAAGCAGGTTATGTATAGATGAAAGAGAAACCTACTTTTGAAACATCCAATTACCCACCACCCGCCCAGGTTATGAAACCAACAAGTTTTGGTATATTTTTAGCTATTCAAACACCCAATAACCCAACGTCTGGTTTGATTATGAAACCTGACCATATGCCTATCAAACACCCGAACATGTTGGATGTTGGGTAGGTG
This sequence comes from Harmothoe impar, assembly GCA_947462335.1. NCBI lineage: Eukaryota > Metazoa > Annelida > Polychaeta > Phyllodocida > Polynoidae > Harmothoe > Harmothoe impar. The sequence goes on along the minus strand of OX381716.1, from coordinate 33,425,476 downwards.
TTTGGGTGTTGGGTGTTCTGGCATTGAATAGGATGTTCAGGTATTGGGTGTTCGTATGTTGGGTAGATGTTCGGGTGTTCGGGTGTTGGGCAGGTGTTGGGTAAGTGATCGGGGGTTGGCGGGTTGGGTGTTGGGTAGGTGTTCGGGTGTTGGCTAGTCGGGTGTTGGGTATGTGCTCAGATGTTGGATAGGTGTTCGGGTGCTAGGTGGTTGGGTGTTGGGTATGTGCTCTGATGTTGGATATGCGTTTGGGTGTTGGGTATAATATTATATATGTTACTATAACCTGCCTTAGTCATTGAATTGTTGGACGATAGGTGCTTGGTTGTTTGAATGGTATATATCTAGTCACAACCTGCTCAAAAATGGCCCATATTCCGGGGGGCCTAAAATCAGGGTGCCAATCATCATGTGGCCGAAATTCCACACGGCCTATCATCAGGATGCCAAACTTCCTCAGGGCCTAGGATACTAGTACCATAATGTTCCCCATGCATGGAAGAGTGGACTGCAACCATAATTATTATGAAACAACTTTCAATCAATAAGTATAGGCCTAGTGGTCGCTTCTAATACTAGCCTGCCAACTAGGCTTTGATGCAGTACACTTTCACCCCTGACTTTAGGACCTATCCCAAGAGACACAGTGGTCAAGGTCAGGTTGACCTTTACATTGTTCAACATTACCCAATGGGAATATGAGAAGGCTGTTGTGCATGTTAACACTTACTGAGACCCATACTTTTGGGAAGATCACAGACCTTATATAATTTATCAATAGCTTCAAGTTGGATAATCATCGATAAGCAGAGAGATGATTCATAAATCTATAGAACTTGAACAATTACTGACACTAAGTTACAACAAGTTTACCTTTCCACAATTCTAATCACATTAGATACATTTTGAAATATTTCTAGAATTTGGTGCCAGCAAAGCAAATATCTCATATCTAAGTATCCCTGGGGTATGTACCGTTCATTTAATGTAGGACTAGAGAAAATATTAGATCTCAGGCAGCCTAATCCCGCTAATAGCCACATTTACAAATCAAAATCATTTTGGTTAAGCATATCCTAGTGGATATCTAAGGTTTATATTTAAATTGCATCACCACATTGATAGTGGAGATCTCAAAAATTGTAAAAAGATTGTATGGAATCATCAACAACATCTATTTCAACTTTCAGTAAATAACGTTCGTTCACTTTTGTTTTTCTGGATTCTATACATAATGCTGTTGAATAGTACTATGTTGGATATCCATGGAAGAATACTGAGCATTTTGTCATGGGAATTAGTCCGGTTGTTACTACTATAATTAGAAGGACAGAAGGCGTACAGCCTTGTCATTTTAGTTACACTGCAGTCTTTGGTGAAACACTGGAGGTGACCTACATGTAGGTGAGCAGGCCCTAGTTGTTGGACTAGTCTGAATAATTCAGCACAATCTGGTGTTACTCCAGACTCTTACAACCACTGATTAACAAATCCAATCACAGCCTCCCTGCTACCCTCTTGGTGGTTACTTTAATGTCCCTAGCTTTCCATAGCTCTGTATACTCAGGATACAATGGCATTTTGTTTGCACATCAGATTGAGTTTCATAATTATACTTTATTGCTTGTCACAAAACATTAAATGATAATAAGCGATATCATTTTATGGCTCATATAAGGCTGTGTCTCACGAATATGGGCCAATGTCTATGAGATAAATACGGATGATCAGCAAAAGATAACAGAAAATGCCAGGACGATTTCAGACATAGAAAATGATGGAGTAATTTTGAATGAATCCCAGGAGAATGCCCCACTTCCTGTATCAGGTCAAATCGAGGCCAAAACTGTCAAAATTGACAGCTTGCAAATGTCAAGCTTTGAAGAAAGCATAATCAAGAAAATCTCACTCCTGTTGGATGCCCAACAGGAGAATGCAAATTGTAGAATGGAACGCATTGAGAATGACATAACTGAATGTCGCAAGACCATAGACAACGTGAGGGAGGACTACACTACAGCTACAACTGTCAGTGGGAAAATCAGAGAGGATTTAGACAGAGTGGAATCTGATGTGAATTTGGAAACTCTACAACTTAGGATGAGGATGACTACCATAGAGACCACTGAGGCTGACAGGCATACCCTGTACCTTGATATGTTTGAAAAGTTAGAAAAAAAGTTTTCAGAAATGATAGAGTCAACAGAACAGAAAGTTACTGGCATGGTCCTGAAGCAGGAAGGAGATCTGGACAAACACAAGAGTGAAACCCATGGACAGTTCATTGGGCTGGAAAACAAAACTATGGATAAAATCGAAGAGGTCAGAAGTATTGCCCTTGGTATAGGCCAAAAAATTGAGAAGGACATGGAGGTACAAAGGATAAAATTTGAAAAGGCCCTGGCAGATGCTTGCGCAGCTCGCGCCTCAGGTGAAGAAGTCCAGATTCCTACTTTAGAAGGCAGAACTTATGCACAAACTGTAAGCTCCCTCAGAACGGAGGTAGTTTCTACATTAAGAACTGTCAAACACTGCGGTCCAGCACAAGATAGAAACTTGGTGGTCACAGGCTTCACCACTGACCAGACTGATGACCTAAAGGAGGTCCTAGGCGCACTGTGTGGCCATCTTGGAGTGAAATACAACTACCATGAAGATTTTCATGGATTGATCAGGCTTTGTAAGCCTGAGACTTTAAAACCCGGCCAAAATCCCACGAAAAGAAAGGCACCAATATTAATTCAGTGTACTCATTTTGCTATCAGGACTGCAATGACATCTCGTAGGTGGAAGCTACAAAAGGAGGAAGCCACTAGGGGCTACTGGCTAATGTCAGACGAGTCAAAAGATCTGAGGGACAGGAAATTTAAAGCAAGACAGATAGTCAAGGCCCTAATGAAAGATGGCAAGTCAGCCAAATGTGAAAAAGACCTTGTGACTATTGAAGGACGGAGGTTCCCCTATAGTCAGATAGAGCAAATACCGGAGGAACTGAGAGGCGGAGTAGACTTGAGTAGCCTAGCTGAAGCTGAGGGTTCAGATACCAATACCCCTGACGGTTCTCAATTGCAGCGCCCCAGAGGGCGAGGAAAAAAAGTGGGGAGCAAGAAAAAAGAGTATGCTCAAAACAATGACGAGGTACATATAAAGGAGTCGAAATTTGGACTTCTTTATCAGGGCAGAAATGCATTCTTGTCAAATTTCTACCCCTGTACTTTTAAATTTTCACATGAGGGTGAGGAAAGGGAATACTCGTCTGTGGAACAGGGATATTATCATATTCAACTACTAGTACTTGAGCGACCCGATGACGCGGCCCGAATACTCTCGATGAATGATGCCAGTCAGATAAAGAGAGAATGTAACAAGCTGAAACTTGTAAAGTCTGACTACTTCAAAGGTATTGAGGTAGACTTGATGAAGAACCTAGTACGTGCCAAATTCACCCAAAACCCTGATTTGGGTGATAAGTTAAAAGATACGGGAATCGACACCAAATTGGTCGAGGCTACCCGAAGCCGCCTATGGGCTTCCGGTTGGCCATGGGACGATGACCGGTATGAGTCTGAGCAACAAATGCCGGGTAACAACATTCACGGCTTCATTCTGATGGGAATTAGGGCGGAATTGTTGAGCTAAAAGGTTGAGCAACCAGTTTCATGTAATATACGTTACAAGCATTTGATTTGTCCGCCTATTCAGATGTTGTCAACCAAACATGAGCGTGGATCACATTGTTGTTATGATTGAGATCTTGTCAGTGACACGACGATTTTGTGAATACACATACTGTACTAAAATGATTGTACTTGGGCATCGTTCTATGGTTGCGATTATGAAAGCGACCCAGTTTTATTGCACTCTTTCTGCCTCAAGTATACATGTATGTAATTTTCGATTGAACTTTCTGCTCTCTTGGTATCGAACCTCGTGGAATGCACACACTGTGATAAAATTAAAATACCAATTCTTGTCCGTGGGTAATAACTAACTAATTGCGTAGGGGTTACCTTAAAAACACTGATCATATTAAGTGACTCCGTAACTAGATTTACCTGAAACCTCTCATTACTAATTGATTTATTGTTTATTTTATAGTACTGAACCAACGTGAAGATGCCTATCAGGGTACTCATTGCTGGAGACTCGAGAGCCAAGGGATTAGGCCCGGCTGTGCAGAACTTCCTAAACTCTCCCCAGGAATATCAGGTCGAAGACATAGGTGAGAACAGTTCCAAAATCGCCAAAATTAAACTGGACGTGCTAAAGAAACTTAGGAAGGAAAAGGATAGTATTTTGGGAAACTTTGAGGCTGTAGTCTTCATTGCGGGGTTGTGTGATATTACAAAGCTAGTTCACATCAATGATAAAGGGAAGGTGTTCTTTGCTCATGAAAGTGCTCCAGCATGTAGGGCTATAGTATCTGTCAGGCTGAGCCAAATGACATTGGAAATCAAGAGGGAATTCCCAAGTGTGAAATTGATACTCAGCACTATCTATGGGATGAGTTTGGAAATCAAGAACGGAGAACCTCCTTGTGACGGATCACAGCAAATGTTGGACCAGAGTATAAAGGCCCTATTGGGGGATGTGGTGTTTATAAATGCCCTAAATGGAGTCAAGACCTGTAGACTACACTATCTCTTTCACAACAACAGATGGAACAAGGGCAAGAAGGGACGGAAGGTTGGCAAAGCTGCAAGGTTTGTTGGAACCTATGGCCCTAAGAAAATGAGGGATGGCTGCCATCCTAATGAGATTTATAGGCTCAGGGTGGCGGATATCATTGCTGCCGCTGTGAGAAAGAACCTCCCAGTCGAAATCCCGCAGATCGAAGCACCACTCGATGATGACCATAGTGATGATGAGACTGGGCTCTCTGATGAGGAAAATGATGATGACACCAAAAAACTCATAAGAGAGATGATGTCGGTCGCCTTGGATTAGATTTTGATTTCTGGTCTTGGACTTGTCTGCCACCGCCGCAACTGTTGTCTATTGGTTTGTTGGCTGACTAATAAATGCTCTTCCTTCCTGACAGGATATTTTTTCTCATTTTATATAAGGCCTATAATTTACAGAGTAGCAAAGTGTGGAGCCAGATGATTATTGATGACTGAGGATCTCGAGGGTGGACTGTAATGCCACGGCAAATGCAGAATAATCAGTAAGTCCAGCAAAGGCCCTATAAATGAATGAAAATCCAGAATTAGCCAAAAATATTTTTAAAATATCATATAAAATTGAGTAGAATTTTTTTGGGCCTATTCAAAATTGAAACAAAAATTAGAACTAAATGCATTGGAACGCTGAGTCATGGTCTAGAATATATCACAACCAATTAATTCCTTAATCTGCTAAATTAAATGGATCAATGACTATGATATAAAATAAAAGATAGGAATTATTCACAAAGTATTTAATAAAAACCGCTGTGTGCCCTGTTGTTAATCAACCTTCCTTGCAGAGAGATCAGTGAGTGACTACATCTCTAAATTCATCGACGACATAGTTCTGCGGATATAGCTGAGCATAGAATGCATGCTGTTGAGTCAGCACCGGTTATCAAATCAAAGTTAAAAAGGGCTAGTTAAATAACTCGTCCTGATTTTGTCAAGTAAATGTTTTGGGTTGTAAACTTATAAGATCTAAAAATTATGAATATGCAGCGTAGACGTGATGATGTATGGGTTACCGGTAATAATGATAATTGTTGGAATGACATGTACAGTGTTATCTGTGTAACTAATATATTCATTTGTATGGATGCTGCATGGCACTGCTGACCGATTGTATCGCATTTCAAATTGGTTCATGTTACATGCTCTGCGCAAGGATTTCTTGTAGTCTGAGAAGGCATGAAGGTGGAATTTGTGCCCAAATCCTGTATAAATATTGAAAACACAGAATGGTCTTTGTGTATCTGTGTGTGTATCTGTGTGTTGGTTGCGTATGGGTGGCAGTATCAGTTAGGTTAATATATGTGTGTGTACAATGCACACGCTGATGTCATATACATACATACATACATATGTGTTGTCATGGCTGCTTTGTTATTATGTTATGTTGTTGTTCTTCTTATTATATTCATGAAATGTAAATATGTTTATGAGTCGATTTGAAGTGTATGTACTAAGTATATGCAGTTGAACTTATTTGACTTGATTGATGGGAAACAGGTTGAGAGCCTAATGTATAAGCTGTTATCATCTCAGCTATGCAGGGATTCATGACTCCTATTTATTTGTACATTATTATTTGTTTTAACTGTGATCACAGATCAGGTCAGAAGTCTGTGTAAATACGGTATTCTTTTTCTTCCTTCTTATTTATTTTTAGAATCATGATCACTGCGGTTCTTGGGGCCTCATAACCCGTTTTTTGTTGTTGTTGTTTTTTTGGGTTTTTTTGCAAACTGTTGAAATGATTTTGTACTAAACGTGTAATATCACCCGTTAAGGGGACCCTAGTAGTGTGGAGCGTGTGTTCTTTACAGATACATCTCTGCACCCAGGGCGGTACTCTCCTAGTTTGACCCCTATAGTACATTAGGTTGGATAATCTATAGGGGTCCATCAGGCCCCCAAGTTAAATTAACTAGGGGGTCATTTTTTTGTCTCTTTGTGTTTATTGTTCCTATCTTTTTTGTCGGAAAATGTCAACTACATTGGTAAAAGATTTTATGGATATGAAGGGTTTCAAGGTGGTGCATCTCAATACTAGGAGCATGTTTGACAAAAAAGATGAAATTTTTAGGAAGTTGTCGGGTACTGATGTGGTAACAATGTCTGAGACTTGGTTACATGCTGAGATTGATAGTGATTTAGTACAGTGGAGTGGAATGAGAATGTTTAGACAGGATAGAAGTACCAAAAAGAAGGGTGGAGGCCTAGTTGTTTATTTAAGACATGAACTAGAGCCAGTGACTAAAGAAGTCCCTGGTTTGAGCATATGTAGTAATGATATTGAATGTTTTGTCTTAGACATAACGGTTCCGAATCACCGGGTGATGAGATTAGTTACTGTATACAGACCACCGAAGGGAAAAATGTCTAACTTTTTAAATCATATTGAAGCTGTCTATAAGACTATAACTCAAGATAATGTTGAACTGTGGTGTTTGGGTGATGTGAATATAAACACATTATCAGAGAAGGCTGCGGCTACTATATGCTTGACTGACCTGTGTAAGTTTTATGGTCTGCATAAATTGATTCATCAATGTACCAGGCCATACAAACAACGAATAGCTTGCCTTGACAACATTATGACTACTTATGATTATGACAAAACATCTGGTGTATTGAACTTGCTTGTGAGTGACCACCTACCGGTATACTGTGTAAAGAATTTACAGCCTAGTATAGTGACGGAAAAGGTCATCACCACCAGATCGTATCGTAACTTTGATGAGCAAATGTTTCTGGAGTGGATTGATCAAGCTGACTGGTCAGATTTTTATGAACTATCGGATCCTAGTGAGGCTTGGAGTTTTATACAGGACCACATAGAATGTTATCTAGATGGAAGATGCCCCTTGACTACTAAAACAGTTAGAGACATGGGTAATAAATGGATGACTTGTGACATTAGGAGTTTGATACTAGAACGTGAGGAAAATGTTGAACTATTCCTTCGTACTAATAATGACTCTTATCTGAACAAAGCTCGGAAATTGCGACGTAGAATTAATCTTAGTTGTAAATACGCCAAAGCTGACTATGTAAAGGTAGAGCTGGAAAATAACAAGGACGATCCGAAGAGGTTCTGGCGTGTCATAAATTCTGTTGTTAAACCTGAAGGTGAGGTCTTTCCTCCAATGATAATTGGTCATGATGGCGAGGTAAAGAGCAACCAGCAGTCGGTAGATTACATTAATGAGTATTTTGCTGGCATAGGTCAGGTACTAAATGACAACCTGACACATGATGGTCTGCCGCCGAGAGTAGTGAACTTAAACCCTGTGGAAACTGTTTTTGGCAAGATTGAGGTCAGCGAGGAGTCGGTTGCATACCTAGTGAATGATATCAACGTGCATAAAACCTCTGGTATAGAGAATATCAGGTGTGATGTTTTGAAAATGGCTCTAAAGCACCTACTTCCTCAGCTGACTTGGTTATATCAGCTAAGTTTCAATAGTGGAATTTTTCCAACCATTTGGAAAACTGCTAGAGTAAGCCCCATCCCAAAACCTGGTAATGAACGACTAGTCTCTAACTGGCGTCCGATCTCCTTGTTGTCTGTGCCATCTAAGCTAGCCGAGAAGTTAATGCATTGTCACCTTACTGACATTGTAGAAAAGCTGAATTTTCTAACTGATAGGCAGTTTGGATATAGACAGGGTAAGGGAACGGGCGACGCTATTTTCACTTTTGTGAATGATCTTTACGATAATGTGGACAGAAGCCATGTGACTGCAGCTTGTTTTCTTGATCTGAAAAAAGCCTTTGACAGTGTCTCACATGATTACTTATTAGAAATTGTTTCGAAATTGGGTTTGCATGATACCACAGTCAAGTGGTTATCCAGCTACTTAACTGATAGAAAACAGTATACAAAGATTGGTGGTTTTACATCTAGTGTCCTGCCTGTAGCGTTTGGTGTGCCCCAAGGATCAGTGCTGGGGCCGTTGCTCTTTATCATGTATGTGAATGACATTTCCAAAGTCATTAAGAATTGTAAATTCTTGATGTACGCCGACGATTTGGTGTTTTACACCTCAAATAATAAACATGAGTTAGCACATGAGAGACTTCAAGCTGATCTGACCAATGTATACCAGTGGTGTAGGGATAAAAGGTTGACGGTAAACATGGATAAAACAAAAACTATGTGGTTTGGCTCTAGCCGCAAACTGCCTAAATTAAAATTAAATAAATTCAATATGAATGGTAAACTTTTGGAAACAGTCTGTGAATATAGATACTTAGGCGTCACTCTGGACTCATTTTTGAGTATGGAGCAGGCTGTCAAGGATGTAGTACAAAAGGTGAATTGTCGGTTATTCAGGTTTGCCAAACTTAGATGCTTGTTAACATTAAGAGCTGCCCTTCTTGTATACAGCAGTATGATTATGAGTTTATTTGATTATTGTAGCTTTATTTATAGTGGATGCAATGATACACATCTTCCAAAGCTACAACGGATGCAAAATAGGGGACTCCGCATCTGCTACAGGTGTAATCGCGAATATCTGAATGAATCTGAATTACATGAGAAGTCAAAACTGCCAATGCTGGAACGGAGAAGAGATGAGATGCTGCTGACTGTCATGTATAAATACTCATGGGTAGAAGGGATGTTGGATGCCAGGCGCGGAGATCGTGTCACACGCAGTAATAACAAGATCAAGTTCGCTGTGAAACGACCAAAACTACAGGGGTATAAAAAATCCCCTTTATATAGAGGCAGTCAACTGTGGAACCTACTGGGAGAGTGGTTTCAGAAGTCGGAAACCAAGGATAAATTTAAATTGAGAATTAAGGGATTAGAAAATCTACATGTGTTGAACGAACATTCACTCCCTGAAAATTCCTTTGTGGATGAAGATAGCCTAGTCTTCAGTGACTGTAGTGATAACATTTCATGGTCGGGGTCTGAGCGTGACCCTGAATATGTGGATTGAATTGTTGCCTGGATTGCTTACATGTGTTGGTGCTGGGTCCGGCAAGGCGCAGTCTTGGAAAACATGGGGAAGATGCTATGCGACATCATATATTGGGAGGCTGATAGTTTGTGGTCACCTAATGGATGTATGCATCAGTCCCTTCCCCATGATATGCATTTATGACAAGGGAGATGGCTAGTTCAGCATCACCTGCAGTCATTGCTTATGGGGGAGACTGCTGGATCAGGGTCACCCCTGGGTGGTTCTTATTCACTCGTTGTGTCTCTGTGTGAGGGACACTGCACTTATGCCTGTATCTGTTTGTACATACTGTAATATCCTGCATATGATTATCACATTGTGTGGAAAAACATCATTGAAAACATTGGGAGGATACTATGCGTCATCATATATTGGGAGACTGATAGTTTGTGGTCACCTAATGGATGTATGCATCAGTCCCTTCCCCCTGATATGCAGTTATGACAAGGGAGATGGCTAGTTCAGCATCACCTGCAGTCATTATTAATTTTTATTTTTAGCAATGCGTCTAAAGGCTTGGCCTCTGGTTGGATACTGTAAGAGAAAGTGCCACATAGATCTGATATGTTGTTGTTGCTGTATTGTCCAATTGTGACTCCTTTACTAGTACTTGGAGTTGTAAAGTCTCATGCTACTTGCTCTCATGATGTACCACCTTGAACCGATATAGACTGACATGATAGGGCTTACTTATCTGAATGTTAACATACTATGTAGGGAGAATTACGTACTGATTCTCATTTATTTTTTCGGCTATACCAACTCTTCTTGGCTTGTTATCCTTTGTCTGTTTGTCACATAGCCATGTACATCTGTCTCGTCTTGTGTTACCATCTTTTCATACACATTATTACATATCACACATTTTTGTCACCAAAACTTTGTATTAACAAATGTGTACATGGTTGAATTGATATTGATGGGATATTTTTTTATACTTATTGACTTCGCTTATCCACTTTTTGTACATTGTGAGAAGATCAATAAAAATATTTTCAAAACTTGACCGGGTGCAATCTATGACCAAGTGCAATCTGTGACTGTCTTGAAAGAAAACGGTTTATTCAAGGCAGATGTAGATACAAATTGAAATAAAATAAGTGATTTAAAGTCTTAAAACACCCATAAACATTTTCCACCATTTTATCTCTTTATCTTCCCTAGATAAACCTTTTTTTTCAAGCCGGTTATAGATTGCACCCAGTCATAGATTGCGCCCGGTCATAGATTGCACCCGGTCATAGACAACAACAATGGCCCGATCTCATGAGACACAGCCATAATTGAAACAGATGGGATATCAAGCACATGTTATGTGTAGTATGATCTTGACCTTATCATTATTTGCAGAGCTGTTGCGTCCCCTGTTCGGGCCTGCCTTTCCAAAATAAATTCATTTGTCTAGAGTGGTGAAAGTGTGTAGAGCTATTGGCTATATAGTTTCTTTGCCAATTTCAGGAAGTGTATAACGAAAAACACTCACACAACACTTTTGGGCATCGCTGAATATAGCGAGCTACACTAGTTAGCCTAAACCAGCTATCATTGTCACCCTATTGATGGGTGTTACGGAATGCACTGGGCGACCATACTGAGAAATAAGATGACTGAATGAACAGGGGATTAGGACACTAGTGAATCTGTTCTGGAATATCTTTTTACGTCAGTGGAATCTGTTATCATTAAACTTTGCTTGTGGTTGACCAGTGCCATAGGCTTCCCAAGATAAGGCAGATCAACTAGCTTAGTATCATTTCTGAAGTGAGCCCAATTGTACATGATATGCAGTACTCCATGATTACACTGATAAATAACAAAGATAAATGTCTTACAAACCAGGGAGAATGGCCAAGACATTCAAGAACTCAGTAGGGTACTATATAAAATAGCCTATATATAGTGGTATACAGTAACCATCAGTGCCAGGTTTAAATCATAGATGCTGTGCTTGGAGAGTGCTCTTTATATGCTGGGACCAGACCAATAAAACAGGTTTATTAGGGTGCAGCTTAGGTGGCCTCATATTATGGTAGGTTTCACAGACATTTATGGGGATTAAGAGGCCATGGTTACACAGACAAGGAGAAGAAATAGACGGTCAGTGATGCACCACCAGACATAAAGTCAACAGGAAATTAGAGGCGCCATGACATGAACTTGTTTTGTAGCTAGTACAGCCACAAATTACTGTTTTTACTGAAGGGAAGACAGGTGTTCGGATACTGTATAGTAGGTAAGTGTCCCCTGCATAATGATGGACCTCACTAATGTTAGAGGTATATTTATGCAGAAACTTGTGAGGAACTGGACTCTCTCCTACCATCTGAAAAATCATTAGTTAGCACTATGAAGCTCATAAACAAAAGTTTAATCTGAATATGATATACTGCTGGTACAGCTATCATTTTTAGCAGGTCAAGGGGTGTCCATACGTCCTCCCTGGTGGCGATGCTGTGGTGAATTCCCTCGTGCTTGGCCTCCTTTCAAGTCTATAATAAGCTCAGAATTGCCTTTCGGGTCTAATAATGAACAAGTGACTAGGACCTAGTGGCCTCCATACATTTAAGGATAACGGAACCCATCAAGATGATTAATCTTCTTTACCCCACTGAAACGCCAAGCATGGCTGGTCTCAGCCCAGGAGGGCAGCCTTGATGTGCCTTTCATAGGGAAACCATAGCAGCTTTAATTAAGGTCACTTCATTAATGTCAATTCATGTCAGAGTAGGGGTAGTTCTTTGTGTGACACCTCTCCTTTGGCCCGCGTGTGTGTTTATCCTTTAGCGATTGCTCCTGGTGAATACTGAAAGATGAGCAGGGTGCAGAGAATTTGTTTATTATGTCTTTCTTTATGAGGCAAATGCCATCTATAATTTCATGTCATAGCATGGAATCCTAGGGAAATACAAAGAATCAAACATTTTAGGTTTATATAGCTGTTGCAAGAGATGGTTGTGGTTTACAGACCTATTGTAATTAGTGCCACAGAATGGCAGCTGTTGATACCGGTACACGGATCAGGATAGTATGGAGTAGTAACATCATTGATGACAGTACTTAACATTTACCTCCTACTCCTCTGCCTGTTGTGGTGCTGTTGACCCCTTACTCACTGCTGTGGTCTGGTTTGTTCAGCGTCTGTGACCACAGGGCTCTTTGATATGTGATATGTGTGATGGTGGGATTTAGTAACCTGGGTCTCAAAGAGCTAATTCATCTCTGACACGGCACTAAAGCGGGCACTAAAGCGGGCATTTCCACAATTAGTCTAACTGTCATGTCTTAGTTACCAATGTTGTAAAGTTAAATGATATTGTATTATCAAAATAGTGTTGAATCACCACTGGTCCATAATGGTGGATGTCCTCTCTTGAAGACCACATCCGGAGGTTTTTAATTGGCAATTTCGCTATTGTAATCAGGTACCTAGGTATGTTAACTGAATTCCTATCTAAAGGTAACTCCTGTAGAGCTATATTTATTCATTTATTACTTGGTTTAGTTGGGGGCCAATCCATGAGACCTCATATCCTAAATATCAGTGATTGTGCTGTCCCCAGTGAGAAGCACATGAACTACAGCCCAAATACCCAATGTGATCTCATATTGGGTGACAACCAACCCAATGGGGAGGCCACCCCATATATTTTCTATAGAAACTACATGCATGTGCAAAAATCACTTCAAACCTGGTATTCTTATTACAAGAGGTAAATCAACAAACTAGCACTAATTTGATGAGAAACCCCTCCTAATCCCTATCTATAAAGGGCCCCAGAAAGTACCCTTTCCCTTGGAATCATGGTCACACATGCTAGCCAAAACTGTGGGAGTGGCCCCCCTGGGCCCCTGCAGTGGTCAGTCTGCCTGAAGCACTTACCTCCCACTGGCCATCCCTCCCTCTCCCACCCAATCACTGAGCACTGGCCCTGATCACTCACCATACTTCAATACAGAGTGTAACAACGGGCAATCCATTGGGTAGTTAACCCTTTCCCTGCTGGCCTTGAAAAACGTCATTTGGGACTTAACCACCGGCCCTATGCCATAGGAATATGCAACTTTGCAAGTATATGCTCCTTGGGATAGTGCCTAAGGAGTGAAATAAGTTGTATTGGAGACATAATTTACATCTGTCTGACAAGGGGAAGTAGTATTCATGCTAAATACTTTGGGATTGATTCAAAAATTCCTATTCTTTGTTCCATAGCAGGAGTTGAAACTTAGTGGTATTGCTGCCCTAGGGTAGCAATTTTGCTGCCCTAGGGCAGCAGCGGTTTTTCAGGGGTATTTTAGATACACTCTCTCTCACACATGTACTTAGCAACGGCCTCTCACAGCAGACCATGTACAGCAGTGCCCCCTTGTGCAAAGTGAGGAAAGCACACATTGACCAATTCAGTATTTGGAGGGATTTACTATTTTTGCTAAAAACACCACTTTATTCACATATTTATGTGACATATACTAAAAGATTATTCAAAACAGTATGTCTGCAGTGGTATATTCTGGTTTTCTCATATTATTCAAAACCTCCGGATGTGGTCTTCAATGGCAAATTGTCATTTCCTCCTTGTTGATATTTATTCTACCCTTTTAACGCATTATGTCCACATCAAATTGCCCACACCATCCAGTGAATTATGTTAGGCCTAGGCAGATTGTTAACATTATTCTCTTGCTTTGCCACCAGCAGATTTAGCCTGTGGACAGCTGGTCTGCCTATGTATAAACACATTTCGTCCAAGGGGGCTAGCTGGGCTCAGGCTGAGTGGAAACAAAGTTTAATTATACACATCAATCTTGGCACACTGCCAGCTGCCGTTCACTTTCCTCGTGGGGTCAGAGGGCTGAACTTTGCTAAAACATACCTTTTTCTTTTTAAACAATAGGCTGCGTAGTAGACATGACACCCAGTGATATTATGTTTATTTTTCTGGAACAATAAGTGATCACCTTATGGAAGGACACATCTGCATGAGATAGACATCCCCCTATAGTGTGCTCCTCTACATGGGGGAATAGAACTGTGCTGCAGCTGGCACAATAATATGATTCAGAAACCAAGAGAGATTTTCTTTTTGTTGCATGTTGCTCATATAAATGTATCATGTTGATGCTGATAACCTCCTCCCTCCCCCCATTAGACCATCCTCAGGATGCGGTGTCACCTTTCAAGTAGTTTATTCAAATACAAATTAATGTTATTCTGTGTCTACAGACTTTGACATCATTCTCCCTGGAAATGAATGCTGATATTTACATGCATTTCCACATTTCTGTCAACAATTGCTTGTAGCATAACGGAAATAAAACGCCAACTGCAAACATTATTTTACTGGTTTCGAATGAAATGCGACTCCCAAGTATTTATGCTGAATTGTTTCAGACTGGAGGGAGAGTGTTAAAAGTAGTACTGAGGAGAGCTGTGTATGCCTCTATCAGAAATGAAAGGAGAATTGATACTCAATGTGGGATTAGGGTGATTGCTGTTTCCAGTGATACTTTAATAAGAAATGATGATGAGGACTATGCCATGCTAATGTATTAAAGGTATCCCATTTCATTCCAACAAATAAATCTATTCAAATAGTTTCCTTAATTCTAAATGGTAAAATGGTTTGTTTTCTTTTATCATGTATACATTGGAACGCAGGGTTATTATGTCTTATGTCAGGCAGAATTTGTATGGTCAAGGGGACAATGATGAGAACATTCTTCATATTATATGATTCTTGTTAAAATGAAAATCTGAAGGACTAATACACCAAAAAGTCCAATATCCCGATACCAATACCAACCTACACAGAAGTCTCTTGTCATGAACATATTGCTTCATACATAGCAGCACCACTCTTGCTAAACATATATTTATGTGTGAACTTGTGTGGTCAATGGGGCAGTGATGAGGACAGTGATGAGGACACTCCTGATATAATGATACTGGTTAACATGGAAATCCGAAGGACACATTCACCAAAAAGCCCATTATCCCAATACTAAAACCAACCCATCTTACATAGAAGCAAGAATCGTATAAAGCGTACAAGTTGATAGAAGTCTCTTGTCAGGAACATATTGCTTCATACATAGCAGTACCACTCCTGCTAAGCATATATTAATGTGGCATTAAGTTTACAACTTGGTCCCTGCCCTTATCACAAATTGCCATCAGCTATGTGAGATGCTTTCCTACAGAGCCACAGGCTGCATACTAGAGAGGGACGTTGCCTATTCTAGGGCCATCCAGGATAATAAACTGTGATTACCTAGAGCTAGGGCGATGTCACAGAAAAAGCAAAGTTCTGTGGGTGATGTAGCCTTAGCACTAGCATCAAATGGTGGGGATACAGGCAGAGGAAGAGAGAGACATTTTGGGGTATTTCTTCCGTCTAGGTTTGTTTTTAGAACTTCTGGGTTATCTTCTAGCATTATCATGATAATATCTAAACACTATCAATTTATCAGGAGTGTGCCAAGCATGAAGCTCAACATTCTACATTCATGTTTTGTATCAACAACAGCCCTTCAACTTAAAGGCAGGGTACAAAAAGTGTCTTTGTATATACTACACTTTAATGTATCATGCCAACTAGACGGTGTTGGTACATTCCTGCAAGGTTGGCATGACACACCAATGAAGCACTCACTGATGCTGCATTAGTGTATCAGGTCATTCCAAATGAAATGAGAATGATGTAGATATACAATGAAGATAAAACCTCTACATTCCTGATAGAGCACACAACTTACAACAGAAAGTAATGACTTGTAATTTGGAAAGGGAGTTTAGGAGAGCAATTTTGGATGAGCCAGCATAATTACTAAGCGTAATTACAAATGGCATTAAAATGAGTTCAAAATAGGGGATTGGAGCAGGGTTAAGTCTTGGTAGGTGCCTTAAGTATGAAGTATGAGACAGGGTTAACTAGAGTCGAAAGGACGAATTCTGTCCTGACAAACATATATTTATATTGCCGTGAATTGCATCATTTGACAAAGACTGGCATAAAGGTGTCTTCCAAAGAATATTATTTACCACATTTTCCACCAACCTAGTAGCATATTGAACATGTAGGTCCATTGCATCAGTCTGCATTCTTCACTCTAAATATCTTGGTTGCTACAAGACACTCTTCTTTAAATAGCCTCCAAACTTTTCCAGACAATGAACAGTTTGACAGTCATTACCAGCGAGATAAATCTGGCTCCTAACCATCTCATGAACATTCTCCTCAGTGTGACCAAAATCATGGGTCAATCACATAATGCAATATTCCAATAGGACAACTTTGCTTTAGGCACTTTCTTCATAGTGAATACATCATGTTGTGGTTGACCAGGGTGAAGAGCATAAAAAATATATAGAGGAAAAAGGCCCTGGCAGAGCTAAATGCAGAAATCACGTTCTGCTTTCATTCTAAATAACCTACGACCATTTTATGGCAAGCGGGGATGTTCAGAATAACGCCAGTCCATTAGCTCCAGCTACCACCATGTTGACCCCTGTGCAGAGGTTAAGGTCATATTCTGGTAGGTCAAGGTTAAATCAGTGACCCTCGGGAAAGGCTCTGCAACTTGTGGTTAGAATGCCATTCGATGACTTTGCTGTAAATCTCACTTATGCATTAGGAAGATCATAATAAATTGTTTACACACCAAAGCCTTCCCACAGCTATTACCATTTTATGTTTATTTCCCAAGAGAACCCTAGAGATGGTGAGATTGTCAAGGATGTTGAATTGTGAGCAATAATGGGGGGGGGGCTAAATGATCGGTTGGCTGCCTCTGCTGGTTCGATATGATTTGGGAATTAATGTGGCCTAGGTACTGGTCAATACAAAGTCACTTCCATTTGCAGGAGGGCCTTATTATATGGCTAAGATATTATGGTGGTAGATCAATTTGATTGATTTGATCCTTATGAATAATTTAACCATAAACATCTCCACTGGATATGCCTCACACTCTCACAGCTTCTGATTGTTAACTAAGGTTTACATCTAACTGTTGAAAGTTAAGCAATTGTTTGAGTGACGCTAGTGTAGAGTCACACATCCTGAGTTACACAGTATGACTGGATGAGTTTTCTTATTCAGGAATGAGTGTAAAGTTTCAGGCCGCACAGAATAAAGGACACATAGGAAAGAAAGAAATTGTAGGTCATCTGTTCAAAGTCATCAGCTCTACCCCATTTTCTACCCTCCCCACATTTTTGTTCCTCTACCCCTGAGGAGAAATCAAATTATAAAAATTCCTTGTAGTCTGTTGCCCCTGTGAGAAATCCCCAGTACCAGGTTAAAAGTCTGTGTCATAATGAATTCCTTTTTGTTCTTGTAGTGTTCCGTTTAGCCATGGTGTCTCGGGACTACAGTGAGGATTTTTCTCATGAAAGATGTTTGTCACAATTGCACTGAGAGTAAATAGGCTATATTCCCACTCATTAGACAACCTTTTGTGGGACAATGTTAATGACACTCTTTAATTATCTCCAACCCTTAGGGATTTATAGGAGGACCCCTAGTTTGTTGGTGTGGGTCATGGTGGTATGAGAGGCACTGTTTGTTGTGGTGTGGTCCCCAAGGAGGTGAGTTGCCAGGCAGTAACAGGAGGTCCCACCGGGTCACCTGGAAGTAGACATGGGGAGGGGGACTTACTACCCTTACCCAGTCAGAGTCACTTATAGCTTTAGTCTTATAATGATACTTACATATTATTGTGTATTTGATAGTCAATAGCCCACATTTTTCCCTTTCAGAACTATGTGTGCTATGCCCTCCTTACTCACAGTGAGCTAATACCACTGGACATCAGGCAAGTATTCATGTGAGTAGTGCCTGCGTAAACACAATTGCCCAACGTCAGTCGTGTCGTATATCAAGCCTAGCTGACCATAAAAAAGGTGCTTCAGCCAGACTTGTTATTAGGTTATTTTTTATTACATTTCTACAAGCATAGATGTGAGGAGGAATGTACTGGGCTAAAGGTGGGTGGAAGATGTCAGTGCCAAAGGGTGGCTCTTGTTTATCGGTTTATATGAAAGGATAGAGAACTAGATATTGTCACTGACTAATGTACTCATAAAGGAATACATACTATTTAGAGAATCGAAAACGATGTTCTTCACGTCGATACTCTCTGTTGCTCTATAAGAGTGCATTATATACGGAGAATAATACAAATAGGCTACTTAGGCATGGAAAACGTTATTTTGGTGTATTACATTAGGACATACCTACTGAAAATAGAGGAAAATCCTTACCATTATGGTATACTCTAGGAAATATTTACCATTATTATTGTCATCATTTTCATCAACATTTCTGTAAAATTAATAGCTGTAACTTAACTGCCTCACTTTTTGTAGACTGCACATCTTTAGTGTTTTTAATGGTATTTCCAAATAATTTCCTGGTGAATTAGTATATCCTATGCTCAAACCATATATGCCACTATAGCATATTTGGTACCATCAGAAAGCTGAATTAATTATCCTGATCCCATGATCAGGTTGGTCTGGGCGATGTTTATAATATGATAAAGTGCTAAAAGCACACATTTTAGTAGTTCTGGCACGAACGTGTTGAATCTTTCGGGATCTGCTGTTATTCTCCCAAATAACGAGCTTGTTAGTATTTGGAGACTTTCTGCTCCCGTAGTAACTGCTTCTTCTGCCATACTGAACATCCCTGAGTGGATGCTGAGACTGTCTTTAGCAGGATCCTCTTTTCTTCCACTCTCTCAGCACATCCCTTGCTCAGCATGTATATAGAGGTAAGAAAGCCTGCTTGGAGAGTGCAGCAGAAGAGCAGACCCATCTAGGGAAAAGACCCCTTCAACCGGGATTTTTAGTTCTAATTTTGGCCAGCAGGGAGCATTTTATTAGCAAAATAGTGTTAAACACATTTAAAAAAATTCTAGTACCATTTTTTATGTAGAATACAATAATCTTCATGAGATTATTCCATCGTTGATGCTATCATTCTTTATTTGGAACGCAAAAAGAACGTTTTTATGAAGAATTAGCACATATGACAGTTTCTGGTTGCCATGGTGACCACCCCAGAAGCCGAAATTGGAAGTAATAATCCTAACTTCTTAAAAAATCCCATAAGTTACCCAAAACTAAAAACAGAACGCAAAAATTCCTTCTAGAACCAAATTTAGACTAATAAATTTTATTTTATTTGGTTATTTCTAGATAAAACCGATTTTTCATAATTATCATCATTTACTATGGTATACACTACATTTAGAGCTTCTTTACCATTTTCAGTTAGTGATATGAACTAATGTTTGAAATGGGATCCCAAAACAAGTACCAGGAACTTTTTAGCTCATGATATCTCATTTTAAAGATTATGACACCAACTTTAATTACTAATTTCCCCCTGGAGGGGTCTTTTCCCTCACCTGGTCATAGCCGATGATGTCACTACATGCTCAATCTTGGCAAATCACACCAACAGGGAGATGTGGTGGAAAACTTCAATCATTCCTGCTGGAACATCCATCCTGAGTCTTGGTTTCCTGGATGGCCTCTATTCCGCATTAGCTAGATGATCACTGTACAGCGTCATTTTGTCTGGTACCAGTGCTCTTTCTTCTACTAACTATAGCAGCCAGCTGGTTAGCTGAAGCTGGTTCCTGTCATGTCCACAATTTGGAGTTTTAGGGGCCATAAACCTTTCAGTCATATGCCTCTATTGTGGGACCTTATGCCATGTGTTCAGATTGGGGGAGTGGTTAGGATACTGGCAATTCAATACAAAGGTCCTGACTTCGAACCCATACCTAGGTTATATGGTTCACACACAATTTTAAAATGCTTTTTGGGTTAGTCAAAATCATGATAGTACAGTCAACTCTCACTTAACGACCACCTCTCCAGTGCGACCACCTCATCATTGCGACCACATTTGGAAAGTCCCAACCATTTTTCCCTTAGTTTTAATATAAAAAACTCCCTTGAATGCGACCACCCCTCTATTGCGACCACCTCACCCTCCGACCACCAAATTCACAGTCCCAAAGCATACTTTTCTTCCTCTATTGCGACTACTAGGCAGTTGAGTGAGGGGGCTTTTTCCCCTCCCCACTTTGACCAATGGCTATGTGTGTGTGTTGTGGGGGGGGGCTGCCCCTCTCCACTCCGACCAATGGCTAGGTCGCTCATGTGACATCAAAAGGGGATGGGGCATAGGGAGAGAGGGGTAAGGGGTGCAGGTCTTTTCCCCTGTGGGGGGGGGGGGTGTAAAGGTGTGACAATGCGACAATGGAGTGACAGGAGTCGCTCTCCCTTCCTTTGATGTTTGTCCTACCCAGGGGAGGAAGTGGGTGGGGTTATACATTTGTATACAGGTACATGTGTACATTGCAAATCTTCTTTTTTTTGGGGGGGGGGGATCAAACTATCTCCAGTTGGTAGACACATGTACATATACATTGTATATACATCATGTATTGGAATCACATAAAAAAAAGCAATGTTTGAGACCAATTTAGTACTGATTGAGGGTCATTGACCCTCGGTCCCACTGTGTGTTATATCACAGGGTCTTGGCGTTCTTTTTCATGAATCTCCCAGAACCCAAGGGTTTTACTTCCTCTAATGCGACCACCTCGCTATTGCGAGCACTTTTGGATAGTCCCTGGGGTGGTCGTAATAGAGGGAGTTGACTGTATCCATTTTAATTGTAAATTTCCTTAAACTGAAATGATTTTGTATACATCTTTAGTTGTTCTATGTGAATACTATTATCATTCTACCCCAACTAGGAAAAAAACTAACCATGGAACCTTGGCATGGATTCGAAATCTGGACCTTTGTATTGAATTGCCAGTGCTCTAACCACTCCCCCAATCTGAACAGCTGACATAAGAACTACTCAACTATTACCCATTCGAAAAAAGAAAAAAAAACCTAAAACTGTGCATTTTGAACATGCAAGGAACTAGCTTAAGTTATAGGTCTCACAAGGTAGAATTACTGCAACTCGCTAGTGCGGAATAGGGTAGGGCGTTCAGGCCATTTTTAATCAGCCCTAAAAAGTTGTATTTTTCATGTAGGATAAATGGATGAGATCTTAGATAAGGCAATGCTGGAGGAATTATAATTCTAGCACCATTATGACATGGTTAAATTGATGTTTCTTTGCAAAAAGTAAGGTGTTTTGAGCGGACAAGAGGGTCCTGTCTGAGCCTATATGACTGCAGCAGTGGATTGGTCCCGAAATAGCCCTCCCCTGTTGTAGTGCAAGCGGTGGGGATCCAGGTGAGTGGAGAGTACCTTACATAGGGAATGTACTATTTCTCAGCAAAGGTAGGTCCACATATGTGTAAATCCGGGGGCTATTTCTTTTTCTATCACTTTGGGATTTAGACAGTAAATAGTAAATATAAATGGGGGTTTAATGTATATACCTACACATTTAGGCTCCCCTATTTGAAAGGTGATTCTATGGTTTTTAGAACAGTTTGTGCTGTAGATCTAGGTCTGGCAGTCCAATTAAAATGTAGGATATCCCTAAATGTAGATCTATATCATGCCATTACAATGTAATCATTTCTAAATTGACTACCCCAAGAGCCTTCCCGGAAATGAATAATACTGCAGAGTGTTTTCTGAGGTCCTTCCTATTTGCAGTGCCAAAGAGGGATGCCTCCACACACGGCCTTTCTGCCTAGCTTCCACTTACTCATTGATATAAAAACATCATACAAAATAGCATAAAACAAACAAATGCTTGACAAACATATAGCATAGAAACATAGGCATCCATTGGTATGCATAAAGTCTACTTCCATTACAACCAAGTGTTGATAAAATTGATGAGGGATTTAGTCAGGGGAGTAGTGAAAATGTCCAAATGTCTGTGCAGTAGCAGTGCGGTCTGAACGGCCTATATAGGGTTCTATAGTTCACAGTATACATGTGATCAAAGAGTGTGGTTCAGTGTTGGTCAAAATGAATAATACACTTGGAGGTATGTCCCCTGATCTGAGGCTGATTTGTAATTTGGCACCTATTTTTCAGGTTCCTACCTCTGAATTCCCAATCCCAGCATAGGTCCAAGCAAGGCGTCGCGTCTACCTGCATTATTCTGCAAAGGCACTCAAACCAAATAGAGTGTGTTATGACATAAAATGCCAGTAATGACTAACCTGATGCAAGCTTTATTTATGCTGTACTCACAAAATTAATTTTTCAGATTATTATGCCTTCATTGACGCATCTCTCTACCAGTCCATCCTCCCTTCCCTTATTCCTCCCCTCTATCCGTCCCCCATGTCACCCCAACACAAAGTGGGCATGTGTCACTGGGTAATGACCTGACCTATTGACAGGGCTTGCTGGTAGAGGGCAGGCCATTGCAGCAGCATCTAAAGTCACCAGAAGGGACACTGCATCTCCTCCCTGATTACTTGACCCAGACAGTGATGATGCCTTCAAATTGGAAGCTTCCGTGAGGGCGATTGTAGCTGACAGGTCACAGGGTCAGGGAGGGGAGGGAGGGGATGGAACAGGATTGGTGTAGAGGGCAGGGGTTGGGGGAGGTGAAAGGGTGGGAGGGGTGGTGACCTGCCTGACAATGCCACTGCAGACACCCTGGAGATGGCCTGGGCATGGCTGTGATGAAGTCCATGCCCATCTATAGCTTTGGTTGTCATCACAGGAGACGTGATCATGAGGGAGTCAGAGAGAAAGGGTGTGGAGAGAGGGTGGGGAGAAATTGTACCATGCATAGAGATACCATGACATAGACAGAGTAGAAAGCGTTATGAGTGGTATTTCAATTGATGGAGACAATAACCTTGCGGTATAGCCAGGTCGAATGGCAGGAATCCATTATTTATGATTATGACATGAGCACTCTTTTTCATTTTCTATGGCTTGAAAAGAGCTGTTATGTATACATATTAATTAATATTCTATGAATCATACAATATACAATAAGCCGTGATAGACTATTAGGATATTGTCCATACTAAGGAAAAGCCAATTCGAAAGAGTTTAAGTGTGGCCAGTCTTAGTTTATCACACCAGGGAGTGGAGAGGAACTCAACGTATGAAGGCAGGTATAAAGCATGGAGCTGTTGGGCAGGAAAGAGTATCTAGGTGAGGATTGTTAAAGCAGTCTGTCCTGAAATTGTTAGCAGTGAGGGTGGGAGGTGTTGGGGAATGATCTATCCGACACAGGGGTCCATAGGACGGTATTGACTATGGCCTGAAGGAGGTGTAAGGGTGGGAGGGGTACTGTACTTCCTGACAATGACACTGTAGACACCCTGGAGATAGTCATGAGGCAGCCATGACAAAGCACCCTACGCTCCTGACCGCTACCATGCAGTGCAAAGTGGATAAGTAATCTTAACCCTACAATGAAAGCCCTCTTTTCTTGATATTTCTTATAGAAACACAAGCATTATAGGGATTTTATGTAGAAACTTCGCAATACAACCTTCAGTACTTTCTACAGGGTAATACCTCATTTTCTTTCTATCATTGGAACTAAATAATATTGACAATTTATCAATAAGATGCCCATAGATGTGGCTCACAACACTGCTCCTGGCAACACATTCCCTGGCACCCTGGCAGTGTCGCTATGGGGAGATTCTGTGTTAAGAAAAGGATACCAAGGGTTGTGTGCTATATCTGATTGCACTAGTACCAAAGGGAGCAGCTGTTGGAGCTCAAGGAAAAGGTGGAGGGAAAGAGCGTGAGGTTGGCATTGATGCTACTATAGTACTTGCCCCCTGCCCACCTCCTCTATTTCTATGGCGCCCTCCTCTCCCAAACCTCCCCGCTGAAATCCACCCATCCCTCTCATATTCACAGCCACCCCTCATAACTATCCCCTCACCAGATTTCTTTGTGGTAGTAGCTGCTCTAGGACATGCCTCCCTAACTGCTTCATTGAACCAGGATCTAATTTCTTGTAGTTTTGTAAGAAATGAACTAAAAGACTAGTAAGTTCCTATGGTTCAGCCCCTTCATTAAAATGGCTCCCTTTTTTAGAGACTTTAAATTACATATGGATAAAAATATAACTGTCAGGAGCTCTTGAGATGACAGCATACCAGTCGGTATCCTGAGATTTCACTGGAGTACGTTTGAAGCAACATCAGCCCTGTGGTCTATTTGTCCGGCAGATGCTTTGCAGAAGGTTTCCAGATACCCGTTATATACCAATCGCCATCCATGGATAACCCACAGTTTGTAGCCTGACCAGTTTCCCTCAGAACTCAGAAAGACAGTTGGCAAACAGATGAGCCGTAAGAGATTTTAGAGATTTCTGTCTACTGCTTATAGATATAGGCAAAGACTGTTATCAGTTATACAAGTGACACATGTAGGTATGCTTGATAAAGTATCATAATATCATTCAGTATAAATGAATGATTGACCATGCATAGGGGGAGGGGCAGTCTGCTTGGAACCATGCCAGGTTCGAGGGATTGGGATCTCTGAGAAACATAAGAGGAATTTGATGTATCTTATATAATTCTAAATTATCTTGAAATTTGACCATTTTTCTCCTTGACCTGAATTCCTTCATAATGTGCAACCACATAACTTTTATAACCAGATGTCCATTTACTATCCTTTATCCACAATTATTTCTTCACTGGGCTGACCTATAGTTTATCGTGAAAGAATGAGAAGGCCAGTAGGATCAGTATGATGATGTTGGTCCAGGTTACCTCTCCTTGTCCTTGTTTGTACAGTGAGCTCAGAGTTGGGATGGCTTAAAAGCTTTGCAGCAGGATGATAAATTTGGACCTGACAGTAGCTGTCAGCCGTACTTACTCAACACACCATAACAAGACAGATACAAAATGGATGATTTTACTCAGCATACCATAACAAGACAGGTACAAAATGGATGGTTTTATGAATGGCAATACAGACTGAGTGATCACAGTGTAAGAGAACAGAAGAGCCTAAAGGTAACCGAGGTGCTAAAATTGCTCCTATATTGTTCTGTTTATTGAGTATTATGACATGAGTACATGTATATTTATGTAGTTGTGTAGCTGTGGTGTTTCGTACATAGTCTCATCATTTGTCACTTCTGTTATATCAACATTAGTCTAGCTGTAGAGGACTGGCTGATATAATGATGGGACTGACTAATCTGTCATTTATAAATGGATTCAATAACATTGGCTTTGAGAAAGAAAAACCCACAAAATGACCCCACTATTGCTGAATCCCATTACGTTCACTAAACACACTCTGGACACACTAGGAAGTTCCATCAATTCATCAACTCTGCCATTTATAGCTTTGTTGAATACCCCAAAACACATCTTTGACCTACAGTGGTCTATCCTAAAGCATCTACACTGCCCTAGTAGTAATGAAGCCATTTTCTCCCCTCTGGTAATTATCCTAGGCCTAAGCAACCTCACAAATAAGAGCAATGTCATAATTAATGCCAATCCATAATGTGCCAATCATAATGTGCATGCATCTTGAGACAGCTGTTGCCAAATTGTGGTGAGCTGCTGTTACCACATCACATCACATTACATCATCTATCTTCTGATCCTTTTATCCAGGACCAGTCATAGTAGTGTCCTGATGGCATGAGGCAATTACCCTTTTTAGATTTTAACATACAGGTGATTATGGAAGGTGGGATTACTGAGATTTATTTTGATTCATTGATGTCAAATTGCTCTATCATTTTCTTTGTTCCAGTTTTCACAGCTAAAGTAAATTGATCCATTGCAACAGCAAATACCTTGACTAGAACCAAATATAAGTGTTTCTATAGGAGGTGTTAATTGTATATAACCACTAAGACCGACATTTGGTTGTATCAATTGTATACTGCTTATAAAAAGTGTTTCACAAAGGTCTACAACTAAGATATTAAGTCAGGGTCTTTGGCCTACAATCTAGATACAACTAATGTATAAGTGTTTCACAATGCATATTAGCGTGCAGCTCATACCATGCCCGCTAATATTTTCCTTACATAGTTTTTCATGTTTTTTTTATGCAATATATGTGTCATACTACACACAAGAATCCTTGCAAATATCTGTTTATTCAGGATGAAAATAAACTGGTTATACAGATTTAAACAGCACTTATGTTGATCTTATGTGATCATCATACAAGGGGAGGATATTTAAGATTAATGCTACATAGTTATTAAGATCGACTTACCTTTACCAAATGTTAGTCTTATGTTGGTGTTTCACAAGCCGCATTATTATCTTCAATTGTATCTAAGTATATGACCATAGATACAATTGAAACTTGTGAAACACCAAGATAAAATTAACATTGGGTGATATTAAGTTGGTCTTAGAAAACATGTAAAATTAATTGTATCTATTTTCTCCTTGTGAAACACCCCACTGGATGATTCTTATGGCAAAAGAAGCGTATTGACACAAGCTTTCAAGTGATACCAAATATGTTATACTGCGATGAGTGGTTCAATCTTACAATACAAAATTGTATGAAAAATGTATTTAAAAATAGCATTAAAAGCACTCCCAATGCGCAGTCTGGCATTAGGTGGACACATTAATTACAGATATTTACAGAAATATTGATAAAAACGATAAGAAATATTGATAAAAAGTATTTTTATTAATTTTTCCCAGAGATTATGATAACAGTTTACATTTTATTCTATTCTCAGTAGGTATGCCCTCAAGTGGTACACCAAAAGGGGGGTTTCTAAGCCAAAATAGTCTATTCCCGACCAAAAGAGTAAACCTCTGTACAGGATTGGCAATATTGTTTGATATCAGTGAAAAAAGTGTTCAATATAGAATGTTTTCTCAAACAGTAATGGAAAGAGAATTCCGATAGCTTTTGAAAAATATGATATGAAACATACATCAGAGCAGAATATTTAGCTGTTACAACACTGTAGCGGGAAGGAGCCGCTGCGGAGTCTGGAGCGCAGGAGTAGTTCGTCCGCCGCCCACCAGAGGGCGCCTCCGTAGCGAGCCCTATATTAGGGCGCGCTGCGGAGTCGCGCCTCAGTCTACTTTGGCTCAAGCTTGGCGACGGACGTACTCCCTGAGCTCCGAACTCCGCAGTTGGTCATAAGAACTGTTGATGTGCCTTATGTATAAATAATAACCTCTAGTCAAGCACTTTCCTGAATACAAGCCTTTATTCATAAACTGTCTGTGTTCTCGTGTTCCTTGCATTCCCCAGCCGGCCTTAGTCTTTCTATTACAGTGGTGACAAGCGGTTTAAAAAGACAGCAAATCACGCCCGGAGAAGATGGAAGGACGAAGGTCATTAGGGTTGGCATCGGCGAATCTGGAGGAGAGGATGAGGGACTTTGAGGAGGTGGAAGAAGTAGACGTGGGAGAGAACGTGTACCTCCGGACTCCGCAGAGGAAGGGGGAGGGAAGAGCAGAGTACGGGGGACCCAGAAGTCTTCAGGAGACGGTCAAACCACCTCCAGGCTTTCCGCAAGGACCAGAAACGGAAGAAGGAAAAGAGGAGGAGGAAATGCGGAGAGCTGCGGAGTCACAGCGACAATGGGTGATGAAGTGGAGATCCGAGGAGGCCGAGAGAATCGGCAGAATGGAGAGAGAAAGGCAGCTCCAGAACGAGAAATGGGAGGAGATGGCGAAAGCATTCAAAGAAAAAGAGAGGTCCTGCGGAGTAGCAGATGAAGGAAGGAGGATATGGGCACCAAGAGAGGACGAGGGGAGTCTAGAAGGGAGAGAAAGTGCGGATACTGTACCATGGGCGCCGGAGGAGGAGGCGGCGGCGGAGGTAAACAAAGTTACCAAGGAAACCGTCCCGCTCTCGCGGCCAGCGCGGGATCTCGCGGGAGAGGAGTGCGGAGTCGACTCCGCAGCAGGAAACGGAGTCGAGGGAAGGGGAGGAAACGGGGCCACCCCCACGGGACATGAGTACATCCTACAGGAGGTGCGGGCGAGGATGAAGGAGATGGCCTTGGTGAAGGAAAACAAGAGGATAGAGGAGTCAAAGAAGGAAGTAGCTAGGGAAGTGGAAGCTTTGCGAATGGCCACGGAAAGGGAGGAAGAGAGGAGAAAGGGAGAAAGGGAAGAGATCAGCAGGATAGAGGCCAAAAGACGGGCTGAGATTAGGGAAGGGGCCGCAGCCCTGGAGGCAGAGAGGAAACGCATGGAGGCGGAGAGAGTGGAAAGGGCGGAGGAGGACGCCATGAGGGCAGAGTCGGTGCGGAGAGAGATAGCAAAGGTAGAAGCAGCTCGAGAGGAAGTAGCCAGGAGGGAAGCAGCGTATAGGGCGGCTATAGCAGCTGAAGTGCAGGGGCAAAGTGGGGCCACCATCAACCAAGGGGGTTGGGCGGGAGTGTCCACGGAGCCGGCGGAAAGAGAATGGGGGACGGGGTACGCAGAGTCCAAGCCGCAAGTAGATCCTCAAGTGGCAAACCCAGGGGGTATGCAGCCGTTGGTCTCAGCTACGTACATGGGGGGAGGCCCACCAGGCGGGGGAGACGCAATGGAATGGAAACCACAAGGTTACCAGCTGAATGCGCAGAAGTACCTGTCACCAAATGCGGCTGGATCAGTCACGACGATGACACCGGGGGCAGGGAAAGGATTGCAGCAGGAAGGGAGCTGGGGCAGGAAGCCGGTGAAACCAGTCTACATGCCTGGGAAGTTCGACGGCCAGACACACCTTTCGGAATACCTGTCTCACTTCGATCTGTGTTGTACGGCGAACAGCTGGGACGAAACCACGGCCGGGGTATTTCTTGGGCTAAGCCTGACAGGGGTAGCAAGACGTCTTCTGTCGGGGATAGAACCAGGAGCGGAGGGAGGATACAGGAAACTGAGAGCAGCGCTCGTCTCGAGGTTCCAGCCCCCTAACCAGGCCGCCAGATACAAGGCCATACTAAAGGGCAAGGAGAGGAACAAGGGGGAATGCCTCCAAACACATGCGGAGGAAGTAGAGAGGTACACGAGGCTGGCGTACCCACTGGCGGACATGGCTACGGTGGACGTTATGGCAAAGGACCACTTCGTGGACTCCTTGAAGGACATCCAGATGCAAATGTGGGTACACCAATCGTCGGCTACTACCCTCTCCCAAGCGGTACAAGTGGCTTTGCATGCAGAAGCCTGCATGCGGCCGCATGGCTCGGCACAGAATGTCCGGGCCACGGGCCAAACAATGGGAGAAGAGCTCAAGTCCATGCGGGAGGATGCCGTGAAGGAGAGGGAGGAGAACGCCAAATTCCGGGAGACCATGAAGGCCGCACTAGGGAAACCGGCTAACTCCTCCTCTTCCTCATCGTCATACAAGGGGGGAGAAAGAACAAACCGACCGAGAAAGGACCGGCTGCCGATGTCCGAGATCCGATGCTACCACTGTGCCGCGTTGGGACACCAGAGGAGTAGCTGCCCCAGGTGGAGGGACGAGATAGCCGCAGCTGACGCAAGGGAGGCAAGCGGGAGTGCAGCGGGAGGAACCGCCTCCGCGCCGGCCATCATTCCACAGCCGGCGGAAAACTAAAACCGACCCTAGACAATGGCCAGTCTAGGGTCGACATGGGAGAGGGGCGCACAGAGATCGTGGTAGGACGCTTGGAGAAGGGCGGGTCCGGCCTCCTGGTGGAGGGGAGAATAGGGGACAGTAGCGTAGAATGTCTGGTGGACACGGGGGCTACTGTGAACATGCTCTCCCTCTCTTGGTGGCGGACCCATGGGGAACCAGGGGCCTACGAGGTGACAAACGAAGCTGTATACTCGGTGGAAGGGAGGCCACTACAATTATACGGGCGTGTCACGGTGCTGCTCCGGGTCAAATGTAGATCGTGGAAGGTGACGTTTCAGCTGTCCGAGCTACCTACGGACGCAATAGTGGGATCGCGATTCCTGTTACAAACGGGATTTCTGGTGGATTTGGCGGGGGAACGGTTGCTGCTACCAACGCTGGAGGAAGAAGAACTGAACTTCTGTCGAGTCATAAGCTGCCACACCAAAGTAATACCGCCAGGGGAAGAAGCCATAATAGGGGGATACCTGGTGGGAGACTGGACGGGAGGAGAAGGAGGCCTGGTGGAAGGCCTACGGGAGGTGGAGGAAGACAGGGGCCTGCTGGTCGGGCGCGCCTTGGTGGACACGACAAAAGAAACCACACCAGTGCGAATATTTAACCCTGGACAAGACGCAGTCGTCGTGTACAAGGACATGACACTGGCCTCGCTGGAACCCGTGGAAGAACCGGCGGAAATAAACCGAGGGGAAGCGGCTAAGTGCCGAGTCGCCACCTGCAATCCACAGGGAACCCCGGGGGAAGCGGACGACCTCATCCGCATCTTGACGGAGGGCGTCGAGGAGGATCGGAAGACCCCTTTGGAGAACCTCCTGCGCAAGCACTGTGGGGCGTTTCAGCTGAGACCAGGGGACACGGGGAGGGCAAACTGCATCCAACACCACATACGAACGGGGGAGCACCCCCCGATTAGGATGCCACCAAGGAGACTCGCTCCGCATCGGCGGGCATTAGTGGAAGCAGAGGTAGAAAAAATGTTAACCTCGGGCATCATAGAACCGGCAAACGGGCCCTGGGCCTCCCCAGTGGTTCTTGTAAAGAAAAAAGACGGCACCATGCGGTTCTGTGTGGACTACCGCCGTCTCAATGAGGCCACGAGAAAGGACGCATACCCACTACCACGCATCGACGACTCCTTGGATACGCTGGCGGGGTCCCAATGGTTCAGCACCATGGACCTCGTCAGCGGGTACTGGCAGGTGGAGATGGCCCCGGAGGACCGGGAGAAGACGGCGTTCTCGACGCACCGGGGGTTGTACCAGTTCACGGTGATGCCCTTCGGACTGTGCAATGCCCCCGGTACGTTCGAGAGACTGATGGAGGTAGCCATGCGGGGCCTACAATGGACGTCCTGCCTGGTCTACCTCGACGACATCGTCGTCTTCGCCCGAGACTTCGAGGGCCATCTCCAACGATTGGGGGAGGTACTGGGGCGCCTAGAAGCCGCCGGCCTGAAAATCAAACCATCAAAATGCCAGCTGGCTAGAAGGAAGGTCGGTTTCTTGGGGCATGTGGTCAGCAAGGATGGGATAGCTACGGACCCGGCGAAGATAGAGGCTATACGGGACTGGCCGGTGCCGGAGAGTCTGACGGAGGTGCGGAGCTTCCTGGGGCTGGCTGGGTACTATAGGGCTTTCGTCCCGGAATTCGCTACCCTGGCGAAACCCCTCACACAGATGGCAGATAAGGGACGAATTTTCAAGTGGGACAGGGGGTGTCAGGTGGCGTTTGACGAGTTGCGTCGCCTACTGATGGAGTCACCCATCCTGGGCTACCCGGAGGATGAGGGACAACTGGTCATGGACACGGACGCCTCTGACACCGGCCTTGGGGTGGTGCTGTCCCAAAGACAAGGGGAGGGGGGGGATGTACGAGAGATCGTCCTCACATACGGCAGCCGCACGCTCAACAGAGCGGAACGGAACTACTGCGTCACCCGTAGGGAATTACTGGCGATTATCTTCGGGCTACGAAAATTTCGACATTACCTACTGGGGAGGAACGTCCTCATCCGCACGGACCACGCAGCATTGAAGTGGGTTATGGCCTTCAAAGAACCGGAGGGACAAGTGGCCAGATGGATCTCCATATTGGACACTTACGATTACACTATAGAACACCGGGCCGGCAGGCTACACGGCAATGCGGATGGGCTTTCCCGGATCCCTTGCCGACAGTGTGGGAGGTCAGACGAGGAAGAGGAGGCGGTGCCGGCGTCGGTACGGGCCATTACTAGACGGGGAGCAGACGACCCGGACATAGCGGGGGAAGTTAGAGAGAGTTGGAAAA
The DNA here is from genome assembly GCA_947462335.1 of Harmothoe impar. Lineage (NCBI taxonomy): Eukaryota > Metazoa > Annelida > Polychaeta > Phyllodocida > Polynoidae > Harmothoe > Harmothoe impar. The sequence goes on along the minus strand of OX381716.1, from coordinate 33,392,996 downwards.
ATGACCAGAAGGAGGATGACGTTCTAGGGTTGGTGTACAAATGGGTGGAGGAAGGGACCGAACCTTGCAAGGAGACACTGGCAGACCAAGGGTACGCGGTGAAATCTCTGGCTACACAACTGGGTAGATTGGCCATAAAGCAAGGACTTCTAGGGAGATGGTGGTTCGTCCCCGGAAGCAACAGAGCGTTTCAGATCCTGGTACCTGACAAAAGGAAGGCCGAGGCCTTCGAGGCAGCGCACGGGGGAGGTATGGTGGGACACTTTGGGAGGGACAGAACTGTACGGAAGCTACAAGAAAGATGGTACTGGCCGGACTTCAGAAGGGACATAACCTACTGGACGGCCACGTGCAAAATGTGTCTTGAAAGGAAGCCGGCACCCCACCCCACACGGGCTCCGATGGGACACGTGGGGGTGGGGCTGCCCATGGAGAGGATCGCCATAGACGTTATGGGACCTCTGACACTAACCCCCAGGAAGAATTTGTATATAGTAGTCATCATAGATTACTTCACGAAATGGGCCGAAGCGGTGGCCATCCCCAACCAAGAGGCGGCCACGGTGGCTCGGGCACTAGTGGACACCGTGGTGTGCCGGTTTGGGGCCCCCGTTAGTCTCCATTCCGATCAAGGGCGCAACTTCCAGTCTAACCTGTTCCGGGAGGTCATCCGCATTCTGGGGATCAGGCAGACCCGCACGTGTGCTTTCAACCCACGCTCGGACGGAATGGTGGAGAGGGCTAACCGCACCATCGAGGCGTTGCTCTCCGCGGTGGTAGCGGAGGACCACTCAGACTGGGACGAGCATCTCGCAATGGTCATGTCAGCATACAGGTCCTCGGTGCACTCCACGACAGGAGTGACACCAAATATGATGATGTTGGGGCGGGAAACTAACCTGCCCTTGGCCCTTCTGTACCCAGAGCCCATGGAAAGGGTGGGGGAGGGCAGGCCGGGGTATGTCGCTAGCCTGCAGAGGAACACCGCCACTGCCCACGCCCTGGCTCGGGAACACATTGGGACGTCGGTCGCCAGACAGAGCCGCAATTACGACGGGAGGGCGACCACCCGGGAGATAGAGGTGGGAGCCACGGTATACCACCACCACCCCGGAAAGAAGATAGGGCGAAGTCCCAAGCTGCAACGCCTGTGGACGGGCCCCTGGGTAGTAACGGCCCGCATCTCTCAGTCAGTGTACGAAATAAAGGGGGAGGGCAGGAAGGCCAAAGTAGTACCGTTCGATCAACTGAAGGTCATCCCCCCTCCTCCCCCGGGAGTACAAGAAAGAGAGGGGGCAGCAGTAGTTAGGTGGGTGGGGAAATGGTCGGGGCACGGCTGCGGAGTCGACTCCGCACCACCCGGGGGGAACCAGCGGGCAGAGCCGGGGATCGCCGCGCACCAGCGCGGGCGGGGGACTCCGCGAAGCTCCGCAGAAACGACCAGAGCGTCCCAGAGCATCACAGCAAAAATGAGGGGAAGGAAGGGAGTTACATCAACCACGGCTCCATCAAAAACTCGCAGGGAGGAGCAAGCAAGCTCAGGCTCCCGTAGAGATCGCAGTAGGTCTAAAGAAAAGGGAAGAGGGAGGCAAACTAAGGATGCAGACGACCGGGACTCCGCGCGGAGTTCGGCGGAGTCATCCTCTCGCGGCAGGTCTCGCGAGAGGCGAGATCCGCACCGCCCGGATGAGAACCATAATAAAGACGCCATCTTGACTTCAACTCCGCATGCAGACGACATGGAGGCAGACGGGTTGTATCACTGTTCCTTGTGTGATAAGACGTTCACCAAATCATGTAATAGGGCAAGGCACATCAGAGAGCAGCACGCAGATGGCCAGGCCATGGGATGGCTGTGCCCCCGGGGCACAGGCACCAACCGATGCCGAGGAGGGAATGCAGGGGGGGTCTTTGCCGCCGTGCGGAAAAGAGACCTGAGGAGACACCTCGAGGGCTATCACCGGGACCCTAAGCATCCCTGGGTGACCGGGGAGAAACCCATGCCGGACAAACACCCCATTGACCCCACCCTCCGCCGTCCCTCCTCTACTTCCCCAGCGCCCGCGGCCAGGGAGACGGCACCCTCACCGTCTGCGGAGTCGGCCAGCCGCCGACGATCCTCCACACCGGCCCGGGGGTCCAGCAGCCGGAGGGAGAGCAGCGCCTCCGCCAGTAGGAGCCGCGACTCCGCAGCCCGGCCCACTACCTCTGGCAACAGCAAGTCATCCCCGGCTGGTAAGGGTAAGACCACTTCCTCGTCGTCTAAGGCGGTCCCTAGCGTGGTGGTTGTGCCTAATCGATCGTCTCCCAGGGTGGAGGAGAGGAGAGCCCGAGAGAGACAACAGGCTGCGGAGTCATCCGCGGAGTCGGGCAGGAAGGTAGCCACCACCTCAAAGGGCACTCCCACCGGCTCCTCCAGCAAGACCTCCTCCACCTCTGCCCCCACCGGCTCCTCCAGCAAGACCTCCTCTGCCTCGTCCACCTCTACCTCCACCAGTTCCGCCAGGAAAACCTCCTCCACCTCATCTACTGGCTCCACCTCTGCCTCAGCCAGAAAGCGGGGGAGAGAAACGGAGGAGAGTACACCGGGGGGTAAGAAAAGGAAGGAGACAGTGGTCATGCTACCCCCAAATAAACCCCCGAGACAGGCAGCAACTGCCGAGGAGATCGGACTGCGGGTGCCGGTGGTGGTACTGACCCGTACCCCCACAAAGGCGGAGCGAAAACAACCCCCAACCAAAGAACCAGAAGAGATGGAGGCGGCACCATCGGGCAGTGAATCCACCCTAACGGCCTCCGAGCAGCTCACCACCTCACCCCTGCAGGAAGAGCGGGCGGACTCGCTGGGCCCCTCACCCGGGTTCAGCCTGGGCTCGCCGGAAGGCCGACCGGCAGCCAGCATCTCCTCCGAGGCAGAAGCGGCACTGGCCGCCACCAACCTCATGGCAATGGGGACCCCGGGCGGGCAGTCGCCACCCCCCCCCACGGATCAGCCAGAGGACGAGGAGACATCACAAGAGAGGGCCCGCCGCCTGCAGGAGCGCATGCGCATCTACCTAAGCTTTGGGGACACTCCAGAGGAGAAGGAGGCTCTGGTGGCAGCAGGAGTTCCCCCTCCCACCGAAAGGTCCCTCACCCATACCCTCTCCTCCCCTGCGCAGACCTCCCCAGGTCTTTTTATCCCGCACAGCGCGGGATACGTCATTGAGGTGGAAGAGCCCCCCCCGCGCCCCCCAGTACGATACCACCGTGTAGCCCTCTCCGAGGAGGAAGAGGAGGGGGAGGAGCAAGTGACGCGCACCACCGTCACTATCTCCCCACGGGAAGTAGCAGGCGGAGAGTCACCACGCCCGGAACAGTCCCCACCTCCAGAGGGAGAACCAGACGCTACCATCCCCGGCACGTCCACCCCCACCACTGGACAGGCCGACACGCGGAGGGTGGTGCCCGCGACGCCTCAGGTAGCCGGCGAGCTTTTTATCATGCCCGCCAACCTGATGGTACATCTCCTGGCTATGTGGGATGGCTCGGGAGACGTAGTCTGGCAGGAGGGGCGCAACGACGACGGGGAGTGGAACAACTCTCTGGTAACATTGTTGCCACCCAGCAACCCCACACACAGAGTAGTGTTTTACCCTTATGATCCCACCCGGCCACCTACGTCTACCCCCCTGAGGGAACCAGACGAACCCCACCCCCCACCCAACCCCCACCTGGACGCTCTAGTACAGGACTTCCCCCCTGCAGCGGCACCGGAGGAGTGGCGGTCCCCACAAGACAGCCACCCGAGGCGTAAAGTACCAAAGGAGTCCGCCAGACCAGAGACGGAAAGGGTGGTGCCCCCGGCGCCCACTCAGAAGTGGGGAGGGCTACAAGGAAGAGCCAAATATCATCAGAAGGCGGCGGAAGAGCAGCGACTGGGGGGAACGCGAACCAGGCCACTCCGCACACCCACCAGCGCTCGACCGCAAAGACACTCCCCAACCGCTCGCCCAGGGAGTGGCCCCCCTTCAGCCGCCCGAGTGCTAGGATCCCACCGGCACGGGCCCACGGCAGATCCACCCGCCTGGATGCCGTGGTGGTTTGTCTCCGGTAGGGAGCCAAACCGGCTGGAGCGGTGGGCTGCATTTTTACTCCCCCCCATCTCCATGGGGGAGGAATTTGCGGCCACCGGGGGCGACGTATCCAGCCGTCTACGGGTGATTGGCCCGGGGACCTACGATGTCATAGCATCAATCACAACCAGATACCGGCTACTTCAAGACGAGCGGAGGCCACGACCACGCAAGGTGAGTTCGCCATCCAGCCTGATAATAACCAGAGGGGACGAGAGGGAGGGGAAGCCGTAAGAAGGAAGGGAGGGGAATGAAGCAGACGCCAGAGGCCCGGTATAGGGCCCCGGGGCGGCGGAGGACCAGTACAGGACCTCCACGGGTAGTACTTAAGAAGGGGAGAAGTGATACTACCATCGTGAGCGCTACGGGAGGGAGGAGTAAAAGAAGAGAGAAATCTTACCTGACCTTACCTTTAAATTGTGTTGACTTGTAGGAAGGAGGAGGATCCCCCCCTCGCCGTAGGGACGAGTAGGACCCCGCAGAAAGTCCGGACGGAGCGGCCGGCGTGGAGGCACCGGTCATCCCCTCCACCCGTCATCTTCACCATCATCACCATCCACCACCTCACCACCTTAGAAGTTCGGGCAGCATGTTTCCGGCAGCATTAGAGACTTTAGATCCCCACAGGGGACTCCGCATAGGTTATATCATAAGCGAACTCCGCAGGAGTCGTGCAGTTTAAATATTATTAATGTTAACATAGGATCGAGCCGATCTCACCGTTTACGACTGTAACTTCGCGGGAGCAGCGCTACATAAATAAGCATGTTGAGTCAAATGTAACTACAGTTAAGTCGCAGGGATACCACCAATTGTAATCCGGTATTGCGGAGTCTATATTTATCTCTACTTCAATTAGGGAGGGAGGGTACAGCTGTGAATAACGAGGGAAGGGTGTAGCGGGAAGGAGCCGCTGCGGAGTCTGGAGCGCAGGAGTAGTTCGTCCGCCGCCCACCAGAGGGCGCCTCCGTAGCGAGCCCTATATTAGGGCGCGCTGCGGAGTCGCGCCTCAGTCTACTTTGGCTCAAGCTTGGCGACGGACGTACTCCCTGAGCTCCGAACTCCGCAGTTGGTCATAAGAACTGTTGATGTGCCTTATGTATAAATAATAACCTCTAGTCAAGCACTTTCCTGAATACAAGCCTTTATTCATAAACTGTCTGTGTTCTCGTGTTCCTTGCATTCCCCAGCCGGCCTTAGTCTTTCTATTACAACACCTTCCAATAATGATTTAATTTGGCTTTTGACAAAATAGTTCTGGGTATGAGAGGGTTAACAATATGTACCGGTAGTTGTAAACGAGACACAGGAAATAGGCGTGACTTCTGACAGAACAAATGGTAGAGAGGTTTAACTATTTACGCAGGCCAAATGTAAATAGGCCAAGATTGTTGCACATTTGTAATCATGATGTAATAATTGCAAGTGTTAGTACTTACTAGATCTATACACATAATTTTAGTCTGGTTAAGTAGCACACACAGTTAGTATTATTTGCCAGTATACCCAGTTAATACTATTTGTCAGGGTAAGTACTATTGACAGTTGGTATTCATTGTCAGCGTAAGTAGGATACTAATCCAAAACTCCACAGTAATATGCAACTCCAGGGACTGGTGTGTGTGAATAAGCTACCTCACACTATATGTGCCTAAATGAAATGAACAATCCATTTAGATTTGATTGACAGAATTTATAGATACTCCCTTAACCTACTCATTACTTAGTCATACCCTCAAGTGCCCTGGAGAGTACGCAGGTGGAGCAGGGGCCTTCATGCACACTGACTTTAATGACCATCTAATAGAACACGCCTCTCAGTCGCCACTCCCAAAGATCTATGCCTAATCTGGATGATTGAGTTGGAATGAAGCTCTACCTCCCACGCATAGGCAGAGAGATTCAGGACAAAACTTTATAGATGGAACTTCTACAGCAAGGAATGAATTTACTATATAATACAATGCAATAAACCTTTTTTGTCTTCTTTCTTGTCGGAGTGTAGCTAATACGTGTGTCTTTCAAAAATAACCTATTTATCTGCCCTAGAGCAGCAACGATTTATGCTACCTCCCCTCCCCAGCAGGTGGCTATGCAATGCAGTGGAGGATACCGGAGCAAGGTTTTAACACCCCTGCCCTACTACTACACCATCACCAGGAGGATTCCATATGGAGCCCATAGACTTAGGTCAAAGTTTGGGGTGCGGCTTATAAATAAGTTTTTCTCACTGACCATTCAGAGGGCCTCTGCAGCTTATGGGATTACCAGTGGTTACTACTACATATTTAAAAAAGCAAAAAAGACAGAAAGTGTAGTCTTGTTATTTACTCAATTGTACTTGGAATGCAACACTCCATAATTATACTATGATTGCACTGTCTTATAAAGGGAAATGTCTTACAAGCCTGCTAAAAGAGGATTGGATGGTTCAAGCTCTGTGAGTGCTTAGTAATATACCATATGATAGGCTACAATATTATATATAATGCTATACAGTATGTAGGCCTACCAGTGACAGGGTTAAATCATAGATACTGTGCATTGAAAGTGGTCTTTTTATGCTGGGACCAGACCAATAAAACAGGTTTATTACGGTGCAGCTTAGGTGGCCTCATACTATGGTAGGTTTTACAGACATTTATGGCAATAAAGTGGCCATAGGTACATGGAAAAGGGGAAGGAATGTCAATGATGCACAACCAGACATAAAGTCTCTGGGAAATTAGAGGCATGCTGACATGAACTGGTTTTGTTGCTAGTAGTACAGCCACAAATTACTGTTTCCACTGAAGGGAAAGCCAGGTGTTCGGATAATATAGTAGGTTAGTGTCCCTTGAATGATAATAGACCTCAGTACTGTTAGAAGCAGATTCATCAAGAGAATTATGAGGAAATGGATTTTCTCCTACCATCTGAGACATCACCAAATTATGCAGGGATTTGACCCTCTTTTATATGGTGGGATTTGGGAACCCTTGTCTCAAAGAGCCATTCATCTCTGACACTGCACTAAACAGGTTAGACAGGAAACAGCCAAACATAACCACCCTTTCCACAACTATTCTACCTGCCATGTGTCAACAGTCACCGATATTGTTAAATGACATTGTATTATCGATGTGGTGTTGAATCACTCCATGTCCCCCTTATTGATTTATATTTCTACCCTTTTAACATATTCTGTCCATATTAAATTGCCCGCACAAGCCGGTGATTTGTGTTTTGCCTTGACAGATTGTTGACATTATTATTGCTTTACAACCAGCAAAAGCTGCCTGTTAACAGCTTGCCTGCCTATATATAACCACATGCTGACCCAGGGGCACAGCTGGGCTCAGGCTTAGTGGAAACAAAGTTGAAACGTACGCATCTCTCTTAGCCAGCTGCTATCCACCTTCCTTGTGGGGTTAGAAGGCCTTGGCAAACATACCCTTTCATCTGTAAACGATAGGGTGCACAGTAAACATGGAAGCACAGTGATGATTATATTTTGATAGTTTATATTCTTATTTCTGGAACAATAAGCAATCACCTCTTGGAAGGGTAAATATGCATGGAACTCCCTCCAGTGTGCTTCTCCATGTGAAGGAATGAAACTGTGCTGCAGCTGGCATGTTAATATGAGTCAGGAACCGAGAGAGATGTGTCTTTCTATTGTATACTGTTGAGCATATAAATGTATCATGTTAATGTTGACACCCTCCCCTCCCCCATTAAACCACCTCAGGCTGCAGTATTATGTTTCAATTAGTTTATTCAAATACAAATTAATTTTATTCTGTTAGAAGGGCACTCCATTCCTTATCCTTCCGGAGATGAACAGTGTCTTCAGAGTTTCACACCAGTGGTCAAGCAGTATATACAGCTTAGGCCTGTACACCTGCATTGGGCAATGTGGGGGGGGGGGTGCTAAATGGCCTGTAGCTGCCGAGGAGAGATTGAACAGCAACTCCTTCTCTAGACATACTCCTGTCCCTAAATTAGAATAGACATTACGGGGAAAGAGAGTGTGATAAATGTACAGCAGTGTGAATAGGACGTTAATGCTGAATTGTTTCAGACTGGAGGGGGTGTACTAAAATTAGTACTGAGGAGAGCTGTGTATGACTGTGTGGGAAATAATAGGGAAATGAACACTCACTGTGGGAATTTGGTGATTGCTGTTTCCTAGGATACTTGATGAGAATACATGATTACAACTTCTCAATAATACATTATGAAAGGCATCCTATTCCATTCCACCAAATACGTGCACCTATTGATAAGTTCCTAAATTCTAAAATGTTCATTTTTTATCAATTATAGATGGGAACTCATGGTTATTATGCATTTATGTCAAACAGAACTTGTGTGGTCAATGGGGCAGTGATGAGGGCAGAGGACACTCTTGATACTGGTTAACATGGAAATCCGAAGGACACAGTCACCAAAAGGTCCAATATCCCAATACTAAAACCAACCCATCATACATAGAAGCAAGAATCGTATAAAGCGTACAACGTATTTAGGCTCGTTGATAGAAGTCTCTTGTCAGGAACATATTGCTTCATACATAGCAGTACCACTCCTGCTAAGCATATATTAATGTGGCATTAAGTTTACAATTTGGTCCCTGCCCTATCACAAATTGCCATCAGCTATGGGAGATGCTTTCCTACACGGTCACAGGCTGCATACTAGAGAGGGGTGTTGCCTATTCTAGGGCCATCCAGGATAATATACTGTGATTACCTAGAGTTAGTGTGATGTGGCCTGAGCACCAGCATCAAATGGCGGGGATACGGGCAGAGGATGAGAGAGCCCTTCCTTTTTGCCTCATAAATGAAAATGAGTCTTTGGGTTTGTCTTCCTTTTGGTATGTGTTCAGGATTTCCGTGCTGTCATGAGGTAGTATTATATATTTTAACTTCTCTTTTTTTATCAGGAGTATGCATAACATAAACCTCTGCATCCTATGCTCATGTTTTGTATTAACATTAGCCCAAAAGGTGTCTTCATACATGTCACACTCTAATGCATCATGCTGACCTCATGGTATTGATACACTCCTGAAGGTTTGGCATGACACACCAATGAAGTGCCCACTGATGCTGCATTGATAAATCATGACTTGTCATCCCTAAAGGAGTGGGAATGATGTCAATTAGATATCCAATGAAGATAAACCCTTTAAATTCCCCATAGAACACACAATCTAAAATAGAGAGTAATGACTTGTAATGGGAAAAGGGAATTAAGGAGATCAATTTTAAGTGAGCCAGCATAATTAGTGGGCGTAATTATAAATGCCATTAAACAAGATGAAAATAGGGAATTGGAGCAGGGTAAAGTCTTGGTAAGAACCCTAGCTCTGAATTACGAGGCATGGCTAACTATAGTCTAATAGATCAATTCTGTCTTAAAGAACATATATTTTTCTTAGCTGTGAATTTCTTCATTTGACCAAGACTCACATTCTACCAAACCCAATTTTGATTTAAATTCTTAAATTGAATGACATGAGTTTTTTTAAGGAGAAGCCTAGAAGTTAGTTAGCCAAACATTATAGTACCTTTATTGAAAGTATTGCTCAGACAAGAAAACCACTATGCTATAAGGTGTCTTCCAAAGAATTCACCGCAATGTGCACCAAACTTAAGTCCAAATAATGATGGGTCATTTGTATCAGTCTGCAGTCTTCTCTCAATGCATCTTGAATACTACAAAACAATCTTCTTTAAATGCCCTCTGCATGTGTAGAGACACTCTATAGTTACATACATTACCAGTGAGATAGTTTTGGCTCCGAAGAGTCTCATAAACATTCTCCTCAGTGTGAACCAAGACGTGGGTCAATCACATAATGCAATATTCCAATACGACAACTTTGCTGAGGCACTTTCCTCATAGCGAATATATCATGTTGGGGTTGACCGTGGTGAAGAGCATAAAAAATAAAGAGGAAAGAGGCCCAGGCAGAGCTAAATGCAGAAATCACGTTCTGCTCTCATTCTAAATAACCTACGACCCTTTTATGGCAAGCGTGGATGTTCAGAATAACGCCAGTCCATTAGCTCCAGATACCAACGTACTGACCCCTGCACAGAGGTCAGGGTAGGTCACGGTTAAATCAGTCACCCCCAGGAAAGGCTATGCAACTTGTGGTTAGAATGCAGGTTGATGCTCTTGCTGCAAACTCCCCAATAGGTGGATTATAGGTGGATTATAATCAATTGTTTACAAACCAAAGGTTACCCAGGGTTACAAGTGTGTAGTATGTGTATTTCACAGAGGAGGTCCCAATAGAAGGCTAGATGTGTACGGATAATGCTCTTCAGTTTATGGCCTGTGCTAGGATATTCAAAGTTGCTTTCATTTGTAAGGGGGCCTATAATTACAAGTCAATTTATAAACACAGTAATTCAATTATATTAATTAGATCCTTATTAATCAGTTAATGATTAAACCCAATTTTTATATCAGATGGACATGCTTCACACGATCGCACACTCTGAAATGAGTCAAATAACATTACAGCGGTATAAGGATAGGATTTGACTTGTCTAACAGACAGGGTCACAGGGTGGGGCAGGGGTGTCTCCAAGGGATACATTTGATGAATGTGGGAGAAAAGTCTCCATGACAATTGTATGGTAATATCAACATCACGTGGCCACCAATTGAATTGATAACAAAACTGCACCCGGATTTGGCAGTGTAGGTGAGATAAGAGAGGTCTGGGAGAGGTACCAGTATATATCTGGGAGAGACACTAGAGGCATTAAATTAGTGAAACCATAGTAGTAACACTGACAGGGGACACATGGGAGATGACTAGGTGTGCGATTATGGCACAAAAGAGATACAACCAGAACTTTATATTTCTCCTTGTGTCATACCAGTAACAATCATGATGTAATATTGATAACAATTGTGATCTTGAAATTCATAATAAAATGCATAAAATGATTATAGTGAATATAAAGTATGAAACTTAAAGCAACAAACTTTACTGTACCATGTTAATACTAGAATTGAAGGCTGTCATAGGAGAGATGAACGGCATGTACTGGATTAGGGTTCGGGTGTAATAATATGGGAGACGGGATTGAACACAACGTCTCCGGTGGGAGGAGGAAGAGGCAGGTATAGGTCAAGGCTGCTGAGTGTATAATAGGCTCATATATATGACCATGGGATGTGGTTCACATCTATCTCTATTAAAAACATGACCTCAGTAGAAAGGCCTGAGATTGGTACCATAAATGCCCAAATCCATAATATGCATCAACCTGCTTGTCGGCTTTACTAAAAGTGTGGCTGATCTTATCATTGGATGATCTTATCATTAAGTCTAATCTTTTATCTTAATTCTTTATAATCTGTTGTTCTGCATGTTGTATATTGGCAGAGAGACTGGAAATATATCAGTGATAAAATATCAGACCACAAAATCATTGGCTAGTTGGAAAATTAGCTTTCTTGCCTTTTACCCCAGGTGTCTTTCTTCGTCCAGGGAATCATTGCATGTACCTTTATTTTTCTGTTATCAACTGTTTCTCCTCAACACAGTTATCACATGACCAATAGACAAAATCACCTTCAGGCTTGCTACTGTTTACATATACACGTGCATCCTCCACACCTACACTATAGCAAGTGATTGGGAGAGGGGGTTGGATTTGGAGTGGAGGAGGTATTAATGTTATCAACCCACCAGTGTCAAAACCTCCCCCTGTGGATCAGCAGGAAGAAACCCACTATAAACCCCTCCATCCACAAGCACTGCCCCTGATCCCCTGTTGATCCTATAAACCCACAGCAACCCATAAACCTCACAGTAGCCAATCCCACCCACAACAAGATGATAATCAATGGGTGCTCAGCTACCAGAGGCCTGGATCATGCGTGGGGCATGCTCATCACAACCCAGTCACACCCCTGTCTGTATATGGAGGGTTGGGGTGTTGTAGGTCATTTTGCAAAGAGACAGCTGGCTTCGATCTGTCTGTGTAGGTCTTTTATATTGTCTTTGTCACTTGTAAGTTGGCTTTCTTTTTACAGTGAAGCCAGTAAAGAGTCACACACCCGGGTCATGCAGTATTACTGGATGAGATTTGTTAATCAAGAAAAAGGGTTATGTTCCCTTTACTAAGGATATAGGTTAGCATCACTGCCTGAGGTTAAAGGTTCCCCATACCATCTCACCACGATGACCATTTTCTACCAGACCAATGCAGCACGATTAGATATAAGGACCTATGGTCCCGAAAGCAATCAGTGAACTCCTTTTTTGTTTGTTTTATTTGTGCATTTGAAATGAATCTGAAATTTACACTTCGTTTATTAATTTTGTTGGACATTCAAACGTTGTGTTCTGACCAAGGATATTTTACTCTACATAATGCTCTGTATAGAATAATGCTTTTACAATAGAAACATTTTGTCACATTTTAAATGCCAACTAGTTGCATACTGACCATAGTATTAATCCAATCTTTGCCTCAGTTCAGCCATCTAGAGGGGATAAGGGAGAGTTTGGTGCATACCACACACAGGCTTTGGGGAGCAATCATTTAACACTAGGTTCTCTGGCCACCTGCAGCCCTGACTGGTCTGGTGCCTACTCCAGGGGGTGGAACAGGAGGCACGGTGGTCAGAATACTTAATGCATCTTACTGACCACTCTGGGGCCTGCACAATGGGTCTGCTGGGAACCTGAGAATGGAGGATCGTGTTAGTTTTTTTCCCCTTGCATTTTGTCCTGACCTTCTTTTATTCAGAGCTGAGATTAAATCCTTCGGTGGAGATTGTTTCCTCCTTTCCATGGCATGAGTGAGTATTCTGCCAGTATTTGCCAGCTCCTCCCCAACGTACAAGGGCCTTCAGATCCTTTGTCTTTTAGAATCTGCATTTTATTTGATTGATATTTTTTATACATACCAGAAAAATTGACCTCTAGAAAGAAAGTTGTATGTACGGTTGGTTTGTGGGGAAAAGTTTCCTCTGCATTGCTTATACCTTTTTCATGTGCATTGATTCGAGACAAGGATACATGTACGGAAGCTTTACTTATCAAAAGGAATAGGAGTATATCATAGTTTAGAAGGATGCCAGGTGTTGGGACTTAGGGCAAATGTAAAGACAAATGCCAACGCCCATTGATACCGTCTCTGCTGTATTTCACTTGTGGGGGCTGGGGCAGTATCCCACGAAAAGGTGGGCTGAGAGGGATGCGCCCCAGCCCCCACGAGTGAAATACATCAGAGCGGTATCAATGTAGTTGACATTTGTGTTTATTTTTTTAATTTGAAGCCATACATTTAATTTTTTAGCCCATTGAATACGGCCACATTGTATTCAATGGGAGCCATTGCATACGGCCTTCCAGTGCTTAAGCATAGGAGATCTTGTATTTCCAAAAAATAAATGGTCGTTCTGTAAACCACAAATGATGTAGGGAAATAAAAGTGCCTGTACCTTTCACTCGGTTGTTGATTCCCAAAAATGTATAGCTTGTGCTGAGAGGAGTTCATTGAGTCAGATTCAAATGAGCAATTTGGGTAAGAGGATGTGGCCTATTTTATAACTGGCTAATAATCTCTCTCTCTCTCTCTCTCTCTCTCTCTCTCTCTCTCTCTCTCTCTGTCTCTCTCTCTCTCTCTCTCTCTCTCTCTCTCTCTCTCTCTCTCTCTCCCTCTCTCTCTCTCTCTCTCTCTCTCTCTCTCTCTCTCTCTCTCTCCAATATTACATTCATAATCATGTGTACAAGACGCTATTATGCAAGCGAGAAGAGATCTAAAACATTTGATTTTACATAAGTTTGAGAAAAGGAGCAAAAAAAGATAGTGGCGGTTTTAGGCAAAGCTTTGCTCCCACCCTTCCAAAAGGGGGGGGGGGGTAACTTTCAGGTTAGGGGCGGGGCAAGACTAGCCTCCGTTTTTGCCTCCCCCCTTCCAAACATTTTACGGACTTATTTTACATTTAGGATAGCCTTAATATATAGCACACCAAAATGCATTAGCATGCTCCATTTCTAGATTTTTGTTGATTTTTTTTTTTTTTTGGGGGGGGGGGGGGCATGCATCTTTTCCAACTTTGCTCACCCAACCTCCACTCTCCACTAAAAGAAGAAAATACTGCCTCCCCCCCCCCCCACCCCCCCAACTTTCAAGTGGTTCCACCGCCCGCGGGTGGCGGTATGGGGAAGATGGAGTAATACGGGCCATGGGGTAATAAGGGACACTCTCATTTCACACTGATAATTCTTACTGAAAGGTAACACTAAGAACTCAGTTTTGGTTTTATAATAAAAAGTAGGCATCAGATCATATACATTGCAGCATTTATTATGTTGTTGGAGGAATTATCATTTGAATTATACACGGAAAATAAAATTGAATGCCTGGAATATTGAGGGCTGACATCTTGATTAGTAAAGCATAATTAGACACATCATTATTTATGTAACCCCTAGTTTGAGCAAAATGGTTTGGTTATTTTCTGGTTTCAGGTGCTAAGGATAAAATACCCAATAGCTTATAAAATTAAAAATGGTTTGGTTATTTTCTGTGAAGTGTCTAGGAACTGACACCACTATTTGTGTGGTGTCCCGTATTACCCCAACCTCATTTTTCGGTGGGGTAATACGGGTCAAAGGCAATCCCTATGGCAATTTGTATATATTTTTTCTACAAAAATGTTAAGCTATTAATCTTATTTAAAACTTCCACATGAAAGAGTGCCTTTGCAGAAACTACTTTTTTTCAAGATATCTAAATAAACTTAGTTCCTTGTGAGATATTTTTCATGTTTTAAATTTGCATGTGGTCATGCTTTGTGTGGCGGCCATTTTCCAAAATGGCGGCATGAAAATACAAGAACATTTCAGAGTCAATTTGAACATCAAGGACAATTCACAATTTTTGCTGTTTCTAGTGTGCATTTCAACATAAATGTTCACAAAATAGCTTGAATTAAAGCTATAGATGAGCCCCAACTCATAGATTGGGTTTTGGGTATATCATGACATCTTGGTGACCATGGAAATGATGTAAACACTCCATTTTTGCCAAATTTTGCTAATTGTTTAATATTTTGACAAATTTTCTCAACAAGAATAGGCATATAGGACTCATTGAGGTAACAAAGTATCTTTATAATGTTTTGGGCCAGTTTAAATCATCATTATATTTTGTTAAGGTACCTCAAAGGCTTCTCATTCAAAAAATTCCACCCATGCATGAAAGATATTTGGCCATTTTTACTGATGATTCATATTCCGTTCCGTCTTACCCCACAATGGCGACCCGTATTACCCCACCGTGGGGTAATATGGGTCACAAAATCTTTGAAATTATTAACTACAACCATTGTACCTTAGGGAGTTTGAGGAAATGTCTCTTCAACACAGTTAAATATAAAAGAGGAATGCTTAAAATGTAGGTAAAAAAATATTTTGCTTATGGTCACCAGAAAGGCAGAAATTGCATGAAAACCCTTTAAGGTGTCCCGTATTCCCCTAGGCCTATAGGCCTAATTACGAATAGCCAAACGTAACGTTTTGCTTCTTGATAATTACAAATAGACTAGATGTCTACGTTTAGGCCTATGGTTTATCTTGCCTCATCTCATATCTAGGCCCTGTGTAACCTATTTCATACAGAACCCAGCACGCAATTCGACGTCATGCCAACGTTGGCATGACGTCTGCTGGCGTTGGCATGACGTTAGTTTTCATCGTCGCCTCAAGTGCGTTTGGCCGTCCATTTCTACTATATGCCAACGTCGCCAGTGGCATGACGTTGGCATGACGTTGGCCCAACGTCAACGTTGGCATGACGTTGGGCCAACACTGCGCCAACGTCATATGTAGACATTGGGCCAACGTCTACCCAACCCATTTTTAGTCCAAAATTTAACCTGTTGGTGCGACTTTAATTCAATGACTTTAATTTTGTAACTTTCTCATAATATTAAAGGGTCATCAACTCTGCTCAATACATATGGCTTTCAATATTCATCATTTTAAAGCCCAATTCTGCCTTTGGCTTCACCTTAATCTCAGCTTGAAGGGCTAAGAAGTGATACAAACCCATCCCATACTTTAGAACTTAACTACTTGGCAATACCACAAATGGGGTGTCTCTATGGAAATAATGCCAGCATTTTACTCTTTCATTAAATTAAAGCTGGTACAATGTAATCTCTAGGGTTTAAATGGAATAGGATAGCTTGCACATTTAGATAACACAGAGGGAACCCCATAAATGGATGATTATTCCCAAAGATGATGTAGCTGCTGGTAAAAATATCTTCAAACAACCTTTTATGCCCTCTGGTGGGAGTTTTGCCTATGCTGCTACAACATTGTTTTGCCAACGTTGGCACAACATGCATCATCTGACATTGTACCAACGTTGGCAAATAGCTGGTAAAATTGCCAACGTTGGTACAACATTATTTTGCCAACGTTGCGCCAATGTTGTAACCCCAACATTGGCACAACGTTAAAATGTTGCTTGCGACCTGCCTACGTTGGCCCAACGTACCCTTGCGTGCTGGGAAAGTTCACTTGGGCAACCCGCTCCATGATGAGTGGAGCGGCTGTCGTAGAGCGAACGCCAAGCGCGGCAAGTTTATACCATGACGCCCCTTGGTGAGTATTGTCAGAACTAAAAGTTGAAACTGGTTCGAGTTCCTCTCACTTTCAGCAGAATTCATGCCATTTCCGCTTTTCTGGCGTCAAACACGAAACTCCTCTCTGTCAGCTGGGTGAGTTTTCGTCCCGGTTTCCCGTTATTTTCCAGTTTTTTAGCCTTCCATATTCTACAAAGACTGTTACTGCAGATGTAGGCCTATGTAGACGGTTGTGGATGTGGTATGTATTTATGGATGGTGTTTAGAGGAAGACCGGTGCCGCTCGAGTCGGACACTCGTCTCTGAGTGACTCGCACACAGTGACAGTCACAGCCAGTGACTCGAGAGTTGACTGGGGGGGGGGGGGGGGGGGGGGGGGGAAGGTCGCCATGAATAATGACTGATGTCGTATGTAGATTTTACGAAACGCCCTAGCTGTCTCATGTCACTTAGGGAGTGTTTATTATTAGATACAGGGGGGATGGTGGGTTTGGGGGGTGGGCGTAAACATTTTCGACCCCTCCTGAGGGGGGAGGACATAAAACATACTCATGATACGTAGTACTGACCTCTTTTGAGGGGGGGCGGGTGCATAAAAAATTATACTCTTTTTTAGCAAGAAATCCCGAAACGTTCCACACGCTTGAGGAGGGGCATAAAATGTTGTGGCGCCTCCGCAAGAAATCTCAACCCCATCCCTTGTGTAATTAATTAATGAACACTCCCTTACGGACTGATCGTTTTTTAACAATAGGGAGGAGGTGGTGGTGGGTTTTTTACACAGTATTGTTATAACCCCACCCCTCCGTCAAGGGGTTACAATTTTATACCCCTACCCCCACTGGGGGTCGAAAATCAGCATGTGCGGGTCCCTTGAAGGCTTGGAGCATATTACTGCGCTGCCTTTTGGGCTCAAAACAGGTCAGACCTACATTTTATCGATACCCAGAGATTGTAGATTCGGTTATCAGATACATGAAAAATAGCGATAAATCGATACCTCTGATACCAATGACATCCCTAGTTTGAATAGGTATTGGAATACATCATACTAATTTACTCCTTTACTTTCATGCAGACACCTGAAGAGGTGCTGTTGTATTCTTGCCCATATATTTATAGGACATAGCTTATATGAGTTTTTTTTATGAGTAAATTAACTTCAGTATTTAGGCCAATTAGCAATTTTGCAGACCCCCTGTGCAGCTTACAGTACCTATATTTGTAATAGTTGCAGGTGCAGCTTATACACAAATTAGACTGATACGTAAGAACTTGGGTATATGCTATAATCTTAAGACTGCCTTGTAAAAGTAAAGATATATTACATGTAGGCCCTATTATGAGTCCATCGTTCCCCGCACACATTCTAAATTACAATTTTACAGTATGAAATATGAAAATGTGTGTGTTAGGTGACAAATGATTTCTCATTGTGTTGCAGAAACATTCTTGTGAAGATCCTCAGCAAATTTTCTTTAAAAAATACTGATCTTAGCCTGAAATGGCAGCTAAATCTGTCTCAAAGATAAGGAAGATGAACAGAAAGGCAGACTTGGACCAACCGGTAGCTATTGCTAACCCAATGTCATCTGGTGTGCATTCACTGTGGGACCAGGACCAGTTACTGGACTACACCATACAAGTAGGAAACCAGGAGTTTAGAGTTCACAAAGTTATCATGGCCTCCATGAGTGATTACTTCCGAGCTCTGCTGACTGTGGGTATGGCTGAAAGTGGGAAAGATATGGTACAGATTGAAGAGGTACAAGCTGAGACTGTGAGAATCCTCATTCATTACATCTACACCAACCACATGGCCATAACTAATGACAATGCTACTGAAATCCTAGATGGAGCTTTGTACTTACAGATTCAGCCAGCTATAGAAACATGCACAAAGTTCATTAATGACAATTTGGACAGCAACAACTCTTTCGATGTGCTCACAATGTTCAAGTCATCTGGCCTCATGGAGGCTGTCAGATATGTCACCGATTACATCAAGAGAAACATACGTACCATTGTCAAAGCTGACAGTGTAGTGGCCTTGTCCAAAGAGGATTTTTGCTTTGTGGTAGCGAATTGGCAAAGCTCAGAGATGGATCTTTTCAAGCTAATCCTCAAATGGGCTGGATCTGATGAAGGAAGAAATAAGCACGTTGAAGATCTACTGTGTTTAGTACGATATTCCCTCATGACACCACAGCAATTGTTAGAAGTGATCGATATGAAGCACTCATGTACTACTGCCAAGGAATGGCATGGTCTGGTAGATAAAGCAGGTGACTACCACAAACTACCCATTCACCAACGTGTCCCAAACACGTCAGTACAAACAAAAGTGAGGAGTGCTCCTAGTTTTGTCTCCTTTTCATGTGTGGGAACGACAGCCGGATTGTTTTATGAGCCGCTGCAACAGAAATTTGAAAGGCACGAACACCTAGTGACAAGAGAGTTAATGGGAAGGGTCTATGATCAGATAGAAGTCAACAATTTCTTGGTGGTTTGTGCAGCAACTGACGATGATGAAGAAAATAACGATGAAGGCTGGCACATCTTTGATGCAAGGACTTCGAACTGGGGAGACATGACTAACCTAGGTAGACTCTGTACTCATGCTGTCTTTGCTCATAACAATAAGGAACTTTACGTTGTCGGTGGTGTACATGATATGACCGATCAAGATCAAGAAGTATATACGGACGCAATTGAACAGTACAGCTTTAAAACTAACAAATGGAGGACCTTCGACTGGATGCCGGTTCCAGTCAAGCATTGTGGAGCATGTATTGTTGGTGATGGTCTGTATATAAGTGGTGGTGTGCCAGTAGCTACGACTGAGAATGAGCGAGACGCAAGGCCAGCACGGCTGGTCACGATGGATCGTCTAGATCTCCTCAACTGTCAGTGGGAAAGAAAAGCTCCATTGTTAGCCCCAAGATCCCATCATTCCATGCACCTCATGAAGATTCTTGGTGAGGAAGTTATCTGTGTCATTGATAACAATATCAGCGTGGACTACGTGGACAGTGACTCAACATTTGTCTTGGAATACTACAAGCCAGAACAGGATCAGTGGTTCAAATGTTCCTTCACATTAAACCAACCATTGGAAGCCAGAAGGTCTGACTATTGGATTGTAAGCAACCAATGGCTGAGGGGGAACAGTATCTTTGTTGGTGATGAATATCCATCCATCCACAGTAAGCAAAATGTGTCTACAGTGCTGACATTCCCAGAGATGGGCACAGAAGCTTCTGTAGACTATGTTGTGGGTTGTGGGATTGAAGCAGGCATTGATGTGCCTGAGGACACTGCGGACAGTGTACTCCAAATCGTGCCCTACACAAATTAAAGACGGCTCTATATTCAGTCAGTCACAGACTTTAGAACGACCCTGCGTTAGAAAGTTATGTGAACTGAGCCATGTGCAGAATGTAAAAGGCCTTTCTGTAATGCAATGCGACCTCGATGTTTCAGCACTACTCCATCAATATTGCCAAGTACCTCATAGTGAACACTGTTACCCATGCAGTCGTAGGGACTAGCTTATACTTGTTGTAGACAGATTTTCCCCATATGGATGGACAATAGTTCAATGGATTAACATTGACCTTTGAATCAAACTACTAGCTGACAAAATTTCCTCAGAACTTGTTACTATCAAAACATACTTTTTACTACAAAATCAAATGTAAATCTAGCATTACAATTACGAATTGTAAAAGATGAAATAATGACCTTCTTGGACATCATAAAAATTACAAATTTCAAGGAGTTATGGTTGGCAGCTCTGGATTTCTCACTGCTTAAATCAAGTCTTGAGATATGTAGAAAATGTCAGGGTTCCCATCCGTCAGTTAAAAGTCAGTTTTGTTTTATGTGTTTTAAATGTCAGTTAAAATGACTTGTCTTATATTTTCAGTTGATTTCCAGATTTTTTTGGGAAAATGTCAGTTAAAAGTCAGTTAAAAAATATTTTAAGCAAAATTTACCGAATGCACAATTAGATTTTTAGATTAAAAAAATTCTTGGTATGATTATAACTGAAATGCGAGTTATCCACAGAATTTTCGGTACTAAACGTGTCCGTTAAATGAATTTTATGTCAGTTAGAACTGTGAATGAAAAATAGTGGAAACCTTATATAGAGTGGAATGTGCTATTAGATGGTATCCCAGGAAGTATTCACCAGTCGCTGAATAGGAAAAAGAAACCGTGTTTGAATATTAAATAATAAATCACTAACACTAATGATGTGCTTTTAGATGTGGAGCCAACAGTATGTGGTTTTCCAGAATGGTTGATATTATGGCCACTTTTGTTCCGTATGGGCCAGTGTTCCTAAGCTAACACTATGGTTGTGTGTACAGCCTTAGAATCCTACTCCTTGCTGCCAGCGGATGTTCTCCTTGCTGCCACCAAAAATATGCCACTTTTCCTATTGTTACTCCTTTTCGTATTAATTAGCATCAATTTATTATAGCAAAGTGACCAGAATCAGGACATATATTCCTAAACTGACAACCACAACTCTTCACACTGATGACCAAAAAAAGAAGAATGCACTTGGGTTTAGTGATTAAGAATAAAAACTTTTCATAGTTTCTATATATATATTGTGTTACGTTCATTGACTAGCTAACGTTTTAAAACTATCCTGATTAGTAAGACCATCATATAAACTTATAAACTACCTGTTGCAAAGAAACATATTTGCCACAACTGTAACTTTGAAAAATTATATACAAGCCGCAGAGGGGCATATGGGCATGTTTGGTATTTAAAAAAAAGCTGCATCGGACTCACGTACACGAGGTTTTTATGGTATTTAAGATTGAGTATTTAACCTGAGTTCCTAACGAAGCAAGTCTCAAGGCTAAGGCTAAAAAATGTGGCAGCCCCTGTAAAAGCCTAACCCATTGGTACGTAACATTATTTGATCAATATCATTATTATTGACTTAGGGCTACTAACCTTGGGTTATATGAGCCGCCTCAGGTCCATTTTAAGACGTTTTTGAGCCACAGGAAAAGTTCTGTGTAGGGCACACTGACCTACATTACCCTACCCTTATATAAGCTACCGGTAGGTTGGGGACAGGTGATAGTCCAAAAAAAGTCCAGTCCCTTGATTTCTTTCCATGTAATCAGGCTTTCATCTTGTTCAGTTAATTTTTTTCTTAAATTGTATTTTACTCCTGTATACTTAGTGTTAAAGTGCTACAATTGGAGAAGTGACGAGTTATATGCTGAGGCTAAGGCCAAATAAAAAAAAAAGGTTTTGTTTCAGGTAACATGGGAAGAAACTCTAGGGTCGGTAGGTCGGATTTATTTATTTTTTACTTTCCCTCTCAAATTGACCAAAAAAAGTGTTAAGATGGGATAATTTTTTTCCAAAATGTTGTAAACCTAAAATTGACCCCAAAAAAGTATAAAAATATAAAAATTTCTTCAAAATTGCATAAAAAAACGTAGGGTTGGCCCTGTTTAGATAGGGTCGGTCGGGTGACCTGAAACAAACCTTCTTTTTTTTTTTGGCCTAAACAAGCCACTGTTCTGTATATTTTAGGATGGAAATTAACAAAACTCACCCGCTCGCCCATACCCATCTGCTGGCCTGAGGTGGAATAGCATACATTTATGACACATGACTTGAGGGTACTTTCTAACAAGGAATTCCTTTGTACTGCCAAAATCCACCAATAAATTATTGTAACCGAGTACCATATCTACCAGTACATGATGGTATAAGCTACAGACCCAGCTAACCTTGAGTCATCTGTGAGTTCTTTAACTCACTCAATCTTTCAGTATAACTTTCCCAATGCTGCAAAACCTCCAGATCAAGTAATATGTGGCCAAATATCATAAACACTAAAAAGTGGCCTCCTTTAGCTTTTACCCCTTCTAAGTGTACTACGTCTTGACCACTTTCAGCCATACCGGTTAACATGGCTCTGAAGTAGTCCCTCATGGAAGCCATGATAAATTTGAGGGCTGCAGATCATCCCTTACACAAAATTTCTGACAGTTGATCATGTACATTAAGAAACAATGATAATCGCATACAAAAAAAAAAAATTACATATCTAATATCAATTGGGTTGGAGAAATAAAGTAGCCTTGCTGTCGTTATAGTAGTGTAGAAAACGTGTCCAAATAGTAAGATACATTCGCTCCGTTTTATCTAGATAGGTGAAACATTTTGCTGAGACAACTTCTTTTCACCTTGTATTCCAGGAGCTTCGTATAAAGGGGGGGTAGATGGGGGGGTCCCCATGTCGCATGTCGATTTTAAGAAATGGCCATGTCACATGTCACTAAGGAAAAAGCCATGTCGCTAGTGTCACTAAGAATAATAATGTTGGGGCATTGTTATTTATAAAGAGTTATGAGTAGGGCTCTTGGGGCCGCAGGCCCCAGGAAATTTTTGCAATTTGACTACCCACAAGAACAAAATTTGAAGAAAGAGTTGGGTATTTGATGCTTACACTAAATGTGAATTTTTTATTCATGTAACTAAGCCCCATGTCGCATGTCGATTTTAAGAAATGCCCATGTCACATGTCACTTAACTGGCCATGTCCCATGTCGATTTTAAGAAATGGCCATGTCGCCATGTCGATTTTAAGAAATGGCCATGTCGCCATGTCGATTTTAGGGGTCGATACCCATTATAAAGGGTGACCATGTCAGCTGACAATACCCACAACGAGTATGAAGAGAATCTGACGGACGATGGAAGAAGTAGTGACAGTGATGTGGATGAAAGGAGTGAGGAAGAAGTAGAGAGTGAGAGTGATGACAGCATTGACTCTGATGAGGGCAAGCCAGTGATTGATCATTTCATGCCGGATGGCGTCCGCTCCCTTTGGGAACACAATCAGCTGTTTGATTATACCATCCATGTAGAAAGTAAACATTTTCAACTTCACAAAGTGGTTCTGGCATCCAGCAGTGCCCGGTTCCAAGCGATGATCAAAAAGGGTGCAGTTCAGGCTCTCGGCAGCAGTATGGATGCTGAAGGAGTAACTGCAGTTGCTATGGAAAATCTCATCCAGTTCATGTATACAAACAACATGGAGGTAACCAAGCAGAGTGTAGATGAAGTCGTTGCTGGCGCTAAGTACTTCAGGATGATCGCAGCTCTTGATATGTGTAACAGATTCAAGGCCAACAAGCAGGGTGTGGACAATGACTTTGTTATCCCATTGGAAGATCGCATTCAGTCACTCTGGGAAGAGAACATGTTGGTTGACTTTACCATTGAAGTGCAAGACAAGGGATTTCCTGTGCACAAAGTTATCATGGCGGCCATGAGTGATTATTTTCGTAACATGCTGACAAGTGGTATGGCTGAAAGCCGGAGTGACACAGTAAGGAGACACAAAGTAAGTGCAGACACGGTGGAGAATCTCATTGACTTTATCTACACCAATGACCTGGATATTATCACAGATAGTGAAGATGTTGCTGAACTTCTTTCTGGTGCCATGTATTTCCAGATAACAATGGCCATTGAAGTCTGCTCCAAGTTCCTGATTTGCCGCCTCAGGGTCCCGTTTCTCCACAAATTTGCGGAGCTCCGCAAATATATACGGATGTCCGCAAATATATACGGAGGTAGTATTTGTATGCTTAAGTACCAAAAAGACATAATTTGCGGAGCTCCATAAATATATTTGCGGACGTCCGCAAATTTACGGACGTCCGTATATTTGTGGAGAAACACCATCCAGTGAGGACACCTGGCTAGATACTTTTCAGCTTATGAAGGCATATGGGCTCAATGATAAACTCCCAAGATGTTAAAACTTACATCAGGATGTATATGGATACCATTGTGAAGACATGCGAGTTGAAGCAGTTAGACGTCGACGATCTCGTCTTTCTGATAGACAACTGGCAACACTCAGAGCATGCTCTCTTCCTCTTCATCCGACGCTGGGTCAATGCTGATCTTCAGAGGCGCAAACAAGTACAAAATGACCTGTTGTGCCGCGTGCGATATGGCCTCATGACTCCAAAGGAACTAGGTAAGATCCAAGGTATTGAGGATTACTCAAAAGTCTCAAGAAACTCTTGGTGTCAGCTGGTTGAAATGGCTATCCACTACCACAAACTTCCAATGCACCAAAAGGTCCTCGACAGCTCAGAGCAAACTCAAGTCCGCAGCGATCCTACTTTTGTGATCTTTTCAGCAGGGTGCTCAGAAAATGGAGGATTCGTTTACGAGCCTCATAGAGAAAGTACCTTTGTGTCGCAAACTGGCATCAAGGCACCAACGGGACTTGAGATGACATTGACTAATATAGAAATCAATAACTTTCTTGTTGTACTTTGCCATCCAGATTCAGAAGAACAACGTCCATATTGTTGGCATATCTTTGATCCTCGAACACGACAGTGGGGGCAAATGGCCAATTTGCCAAAGGACTTATGCCCTCTTACCTTGACGCATGATAACAAGCACATCTATGCGCCTGGTGGGTTAACTGAGGATGGGCAAATCATTGACAGGATTGACAGATACGACTTCCAGACTAACAGATGGCATCCGTTTGGCAGACTTGCACTTCCCATTCGGTCGTATGCCACATGCATCATCAACATTGGCCTATATGTGAGCGGTGGTTTTACAGAGAACTATTGTGATGGTGATGACCTGGAATCTTCATGCTTGACAAGAATGGATTGCTTGGACCTCTCGACCCGCAAGTGGACACAGAAGGCACCAATGGAGGAAGGTCGATATGACCATAAGATGTATGTGATGACCATACTTGGCGAGGAAGTCATCTGTTTGATAGAGTACCGCATGGCCCTGGTGTACTACAGTACATCAAAAGACCAGTGGTCCACATCCCCCTGTGTTAGTGGGGACCTTCATGATGGGGGCATGAAGGAGTAGAATAACTTCATCGGGAGCCTTCCATAATACCAATGGGCATACCGGATTCGTAAAAGGCGACAAAACTTGAGGGGTCTCGTGCCTTACTGCTGTGATCAGTCACGTAAGCTGTTTGGCAACCGCTGCCCATATGCGCGGGCCCGGGCCTTCTTGCTGGTGGTCTGGCATGGGATTCCTCCTCAGTGAACCACGTCTGAGATATCAAAGGCCGTGGTTTGTCTGGTTCTGTCTGCTATGGTACTAGCCCAGGTGGGTAGGGCCAGGCAAATAAAAGAACACTTGCTATCCTTCGAAAAGAGTAGGGGACGTGCCCCGGTAGCGGTTTTCTCCCTCACCTCATAGATGCGGTCATTCATTTCATAGATGCGATCAACCATAGATGCGGTCACTGCTGTATTGGGCAAGCAGCATATAAATACCTGTCCTACTACTGCAAGGCAGACTACCACTATTTGTGGATGACTCCTTGCCAACTTGAGATGTCCCGTGAGGTACTTGATGTACATCTGGACGTTAAACAAATCAATCAATCAATCAATCAGTGGTCCACATGTCCTTTCATCTTCAACACACCACCTCCCCAAATGGAGCTTCACGCTGTAGTCAGAGGGAACAGTGTCTATCTCAAGGATGCATCCGAAGAATCTGATACCAGCAAAAGTGACAGCACTGCAATTGTGACTTTCTCAGAAAATACTACGGAAGCAGTTGTCAAATACCTGTTTCGACATCGGGGACTGTTGAGTGGCTTCATACATATGTCAGTGCTCTCTATCCGCCCCACATGCCCAGCCTACCCCTCTCACTCCGATGAAGGTTAAGCGAAGAAGTTGAATGTTCTTGAAGTTTAAGGTGCCAGTAGTGTGTGTAGACGTTGTGAGGTGGCACTTCTGACTTTAAAACATGTTAATTGTATACACTATACTGTAGGTTCCCTCGTATAACATCGTTAATCAGTATAGATACCTGTAAATGAATTTATATGTAAAGCTTCGTAACTAAAGGAAGGCAAAACTGTCAGCCCCCCATAGAAATGCAACACTAGTTCATGTCCTGTAGGTGTACTGTAAAGAGATCTGTATCATAGCCCTTTGGCATACAATATGAAGACAGCAATGTAAGTGTATAAGGAATATGCAGAGAACCATCGACCTTAATCACTTATAAATCATATGATGTGGCTATCTCCACAGTTCAGTTTGTATTCAGTTCAATTGCTTCTGATCTGGTGTTGGGCCCATTGGTCAATAGTGTTTTATTAAATGTCATAGACAGGCTTTCCCCTGTTACTAAAATGATTGTGTGTTGCATTAATACTATGGAGTAATGTCTGTCATGCTGATATTGTATAGTATCTGTTGCATTACTATGGAGTAATGTCTGTCATGCTGATATTGTTTGTTGTATTATCATGGAGTTATGTCTTTCCTGCTGATCGTAATGAATATTGTGCATGTGTTCCATTTTTATGGAGTAAGAACTGTCATGCTGATATTGAAGATCATATGAAGAGTAACGTCCGTTATGCCAATATAAACTGTTATGTTATGGCGATGTTTCAATAAAGGTTCAAGTTCAAAACTCCTAGTCAGTTTCTGTTGGTTCTCCGAACTCTTCTCTTGTCTCCTCCTTCGGTGGGAATGTGCAGGCAACGGGATGGGCACACTGCAGAGGCTCCATCTAGGGGAAAACTAAGACTAAGACTTGTGGCCCAACTCAAGGTCTCAGTGAGGGTAATCCTGCAGAAATAGAGAGTCATATACGATTCTGGTCAGAAGTGAATACTGCAGGGGCACTGAATGGTCCATAAATAAGTTGGAAATGATGCCAATATTATGAAAACTTGTACACATGCTGCTGAATGTCTGCCAATCTAAATCAAATAATAGGAAAGGGATTCTCAGTGAGTCTACATTTTTTTCAAAGGCTAGATTGGGGATCAGTGAAACCCAGCTAACAAGAAAACGTTATTTTACGTCAAAATAACGTTTTAAATTTTACATAACATAATGTCATACTAAAGAGCCTTAGAAAAACGTTGACATATAACGTTATATAACGTTATAAAATGGTGTATAACGTTATTTGTTTACTGGGAAATGCAAATTATTCAGTGCATTAAATTCAGGCGGAATTCAGGTGGTTTTACGCTACAGACCAGTGCTCAAATCTTCCGTGGTCAGTAGCTAATTTTGGTTGGAAATGTTTTGTAGGAAAGATGTATCTTTTAGGTCAAGGGTGATTTTCAGAAATTGTAAATGTCCTGGTAGCTGTTATTGCGTTTTCCGCTATATTAAAATATAATAGTAAAAGGATTTCCTTCACTGAGACCTAAACATGCCTGAGAAATTCTACAAATGACAAAATACGTGACCAGCTAAGGCGAAAGGGTAGTCCATGAGGGATTAGTGCTAACTTTATTCACCAGGGCCTAAGGTCGGAGATATATGTCTAATGTGCGCTGGGGTACAATCTTTATTAAAATCATGTCGATAACAGCAGTCTAAATACACCATTGTCTGTTTAGGCGTTTCCATATTTGGAATGTGAAACATTTAAGAGCTTAAATCAATGGGTGTCCTTGCTCATATGTGCTGCCCTGGAAATGTGATTTTTATTCCAAATTGGATAAAGGAGCCCATTTATAGAATGACCCTCACACGGATTACTATACGCAAAACAATAAAATTAGGATTGTTAGATCAAAATCAGTGACATGAATAAAGGGTGAGTATATTATGATGCATTAGAAAAAAGAAATAGCATGACCATGCTAATTACATGCATAGAGATATCTTGAAAACAACCAGACTAAAACTTTCTTGGATTTTCAGTAAAGCAGTGCCCACCCATGTGAAGTGATTGCTCAAAAACTCATGGCTACGTTCAAAAAAGGGGATGTCTTCTAGCATAATATATCACTGGAAAGCTCATGATGTCAATTTTAAAGTTGATTTTTCGATGGATGACCATGTTTTGTAGTCGTGGTCCCTCGGGAAACACTACTTCGTTCACACCCAGCTAGCAAAACTCATGTAAATTACATCATTTTTACATCATTTTCTGATTGGTTGTGACATCATTGGATGATGTCAATTGTCGTTCCCAAGATGTCACATACGCAAGAAGTTTTTACGTGTCCCTTTGCATGGGTATTTTACATAAGTATAATTTTACATTTAAAAAAATACATATCAACGATATGTTTGAACTTAATAATAATGATGTATATAATTGACCAGCTGTAGGCCTAAAACATGTCTGAAACATATATATTTAGACATGTCAAAAAGATGTGATATGGAGATATGTACATGAAATGTTGCAGGGATGACATTTATACCAGTTCTGAGTATACCCCCCTCCGAGTAGTGATTATAAATCAGATAGGATATTTAGGATAACTCTGAGAGATTGTAGACATCATATAGTTATGTCCATTTCATGTCAATGTATGACATGTACACAGGCACTCTGCATAGGAAGCAAACACCTGCTCTGTGAAAGACACTTTGCAGGCATTTCCCATTCCATACAGACACATTTATCCTAGTCAGGAGGCCCAGATGTGATATCAGCCCAAGGCCAGAATTTCTTCTTATACAATTTGAAAGGACACAGAAAAGGTGTCCCATTATGTGCCTTGGCTGTCCAACTATAATTCACCAAGTCACTGTAACACAAGTAACACATTAAATGTTACTGAAGAAATTTAGTCCAATTTTGTCTCTTATTGCAGTATATAGAATTGATTTCATCCAACTTTTAATCAAGAATGGGGGAATGCTGATCAAAATGTGATCACATTGCAAAATGAGACGCCTAGTGTTGGAGCTCCGAACTATGATAGGATATGGTAATGTCGACTTATAGATGTCATATTCTGATAAGATTGTGATGTCATAGATATGTTATATTGGAATAAATCCATACTCCTATTATTTTGATGTCACAATCTTGTCAGAATATGACCTATTACAGTTCTGAACTCCAACACTAGGGGTCTCATTTTGCAAGGCTGTCACATTTTGATCAGCATTCAGTTATTCTTCATTGAAAAGTTGGATCAAATTAATTGTATAAACTACAATGAGGGACAAGGTTGGACTAAATTTCCTCTGTGATATATAAGGTGTCACTTGTGTTACAGTGACTTGGTGAATTATAGTTGGACAGCCAAGGCACATAATGGGACACCTTTTCTGTGTCCTTTCAAATTGTATAAGAAGAAATTCTGGCCTTGGGCTGATATCACATCTGGGCCTCCTGGCTAGGATAAATGTGTCAGTATGGAATGGAAAATGCCTGCAAAGTGTCTTTCACAGAGCAGGTGTTTGCTTCCTATGCAGAGTGCCTGTGTACATACATTGACATAAAATGGACATAACTATATGATGTCTACAATCTCCCTCAGAGGTATCCTAATTATCCTATCTGATTTATGATCACTACTGGGGAGGGGGTATACTCAAAACTGGTATAAATGTCATCCCTAGAACATGCTTGTAGGTATCTCCATATCACATCTTTTTGACGTGTCTACATTTACATGTTTTAGACATCTTTTACAGCTAGTCATATATATGCCATTATTGTTAAGTCCAAAGGTATCACTGATAAATATGTCTCTTTTATATGAATATGTTTATATAAAATACACATAAATATTGTTACATCAAGAACCCATGCAAAAGGACACGTAAAAACTTCTTGCGTATGTGACATCTTGGGAACGAAAAATGATATCATGAAATTACTAGTTATTTTTATGTAAGGTGCTAGCTGGGCAAACATGACGATGTTTCCCTTGGCTGTACTCATTATTACTCTGATAAAGGTCTTTGATAGGACAATTTATCAATCCTTCATACACATCTAAAAGCCTTGTCTCTTTGTGTCTGATATATTATGCCAGAGGCATGTTAATGTATGATCATGGAGAAAGCCATCATAGTAGATGGTTGTTTATAAATGTCTTAAATTAGACAAATTTAGACTTTTTACTACAACGTTTAAAGGGATATGTTTGTCGATCCTGTAATTGGTCATACGAAAATAGAATAGTTTATGAGGGTAAATAGGGCCTACACATTTCTATCATAAGTAGTTCCACTAAGTGTCACAAACGAGCATAATGATTCATTCGTCATCCAATTTAGTCTTCAACTTCAACGGCTTTATGGATGCGTTTCACACTAGGGGTAGTCCAGGTGGCCCGAAATGTGTTCTAGTTGAACTATACACTCTAGAAAATGTGTGCTAACTTAACACAGTTTTTTGTATACTTATTTTACACACACTTTTGCTTAACACACTACACACTTTTTCAAACGTGTTTTAATATCAAAAGTGTGTAGAGATATAAAGTGTGCAAAATGTAAAGTGTTTAGGAAAAAATGTGTGTGTGTTGCTTTTATAAAGAATTTTCAAAATTGTCTGGCGCCCTCAGCTACTAGAGCTTTTTCCCATGTTCCCATAACACACATTTTTTACAGTGTATATATATATGTGGTGCTTACTGTATTTTGATTTGGTGATATTTGTAGTTGAGCATCATGGGGTCTCATTAGGATGGATCAGTTAATTATGATGGCAGAATATATGCGGAGGAAGATGGCTAGCATCACAGAGGATGCATATAATTGTAGTTTCTAATACCTGAACAGGGGTGCAGATATACAGAGGGGTACTCGCCACTCCCACTGCAAGGTTGGAAAGTCGTCGGAATAAAAGGCAGTTGGTTGTAAAGGTGGTTGTAAACATGGCCCCCGTCTAAAGGTGTATAATTCCGTCTAATGTTGGATGCGTGGATATAAATTTACTGCACTTTTTTTTATATCAACGTTATTCGAACATGTAGTTCAGAACCACTTTGGCCTAGTTCCCTACTTCATTATATGAATGTTCGATGATTAATAGTTATCTGAGTTTCACAGGCTGTATGCTTGACCTGCTAATTTTAATTTGCTTCGGATGTATATATATCATATGTCTCTATGGTGCTTTGTTGGTAGGTCGAGAAGTTATTCTCATTCCATCCCTACTGCTACTGATGGGAATTGATATTATAAAAGCTCCTAGAATCTACCAATTCCTTTCTAGATTTTGGAAATCATCTCAGGCGCCAAGCCTGACCCCCAAAAAGGTGTAATAAATGTCATGGAAATTTGAGATTTTCAATCTGCATTTTTAATTTTTGTGGAAACCCTGTTGAAGAAAAAAAATGCAGCAATGTACAGCACAGACACAGACACTTCGTAGCATACATACACCATGTCACAACACCCCCCTTCAGTGGCGGCGGAACAGGGGGGGCCAGGGGGCCCCCCCTTCAGTGGCGGCGGAACAGGGGGGGCCAGGGGGCCAAGGCGCCCCCAACTTTTAAGATGGGGGGGCCAAAGTATGTTTTGGCCCCCCCAACTTTTTGGGAAACAAACTCAGAAACCCCTAGAAAACACTAATCTCATGATAAAATTCCTAAAATTTTCTCAAATGACAAGCTTGAACTCCATCAGAACACATCAATTCAAGTGTAAATTCTAGAAAATTTCTAAAGATCTTTCAAACCACTCCAAATGCGCCAATTTGAAAGGAAAATTCCTAAATTTTCCAGGGGCCTGCGGCCCCAAGACACCTATTTATGACTCCCTCCAACCTACACCCATTGGGTTTTGGGACCTGGGCCCCCCCAACTTTATCCACCTTCCGCCGCCCCTGCCCTTTAATACTACACCCTCAACTCTCTTTCTCTACTTTCACATTCGTGCTGCTAAACTTTCACCACGGATGTTATGATGAATCGTGACGTTCACGTCAACTGCATACATCAGAACACATATAGGTCATTGGCCCATAGAAACTGAAACAGTTCTTGGACTCGACTCATTCAACGCATATTCTTTCGCCATAAACACTCTCAATTGTCCATACTTCATCTGTCAATGTTGATACTATTAAAGTCCTCATCATGTCTTAACCATGCATCAATTACAATCAGTCACTCGTTTTATATAAATATGTCCTTCTACCAACTCATATTATTAAAACCATATGTTCTATTATCAATAAATGCTGCATACTCTTACAAGAGCTTTGCCTCTAGGTGGCGCTACCAATACTATCATGTCGGTAGGACACCAATAAATTGATGATAATAATGATAATGATAATAATAATAATAATAATAATAATAATAATAATAATAATAATGCCCATGTCAACTTATATGTCATGGTGTGCTCTGCCCCCTTAACCCCTCTTTTTTTCTCCTTCTAAACTTTAGTCAGGATAGAAAGTTGTAGGGTATTTGGTGGAGCCATCTAAGTGCAAACTCTTATAAGACTACACAAGATATTTATTTTAAGAATTATGCGAGCTGTGTAAATCTATTCCCAGACACCGATTGAGAGCGTTCCCCTCTTGCCGCAAAAGGTCTGCGATGGCATTTTTTTAAATCTTGCAGAGGAAAGTGAATATTCTTTTATTTGCACCCTATCACAACAGCAGTTCAACCCCGGTGCTGAGTAATTGTGGTTAGAGGTACTGGGGAAAAGGGTCCTTGTTTAAAAACGACATTTTGACAAAAAGGTGAACCTTAGTTATTGTAGTCAAGGATGTTCCGAGTTTGGGGTACATTGGTGAAGACTCATAAATCGTATTTATGTATAGATTTGAGGGGCCTTGGTATAATACTCTTGGTTCTTGGCTATGTTCTAGTATTTCACTCTTGTCTACGATCTACTATTTCACCTGTAGATTTAGGGTATGACGGGAACCTGGTTACCATCTACTGTTGTATAAGGACATTGACCCCATTTTTTGTCCCATATGTATATATGTGTGTCGTCATGGTAACTTTACCGGTATGGCTAGAAAGTAGTAAACAGAGAGAAGTAAAGGCGTCGCCATGACTCTTTTACAATAGTCAACTTTAGTTGACTCTGGTACCAGAGTCATGATGACTCTGGTGGAGGGGTCACAGCTAATCCAGTCATACCCCTTGTTCCTTGTACAACTTGACTCTCCCTCTTGACTCTATCAGTGCAGAGTCAAGTACAGTTGACTCTGCCCACAGCAGAGTCATTTATAGTTTGACCCTTCATGAAGAGTAAAATAAAAAATGTGTTGACCCTGGTGGGGCAACCAACACTAATTTGGTACCAGTGGCAACCACAAGGCAGAGCCACTATCTATACTTTAGATATTTGTTACATGCCACACAGTTTTGATTCTTTCTAGATAGGTCCACTATGTCAAAATAGTGTAGTTAAGGAATGTCAATGGATAAGCTTGCCAGTTAGCT
This sequence comes from Harmothoe impar, assembly GCA_947462335.1. NCBI lineage: Eukaryota > Metazoa > Annelida > Polychaeta > Phyllodocida > Polynoidae > Harmothoe > Harmothoe impar. Next base: position 33,359,042 of record OX381716.1, on the reverse strand, counting down.
TACCTGAATCAAATGTGATGACAAACAATACAATACATTCCAAGAACATCAACAGTATAGAACTTAGTCTGCATATGTGTGGGTATGGGAAATAAACATAAGGCTGGGCACTAACTGTGTGAGATATAATGTGTTGCACTGCTTACTGCTTCACATAGATCTGATATTGGTCTGTAGAATGTAGTGTGAGGCAGATATATCTTGGCCCTTTCACAGGGGGAAGTGGTGGACATTACAACATGTCTTGTTATTGACCTGTCTTGGGCAATAACTTCACCTACTCACTTCTCTCACAGGCCTCAACTGGCCTGCCCACTAATTATATACACCTGTTGCCCCCATGCACTCTACCCTGGCATAAATACACAATCCACCTGACTTGCATGCACTCATGTATTCGATTTTGACTCCCCTTCTTTTAATGGGTCAACTACTGTTGACTCTTCAGGAACAGAGAGTCAAACTCATTCGACTCTCCTCTACAGGTGTCACGTGGGAGACAAACTGTGACTCTGGCTATCAGAGTCGTGGTGACTCCTTTACTTTTCTGTGTGTAGTTAACAAGATGTTTATAATAATGATAATCTTTTATTACCATAGAGGGTGGGCTGATTGTAGAATTACACAATGATATAAGCGTATATCTAAGAGCAAGTTTCTCATTTAAGGCATGGCTGATATAGAACGTGCTGGATAATATACTTCTGGTAGCCAACAAGCAATATCATTGATATAAAAAGAGGCCGAAGCTTATATCAATGGTATTGACTCAAAGCAACAGGGGTATTTATCGGGCATACACCGGCTTTCATAGATTGATTACTTATGATGAATTAGTTACAGGCCTTTTTTTCTCAAATGACCATAGGAGGATATCTGATATAACCATCTTTGGAGGTTACATGACCATCAAGTATATTCTCTGTGTTCTCTCATATGGTGTAATATCTGCTCGAGCAGTTTAGCTTCTGGGATCTCGTCGCAATTCTTAATAATTGCCACCAGAAACCCCAGGCAGGTATCCCCTTATACCCTCCACATTACAGGTTGGATTGTGTGAGAAAACCTTGCACCTGGAAATCTATTTTGAAAAATCAAAGCAAGGTTATTATCTAAAGTCTAGTCATAAGCTATTTTTCTACTAACAATAAAATATATGAGCAGCGTTGAAAAGTCAAATTTATTGGTATAAGGTTGCTGCCAAAAATGGGATGAATAATCCTAAAAGCAGCCTGCCTTATTTCTTATGTTATGACTAAGAACTAGAATTGTAACTGTGATAAGGATATGTGAGAAATAAAGGCTATGTAGACTCAAACTCAACTCATATTTGAATCTAAGTTATTGCTATAATTGTGAACTAAAGCCCAAAATCCACGGCGGCAGGAAGCTGCGATAAAACGGTATCGCCCATCTGCCGCGCCTATTTCGCCGCCATTTCGCCCTATCGCGCCGATTTCGCCCCTGTAACGCAGTGGACTTTAGGCCGGACTCCACTAGGGCGACACTAGTACCTGCGAAACGAGGCGATCCTTTTTTATGTTTTGATTTTCACATTCTGCTTCATTTCGCCTCATTTCGCTTCATTTCGCGGCAGTTTCGCGGCAGTTTCGCCCTGCTACTGGCGTCACATAAGCCTGGGCTCCACTGGGGCGACACAGGTACCTGCGAAACGATGCGATCCGTTTATTGTTTTGTTCTTGGACATTTCGCCTGATTTCGCTTCATTTCGCCTGATTTCGCTTCATTTCGCGGCAGTGTCGCCCTATGTAACGCCACTAGCAGGGCGGCACTCAGGGCGAAACTGCTGCGAAATGAAGCGAAATCATGTCCAAGAACAAAAAAACAAAAGGATCGCATCGTTTCGCAGGTACTTGTGTCGCCCCAGTGGAGCCCAGGCTATAGGGCGACACTCCCGCGAAATGAAGCGAAATGTAGCGAAATGAAGCGAAATATGTCAATAGACAACAATAGAAAGATCGCAACGTTTCGCAGGTAGGTGTTTCGCCCTAGTGGAGCTCGGGCTTTTGGCGGCACAGCCGCGAAAAAGACGCGGCAGGGCGAAACGGCGGCGAAATAGGCGCGGCAGAGGGGCGATACCGTTTTAACGCAGCTTCTTGTCGCCGTGGATTTTGAGCTTAACAAATAACCCCTTACCATTACATAAGTCAGTGACCATGGGCCTTCACCGCTTGTTTGGTATAGTATCTTTAGCCTGGGCTCCACTAGGGCGACACAAGCCCCTGCGAAACGAGGCGATCCTTCTAATGTTATGTTCTTGTATATTTCGCCTCATTTCGTGGCAGTGTCGCCCTAAGTATCGCCAGGAGCAGGGCGAAATCAGGGCGAAATGAAGCGAAATCAGGCGAAATGAAGCAAAATATGCAAATCAAAACATAAAAAAAGATCGCATGGTTTCGCAGATGCCTGTGCCGCCCTAGTGGAGCCTGGGCTTATCCACGAACTGTCGTTTCTATATCAAGTGTATCCATCAAACTTAGCCGCACCCTATATAAGCATGTTTGATATCAAAAGAAAGCTGAATATGCGAGGTTCTACGGTGTGCGTAGAACATTTGTCCATGGTTAGATAATAGCTCGAGCTCCACTAGGGCGACACAGGTACCTGCGAAACCATGCGATCCCTTTACTGTTTTGATATTGGACATTTCGCTCCATTTCGCTCCAGTTCGCCCTGGTTTCGCCCTGGTTTCGCCCTGGTTTCGCCCTGATTTCGCCCTGCTCCTGGCGATACTCAGGGCGATTCTCAGGCGAAACCAGGCGACACCAGGCGAAACTAGGCGAAACCAAGGATAAAAAGATCGCCACGTTTCGCAGCTAGCAGTGTCGCTCTAGTGGAGTCCGGCCTATACTGTATTTTTGTGAAGCAAGTCGTAGGCCTATAAATGGTTCCACATCCGTGCACAAAATGTTCTACACACGTTTGACCCATACATTTGTATAAATTTGTATTTGCAATCATGAGCTAGCTTACTCCAGATTTGTGGAAAACACGGTATGCAGAAGTATGGGCGTTTTTAACATGCATAAAACCATAAATATACATAGCCTACATTTAATTTATTTCACAATTTTCAATTCTGGTCACTGACAATATCTTACGATCCATGAAATTCTTTAAAATATGCCACCTACCCCTCCATCGTTGACCAATCTTGTCCATATCAACTTTAAACGTATATAAACACGATACAGGTGTTGTAGGGATTCCAGAGATGTATTTACATTCATAATATGTTGAAAATTGACTGAATGGAACTTGATTTACTATTATTTGAGGGGTATCCCGGCCCGGTAGCGCTATCAGCCAGCGAGCCCGAGATAAGATAAGAAACGCGTAATTATCTATCATACTTCTAAAAATGCTAGCAACATGGTTTAAACAGGCCTGGAAAGCCCCACTCTAGGCCAAGTCCCTGAAATCGTGTGCACACTGTGCTGTCATTCCTTTAATTTATTTCACAATTTTCAATTCTGGTCTCTGACAATATCTTATGATCCATGAATTTCTTTAAAATATGCCACCTTCCCTCCAACATTAACCAATCTTGTCCAAATCAACTTTAAACATATAAAAACAAAAAAACAGGCATTGTAGGGATTCCAGAGATGTCTTTACATTCATAATATGTTGAAAATTGACTGAATGGGACTTGATTTACTATTATTCGAGAAGTATCCCGACCCGGTAGCGCTATCAGCCAGCGAGCCCGAGATAAGATAAGAAACGCGTAATTATCTACCATACTTCTAAAAATGCTAGGGAAATGATTCAAACAGTTCTGAAAAGCCCTACTCTAGGCCAGGTCCCTGAAATCGTATGCACAGTGTGTTTCTATGCTTTAAATTTATTTCATAATTCTCAAATCCGGCCACTTACAATATTTTACGGTCCACAAATTTCTCTAAAATATGCCACCTGCCCCACCAACATTGACTAATATTGTCCAAATCGACTTTAAACATATAGAAACATAAAACAGACATTCTAGGGATTCCAGAGATGTCTTTAAATCCATAATATGTTGAAAATTGACTGAATGGGACTTGATTTACTATTATTCGAGGAGTATCCCGACCTGGTAGCGCTATCAGCCAGCGAGCCCGAGATAAGATAAGAAACGAGTAATTATCTACCATACTTAAATGCCAGGGACATGGTTCAAACAGTTCTGAAATGCCCTACTCCAGACCAGGTCCCTGAAATCGTATAGAGAATGTGTTTTTATGCCTTCAATTTATTCCATAATTCTCAAGTTTGTCCACTGGCAGTATTTTACTGTCCATAAATTTCCTTAGTATCTGATACCTGTCCCCACCAACCTATACTAATCATGTCCAAATCGAATATAAATGCATATAAACATAAAACAGGCTTCGTATGGATTCTAGAAATTACCATGGTGTATCAATAGCACCTCTTTGCATAGCTGCCACCTGCATGCCCAGTGCAGCCATCTAGGTGCCACTGTGCTGCCACCTAGCGGAATTTGAGTGTAATAGATAACAATAGCGAGGCAATGCTGTAGGCTCTGAAGGCTTGGTTACCTATCTAGGTAATATACATATCTATGATAAAACAGCTAGGTCTTTTATCCTTCTAACTACTCCCTTTAGCGATATTTCAATGTATTTGGTATATTTATAATATGTATATTTTGTTGAGGCTGATGTAATTAAAATATAATCATTTTTATACGTTTAGGCTACTTCAACGAGGACAAACCGAGAAAAGTCTACTTACAACCCAGACTGCCACATGGTGTGCAAAAAGAAAAAGAGAATGTTAAAAATCTTATCTGGAGCATTTTGTTTCTTACCTTCCAAAAACTTGAGGGATTTTTGCACACATTTTGAATGAACAGTTCCTGAACGTTCCTTGTTCACTGGAATACGGGGGCTAGGGAGCTCTGCCCCTCCCCCCCCCCAAAAAAAAAGAAAAAAACGACAAAAAAGAAAAACATATTAGCTAGGATTTTATCACTAGAATGTGTTGCCGATTGAAGGGATTAAAGGGCTAGAGAGTTTATTTTCATTGCACCATCTAGTGTGGAAAGACATTAACGTTACATAATTCTTTGAAAGGACTTTGGTGTTTTTTTCTTCATATTATCGGGGCTTTCTCGTGAGGGGCACATTTCTATCATTATCAATTGTTTATTTTTTTGTAACATTTTAGCCAACACAGATTAACATTTTAGAAATGCGCATGCATTAAATTATCACATAGCTGTCAGATCATTGTGAAAGTTCTATATTATTATGTAGTATATGTACACAATTCGGTATGGAGTATTTGACAACAACACTTTTCAATTCATTGCTTGATATCTTTATTTTTGATTATATATAGAGACACACATCCATTATAGAATGTTGTCTACATGTAGTATTACACAGCGTGCGAGGAATTGCAATAGCTGATAATGAAAAGCTCATAGCAGTAGTAGAATTTAGCACTGTCCCCGTAACGAAGGGAGATCACTATATATGCGACCTCTTAATTGATTTTGGTGTGATATTGTTGGGGGTGCAGAGGGCCCCCCCCCCCCCCCCTGAGGTCGGAAGGTCGCCGAAATAAAGGGGTCCAGGTCGAAAAGTCGCTTTTTTGGACCATTTAATCTATTGTAAATTTTGGCCAAAAGTCGCCAGGTCGCTTATGTTATTGCCTGAGGTCGGAAGTCGCCTCCAAAACAGCCCAGGTCGCCAGGTCGCTTTTGACCCATCTGGAGCCATATTGTTACTGTTAGCACATGATTGCTAAAAGGTTTTGATGTTATACATGTGAGGATATATACTAGCTTACATGAGAAGGTGTAATATTCTTTGGGTATCATGATACAGCAGCCCCTGTGTTACGTTATACATGATTGTATAAAGAGTTGGATAGAAGTAAAGCGAAGGGACATACCATATAGTACAATGCAGCATTATAAAGTGATACAGTAGGAGGTATAATAGGGTGTGTCGATATTAGATTACCATCGTCTAGAAAATCTGGGTTTCTTCCTCTATACCATCTTTATGATAGCTTAATCTGATGCCTTACATATCTTGTGTTCCAGGAAATGGTATTATGAAACGTATAATTATGTTGGTTCTTTAATTAAGTTTTTTTTTTCAATACATGAATGAATGAACTTATTGAAGCCTATGCAAATACCAGCGGATATTCAGGGTTTTCATCTGCGCATGCATAAGGCAATGATTATGACATCTACTGGTAAGCCATATGTCTGATATAATTATACACACACATGTTGTATAATGGCCTAAAGATGCCTTTAGAACCTTTATTCTAGAGTGGTATAGTTGAAGATACAGTATACAATTTGTATCTTTTAAATACGCTAGTGCACTAGCAAAGATTTTAATTTTAAAAAAGGATACTAGAATACCATTTGCGATGTGACCCCTTTAGAAGCATATAAACCATTGGTGTATATACATTTGATATTTTGCATTTCTATAGGAAACAGTAGGCTTATTACCTGATTAGTCTGATCCATTGAAAGTGAGCGGGTCTAGGGTTGACCACGTTATATCAGCCCATTCAATACCCCAGTCTGTGCCTAATCACAAGTAATTCATTATCAGGAATGATTCCCCAATAAGTAGGCCTTCAGAATATGATAGATACTAAATATTCAGCATCATTCTATACTTCTTTGCTGGTATGATTATTATTATTAGTTTATTTAACCCACAATCGTCCCAATGGGACGGTCTTCTGTGGGCCACAGTGATTTCATTCCTCGTTCAAGTGTGACTCTATTGGCGTTGCTGTATTTGAATGTCGTGGGTTTATGAGGTACTTATCATAAAGCAAATTTGGCCTTCAGGTCACTGCAAGTGTGTACAAGGTCTTACGGCTAGAGTTTCGACCCCACATTCTTTATGTTTAGAGAATAGAAAACGACATGCTTCACGTCGGGGCTGTCTGTTGGTCGGAGTCTAATGAAGGCTCGACACCATCATGCATTATATGCGTACAGATAGTTGAGATGTGAATAATGTGTTTTCTATTGTTTTTATAAGATATATTTCACAAATTCCGTGGCTAGGTTAAGTTTCAATGGCTTTGTTACCGTTTTCCATGGCTCAGCATGCACTGCTACCCTATAATGAATGGTCACGTGACTTCTCTAAGGCTATAATGCACGGCCAACCATTTTACAAAGGTCAATAATGCTTATTTCACACACCCTGGCTTGTAGGCAGGTCCTAATAGCTTGGTTTTGCATTCGCTGTCACTTGTCTAACTTACTTACGTGCTTGGTCATGCTTTTTTGTAGCCGAGTCAATTTAATGTTCGTATTGCCAACACTTTTCTTTACTTTGGTGAGGTTTGGTTTGATTGTGAGTTTGCTATCTAGTTCTATTCCTGCCAAAGCAGCCAGTTTGCTACATTTAGCGTAATAAGAGTTCTCAGTAGAGGGAGGGTAGCTCCGCCCAGAGGAGGGGGGTTAACATGGTAACTGCTCTGTAGCAGACTTTGGCTGCCTTGATGACATTCTGTGGGAGGCACCACCAATTGTCACCACCCTTCAGGGCTCGCCATGCCGAGAACGCCGTCAGTCCTGCCACGTGGTAGAGGAACACACTGAGCTCTATCCGAGTCCTACATATATATGTAAGATAGATTTATTTTGATGCATTGTCTCATATTAATTCTGAGATTGGTTAATAATGTAATTTCATGAATTCTGCGGACAGAAATTAAAGCACATCTGAGGGTTTATTCACCTGTTTTGGTAGCCTACCCAGACCAATATTGGTCATATGCAATAGTTATTAGTAAGCTCTTAACATTAAAGGTCATTAAGGTCATTAAAGTAATACTTACACCCCTACCATTGCCATCATATCCTTCATGTTAGCCTCATCTTTGATATAATCACAGAAACACGATCTCAGAAATCTGAAAGTGCCTGGAACAAAAACAAAATAGTTCTGTATGAGGCAATAATAAAAAGGTGTGTTTCAGCTTAGCTGGTCTGAAAAAGTTATACCTGGGAGTTATCCAGTGAACTACCGTGCCAACACGCAAAACACAGCCTCGGATCATGGACAATCAACTAATTTATAAAATAGCCCCAAAATTACACAGAGAATTTCAATATTCCTTTTTAAATCAAATTGAAAAAAGGGTTTCTAATGTCGGCCCTGTTTTTGCTATATAAACTAGGGTCGGGTAACCTGAAGTTACACACTTCTCAGACACTCAGAAACAGGTTCAAGCCTTTTCATACATTTCTTTTAGATACCTGTTTTGGCCAAGAGTATGTTGTAGAAAATGTAGGCGTAGCTGTTGACCACCACACAGTGGGCCTTCCTCCTTCTAAGGAACGTCTTGTGAGCTGCTCTCACAGCCTCTGTGTCACTCAGTGACGGGATCTCTCTAATCAGGTCACGCCAAATGATGGTGTCCTTAAACGCTACTGTCATACCTGTGTCAAATGTATTAAAATAGTCATGATTATATTTATTGACCATTGTAAATAGGGAGACTGCCATGTACCAGCTTTCAAGAGCAAATAAGCTTTTAGTTCATAATTGTGTCCACTACTTTATCAATTGCTTAATATGATAATATGGCGAGTTTGACCCACAGCCCACTGTAGGAGATAGCAGAAATATGGCCTACCTGAAGCTGTGATGGGGTGTCGCATGTTGAAAGCATCTCCCAGGGTGATCACTCCAGGCTGGAACGAAGCAGCGCCAGGGAACTGGAAGGTTGGCGTGCTGTAGATTTTACCCTTTTCTATAGTGGCCAAGACTGCGTTTTGAATTCGTACTGAATAAGAGTAGATTTTGTTTTATAATCAGACATGGACTTCATATCAGTGTCAAGTGCGAAGCCTAATAGAAAAACAAAGGAATGATATCTTTATGTAATCTTCAATCATTGTATACAGAATAAAAGGGATTACAATTTTATTACTGATATTGTTAACAGATCAGATAACTACAGGACAAATAAAACCACATTAAACCTATAGGAAAATCGAATGATACTAAAAGATTTCGAAAAGGTTTTATGTTAGTTCTATTAAAAACATTGATTTCAAAATAGACAAAAAGCAGATAAACTTAGTACCTCTCTGATCATACCTATTACAAATAGCAGTTCTGTCACAGATGTAGATGCAAAGCAAATCTCCTATATGTGACCCATCTTGGGAACAGACCCCTCCAGGCATGATTTTTAGCTCTGGTTTTGGCCAATGAGGGGCACCTAGTTGCAAAAGAGTGTTAAATACATGAGGAAATGTTCTAGGACTTATTAAAGCTTATTTACTTTTTCAGTTAGTGATATGAACTAATGTTTGAAAACTGATCCTCACAAAACTACTAGGAATTCTTTTTTTTGCTCATATATCACTTTAAAGATTATGGCACCAAATTTAAATATTAATTTCCCCCCTGGATGGGTCTTTTCCCTTGCCTGGTCACATATGTTTTATAAACTATCCATACTTGGCAACTCTTGAGACTGGTTGCGGAGGTACTGCTTGGTGTCTTTGGGTCCCTTTACGTCTGTGAATGTGACTATCCTGGTGGTATCAGCAGTTAGCTGGTATATCACAAAGGCATTGTCCTGGGTGGTGTAGATATCCATGGTACCAGGCCTCCCCAACACCCCACTGTACTCCATCCCGATACAGTGGCCACAGGTTACCGGCTTGCCTTTAATGTTTACCCCTCGAAGCCTAGAGAAACTCCCATCAGAAATAATGGTTAGTTCTGCCCGAATCTCCTGAAATTAATTTACCATGATGTCATAACAGCAAGCTGCTGAAGTTAATTTGGCCTATTTGCACTTCTATGCCACTGCAAGATTAAAAAGATTATTTACTCTACTAATTCACAATTGACATGTCTGCTTTAATGAGCATATTGCACTCATTAAGTTATTTATACCTCCCATTTGATTCACCATGTCACGATATACCTGTGGTGTCAATTAGTGTCATAGTTTAGAAGTTGTTAAATGACCTCACATCTCAGATTTTAGTCAGAACTAAGAGTGGCCTAGTTACCTGAATGTGATTGATTGAATAGGATTCCATCTAAAGATAATTATCAACTAAAGGTAAAAACTCCTCACCACATGTATCAACATGTACATATATATATATATATATATATATATATATATATATATATATATATATATATATATATATATATATATATATATATATATATATATATATATATATATGTGTGTGTGTGTGTGTGTGACATGTACTAGAAACGGGACCTTAGTGCACCCTGCACTAAAGTCCCTTTTCGCAGATTGTGTCACACACACACACACATGTACACCTGTACACCTACAGTAGAATCTACTGTACACCTACAAAAATGGGAACCAACTTTTTACAATGAGGGTTTTAAGTATCGATGTTTATTTCAATATTTGAACTCACAGTAAAAGTTTTATCTTACAACGAACCCATCATCAGAGATCACCAGGTTTACCGGTAACATTATATAAGTGAATTTAACATTGCAGTTTATTAGATTATATACCAAAAAGGTGCCAGGTGTTGCTCCTTGTTGGACACCTCACCTCAATATTATCCTTTACTCGGGGGGGGGGGGGCTTTACTCAAGGTTCTATTTCCTAGCAGGGGTGCTTCAGGGGTGTGGAATCTCCGCAGAATTTTATCTTCACAGGGACAGTTCCTGAGATTTGTCCAGATCCAATGAGAAATTAATTTCCCTTCATGTGGTGGGGGGGGACTTAAAAGTATTGTCAAACCAGAACGCCAAAATACATGAAATTTCACCATTCTGCTTCTAGATTTCCAAAGTTTTCTTGGGGGGCATGCCCCCAAACCCCCTAGTAATGTTAAAGTATATAATTTGCAAGGGTTTGGAGTCACATCGTCACTTCGAGCAGCATCTTCAGAGGAGACCATTTTTTTCATTTCACACCCCTGTGGTTAGAATAATGACAATACATCAACTACGGCAGAACATTCTGCATAAATGAATCACACTCTGGTATAATGATGACAACTTTGATAATTACCTCTTTTTCTTCGCTTTTCTTTCGGTGGACTGATACTCCCTTGATAGTGTTGTCCTCCTCAATTAGCGAAGTTACATTCCCCTCTATGTAGGTTGTCCTATAGAAAGATATTTAAATACTGCGTTTTTAATTTCTCAATTTGCTGGAACATTTGCAATTTTTCAAGACAAGATGAAGACAGCAAAGTAGTGTTCCCATGTTGCTCCAGTATATTACGCATTAATAAATGAATGAACATTAAGAGGGTTGAATCTCAGCAAACCAGATTCAATGCATCTGAATAAGCGTTTTGCATCTTTGGTTGTCCAACTAAGAAGTGTTGATGGTGATTGTACCATATTACGTGACGGAGGTCTATACTACATTATGAGTTTCTGATGTTAATACATATAGACATAATCATGTACATAGTTATTGGTATTACGTCTTGGTTTTACTGTGTAAGATAATACAACAATCACACAGTATCACATTCATTTACTACGTGCAAAGATCATCCCATAAAGCTAGATTATTGAGTGGTATCACAAGGCAATAACCCCTACCTTTCTTCAGCTTGGGCCAAGCGCCGTAAAGCCATGACAAAGTTTCCATTGTGGAAGGATATCCCCGATTTGTCGGCGCTGTGGGGTAGAGCAATCTGACTGCCTGTCACACAGTCAGTGATGTGAAAGCCTACACACTTCACACCATGTGTACTGGAGATCCAGTCTGTGGTGTAAAAGGGGAGTGTAAAATTGATATATTACCACACTGACAATGATTGAAATTGTAGATTATGAACACTGACCATCCACTAAGTGCCTTCTTGGTGGCTAACAACTGGCAGTTTGAATTGTCAAATCATTAATAGTACATGCTACATACACTTGTAACGTCATTGATTTTTTGTATCATATGTTGACATAATATATACCACGATTCGTACGTGAATCATGTTAAATAAACGAGTTCGCTTAGAGCTCATTGAAACAAAAGAAATGATATGCATAGATCCTTAGGCCAACCCCTCCACCAAATTATAATATCCCCAATACTAGTAGTCCAAGCAATATGTGTTTACACTTGTACTTCATACACTGAAAACCCCATGGGGCCCTGAGGTCGTCACTGGTGACGACCTCAGGGCCCTCACGGTGCTGGGTCGTGGGCACGTACCCCCTCGTCACCCCCTCGTCACCATCATGGCATGAACATTAAAACCATAATGAACTGCTGCTGCTAATAATAATAATATTAATAATAACAACTCCATCAAAATGAACACTCATATACTGTACGCTTTAATGGACTTCAAGTGATAAACCACTCACCAACTATAATGCTACGAACACACATTGATATCTCTACAAACTGTACTGTCCCCCGTCTCGTTATGACTTAATTGGAAGCTTGTATTACTTTATGTGAATGTTGTCAATAAAACTTTTTTTTTTTAAAGGGTCGTCATAAGTGACGACCCAGGGTCGTCATCATCAGTAGATTTTTTCATGAAACTGAGGTTGTCATTAACCTATGACGACCTTTGGTCATCACCAGTGACCACATGCATGTTAATTGTGTATCATTCTCTATGAAAGTAGAACATAATGTAAAATTTGTGTTGGCATTACACTACCACCCCGCTCTGTCATCAAGGCCTAACCTGTCCAAGATTTGAAAAGTTCAAACAGAATTAGGCTAAAGATCCAGAGGCCTAATTTATAGACGGAGCCCTATGTTTAAGGGCTCTGCGCTCTGGGACGAGTTGAGTGCAACTTAACACCATAAAGTGTCTAGAAATCTTTTCCTAGACGGTCTATGAAAAACAGATGACAAATCGAGTTTCATGGGACTATTATGTATTCATGTCTCTTCTTCTTTGTCATGGAAATGTAGGTTGCGCAATGTACTTTTTGGTACTGTGTGCTACATAATTGTGTGTCTAAAAGTGAAGATCACTCCTGTCTTTGTGAACTTGTAACGCCCCCGGCATGGGACGACCCAGTCGACCTCATACATACATATCTTATACACTGACATTAGATTTACGTATTATTCTTGTTCCAACTGTATTTTTGTCTATGTATTTTCAAGATTGGTGTATATGAAAAACTAATTGTAAATTTGACTATAATTATTATGCCAATAAAAACATTAAAACTGAAAATAATATCGGGGCTCCCTCCCCCGAACCCTTATTTCTTTCTTTTTCAGATGACATAATTCTAACCAATTTCAAGACTACAAATTATATGTGGCCCGATCTGCGAAAAGGGACCTTAGTGCAGGGTGCACTAAGGTTCCCAGTACATGTCACATTATTATATGCATTTTGTCAAGACACCATTTCAAGTTAGTTCCTTTTTTCAGTTTATATAGTGCTGCTGTACCTGGGAATTGAACCTATGATACTTATCTGGCCCAGGTCCCCTCGTAAGTAGCAACGAGCCTAAATTAGCGTATAGCGTACGCTTACACGCGCACGTACTACAGTCAACTCCCTCCTAACGACCACCCCTCCACAGCGACCACCTCGCCATTGCGACCAGCTTTGGAAAGTCCCAACCATTTTTCCCTTTGTTTAAATATATAAAACTCCCCCTACAGCGACCACCCCTCTAATGCGACCACCCCACCCTCCGACCACTAAATTTCCAGTCCCAATGTGTATTTTTCTCCCTCTAATGCGACCACTGTGTCCATGTGATCTTTAAAATGTTATCATAGAAACCCCTGCGCTCACCTGTCGGAGATCAGAGGACTAGATGCCCCCCCCCCCCTTGAACTTACTCATTGACCTGGCCAGTGGTCGGACATCAGAGGGACAGAATCCGCCCACCCCGCCCCTGCCACCATCCTTTCACCTGACTAGTGGTCGCACATTAGAGGGATTACCAGAAGCCCTCCCCCCCCCCTAATCGCCGCCACTCTGTCACCTGACTAGCACTTGGTCGCACATTAGAGGGATTACCAGAAGCCCTCCCCCCCCCCCCATCGCCGCCACCGTTACCTGACTAGTGGTCGCACATCATGGCCCTAGACCCTTAAATTCGACACGGCGACATGGACCATTTTTGGCCCTAGTGACATGGGACGTGAGGAGAAAATTGTTAGTGACATGGGACAGGAGGAAAAAATAGATAGTGACATGGGACATGGGGAATTTCTTAAGATCGATATGGTGACATGAGCATTTCTTAAGATCGACACGGGACATGGGGACCCCCCTCCCCCATCAAGGGCCCCCACATCAGAGGGATTACCAGAAGCCCCCCCACCCATCGCATACCACTCAACTCGACCCCTGCCACCATCCTCTCTAGTGGTCGCACCTCTCACTCCCGACTTCTCCAGTCCCCCCCCACCAGTCCCCCCAGCCCCATATACTTATAAACCCAAACTTTCCCTACTGCGACCACCTCGCCATTGCGACCACTTTTAGATAGTCCCAAGGGTGGTCGCATTAGAGGGAGTTGACTGTACTATTCTTGTAAGTAGGGCAAAGAAGAAATCAAACTTTGGGCTGGACGGGAAAGTGAAAGTGCGGGGCATATAAATCTATGTACCGTAAAACCTTGGTTGTGAGCCTATCTTGGTTAGAAACCGTTTTAGAGTAGAAAATTGGGTTATAATAACAGTGCTTAGAATTAGTTTTCACTACATCCCTTTATATCAAAACCTTGCATAGACCTATAGGCCGAACGGAGATCGAGGCAATCATGTTAATTGTCAGGGTCGTCAGGCCAATATGACGACCCTATCATCGTCAATTCGACGACACACGTTGGGGGAAGCGCAGTGATTCTCTGTGTAGAATGAATATCTCTGACTGTAAAACCTCTCTGAACGCTTATAAATTACCTCAATTTTAGATACTATATTTATCATCAGATGACCCTTTCTGCTCGTCTCTCCATGTATAGGGTGAGTGATTACATGAAAGGAAATATGTATACATAAGGCCAAAAAATATAGCTTGTTTCAGGTAACATGGGAGGAAAATGTAGGGTCAGTAGGTCGGATTTTTATTTTTTATCATACATTTTTTTAACATGAATGTATTAGCCAACTTCTTCGAATACCCTAAAATTGACCAAAAAAAGGTTAAAATTACGAAAATTTCTTTAAAATTGCATTAATAAACGTAGGGTCGGCCCTGTTGTGATAGGGTCGATCGGGTGACCTAAAACAAACCTTTTTGGCCTAACCTTGATCGCCTGCCCTTGGAGATGCAAGACTAAACATCGACACACTGTTAGAGGTAAATGTAGCTGAGCAGTATAACCAACTGTATTGTTACAGTATATACTGTACAGTATTAATGTAATTGGGCAGTAGAATCCACTGTTGGTTTACAGTATAAAAGGATGTATTTTAGGGTTAACTATCTACAGTGTAGGTGCATACAGCTGTACTATAATTGGTGACCTGTTTATATGAATACACACAGCAGGTGGCCTTATTGCATACAGGAGGTGTTATGATCAAATCAGTTGTACAGAGTTTGACTTCAACCAGTTGCATGATAATAATCGAGCAAACACTCAGAAAGTGCAAGTTTAAGGCCCTGCATAAACAATACAACAACTGGTAAAGTCACAGCTTCGCATCTCTTCCTAAGTCAAATTTACAATAAGGAGAATATTCATAATTATCATAAAGAATGATGTAAAGCAGGAAAATGGTTGGTGAATTTTGGGACGTTTTGACTCAAATTGTATCTATTTCCGGGGCGTTTATAGTACTGTTTTCAAGCATCAGTATCAGAGACTTTTCCAAAGACATTACCACAGTGTCGTACCTAGTTGAAACCTGCAAAAAGGCACAGACTGAAAAGCGAGCCTTGACAAAAGGTATATCCCACGTGAGCCATATCTTGCATATAGTTATAGTCTTAGGCATATGTCGCATATATTCTTAACACCTACTAGATGTACGGCTAATGACAGTGTCATTAGGGTTGAAGCCTACCTGCTATCTCCAACTCCTCCAGGGCCTGAATCCCTCCAGGTTGCAGCAGTTCTCCGGCTATCCTATTCGGTGGTGCTAGTGACCGCTCTATGACGGTGACGTTACGTCCGTCACGTGCCAGGACGGTGGCCATGACAGAGCCGAGGACACCAGAACCCACTATTACCACTTCGTGCACTGTGTCAGCCATGGTGGAAAGGTGCCGAGGAAGTTCTGGAATAAAAATCGAAAGTTGTGTCTTATTATTTCGGGTGGTTTGCCTCTTTGTTGAAATGAAATTTGTAATCAGTCAACCATGTTACCGGAACACAACAATTTCCTTTTCTTGGCCCTGTGTATTTGTTATTTATTCAAACCAATAACACACTTTAAAAACATGCTGAGAACATTTGCCCAAGACCTACACACATCTCTTGTTTCCCCCCTTTGGGATACAGAATGGTTGTGAGCGACGACCAGCGCACCTGGCAGCCCAGTGGGCACAAAATTCAGTTTAACACTGATTCAACATTGATAACCATTTATCAATGTTGATTCAACGTTTTGTGCCCATTGGGAGAGGCCCCCACCTGAGAGAATATTGAACTAGATACTTCAATATTTCTGTGAAATGTATATGGGAGATATTTCACGTTAGATACTTTTGAACATAATCTGCTCTACTTGGATGACAAAATAAACGGCAGTGTAAGCAACACCTGTCCCAGGTTGCAAAAGTTTTTGGAAAGGGGCATCTGTAACTAAAGTTAAACGTAATTGCCAAATAGTTTGCTTGTGAATAATTTGACGAACAGTTTGTTACGTCTTTACAAAAATCTTAATGTTAAAGTTCAGAAGTTTTGAATAACACTTTTGCACAACGATTTTGTTTCCAAAACAGCTACTTGTTTACTGGGGACGATATCATGCATCTGTGTTGAGGCGAATATGTATCGAAAATACACCTGAATAGGATGCTCACCTGTGAGTTCTCTCTGTTTAACATTCAGTCAACGTTCCTCCCTGTCTTTCCATCCAGTGGTGCTATAGTATACACGCTCCTGAAGGAAACTCCATTTATATAACATGTGAAGCTGGGGCGTGATCTACTGCCGCATAATACACGTACATACAGTCGCCTCGTGATATACTGGCACATAGTACAGTCATACCTCGGTAATTAATTCGACCACCCCCATTGCAGGCGGAAATGGGCTGGGATATTGAATCTGCCGGATTATCGAAGAATATCTATGGTAGTATGGAGATCTTCCCCTGTCATCTCATAATGGATCTTGAGAGTGCAGTATCAATGAAGACCGGAAAATCGAGGTCTGACTGTACTTTTAGAGATGTTCGCTGACATCTAGTCATGCTTCGTTGATATCTTTGGAAGCCCCTGGGCACCCTTCCATAACTGTCGGTAATTTGCATACCTGGTGTCATGAAGAACACAGGCCTGTTGACAGAATATACATTGCCAGATGCTTTGTTATGAGAACCCAGTTTTGTCGATTGAAATATGTTAACCACAATCTCCTATAGGGTAAAGGAATGCAGAAGAGAAATTGTATCTTGAGCTTTGACTTCTTTTGACAGTTGTGACATGAAGGGACCTTAGTGCAACCAACTGTGACATGTACTGGGATAAGGGACCTTAGTGCACCCTGCACTCAGGACCTTTTTCGCAGATCGTTTGTTAAGGTTGATGGAGACCATTGAAAAAAAGCCGGACCACTGGGCATGTTTCTGCACACCCAGTTTAAACAAGTCAGAATATGTGTCTGCTCATAGGCACACCTAACACCCATGCAAGTTATTGGACGCTTTCGACCATAATTGAGCCTTATATAGCAGATTAGCAGATTATACTTTAGGGTGTTTACCCGTGGTACTATGGGCCGCGAAAACAGCCATTTCTGTACTCAACTTTAGAATTTTCTCATTTTTCGTAGGAATTTCAGAAATACTTTGATGCCCCATGAAAGCTAAGGCTTTGGGCTATCAGACCATGCATGGGGATACCTGAATAATGCAGCTTTCTAAAGCAAAAATATCAATATTCTGAGCAGAAGCTCTCGCACAGAAGTCACTGCACTGAGTAGGTACATTTGTGAAGTGTCTAAGGTGGACATATCTTCTGTCATCCTAAATCCGCGCCCTATGACATTGAAATATAATATGCTGATAACCTGGGGGTGTAGGGGAGACTTTGTTCTACAGCTGGGTGCTAGCTCCACTTTTCTATCATTTTTCTAAGTGTATCTGCTAATAAAAGATAAAATTGAGTAGCTTAGATCGGCATGAAGGAGATGGATAATCTTGATGGAGATATGTACCTCTAAAAATGTGATTCATTAGCTCTCAGAAAGTTATTGAGTGTTAGAGTGTATCTCCAATGGTTATCAACGGATATTAGGTTGTATAAGGACATATCCCTTGCTAAATAATGAGTTCTCTGGATGTAGGATCTAACAGAATATTTACAAAGTCCATACACACTGATAATAAAACCTATAGTCAGTATTGACTATACCCTCATATTTTGACCCCCGTAGTCAGGCGACTATACAACGTAGTCAAATATTAGTCATAAAGATAGTCAGGAGTGACTATATGTGGATCACACAAATTGATGATGTCACAGGAATGTGTGCACAGGAAACAGTTAGGATTCAAATTTGAATGGTCCATGGACTTCAGGTAGGCACATCCTCTCCTAACCACTGTTCTATGGATATCCCTGCTTGTTATATGCTATGTTACAGTTGACTATGACAACTTAAGATGTTACAGGGTGCATGAGTTCTCATGTTTGATAGAGTTATTATGGTATTTTGTTCCAATTTTGATATCATAGAAATACATGAACAGTGTATATACATGTCTAGACTGACAGAGCATGATAGACCTACACAGGGGCCTGTCACCTGGCCTGCCTTATCCTATCCTGTCCCCTGGCCTGCCTTATCCTATAGCTCCAGTCACCAAGAAACGGCCAGTGAATACACCTGCTTTGCCTCTCTAGTATACCCACATAGATTAGGCTGTAAAGGGTTTTCTTTTGTTCCAGGAAATTGATACATGCATATATACCATAAATATAAAGTAAAATATCTATAATTGTTGAGCAATTTATGTTTTTCTCATTAATAATTGGTGGAGAAGTGTCATTTTTGGGCATTTATACCCATAAATATCATCAAATCAGGGAGAATTGAACACTCAGCAATACTTCATAAGGGCTAATTGTGGTTACTATTGTTGTCAGTCTTGCAATATAATAATATTTTTTAGACATACTGTACTAGAAACCATCAATTGTTGGTTATAGATCCATTATGCTTGATAATGCAGGATAAATCCTTCAAAATCCTTTGAATGAGTCTTTTTCAGTGCCCAGACTGAATGTAATGCCCTAAATGGTCTCATTTGAAAGATAATTTAGTTTCTGAACTACCCTTCTTGAAAGATTTAGCTAAAAGGTGTCACTCTGGTTGTCATGGCAGCTTTGCCTTGTAAAAGAGTGAAAAATTTGAAATTTCAACATTTTAGAATCCTCGTTGCCATGGCAACAGAATCCTCAATTTTTCAAAACTTATATCTCTAATAATAAATTCATATTCCATGATGTCTTAGCTTTAAATTGGTATCAAAACGTTTTTTGTGTGCCATTTGGTCATTAAATAAATGCCATTTAACTAAAAGATGTAGATGAACTTTAAAACTTTTTACCTATACTTCATGACTGGAGCTGTAGCTTGTCCCCTGGCCTGCCATATCCCAGCTTCTCCCCTGGCCTGCCTTATCCTAGCCTGTCACCTACCCTGCCTCATCCTAGCCCGGCCCCTGCCCTGGCTATGTGCCTATTGGGTGATGTCATGGCTCTAATATCCTTTTAGAATCTATATTCTATATTGACTAAATATTATAGACATGATGGACTATCAAAATGCACCATGTGAGGTAGAGAAATACCCTTGTTCACAGCCCCTTGTGCTACAGTAGGCCTGCACGTAATCAACCTAGCCATGGTCTGCTGTGACCACTTTTCTCTGCTGAAGGCTATGGGGAGAATTTCCCAAAATAACCCTGACTTTGGCTCACCCTCTGCCGAATACAGCTGGATCTAAAGCAGATATCAATATGCAGTTTTTTTGCATTCGATTCCAGACATGTTCCCCTTTCTGCGGAGAGGTCTCAGAGGTTTGTAGACACATTATTTCAATTTAGGGGTAAACACCCTATAATACTTCTGTAAAATGATTGTAGCTATCTTTTACTTTTTCTGGGCCATTTCTGACATGTTGTTTATCAACTTTATTCATGAACCAATAAATGAATAGGTTGGAGTATAGAAAATGAAAAGATTGCTTAAATGTATCTAAGGCTATATTATGAAACCATTTCTTATCATGATTATTAGCGTTTTTACCCATAATACAGTACTTCGAATGTTCAGTTTATCACGTTTTGCATTACGTTTTTAGAATGCCATGGCACAGAACTACTAAATTATTTGCTGAATGAAGGGAAATATATTGTCTTTCATTGTGTTTCATATTTCTGTGGTGGCTGGTTATGACAGAATAAAATCTTGAAACCTTTTGACGATTTTCAGATTTTTAGAGGGAAATCTGAATAGTTTCATTTTTTAAAATTCTGTATTAAAAAAATTTGTTGGAGATCCCCAAATTTTCTTATCAAGTATTTGTTCTAATTGATCTAAAGTATCTCTGGGAAGTATTTGGCCGCATTATATCATACACTGGATTACATAAAAGAACCTCATGGAGGAAGAAATCTGGAAGTTTGCCCAGGGCCCTTATCTAATACATACTGCGCCGTTTTCTTGTACTGAATTAAGGCAATTTTCCATTTTTAACGGATGAACTTGTTTGTCCTATGGAGGAGTTCGTAGAGAGGTTTAGATCACAACGTGTACAGCAAAGTCTATGTGTAAAAACGTCATGTAGAGGGGGGAATCCCACCCTAGTACATGTGTACATGTAGTATGAATCTTGTAGATCTGACGTTTTGGACGTGTATGAAGCTGTCTACAAGTAATATATAGTACATGTAGCGAGAATAGACACACATAAGAAATCAAATAATTGTGCATTTAAATACACAATGTCTGCTCAATTATCCTCAATTGTATGTGAGTACCTTCTGCAGCTGTCAACTACTTGAAGGATAATTATATCACCCTGTAATTACCTGTTGTTGAGGCCCTTGCCTGACGCACATGGATGCACACACTTCAAGGGTTGATGGGTCCATATATGGATTTAATATATTCTTAACCACAAACCCTGTACCTGTACTGCTACCTTTACTTCTAGCTCTTGCCGTACCCTTACCATTACACGTCCGCCAATCTAAACATCTCTAGATAATGCCAAACTGTAGTCCATTGTGCGATATTCTGTCTGCAAGTAGATAGCATTCTAAAGCTCGGACCCTGTGATGTAATTGTCTCATTGGATTAAAGCTATTCTCATAAGGGACGATACAAACAACCATGCATTTATTTTTATATCATTCCAGATACGTAATAATCAGTCTCTACAAGCCAAGGTGCGTAAAATAAGCAATTATTCACCTACATAAAGAATGTGGGGTCGAAACTCTAGCCGTAAGAAGAAAAAAGCTACTGCTCTGTATCATGTGGAAGAAAGCCAGGAGAGGCGAGGCCTTGGTCCAAGCAAATTTACGCACTTAAATTTGCTAAGAGGCACGCCTTCTTTGAAAGGTCTCCCTACTATAGAGCTGTCACGTTATGGGATAGCTTGGTTGCCACCACCCAGAAATGTCCCACTTATAAGAGGTTCAAGACCACAATCTGCAAGCTGAACTGGGACTAATGCCGCAAACTCACACTGGCTCCACAACTTTGTTCAACTGATTTACCAACATAATACTCTCACATTCTTTCATTTAAATCATAATATTTTAACCTAATAATACCTCATAAACCTATGACACATATGAAATTGTACTCGCCTAGAAATCATTACATATACAACAACACCAATAGAGTCACACTTGAACGAGGAATGCTATCATTGTGGCACGCAGAAGACTGTCCCATTGGGACGATTGGGGGTTAGATAAACTAATAATGATAATAATAATTGAATGGATAAGATATTTAGCTCCTCGTAGCTTGTGACATTGTCAGATCAGTCTTTTGTGTTGTTCTATATTGCCACAGTCCTGCATGTTTTCACAAAGACTGCTTACAAGGCTTTTCTATGTAGGATTGCTGCCACAGTTGGCCACCATTGCACTGGTGGCCATGTGCATGCTGTGGTTGATAAAAGTGCTCCGCTAGTGGGTAGTGGGTAGTGTGCCTTGCCTGCTGGCCATGTTGGATAACACGTGTATATATATATACATATATATATATATATATATATATATATATATATATATATATATATATATATATATATATATATATATATAGTAAGGAAATTAAGGGCATCGGATAGAGAACACAACAGCTAACCAGTTCGGGTATTCCAAGAGATCCTTTATTTGAGGTATCACAAAGTTAACTGAACAACTACTTATATACCCGCCCGCCCCAGCGTCTCTGCACTCATACAATAGGGCCAAGGCGGTGCCGTATGAACTGTCTTCGTACGAACCCGCCCCGCCCGAGAGTGTAACGTAACCGTCCTCCCCTCTCCTGCCCGCTACACTCTCCCCACCCTACTTTACTACATGTCCCCCTTACTTTACGAATACAACAACTTAACCCTATCACAAGTGTGTACCTAATTACTATATAGCACCGTCCCCGTACGTAAGAACTTCCCCTCCCCTTACAGTTTCCCCGGCAATAACATACTTTAACACTAGCTAGCCAACCACGGCATTGTTGTGGAGGGGGCTCCGCTGCCCTCCGTATGACGCCTAACTGAAGTTATATACAAGTCGTCTTGCTCTGTAGCCGTGGAGGGGGCCTCCGCTGCCCTCCGTTCCGCTCCCGTCGCCCTCGTCCCGGAGGGGGCTCCGCTGCCCTCTGTACGCCGCGACGCCTCCCGCCCTCCGGGTGCCGACACCTGGTTTATGGTCGCTCCGGTGTAGCCTTAGACTGCATAACAGGAAAGTGGTGCCCTCGTGAGAAACTACACCCGGCCGTCTCACCCCCGCCCAGCAGAATTCCTGTCCGGATACTATTCCCGCCGGGCCACTCGGACAGCAAATCCGTTAAAGGACCCATCTCCTGTACTGGAGTCGTCCATACTGCGCCCGCCTCCGTCTCACTACACTCCGTCACCCGTACAGGCGCGGTGCCTACTTTGGCCGATATGGGCCTGAACTGCACATCTCCCGCATACACTACCACTCCCCCATCAGCCAATACAGGCTCGTTCTTGTGCGCCTCGTGCGACTTGGTCCCGCTTTCTCCCCATCTGGCCGGTACAGGCCTTTTGTACGGAAGTATTGTTTGACTTACCACATCGTGCTCAGTGAAGATGTACACCCGCCTCTGCTCGACCAGCTACTCGCCCCAGCCTTGTGCCTCTATCGCTGTTGTGTTGCACCCACCGACCATGGTGAGGGGGCGTTCGTACAGCTGCATCCCGGTCTCCGACAGATGCCTCCTCAGTTCTAGTTCTGGATTCAGGGGCACTGTCGCTGTCCATGGTAGGGCGATGGCCACCCCGCAATGCACCGCCTCCGCGGCGGGCACGCCCCGGCTCACCTCCTGTCGTGGGGCTGATTGTGGGGCCGCGGTCGCCCACGAGTTGTCGTGTACGGCCTCGTCCAGCCGTTGCTTCCGAGTCGTACGGGAGATCTCCTCCGTCTCCTCCTTTTCGTCCGGCTTTTCCCCCTCGCCGTCCCCGTCTCCGTGCTCGTCTGGTTCCGCGTCCTTCTCCTCCAGGACTACCGTCTCCTCCTCCGGGATCTCCTCGATCTGGTCCGGGATCTCCTCGATCTCGTCCGGGATCTCCTCGATCTCGTCCGGGATCTCCTCGATCTCGTCCGGGATCTCCTCGATCTCGTCCGGGATCTCCTCGATCTCGCCCGGGATCTCCTCGATCTCGTCCGGGGCCCCTCCGCCTGACGGCTCGGCCGTCACCTCCTCCCCTTCATCGTCCGCTACCTCAATGTCCTTTTCCCCCTTCCGTCGGACCTCTGCATGGACCACTATCTTAGTACTAGTGTCCGGTGCGGTGGGCTCTGCCAGTGATACATCCGAGTACAGTCTCCGCCGGGGCGAGGAGCGCGGGGTCGTAGTCGGCGGCGAGGTCCCCCCCCTTTGGGCGCCTCCACGATCTCCGCCACTGATATCGGAGTAGGGTAACACTACTCCCGGGCGTTTTCGTTACCGTGGTGGTCTGAACTGTCCCCGACGAACCCATCACCTCCCGTAGAGTTTTCTCTGAGAGCCCCCCCAGCAGTAACATCAGTCCCTTTTTCCCCCCTATAGCCGTCATCCGGGCCTCTCTCTCTCTCCTCCTCCTCCAGAGCCTCGGCACTCGTACTCTTACCGGGCTGGACCGGAGTGCTGCGCTCGGAGTTTGTCTTGTGTGGCTTCTTTTGGGGTCGGAGAAGGCGACGTGGCCCGCCGGGAGCTGCTGTGCAACGGTGTATATTCCTTCCCGGGCAAGGGCGACGCCGTGCGACGCGAAGACGAGGACGAGTCCTGCCTCTCGCAGCTTTTACGCGGCCCCTTATCCTCCTCCTCTTCCTTTTGCTCTTCCTCCTTCTCCCTGGAAGCCTTCTTTTTGCCGCCCGTCCATGACCTCCTCTTCTTTGCCGACTTGCCGGGGTTCTTGGGGACGGGCTTAGCCCGCTTGATGATGAGAGTAGCGTCCGGCAACCCCCCCGCCTTCTCCCATGCGTGCTTCTAGTACTCCGGGACCCCCCCCTCCCGGTGTTGTTTCATGTGAGTCAGCAGGTCGGCCTTCCTGTCTTTCTCTTTTTGAATCCTACATGGATTCCCGTCCGCCCCCAACTCCGGGCAGTTCAACCCCAGGATCGTATCTGGGTGGCCCGCCACGTGCGCCGCCCACTCCTTCTCCAGGATCTCCCAGGCAAGCTCGGGGTCCGAGTTATGGCAAAAGCCGCAATTAAATGTCCTTGTCGCCATGTCGTATGAGAAGTTGATGCGAGTGGTCTCCTCCGCCGTTTTATGTACACTCGTCCCGCACGGCTTCTCCCCGTTCTCGCCTCCTGATTGGCCCCCTCGTTGTGGAGCGGGGACGTTTCGGGACGTCCGTGCGAGACTCCTTCTCGCCGCTGATTGGCTCAGCGCCCGGCGGCCGCACCGTGGCAATGTCTGGCGCGGTCTTCGCTCGGGGCGTGGGACTGGCGCCGCCTCTCCTGTCGTCGCTTCCCGACGTGGGAAATGTGGTTTTCGCACCTCTGTCGGCGCTTTTCCCACCCTTCGCCCTGCTACGGGGTGGGGAATCCCCCTTTTTCTCGTCTGGCGCCCCTCTTCTCTCACCCGCCCGGCCACTGTGGCTGCCCCCCTCCTTTTCCGATCGGGACGAATGTCGTTCTGCCTTCTCCGTACGAGAAGAGTGCCGGCTCCCCGACCCTTCCGTACGGGAGGAGCCCCTCCGCTTGTCAGAGTGCTCCCCCTCCCAGCCCCCCTTCTCTGTTCTCGGGCGGTCGCCCTCCTTTCTGTGGCTTGCCTCCCCGTGCCGACCCCCCTTTTTCTCCGACTGCCTATCCGGGGAGCGAGACCTCCCTCTGGTCTTGGTCGATTCCTTCGGCATTTCCCTCTTAGGGAGGGGTCCCCCTACTGTCACCGTGCGAGTTTCCTGCACCGGCCGTGGCGGCACTGGTATGGAAATCGTGTCCTCCCTCCTCCTTGAGGCTCTCCACGGCCTGCACCGCGGTTCCGTCGTAGCCCAAACCACCGGTATTCTTTCCATATCGTCCTCCTCCTCTGAGGAGATGTCGTTCAGTAGTTGGAACTCTGCCTTCCTCCTGTGCGCTTCCTTCCAAACGTAATACTCGGCTGGCGGCGGTTCTGGTTCTCCTCCCTCTACCCTGTCCACCCACCTCCGTACGGCTGGCACATTCTCTCGGGCGATCTTCCCCCAGTGGGTTGGTGATTCGCTCTGCACTTGCCTCTTTTGTTCCTCGAACAGCTCCTCCTCCCTGATTTCTCCTGATTCTGCAGAGTCGGACGCCGAATCCCAATTTCCTATACCCGTTAGTATGGCTGGATAGAAGTCGTCCCGCGGGTGCAAGGCCATGACTGACTGCTCCCGGCTTCCCTCCCGGCTTATATAGTCCTCCAGGGGCCCTTCCTCTCCATCGTTCCCTTTCCTCCGGAGCGAATGGCCGGCCTTCCCTTTCGTTCGGCCCCACCCTCAGACCAGCTCGGGGACCCTGGATCCCACGACGCGGCGTCCCCCCCCGGCCGCCGCCATCCTTTGCCGCCCCAGTTATCATGGCCACTACGTCCGCCCCCTCTCCCAGGATGCTCGGGACCACTTTCAGATTGTCATAGTGCTCCACCTGACGTTTTCGGCCCATCTCTATCTCATACACCGGGCCGCCGATGCATCTCAACACCCTCCACGGCCCCGTCCAGTACCTCTGCAGCTTAGGGCTAAGTCCCGCTTTCTTTATCGGGTGATAGAAGTACACTTGAGCGCCCTCCGCTATGGGGTCCAAAACCACCCGCTGGTCGTAATTTCTCTTTTGCCTCTCTACCGCCCTGCCCAGACTCTCTCGAGCGGAAGCATGCGCCTCCGCCATCCAGTTCTGTAGTCGGGCGACGTAGCCCTCCCCCGGGGGGACGTCCTTTAGTTCTCGTACGGGGTAGATCAGGCTAAGGGGTGCTGCTGTTTCTCATCCCAGCATCATCGCATTCGGCGACACCCCCGACGATGAGTGTTCTGTCGCCCGGTATGCCGCCATGACGAACGGGAGCTTCCGGTCCCAATCCCTCTGGTCCTCCCTCACCACCGTGGAGAAGGCCGGCCATTCGCTCCGGTTGCATCTCTCGACCATTCCGTCCAACTTCGGGTTGAACGGGCAGGTGCAGGACTGTCGGACTCCCAGCAGCTTCACCACCTCGCGGAAGGTGGAGGATTGGAACTCCCTCCCCTGGTCCGTGTGCAGGGTGACCGGGGTGCCGAATCGGCATACGAAGTTCTCCACTATCGCCCGGGCCACCGTGGGTGCCCGGTGATCCGGGAGCGCGTACGCCTCCGCCCATTTAGTGAAATACTCCACGAGGACCAGTATGTAGACGTTCCGGCTCGCCGAGTGCTGAACCCCCCCCCCCCTCCGCCGGGATGTAGCAGTCCTGCGTCAGTACCGCACCGCATCCGCCCGTCCGAGCCTTCTTCGTCTCGGGGGGTCCCTCGCCCGACTCTTCCCACAGCAACCGCTCCCGATTCATATCCACCAGTATCCCATTCCTCCTTATGAGATCGGCCCCGAGTATGCCTTCATTCTTCCGGCGAGATGTGGGCGACCAAGAATGTCCCCTGCATCCTTTCCCCGGCAAACTCCAGCACCCCCTTCGTACGACCCCTTATCTGCATCGGCCTTCCGTCCGCGCAGACGACCGTACGGTCATGCGCCACCAGGGATCCCGGGGTGCTCTGCCGGTCCCACCACCGAGTGGAGAGCATGCTGGCCGAGGCGCCCGTGTCCACCAGCATGCTAATCTCGTATCCGAACAGCTTCCCCTCTACTATGAGGCCCGTCCCCTTCTTCTCGCGGCCTTGTACTGACGTCACCGTTATCTCCGGTCGCCCTTTTCCGGCCCCAGGACTCGCTAGTTCTGGGGCTGCTGCCAGTTTCCCGACGCCGGTTTCCCTTCCGTCGGCTTACCACCCTCCTGTCCCTGCCGGACCTCCTCCGGGAATTCCCGCCGGAGGTGTCCGTCTTTTCCGCACCTGAAGCATCCCCTACCCGAGGGCTGCGGCCCTCCCGCCGCCACCCCCGGCACTCCGGCATGCGGGCACAAGTCCTCCAGAAGGCTCGCCAGCTGCCGCATGAAATCCGCCCTCAGCGCCGCCAGTTCCCGTGTGAACTCCTTTCAGAGGGACTCCAGTTCGTCCGCCATGGTGGCGTCGGTGGCGGACACCCGATCGTTTCTCTTTCCCGACTGGCGGTCCTTCGTCAGATGGGCCTCCGACCGCACCCCAACGGTCACAGCGTTCGGGGTTGAGAGTATAGTATGAAATATCGCAGCTGACTGTCTTTCAGGCCGACGAGGAACCTGTCTATCCCCAAGCTGCAGATGGTTTCGTCGTCCGCGTCCGGGTAACCCAGCCTTGCCAGCCGTTCCAAATCTTCCGAATATGACACCAGATCCTCCTCCGATCGCCGGTCACGCACCCGGAACATGGCCTTATGTGACTCCGCCTGGTTTCTGGGCTGGAACCTCTGTTGTAGCGCCCCGACCAAATCCGCGTACGCCAGGTCTTCTCCTGGCGTCAAGCAGGACAGGAGCCGCCTAGCGTTCCCTCGTAGGCTTATCCCCAGGAACATACCCGCCGTCCGATCGTCCCACTTATTGGCCTGGACGCACAATCTGAAATGCGCCACAAACTCATCCAAATCAGTTGTTCCGTCAAACTGGCCGGGCATCACTACCGGACGTCCCCCGTCTCCCGCGGGCGTGTTGGGCACCGTTACCCTCAGCCCCCCGGTCGGTCCCTGGTCTCGTACTGGTGTCCTCGTACTGGTGTCCTCCCAACTCGTCTCCCTCGCCACTTCTCGGTCTCTCCATCCTCCGGACGGCTTCCTTCCGCCGGCCACCGGTCCGTTCATGTGGTAAGTCGCCCCCTGCTCCTGCTGACTCCGCCGACCGTCCGTGCGCCATGGTATCGTTCCACTAGCCCCGCCCGCCGAGTCCGGTCTTCCGAAGCTCCACATGTCCGGTGTACGTTCCACCCCTCTGCCCCATCGCAGGAAGACATCCTCATCCGCGCACTCGACCAAGTTGCTGCCCAGGCGCCCGTCCAGCGCTGCCCCCCTCGGCTCCGCTGCTAGCCCCGGGTCCCGCATCTCCACCGTGCGTCTTCCCTCCAGATGTTCGTCTCCTGCCCGCATCATGTCCCCGCTCTCGCCACTGTCTATCCTGTTCTCTCCCCTTAACATTGTGTAATGTCTGTGGGTCCTATGCCTGTTGTTCACCGCTGTCACTAATGTAAGGAAATTAAGGGCATCGGATAGAGAGCACAACAGCTAACCAGTTCGGGTATTCCAAGAGATCCTTTATTCGAGGTATCACAAAGTTAACTGAACAACTGCGGGGGCGCCGCTGCTTATATACCCGCCCGCCCCAGCGTCCCTGCGCTCGTACGATAGGGCCGAGGCGGTTCCGTACGAACTGTCTTCGTACGAACCCGCCCCGCCCGAGAGTGTAACGACAGGGGAGGCCTCTCACATTTCTCTTCACCACCGTGCCACCTGGTGGCTCAGTCTCTCACTATGTGTACTACGTCATAGATTCCTGCGTATACGCCATCTTTGTTTGTGATTCGGGTAGGGAGCTTTGATTCCCACCCACCCTTTACCCACAGTCTAAAAGACTAAAGTGTCAAAGACACGTATATAAACTGACTTGTTCATAAAATGAACTCCTGTCTCCTAAAATCTAGGACTTATGTTCTCTACCAAAGACTGTTAAACAAGTGTGTTTATTGATACCGTATAACTTGTATCCCTGTATAAATGTGCCTCTATGTGGGTGAGAAGTCGACATGGGCGACACGGCGACACGGCCGTTTTAAAAATCGACACGGGCGACACGGCCCTTTTAAAAATCGACGGACACAGACTTCTTTACAAGGCCCTAGTTTGTTCTATATACATAAAAATCGACACAGTGACACGGCCCTTTTGCTAAAGATCGACCTGGCGACACAGTCAATTCTGTGGGTACCCATGTAGAGGCACATAAATGTAGACTAAGGTCATACATTCAATTGTCGCAAAAATGTAAACTTGTTTATTCTTCAGTATATAAACTCCAAAGTACTCATACCTTTTGTGTCCATTATCATTATTAACACACGTCTTTATACACGCTTTACATTTTACACAATTTTTATGTCTACACATTTTCAAGATGAACACACTTTGATAAACGTCTGTAGTGTGTTAAAAAAAAGGTTTAAAATTAGTGTACAAAAAGTGTGTTCAAAAGACATTTTTTAGAGTGTACACCCCAGGTCCGTCGATTTTTAAAAGGGCTGTGTCGCCCGTGTCGATTTTTAAAAGGTCTGTGTCGCCGTGTCGCACGTGTCGATTTTTACCCATGTAGAGGCACATTTGTCCCCATGCGTTCCACATACTGACTCTATCATAATTTAGAAGTGGCAATTCAAGTGACACTTCCTGATACTGTTTCCTCTTATTTGGCCTATAATGGGTGGACATAATCGTTCAGCATAATTATGTTTATGTATAGACACAGTTAATAACTAACCCATGGTAACCGGCTTTGGGAAATTGATCATCAATAATTACTGTCTTCTTTATCTAGGGCAATAACTGGTGCATGCGCCTATGCAAAAAAAAAGTACGTAGACAGTACATGTATTAACCCATATACTCCTACACACACCACTTTGATGATCACTAAAATCATACTTAAATTAAAGTTACATTGTTTTAAACTCCCACATATAATGGAACAAGGGTATATGATTCTATTCTGACATCACAAGTATATTGATTCTTTTTTTTATGTAACCATGGCAACCATTTGGAGAGAGGTCTCTCACCAAATATGGCCATTTTCAAAATTGTGACTCTTACAAGGCTTATGAATGTGCAATAAATGCATAAATTTTCAACATTTTTGCCTAAAACATGTAGAATTAATGGTATAGAGGCTATTTTAGCACACACAAAAACTATAATTAGTTTAACCCCTATGTTAGGGATGATTGTTTAAAAGCGTCCTTAAAAAAGGACGGTAGGAGAAATGGGGTCAATTTCAGGGGGAAGGTCATTATTCAATATTTTTCATGTCACAAATAGATGAATGGACATGAGATGATAACTACCTTAGTGAACAGTTCTCAAAAGATGGTATTGGTATCACTTTCAATCGAAAATATTATTTTTTGAAATGGGAATGAGTGATAATTGCCTAGCAACCACATTTATAAAGAACATCCAATGCCTAGCAACGAGCAAATGAAATGGCCCTTAGAGAGTGTTCAATTCACCTAACACCCAAAGATACCTGTGATACTTTTTAATGTTTTTTAAAATCAATATGACATTCAAAAATGTTCTGTGCGTAGCAATAAGCATGTGGTTTAGCCTTAACAGCCTAGCAACAACATTCAAAAACATTCAATGCCTAGCAACAAGCATGTGCAATGGCTTAAAGGGAGCTTTAGATACACCAAACTCCAGTATACAGACCAACGGATATGTGCGATACTTTTTATTGTTATTCTAAATCAATATTCTGCCTATCCATGACATTCGAAAACATTCTGTGCCAGGCAACAAGCATACCCAGCTAGCAAGGATACGTTGGGCCAACGTTGGCAATGGTCGGCACCGTCGCGGGCAACATTTTGACGTTGGGCCAACATTGGTTTGCCAACGTTGATACAAGGTTGGCAATTTTATGTTGTACCAACGTTGGTAATACTCCCAGTGATTTGCCAACGTTGGTACAATGTCAGATAATTCAAGTCATACCAACGTTGGTAAATTTATGTTGTACCAATGTTTGCAATACTACCAGTGTTATGCCAACGTTGGTACAACGTCAGATAATTCATGGTATGCCAACGTTGGCCCAACATTAGCCCAACCCTAGTAGCTACCTCCAACCACTACCAGAGGGAATAAAAGGTTGCATGGAGATATTTCTGTCCAGCAGACCTACTATCTTACATCAAAATTGGCCCTTAATTGTGAATCATATGTGCAATATAGCTTTTGAAACCATGGATATTCAATCTGTAATATATATTATGCTGGTTACCACATTTCTTTGTGATAGAACAAAATACTGGCCATATCATTATCATAACACCCTTTTTTTGATAATGGTAGGTAAATAAGGTCTAATGGATGGAGTGACTGTGTATCACCACTTGGCCCTTTACGCTGAGATTAAAGTGAAATGCATAAATAGAAATAGCTATTTCTATAATGATGATTCTTGCCAGCCATGTGTTTAATGTTGATGTTAATGTTGAATAATTACACACCATTTGAGTGAATATTGATACATGGACGTTGGGCTAATGTTGAAAAATATTTGTTGGAACAACGTCATTTTTAGGCTCTAAATATGGTTGGTACAACATTGTATTAAAGTTGGCACAACGTCAGATTTTAATGTTGGCCCAACGTTGGCCCAACGTCATTTCTTTGCGACGTCATGACGACGTTCTTATGGACGGACAAATGAACGTTGGCCCAACGTCATTATCTGACGTCAGTCCAACATTGCCCACGGTTGGCCCAACGTTGGCCCAACGTATCATTGCTGGCTGGGTATGGTATGGCCTAAAGAGCCTAGCAACAACCAATGAAAACATACTGTGCTTAGCAACGAGCATGTTAAATGGCTGTAAAATAGACCTACCCTTTAACCCTTCCTTTACCGTACACATATTATTGCGAGTTTACTGTAGATTTTTACCCATGTAGAGGCACATAGAGCTTAGCTTTTTTGAAAAATTGTTTCAGCTTTGCCAACTGACCCCAAAATAAAAATATCATGCATCTGGGTTAAAAACTCTAGGGTTAGGTGTATCTGGGTTAATGGGAGTTACTTTGGGTCTGAGATATCATGGTGCAGATTTTTTTTGCCAATCTACTTCTGTTATATAATGGCTTGTGGTGGGCTAGGAGAGAGTATAGGCATACCAGCCCATGGTGCGAAGTTTGGAGGGGGGGGGGGTCACTACGGACTACATTTCTATAGTCACATGAACGTAGAAAACATGGCTATACCAAGTTAGTCACCTATGTCTATATTAAGTTAGTCATAATTATAGGCAACCTATAGTCATGCATTAAAAGAGCTGATTTGGGATATAGTCAAGTGACTATAAATTTAGTGCTTTCATGCTCTAAAGTAGTCACACTGACTAATATATATATAGTCCGTCATGAGACGGCTGGACAATAAGTTAGGACAAGTACCCCCCTGGCATCTACCCCCAAGACATCTAGGGCCTACTATCTACCCCTAGGACATCTACCCCAGGCCAACTACCACTACATAGGACATTTACCCCCTAGGACTTTTACCCCTATGGGCATATACCCCTGGGAATTTTACTCCCTAGGACTTCCACCCCTTAGGACATCCCCTGCCTTGGTCCCTACCCCCAGACATCTACCTCCTGGGGCATCTACCTCCTGGGACATCTACCTCCTGTGATTTTACGGAAAATTGTCGGTGTCCGGGGTGACATTAGATTAGTCTAAAAGGTTTAAGCCATTTGGTGTGATGCACGAGAGTCGGTGCATCCACCTTCTTTCCTCCAGATTCAGTTCTAGGATGCAGGCTGGGCTCCTAGGTGGGTTCTTCATAAAGCTGAGTATAGTTATGTCGAACCCTGCCCATCTGGAGGGTCTATCTGGAGGAGGGGGACAAGAATTGAAGTGGCGGGCTACTGTAGTGTTTCGATTGTTGTCTATGTCCCCGCTGTGCCCATTGAAACGATCCATCAGTCGTTCCAATGTTTGGCCAATATATATTGTACACCGCAGTGTTTACACGTTATGGTGTAGTTTAGGTTGGATGTTTGGCAGTTTACTGCAATGAGTGTTCTGAATTTTCTACCGGTAGTGGTAGATTGGATGCAGCCGCTTTTATTGAGTTTTGGGCAAAATCTGCATTTGAGAGGAACATTACATGGATATTTTCGTATGGTGGGATCTTGGCAGGCTTCGTTTTGAGGCATCTACATCTACCTCCTGGGACATCTACCGCTTTACTCTCTAGGACTTCTACCCCTGGGAACATTGACACCCCCCCCCACATACCCATATGGTTGAGTCATATCATGTTGACACCATGATATCCATGGACATCAGGCATCTACCCCTGGACATCTACCCCTTGGGCATCTACACCCTAGGATTTTATCCCATTGGAAATCTTTTCCCTGGACTTTTGCCCACTTAGGACTCTACCCAGTACGACATCCACCTCCTTGGACACCTACCCCAGGAC
Source organism: Harmothoe impar (assembly GCA_947462335.1). Classification (NCBI taxonomy): domain Eukaryota; kingdom Metazoa; phylum Annelida; class Polychaeta; order Phyllodocida; family Polynoidae; genus Harmothoe; species Harmothoe impar. The sequence continues at coordinate 33,324,880 of OX381716.1, read as the reverse complement.
ATCTACCCCCTGGACATCTAACCCGGACATCTACCCCCTTATGACTTTTACCCTCTAGGATATCCATCCACAGGGGATAGATGTCTAAGGGGATTAAAGTCCTAGGGGGGAAGTCTTGGGAGGTAGAATTCCAGGGGTAGAAGTCCAGGTGTGGTAATGTTTAGCATGCTTAGCACATCTACCCCTTGGATATCCATCCCCTGGACTTTTACCCCCTTACGACTTCTACCCCCAGGAAATCCATCCCCTGGACTTTTATGTCCTAGGGGGTAGATATCCAGGGGTAGATGTCTGGGGGTAGATGGCGGGGGTAGATGTCTGGGGGTAGATGTCCAGCGGTACCTGCCCTAGCACCATTGGATAAAGCAGATGAGCCATATGCCTGGCACACTATAACCCTTCACACAGTCAACTTCTGTATATTCTAGTCTGGAAGCCTAGAGATCCACAGTTATATATAGATATAATATTATTTTCTGAGACATGGTTAAATGACACGGATGAGGATGGATTGTATACATTTCCGCGCTATAGCTTATTTAGGCAGGATCGTATTAGTATTTACAGGGGAGGAGGTCTTTGTGCGCATGTTGATGAGGGAGTCTCTTGTTCAATAGATAAATTCAAGCACTTAAATAGATGTAATGAAAACATAGAAGTTCAATGGCTATTATCTGTCAAGGGTGAGTGCAAGAAAGCTCTAATATGTAACGTGTACAGACCGCCTTCTGGTTCTATACAAACTTTTTGTGACACTATGCGAGCCTTGCTACTACAGGTCGATGACCTCAGCATTTTTGACGTATTTATTCTAGATGATTTTAATGTAAATGCACTTAATGCTACAAATGAGAAATTGTCTTATATGAATGTATGGATCAATTTAATTTGACCCAACTAGTACATGGTGTAACAACAACATCTGGAACTAATACTTGTATAGATTTAATTTTTACAAATTGTACGAGAATTGTCTCTAGCGGTCCTTTGAATATCCATTTAAGTGACCATTTACCTATTCACCTCATAAGGCAACATAATTACGTTAAACCTGTGTTTAGAAAATTTAAAGGAAGATCTTATAGAAATTTCAATATGGAGACATATTTGTCTAGTCTAGAGGAATGTGATTGGACTTATTTTGAAAACTGTAATAATGCATCTGAGTGTTGGGAAATATATGAAAATATGCTAAAAAGAATGTTGGACGTTCAGTCTCCAGTTAGAGAGTTTAAAGTCAGGGACAAACCAGATCCCTGGATTACAAATTATCTTATAGAAAGGATTGCCGATAAAAATAATTTATTGAAGGAAGCCAGACATTCTAAGCTTATATTAACATGGTTTAGAGCAAGACGCTTGAGAAACACAGTTAATTTGGAAATAGACGAAGCCAGAAATAAATACTTTTCTGAGCTAAGCCAGGCGATGCTAAATGATTCAAAAGGTTTTTGGGCTACTTTAAAGGAAATTTTACCCTCAAACAAATCAGGTTCTAAATTTATAAATTTAATTGATGATTTAGGTAATCAAATTTCTCAAGATAATACAGCTGACTTTATAAATTGTTTCTTCGCGGAAATTGGTCCAAAACTTGCTCAAGCTCATCAAAAAGATTTTGAATTCAATGGGACAAGATGCCTAGAAGATATGCCTGATGTCTCTTTCTCGGATGAAGACATAATTAACTGTGTTAAGAATTTAGATGTCTCAAAATCATCTGCGCTTGATTATCTACCCACAAATATTTTTAAAAGGGCTGTTTTACATAATCCCTCACGCTTTATAAAAATTATAAACTTGTGTGTTACTACATGTATGATACCAAATACTTGGAAAATTGCGACAGTGACCCCTCTACCCAAAGGAGGTGACTCCACTAACGTATCAAACCTAAGACCAATTAGTGTTCTACCTGTACCGGGTAAGGTGCTAGAGAGACTTTTACACACTGCTATCTCTGAACATTTAGATGCTAATGAAATTTTGTCGCCTCATCAAGGCGGGTATCAAAAAGCTAAGTCAACCTTGGATTCTATTAGTAAGCTGGTAGATAATGTACTTGAAAACAGAAACAAAGGCAATATAAGTATGGCTGCATTTATAGATATAAAAAAAGCCTTTGATTCCGTAAATTATATTATTTTAATCTCCAAATTAGAGCAGTATGGTATTAGAAACAGAACTTTAACTTTAATTGAAAATTATTTATCCCAGAGACAGCAGTGCACAGTAGCTAACAATGTCAGATCTAGTACCCTTCCTTTAACATGTGGCGTGCCTCAAGGCTCAATTTTGGGCCCCTTATTTTTTCTTTTATATATAAATGATTGTATAAATGTTGAGGATGACCACCAGACTATACTCTATGCTGACGACTCAGTCCTATATGTATCTGGAAAAACGATACCAATCCTAGAAAATAGACTTTCGACTGCTTTAGACAAATTCTCAAATTGGGCCTCTACAAATAAATTAACGATAAATGAATCAAAAACTAAAATTATGACATTTGCTTCGAATATTAAACTAAAAAGACTAGAAAAGCCAAAAATTATAGTAAATCATAAGGAGATAAAAAATGTGATCTCATATAAATATCTGGGAGTCATCCTCGACGAGCAACTTAATTTTAATATGTACTTGCGTAATATGATAAAGAACCTCAGGTTCAAGTCCATACTGTTGTACAGGACAAGGCTTAGTATGGCCAAAGAAGCCAGATTGAGGGTTTACAAAAGTCACGTCTTACCAGTTATTGATTATTGTGATGTCTTATACTCTAGATCCTTAGCTGGGACTCTTGAAGAGTTGCAAAGAGTCCAAAATAAGTGCTTAAAAACCTGTCTATCAAAGCATATTTTGACGCCAACAGAGGAAGTACATAAGGAGGCAAAATTACCGGTACTGGAAAATAGACGACTTTATCATACTAAGTTATATGCATATAAGAGGTCTAAAGAGGATAAATTCTTAGAAAAAAAGACAAGAATTACAAGGGCTATAGATGTTCCCACCATATATGGGACTCAACAATTGAGGTGTATTCAGGGAAGGAAATTATGAGTTCTAATGTGTTTTTGCCAGTCTTTTCATTTTTGATCATACAGTAGAAGCCCTGCACAGCATTTTTAAGCATAATCAATGGAAAATGAGGACAATTTCTGATTTTTACAACTAAGTGGGTGAGTGAAACAGTCTGAAATAGGGGTTACTTTGGCCTACACAGGCCTATATGCTGTCGGATTTTCAACTTTCTAAAGCATCATATGTGTCTGCGACAGAACATCAAGATCATTAGTATCAAACACAGAGTTTGTAATTATAATTCATTGGGAAGCAGACTGTCTTGGGTTTCCATAACTGTTTTAAGTTGAGAAAATGGGCGTTTATTGCTTGAGTTATGAGACAGAATGTAACAATTTGTTACCTATCTTTTAACACTTTTTGCAAGAAAGCACCACTTAGTTTACACTTGAAAGCCTGTTTGGTAGACATAATGGTCAAATTCCCTATAGTAGAACACAGCTGGATGACAAAAACCTTATTTTGGCTGCCAATATTAACTCCCTAGCATCCCAACTAGTCCCCCCCCCCCCAACTTTAGGATTGTAGCTCTAACTACTATCTTGGATTTGCATTGACTTTCGAGTCTCAGAGCATAACGGTTCTGGAGATTCTAGGATATTCTGTCCAACGGCAGGCATAAAGCCTGTTTGCCTCATTCTGAGAATCTCTTTAGAGGCTCATATTTTCCAAAGTAAGGGTGCTAGAGTTATCAAAATAGGTCCAAAAGAAGCGGAATTTAGTTTAACCCATCCTGTTGACTTCCCATGTCCACACTGTGAATAGTTTTCCTGTAATGGCTGTCAGAGTGGTGACAGGTAGATAAAAATCCCAAATTTCATTAAAAAATGTTCATGGTTTCCATGGCAACCGGTCACATGGTTTTCAAAATATGAAAGTGACAACTCCACAATTATTTAGCCTTTTATTTTAGCTTTAACCTGATATTTGGATCACTATTGTAGGTTCAGGGGTTGCGAAATTATCAATGACTCTTCAAAACATACAGGGGAAACTTTAAGTTTTGAGTCCCATATATGGTGGGAAGATCTATAGTACAGCACCATTGTTGAGGTATGATATTATACACAGTGCTTCATATGAAAATTCAGTGGGTGTATCATGTGCGCAAGTATTTAATGCTCTATCTCCGGACTACAGAAATATCCCTGATTTCATTTCTTTTAAGCGTAAAGCCAAAGAAGAAATGCTGAATACCATACCGGTACTCTAAAACATATATGAGACAAGTAAATTGTATGTACTTTTCTTAACTTTTTTCTTTTTAAATGGGGGATTATCATATAACATCATTGAGAAGTTAAAAGCAATAAGAAATTGCTGCCTGTAAGTTTTCCGCAAAAGGGCTCATAGTTATTTCATGTATGTATTATGATGTGATTAATTATATGATGATACCACTATACAACAGCTAGCCTGACAGTGGGTCATCGGCTTTATTGACCAAGCGCATATATCATTTACACTCGACTTTATGTAAAGAGAAATAATTGATTTGTTGGTTATCAGGTAAAAAAACTGCCTCATTCCTCACACGAGTGCTATACAGAAGCGAAAATGTTAAATCTTTAAGAACTTGTGGTCAATAAAGTCAAATTTGTTCATAAAAAAAAAAAAAAAAATGATTAGAATTTGAACAAAACCACATGACACTTCAATCAAAATTGAGAATGCACGTGTCCTATGATGCCTTCAGTAAATATACTCAACATTTATACAAGAGCTAACGCACAGGGAAATGTGTAAAGGAGTAGTTTAGCAAGAATAAGATGTGCCTCCCTGAAGTCAGTTGAGCATTCAATTTTGAATCCTAACTGTTTCCTGTGCACACATTCCTGTGCCATCATCAATTTGTGTGATCCACATATAGTCACTCCTGACTATCTTTATGACTAATATGTGACTAACATCACCTGACTACGGGGATCAAAATATGGTGGTATAGTCAGTATACTGACTATAGGTTTTACTATCAGTATACCGAGGAAGCTATATAATATGCATCGAGCCTTCTCTCTTTATTAAATAGAGAGGAGTGGCTTTCCGCAAAAAAAAGGAATAAGCAAAGTTGTTTTGCACCCTAAAATGCTACTGATTAGTCAATTGACAAAACCAAATGCTGTAGTTACTTTAACCAAATCACCACTGGATCAATACAATTTTGTGCCATATATTGGCTTGCGACTTGACTTCTATCTGGGCCACTGACAGTTAGTCAGGGAAGTTGTGGTTTGGTATTTATATTTTATTCTGGTTGCCGCCTGAGGGACTGGGAGACTAACATAATGTTGAACTTAGTGTGAAAACGCTGTTATACATGTACATACTTTGGATAATTTCCAACATATTTGCAGTAACTGCAGCATTCGAGTTGGTGAATTGACTCATCAGCAGCACTAAATGGTGCTCAATCCCTCCTGTTGGGACAGTATTGATTTAGGGGTAGACTTGCACTTTATTTCTTGTGATTGTAAGTCATGGTCTGATGGGTACAATAAGTATGTATACATTGATATTACTAGAGGTGGACTTTTTCCGAAGTGGGTTCCTTGCCTCTCGGACTATGGTATTTCTATTTTATGAGTGTTTCCTGGTCTCATCAAGTGTAACATCAGGTAAGTTTATTAAAGGTATACAATCTACGCTTACGGCACCTGGTGGCAAAAAAAAACGAACCACCTGCAACCATGATATTTGTAGATTTCTCTTACTTATATGTCATGATCTACCTGTATCTACCATTTAAGTGTCACACCTTGGCATTCTACATATCTTGATCACTATATTTACTTTTTGCCATGCCCATAGGTTCAAACAGTAAATAGATTAGTTTTTATTTTGATTGATTCAGGATAAACTCATTTTGCCCGTGACCCCATATTTTCTTGTTACCAACTTGTTCCTTACAATCATATACATACATGCCTGCATTTTGATTGAGAAATTGTTGGGAGACTATTTTCTGTGTGGAAGATCACAGAAAATACGGGTTTCTCATGAGGGCCTATAAGTAATGCACTTAAATGTGAATGCCCTCTAAAAGTCAATTAAACCCCATGACATACCTAGGCTTTTTTTCTTTTCTTTGTATTCCATAAGCATCAGGCTAATATCCCTAAGAGTCATTAAGGAAAATTGTTGGTCGATCTAAAATTAGCTCAATTGTGTTGTAGGCCCTATACCTTTAAATTGTGATCATTTATTCATTTATTTTGAAAAAGAAAACACACACATGGTTTTGACCATATAAATTGTTTTGTATGAATCTATTTGTGACACATTTCTGGCCACTAGGTAAACTGTTTTTAAACGTATCCAGGAAAAACCAATAGATGTTCTTCAGGAGTGTATTCTCTGTCTAACTCTGCGTGTTAGTATAAAGTCTGGAATGTACATCCTCATGGCATCGGCTTATTTGTGGCCTGGTTTGTTGAAGTGGTAATTAAGCCACCCAACTTTTGTGACATATTTTATGATTGATTTTGTTTTGTTCCTTAATTCTAAATTGCAATGCCCTAAATGGTTTCTCCTACATACATGTACATTTAGTTGCAACATTTGCATTTTATGCAGTACATCACTGTTAGTTCCTGTATCAGCTACTAGGAGGGAGCACTATCCTATTGTGGGTCTGCGGCTTAAGGGGCCGATCTCTGAGACTGGAGGAGAGTAAATCATGTAGTTCCTAACTGTGCCACTAGCAGCCACTGTTGGTTTTAACTGGACTGCACCCAGCACAGGGCACTGTGTTTGTTTGATCCCCAATCAGCCGTAAATAGCACAACTGGACAACTCTATTACCTTGAACCAGTTGACCCGGCCTGGTCAGGTGAAATTGGTAGGGGGACCATGAATCAGGCTTGGCTTGGTATGAAACATTCTATAAAAGCAGGATAAAGCTATCATAACCTCCTTAAATTAATTATTGAACTAGGCTTCTAGGGATACACAATGCAGAAAGGAATCCTTGTGTATTTAAGTGTTTATTTTTAACCGAATTCATGGGATGTGGTCTATTCAAGGGGTAGTATACCGTTTTCTGTGGACACACAAGTGGTAGTCTAGACAGTAAGTACACTGGTGGGTACCAATAGTATTGTATACTACCACTGGCATAGTCTAACTGCTGGTCACACCAGTGCAACTTATGTAGAGCAGTGAACTGCTGGAAGGGAACAACCAGCATCCTATTTCTTGGTTGCCTGAACCATTATTTCAGGGGTACTTTGCTAGGGAATACGATCCTACAGGGCTAGGACTTGCCTGGATCTCAGGGATTGTGCTTGGGCGATTCTAAATTTAACTGAGGTGTTATATAAACTCAACAACCCTGCCAGAAAATTTTACGATTTGGTTTGAGATGTCTTGCTCTTTAAGAGTAGCGCATGGAATGTAGCAGTCTCGAACCCAGTCAACTCTAATGGCGGCACGCTCAGCCGCTCAGTAGAGTATGTCACAAGGCTGGCTGCCCAGCTCATCGGAGCCAATCAGGGAGCACGGTTGCATGGCCCCCTCCCTCCTGGTTTACTCCAGCACCCCTATGGGTGTGGACCACTAAATTCGACATGGCGACATGGCCGTTTTTGGGCCTAGTGACATGTGACATGAGGAATATTAGAGATAGTGACATGGGACATGGACATTTCTTAAAATCGACATGGTGACATGGCTATTTATTAAAATCGACAGGGCGACATGGTCATTTCTTAAAATCGACATCGGAAATTGGGACCCCCCATCCAGACCCCCACCCCTGACCCACTTTCGGGTCTTAATCAAGTCTTAATAGTCTTAGTCTTACAGTCTTAAATCTTAATGAGTCTTATAGTCTTAAACTAAGTTAAAGTATTAATAGTACTCACCATTAATAAAGAAGAAGAAAAAGAAAAGAAAAACGGGAGTTGGGGGGACAGAGCCCCCATGATATCAACATATGATGCCATCTACATCTGGTGGATACCTATAATAAAGACTTTGATTAAAGACTCACTCAAGAATTCCGATGAAATGTGCAGCGAGGTCACTCACGTGTCTGGAAAGGCTCATACCATTAGGTGGTTGTGTACTGATCACCAGCAACCTATATCCTAAATAGACAATAATAAATCAGTTTGTTTTTCTGTTCAGACTGTACCAGCATCTAATTCCCAATGGAGCCAGGTAAATGTTAAGGCTAGGACCTACACTGCTACAGTTTAGCCTAGGCCTACTTGAAATGCAGAATGTTGAAGGCAATTTTGCAGAGAAAACACTGACTGTGAAAACACAGGATTTTTTAAAATTTTAAAGTACATGTTTATATCAAAGTATGATATCACAGAGGAGATCTATATTTGATCAACTGTTGATCAGACAACTCTTTACGGCACCTGCGGTAGACCTACTCTATGATGACATCCAAGCGTTGGCTGTTCCCCTGCCTCACGCGAAGGAGCGTATGTTCGCACCAACGACGGAGGAGTCCGCGACAACCCAGGGAAACAGCGTAATCCAAGCGCGGCAAACCGGATAACATTCCACACGCAGCGTTCAACTGTAGTTGGCTTTCTGTCCACTAGGAGCGTGAAAAATCTATATCCGGTCTAGTTTCTAAGCTTCGCTCTGATTGGTCGGATATGGCGCGAGATTCAGATCAAGCCCGAAGAGAGAAACAAGTAGCTCGAACTTCTTAAACATCTCTCCAAGGTTCTCTTAAAAACAACAGACAAGATGCTGGGAACCTGCAGTATAGGCAACGAGGACGCGTTGGGTAAGTATGTGACTAGATCTTGAGTATTTGTTATTTTAACAAATGTATTGCAGCTTTTAGTTTCACTTCGAAAAGTTTTCAATGTTGCGTCAGCCACTGTAGTCTGTAGGCCTACTGTAGTCTCAACATCAGACCAATGTTGCGTCGGCCCGATAGGTGGCGGGAAGGGCGCCTTACATATGTAAGGCGCCCTTCCCGCCACCTATCGGGCCGACGCAACATTGGTCTGATGTTGAGACTAGGCCTACTGTAGCTATACTGAACTGTAGTGTACTAAGGGAGTGATCATTTTTTAACAACGGAGGGGGGGGGGGTGGTGGGTTTCCGCGCGGAGCGCGCGAAATTTTTTACACTCCCCCGGTCAAGGGGTCAAAATTTTTTACCCCCCCCCCTTAGGGTCGAAAATCGGCTCGCGCGCGGGCCCTTTGGCTTTGAAGCATAGTAACGCGCGGGCTTTTTGGCTCAAAACAGGTTAATTTTTTTGCCCCCCCCCCCCAAGAGGGGTCCAAATTCTTTTGCCCCCCCCCCCGGTCAAGGGGTCCAAATTTTTTTGCCCCCCCCCCCCCAAACCCACCACCCCCCCCCCCCCCCCTCAGCGGCCCCTGTTGATAATAAATGATCACTCCCTAAGTGTTGACTGTAGGCCTACTTGCTGCACAGTGCACTGGCGTAGCTCGCTACCCAGAAACTCTTAGTCTTGCTCTGAGACTGAGTCTGACTTTGTTTACAATATTTTGTCTACCATTTACTGTCCTGTCACCCTAGCCTAGGCGTATACTATTACAATTTATTAGAGGAGACCATATTAAACCAAAGAAAAATGTATATCTCTATGCCAAAACCAAACGAAATCACACTTATCTTGCCTACATCATACATGATATTCATACCGGGGATGGGTCGGGCCACACCGGGGGCTAAACTTAGCCTTAGGCTTAGGGAGTGTTCATTTATAACATATAAGTTACGGGGGGGGGGGGGGGGGGGCGTAAAAAAAATCTAACCCCTCTTATTAAAGGGGGGTGGGGCGTAAAAAATCCAGCCCCTTAAAAAACAAAAACAAAAAGCCCGCACGTTACTATAGTTCAAAGGTGGGGGTTGGCGAAAAAATTGTTGGCGGGGGGGGGGGGTAAAAAATGTCCGCGCCTCCACGCGAATTCTCACCCCCCCCCCCCCCACATGGTAATTAATAAATGAACATGTGCACTCCCTTAATAAGTTATTGACAGGGGTTGAGGCCTAACAATGGGTGTGTATTGACCAATACACATGCAACTACAGGGTCAGGGGCTACTGTGTAATACATTGATGTTGGGCGCTATTCACCAATTTGCGCAGAACGCCAATATTGACATTCTGCGCAGCGCAATTTGTAAATAGCGCTGGATCAGCGCTGCGCAGAATACCAATCTGCGCGGAATACAAATCTCAGGGAATGTGCGAGTACCTGTTTCATTTGTAAGTTGTTTATTCAATTAAACCCAAATTAGTTGAAACATAACAGCGGTGCCATGATGCTTGATGGATAGTATACGTTCATCCCTCCAAATAGACAAAGACACAATAATCTAAATCTATATGAAACAACTTGATTACGATCTCGCACCTATTTGTATCCAGCGCACTGGATATTGGCGTTCTGCGCCGATTGGCGAATAGCGCCCAACATTGAAAAGAGATGTGCAGAAATCGTAAAAAATAATGCCCTTTTCTTTTTTTTTAGCAAAAAAAAGCCTTCTGATTCTGCACAGTCCATATTGACCCATACATATTGATTCCATATAGTTCCTATATTTATAAATGCATTCAAATTGTAATACTTACAGCTTTGGTTGGAATATTCACTTAAACTGAAAAAAACTAAAAAAGATACAAGGACCTAACTCAGCTTCTAATAGGAATATTGGAAAAACTCTTTCACTGCTGGAAAGCTGAGATCATGACCGGCCATTGTGACCTGTATCCAAGGCCCTTGCATAGGCCATTAGGATTTTACATCGGCAAAAGCTGATGTGCCGATATCATTTCGGCAACACTGGCCTTATGACATAATGAGGGTCCAGTTTCTGAGCTCTAGAAACAAATGACAACCTCTTTACTGTAACTCTGATGCCTAAAAATAATTTCATAAGCGCCCAGGGGCTTATTACGTTGAAAATGGTGTATTATGTTTGTAAAATTGAAGACCACATCCGGAGGTTTTGAAGAAAATGACATTACTAGAATTTCTGATTGCAAACATATTGTTTTAAATAGTCATTTAATGGACATTGCATAAATGTACAGATACATTGTTTATTTCAACAAAACTAGTGAAGCTCCCCAAATGTTGAATTGGAAATGTGTGCTTTCCCTACTACTCACAAGAGGGCCTTACAGTGAATGGTAATATACACTCAGTCATTATGCTGTTGGTCATCTGTCTGGCCGTTGACCCATAAGTGAAATCTACAACTCGAATCTCCACCATAGAGTGTGGGCTGGTTGGGAGTCAAACACCCCATGTACAACCGTGATGTGTATCAAAAACGTGATGTGTAGTCACGGCTGACCATGCAACCGTGATGTGTATCAAATAAACGTGATGTGTAGTAACCATCCAACCGTGATGTGTAGTTACTAACGTGATGTGTAGTAACCTAGAGCAAACTGCATTTAGGCACTTCCAACCGTTATATGTATCAATGGACGTGATGTGTATCAACCCCCTACTCTGACCTGTGGGCATTGGCAGAGAGTGCAGCATGATCTTAATGATCTTAACATAATCTTTATCTATAATTCTAGGGTTTGGGTTTTGGTTAGTCCAAACTTAAATAAGTGTGTTTCGGGCAACCCGGCCCTAGATTTGTTTCTCAATTTTGGAGACTATTTTTGTGTTGCAAATTTTAGCAATTTTCAGCAATCTTTGGTTAAGCTCCCATTGACCTTAGTGGCCTGAATAATAGTCTGCCTTCAGGAAATGACATAATAACTTAAATAAGTGTGTTTCGGGCAACCCGGCCCTAGATTTGTTTCTCAATTTTGGAGACTATTTTTGTGTTGCAAATTTTAGCAATTTTCAGCAATCTTTGGTTAAGCTCCCATTGACCTTAGTGGCCTGAATAATAGTCTGCCTTCAGGAAATGACATATCAAACAATTTATTGTTCACAGTGGTGATGACCTGGGAGAGAGCCCTGGTGCTCACTAGGTGGTCACATGTGATCACCTAGATATTTATTGGTGGACTAGTATCTTTTTTCTGTATAACGAGGTATCGCCTAAACATAATTTCATAATTACCCCCTCTTCCCATCGCCAAGTAGCATGTGAGAGCCCTAATAATAGGTCCCATTAGGTGTAAAAATAATAACAGCCACTCCTTACGATCACGTTGTGTTGATACAGATGACGTTTCCATGCTCAGCCCTGATGTGTAGTACTACACATCACGTTACTTGATACACATCACGGTTGTACACCCCCTCCCCTACCATATGCAGTGGGCCGTTCTGATCCACCCAGTGGGAGCTGGGGAGGTAAGGAACTGACCACTGCAGAGGGGGGGGGCACCCTCTCAGCTTTGGTGATTCCAAGCGAAAGGGTTCATTCTGGGGTCCTATATGGGCAAGGGAACATAGGTAATTTCCCATAAAAAGGGTCCTAGTTTGTTGAGCTACCTCCTGTATTAAGGATGACAAGGTTTAGGTTATGTTCTCACACACATGCAGTTACTATAGAAAATATAGGGAGTGCCCTCCCATTGGGTCGGTTGTCACCCAATATGAGCTCACATTGGGTATTGGGTACTGCAGTTCATGTGCTTCTCACTGGGGACAGCACAATCACTGATATTTCGGATCTGAGGTCTCATGGAGTGGCCCCAACTAAACCAAGTAATAAATAAATAAATATAGCTCTAGAGGAGTAACTTTTCAATCGAAAGTCAGTTAGCATACTTAGGTACTTGTATATGATAGCGAAATTGCCAATTAAAAACCTCCGGATGTGGTCTTCAATTCATACACTGTTCCTGGTTAGAGACAAAATATCCGAAAGGCTGCATTTTAGCTGTAAAGCTAATTCGAGGCCAGCAACCGTACCTGGTGTAAATATAATATAACTCGTAGACCGACAAATGGTCACCATAGCTAACTTCCATTGTAATATATTTACTTTCGTTTCACTTAATAATCAAGTAAAAAAGGAGTTTAAGACATACTGCAAGGGAAGCAGAAAGAAATATTTCCAGGACATGAGAAGGCAAAGGCCCGGGTGAAAGCCATTATCACTAGCAAATGGTGCATTTAAAACAATGCCAAATGTTGGCCCGCTTAAACAAGAGGTAACCTGATGCTAGTATGACACTTCTTAGTAGATACACAAACTGTTTTCCTTTCATACGATGTAATCAACTCCATTGATTGTACATGGAATCTTTTATTTCTGTTATAACTGCATGACCAATGTGATATTCACTGTACATGAACATAAAACTGATGTGATGTTGTATAAAAGTTTACAAATTTCACTAGGATGCCTAAGCATACATACATAAAGCATGTAAAACTGACAGCGGACTAGTGATATACATTTGTACCAGTTGAACCCTGACGGATATTTGTAACTGAAAATCACTGTGAAGTTATGAATAAACAGAAAAAAAAAGTCCTGGACATGGTCCTACATTTCCCCGTGCTGGTAGATCTGATAAACCAGAATCATTCATTGTCTGGTCATTGCGGCCATTTTTTATGTCTAAGTTTGCTTCATGAATGCTAGGATATAAATGGTAAACTCACAGTTGTAAAGAGTAACTTAGTAAACAACATGCAGCGACGCTGCCACTGTTCTATGTTTGTGAAAATAGCAAAGTGTAATAACTTGCTGAGAAATACCGGTATGTGGATTTATGTAGCAACAGTATATTCATTGAAACTGTATTGTGAAATTAACTTTTGAATGATAACCACAGTTGTTCACCAAGGAGTCGATACTGGGAGACCAACTGAAAAGATGACCTGTAAGACTACTTGGAAAATAAAATGATTTTAAAACTTGAAACTTGAACTTGATTGTTTCTATTTCAGAAAGCACTGAATGTTACAATGACACCACGATACCATGGACAGGGCGACCCAAGAAGAAGTTCACTGTAAGTGCACATATTTATGAATCGCCTATATTCTTTTTTGAAGTATAAGCCAATTACACTTTTTAGGAGGTCAGATTACCTGTCCCAGGTGGTTAGCCCGCAGAGGTGGACCCCTAGGGTAACCGTATTCACCCTGCTTCTTTCACTTTTAAAATGTAAAAAAAAGAAATACAGCACTTATTCTATACGTTTAGGCCACACTTTTTTTTTAATTTGGGTTACGGGCCCGCCGCACTAGGAAAGGCCAAAATCGGAATAAAAATAAAATTTGGATTTTACACTTCTTTTTTTTTATTCCCTCCGATCTGCATTCCAGACAAAACAAATTAAAGATATAAAATAAAAGATATAAGGTATGATATACCGTTGGAAAGCTAAAATCAACAGGAAACCAATGATATAGCTCTCATTGTGCTAAAATAATAATTCAAATTTTCTCAAAATTTGAAAGAAAAAACTGCAGAATATCGGTTAACTAAAACATCAATTATTTTCTATTGTTGCAGGGCTGTGAAAGCTCAGATTAAAATCTGATTTCAGATCTTTTGGCCTTCAAATTGGTCATTCTTGTGATTCGTCCAGATCCAATGAGAAATCTGTTTCACTTTATGTAGGGGGGGGGGACTTCGAAATTTCAACAGACTAGATCACCAAAATACATCAAATAGCCCCATTTGGCCTCTTGATTTTCAATATTTTCTTGGGGGCATATCCCCCAAACCCCCGAAAGATTACTAGTGCTGCTGTTTTTCTTTGATGAAATTGCACTATGTAGCTGAATTTAATTTTTTCGTTGCGCAAATCCTCTTCAGTGCAAACCTTCAGATCTTTTGCTTTTTCCCAGTTCACATCCCTGTTGTTGGATCATCCTTTTATATTTCCCACCTACATTCGGATATCCTAGTTTTCTAAACATATTGAAGTAAACTTCCTAGAGCTCGACTTTTATTTTATTTTTTTTTATTTTTTTTTTCGTCCTCCGTGCATTTGAAATTTCCTGAGGTGTCCGTAACCCAAATTAAAAAAAAAGTGTGGCCTTAAATAAAGTATATATCCAAGTTCATTCTTCCACAGGTTGCAGTTGAGGGCAACATTGGAAGTGGAAAGTCCACGTTCCTGCAACACTTCAAGAACTCTAAGAATGTTGAGGTAAGCGTTAATAGTTAAACAGCAGGAAAGTGGCGGATCCAAAATTCAGCTCTATATAGTGGTGTCCATAATAGATTGACACTCACAAATGGAAGTTTTCAATTCATGTATTGTATACCTTATACTTTGGACTATTTTCTGTTATAGATACTTTTCAATGACTAAGCTTATAAGTGTATTGTTTGAATTTGATAACGATTTCTTTGCAGCTACTCTGTGAACCTGTTGAAATGTGGAAGAACGTCCGTGGACATAACACGCTTGTAAGTTAATGACTCAAACTAAAGCCTGTGAATAGTGTGTTCCTACTTATGAGAACTAAATAATTTGATATTTTTCTAATTTTATAGTTACAGTATTCTTAGGTCATTAATATCACAGGGATACTTATAGTACAGGTATTATATTAAGGGGTTGATTGTCACATGTATTACAATTTCGGGTTTGGGAAGTGAACATATTTGTATAAAAAAAGAATTTAACAAAAGGGGGAAAAAAGAGCTGGTATTGAGTAAGAATTTAAATAAATGCTCTTCAACTGTTGCAGGACTTGATGTACAAGGACTCTAAGCGGTGGGCGCTGACGTTCCAGTCCTACGTGCAGCTCACCATGCTGCAGGTACACACCAAGAAACAGACCAAACCCGTCAAACTGATGGAACGCTCCATCTGGAGCGCCAAGTACTGCTTCGTGGAAAACCTCCTAGCAAGGTGAGAAAGTATGCAGGGAAAGTCAGACGTGTTTTTTTTTGTTAAATGTTGCAGCTAACTAATCAGGGAAAGGGGACGTTTACTACAGACCCATTAGAACGTACCACTCGCTTCTGAGAATTTGGACATTTCCTCATTCAATTAAAGAGCCCTGCGCTATATCATGATAGTACGGGTTATATGGTCAGTTAGTTTTTGTTCATTGAAATTCAAGGAATACCAATCAGAGATATTTTTAAGAACCCTGTTGATAGGCTAAGTAGGAGAGACGGGGCAAAACTAATTGCGATCTCTCTATGACGTGGGGTGGATTTTAGGAAAAGTTGGCTACAAACCGTGATAGTGTTGAGGATGTGAGTATACCTTGCCGATACACATGTTTGTTCTAATTCAGTGGTCGGATGCCGGCCGTAGACTTTGCTGTCCTCTCAGAGTGGTTCGACTGGATCGTCAAAAATGGCCGCGTTGGTGTGGATCTTATTGGTAAGTTAGGCCACCTTTTATTTAATAAGTTGGATTCAGGTATTTACTGTTAATAATTGACTCAGGGTTACCAACCTGAGTCTAATGCGACGCCCCATGAGGGGTTGCATCAAGATAGTAAAAGTTCAATTTCACATCCAATTTTAAGTAGGAAATTCTCAGCCAATTTACAAAAAAAGGGTGGATATTGAAAGATGGGACATTCATCTACATGCTATACCAAGAAATATACCACAGTGAAAATTATTTTTTGGAAAACTGGAGCACCAGGGACCTATAAAAATACACTGTAGGCTGAATTTATAATAATTAAATTCATGGTGACCAACACACCACTTCTGAATGTCTACCTGATGAATCTACCGATTCTTCCGGATTTATCCGGATTTCCGGATTTTTAAGGCCAAAAATGTCATCCCTGTGATTTGTGCAGATCCAATGAAAAAATATTTTAACATTAATAAGGGGGGGGGGTCTTAGTCTCTAGAGGGATTATGCCATGCAAATCATACAAAATTCCCCACAGATCACATCTTTTGACTGCTTTTTGGATTTTTCTTCAAAACCCAATCCCATGCCTGATCTTTGAATAAGATGAAACATCCTGATCTCAACCAACCATAGATTCTATGCTGAATCACCCTGGCACTGAAAAATAATGAATTATTTTTCTAAACCAAAACAATTTATTTTCTAACTTATTAGAAATAAATTCTCTGAAAAGAGAAACCCCTGGCTTTACTAGTGTAGTGTTCTTTACACAAAATAAAATCAGGGAACTATGTTTTGGATCCTAGAAATAGGAGAAGGCTCATTGATATTGACCTAATATCAATGCAGCAGCCAATGGGTGCACAGCAAACTAGAACAAATGGTCATGTGTCAGAATTTGCATGTGAGGGAGCGCCAAAATGGGCTTACCTGGTCAGATCTGGATGTAGTAGCGGAGTGTACACACCTCGTCCCACCAAAGCTATACCAAGAAATATTACAAATATCATGTTGCAACCATTCTAAATATTGAATCTAATAAAAGTCACAAAATCTGACCAAAAAGTTGGAGAGAAAAATTAAACTCTTTAAGTACTAGATTCGATTTTTGTCTCCATTACGGTCCACACAACTCCAGTGCTAAGTCAATGGGAGGTATCTTGTAATACTAGGTGAGACGTTTTTTTGTAAGACCTTTTTTTGATACTTCTTTCAAATATCTTGAATTATCTTGATTAATTTTAATGTGTGGACAGATACAGTAGAGCTTTGTCCCCCGCCCCCTCCCCCATCTGTCCAGGCGGTCAACCCCAGCTGCAATGAGGGTAGTTTTGAACAAGGAATACATTTCTGGTCTCAGAATTGACAAATAATTCATCGTGACTGAAATGATTTACAGCTTCAATCTTTCAATCAATCCCATGATAACCCTGACCCTGAGTCATTTGTGATGTAAATCACACGTGCAATCTTTTGGAAGGGCAAAGGGGAAAAGAACAAGAAAAAAGCTGTCTTACAACCCCCCCCCCCCCCCGAATACCAAAAACTCTCAAAGGGCAAACAATAAATAAAATCTCCAGCCTCTTTTCAATTATATTAATGTGTATATGGACGGACAGCAACTGTACAGCAATTCTTTGTATTGCAGTGTACCTGCAGGCCAGCCCTGAGACCTGTATGGAGCGAATCAGAATGCGGAACCGCTCAGAAGAAAACGGAGTGCCCATGGTAAGGCCCTTATGATGATCAATCGCAAACTTAAACTGGCTCAAATGAAATATCTAATCACAACAGACTCAGGGACTTATTTTTCCTTTGAATGAATGGTATACATGTATAAAGCTGTGTTCCTAATTACCCCAGCCCCAACCAAGTAGTGTTTGGAATTGCCGTCATAAGAGCCTACTTAGCCCCAACTCCTCCCAACAAAATAGTTTTTCCCTTCACAAATGATACTTTATTATCAATACAAACCCCACTTTTCTAGGACTATTTGGAGACGTTACATGGCCTACATGAGGACTGGTTGATATCTCAGAAGAAGTTCAAGTTACCCGCTCCCGTACTTGTACTGGACGCCGACAAAGATCTCGCCGATCTACGAATCGACTTTGAACGCTACAAAGAACAGATTCTATGTGGATACAATTAGTTTTGATTCCATAGGTTATACAAGTGCATTATCTATTTAATACCTACGTCTAGTTTTATGAAGGAAAGTGCAATGTTTTAAGCACGTAGATATATTTTAGCTGGGATATGCAGGGATAATAATTTTAGATCAATTTTTATTTTTAGGGTTGTTTTATACCAAAATTATATTGTCTACATTCACTTATGTTTGTATGTGTGCCCATGTCAATGCTTGGACAGCGGTTTAGATGTATTTGTAAAACATATTTTACCTTTAGATCCCATTCTACACGTGCCGAATCAAAATCTTAATCCGATCGTAATACATCGTGAGTAGTAGATCATTATCCATTCCACTATTGTCAAAACGGAATTGAAAATCTCGAGAGGTCTTCTTGCGTGAATGAAATGGAATGGACCTTCTCTTCAAAATCTATTATTACTGTATTCTAATGGCATACATTCAAAGATCTACATGATGAGGTTTTTATCCGAATATTTTATACTTGTGCATTCGGTTAGCTACTTAACAGTATTCTATGGCTATTAACCCTTTACGAAGAGCATGATGTTCATTTGTTGTCCTGATGGACCAACGTAGTCTTTCATGGGAACAAAAGGACATAGTGCTTCAATTATTTAAAGCACTCTGCTGCCTTTAAAGGGTTAGATAACTACCGTCAGGATCTCGTGTACCATACAACATGTAAGTAGTGTACAATCCTATCATCACGAGTTTAGCGCCATGCCCAATATATAAAACTCACCCATGTACTGTCAAATGTTACATATTGTAAACTAAATCATGGAAATCAGAATCTTATGTCTATCTAAAACTATTAGGGTTCGAAATAGGTTTGAGGGTCGATACTATTTCAATTGGCATGTGACATTGGACTGTGTCTACATACATCAATCAATGTACCTGATGGCAGCATAGCACATTGTATTGTTTCTTTATTCTTTGAACAGATACCGGTGTAAAAAGAATATATATTTAGAATTTTAAAATTCTTTTGTTTTAGTTTCATGATTCCATGATATATGTGTTTTTTTTATGACGTTATGCTACTTATAACCATTATATCTCAGAGACATGTTTTATATATTGTGCAGTATAAGGTAGCACCAAAGATTCTGATTTTCAAAATAAGCTCATGTATATTTTAGGTACGTATTGAATATGTATATTCAAAATGAAGATGTCCTATTCTTATATCTCTATTACATACGTTTTAATATTAAGTGTACATAGTGTATAAAGCTCATTTACTATTGATAGTACCAGCATTTAACATGGCAGAAATTCAGACATAATCACCATGTTGTGTTCATCTGTTGCCCCGTGAATGTACAGGTACCTCTGTAAACCCATGTGGCGTATAATTGTCTTTTGTTGAATGTAGTGTGGAGAGTAAGGTCTTTTAAAAAAAACTGGCAGCATAATATATTGACATACAACTTCACTGAGAAGAACTAAATCATATACCTAACATTTATAACTACAGCAAATCTACACTAGTTACTACACTCGATAAGATTCTGTGTATGACAACAATGTGAACACACACCCATAGGGTCATTCCTAAAGATGTTCATGGAGACAGTTAACCTCAAACATATTTAAATACCAATCTCTATTTCAACGTTTCACTCTACCAGATTTTAATCCTACCATGATCTGATTGCTTTTTATAGAACGAAGTGAAAATATCACGTCAAAGTGTCTTTGGTACCAATATTGCATAACTTGCAATCTAGAAAGAAACCTTATTCTGTAACTTGAAATAACAGCATGGAAACATAAATTTATTTGATCCCAGTGTTGTCTATACAAGCTATGATTTCTGTTGTAGATGTATGTTAATATTAATGAAGACTGAAAAAGTATGAAGGCAAAGCCAATAAAATTCTAGAAAACAATGAATTTAAGAGTTTTTTCTACATTAGGGAGGATTCATTATTTATGGCAGGGGGGTGAGCGTTTGGCAAATCGAATATGTCAAAAATAATTGGCCCCCACCCCCCCCCCCCCCCCTCGGAATAGGTTGAAAAAAAAGCGCCCTCACCCTGGATCGTTTTTAAATTTATTACAAAAATGATGCTGGTGTCTACTAGTTGTATGCATTTAATCCTGGGCACTTTTTTACCTACAATTTACTACCTCACATCCTCAACACAACAAATACATCCATTCGTATTAAAGGTGTTTTAGTGTAAACGTCTCATGATACTCGCTGGTGAGTGATAATAGTCAAACCTCAGACACTTGACTTACATACCGTTGAGTTTAAGGGCCCCAGTGCTTAGAAATTGGAAGCTCCCATACCCTCAGTGCTAACATGAGGCCGGCACTTTTTTGAAGGCTGACAAAACGGTGGGCTATTCTGAGTGTCTAAAGTGATGCAGTGAGAAATTTGTGGGTAGTTTTAGGAAAATTTTAGAAAATTTTGAAAATATCGACCTAATTTGGTAAAATATAGCACAGGCTGTTACCAAAATTCGCGACATTTCAATGAACTAAATTCGTGACATTTCTAGGAATACCCCTAAACAAAAAGCCCCCCCCCCCCAAGAATAGGGTAAAAAAAAAAAGCCCCCCCCCCCCTTTGAATACCCCTAAAAAAATTTGCCCACCCCCTCAAATGCTCACCCCCCCGGCCATAAATAATGAACCCTCCCTTAAAAAAAGAAGTAATATTTAAGTCAATTACAATTTCGTTTTAATTGCCCCTATGTTAAGGCGAGTTTGAGGGTTTGTGGTAGAATAAAAGTAGCAAATCGTGCCTTTTTATCATTTGACTTAAATCCTATCATACAAGTGTGTAAGGACGAGGTTGTGTGCTCTCCGCTACTACATCCAGATCGGACCATGCATTTTTGTGGGGGTGAACCGGCACTCGATTCTTCATGAATCAAAACTCGGTTGACCGAACCCCTGTATGTTACACCATAAGTAAAGGGACATTTTCAATTAAATCCCATCATACGGTTATCTTAAACCCTGACTGTTAGGCTTCCCATGAAACCAAAAGAAATCAAGACTGGACATGTTTGATAATTTATTCATGTATTTATTTTAAGCACATCTTTTGCACCCTTCGCAAGTAAATCAAAGACAAACTGTTTCAATCACCTAATTACAAATGGAGACCTGTATAATCCAAGATTATTTTGGAGTGCCATCATTTTTATCATTATCTAACAACCTCTGAAAGCCGTTTTCAGTAAGGATGTGCTATGATCATTACCAATAACCCCATTAACGTACCATAGCTCTCTAACGCGGTCAACTGTTTGGCTGTTCGAAGGGAGTAATCATTTTCTAACAAGGAGTGGGGAAGGGACAAAATAATTTCGATCCCTCTTGGAGGAGGCGGGGGGGGGGGGGGCAGCAAGGCCATCCATTCCCAGTGGGAAATTAACAGCGCGAGTTATTATTTATAAAAGGTTGCAGAAACGTTTTTTTTCGATTCGTCAACAGCCCCCTACCCCCACCGTTTATCACTCCCTAACAGCTTAATTAAAGATAATTTCTCGTCCAACCCCAATGGACACTGGGCAGTGATAACGGTATGTCGGACTGATGGCATGTAATAGATCCATATTGAATCTAATCTGTTGATTGAAGAAGCACCTTTATATAAATCAATACATGACAACGATTACCAAGAACAGACAACATCTGAGCACCTGCACTTGATACAAGTGGACCTGCACTGCTGCCATGA
This sequence comes from Harmothoe impar, assembly GCA_947462335.1. NCBI lineage: Eukaryota > Metazoa > Annelida > Polychaeta > Phyllodocida > Polynoidae > Harmothoe > Harmothoe impar. Next base: position 33,302,710 of record OX381716.1, on the reverse strand, counting down.
GTATCCCTGTGCGTACACGATAACAGTAACATACATAAAACGGTACCATGATGAAGGTATCCCCTTTTTTAAGTAGAGGTAAATATCGCATTTAGAAACCTTCATTTCTACAGAAATAGGTATTTCTATAATGACACGTCACGCTGCTTCAGCTAAGTAAAGTCAAGTTCAGCGTAAGTGTGGTGAAGTCATAATTTAAGGTTGAACGTGAGTATTACGTCAGTTACCGGCATTGAATACTGAGTTTCCCCTGTGTCTCTCCTACTTTAATATCAATTACTTACTGAAGCAAATCCCATGGTAAAACCTGTAGCAAAGGGGTTTTGTGAAGAACACAGTCATTTGTTCGTTTTGTATTTGAGTACATTTTAGTAGAAAGAAACCATTTACGTGTTAGATAGACGACACCTGGACACGGTTCTTTCATATACCCACTGCCCCACAGGGTCAAGACGAGGTGTCATACACTGAGTCGCTGACCAGTGGGCAGTGGGTATGTGGGAGAAGCCTGGCCTGGTGTAGTCTTATCTGATTTAACCCTCGGTTATGTCAGTGTATACGATATACCCAAGGTGCAATTCCTTTGTCTTAGGTGTCGCCCGTGGGTTAACGATAAATAATGTCTACAGAAAGTCCCGCTACATTTCCCCATTGTATTAATGTAAGTCGCTAGTATGCAGCACTGTTCCCGACTAAGTCAGATTCAGGTCACTCTGTGACAGAGAGTGATCAGAAGGCCTCTCCGCTCAGTTCAAATATATGGGAATGGCATCACTCTCAGAATACATTCTTGATTCTTTGTCTAGCCAAATTCCAACTGCATAATATAATAACATTAAATCCACCAGTGAATAAATATGATAGTAGTCGCACAGATAGGTAATATTGATCTCGACGGGTGATGCCATCTTTCACTTTAATAGGATTGGCTGAAAATATTACTTCAGTGCCCACAAGCTTTGCAATAGAGTCCGCCTTGAGGTTGCGAGGTCCCTGGTTCAAATCCCAGTAGAGATTAAGACACTTTATTTGGCCACGGCGGACTTTAGACTGAGTTCTCTCACTGATAATCTTCAATTATAGTCCTCAATGATATTTAATCAGTCTAGGTTATCTCATAATGATACCTTCTATTAAAGTCTATTTCATTATTCCTTCATTATTGCTTCTCGAGTTGTTTCTCTATTCTAAAGTAAAGTCTCCGCGTCTGGTCCCAGAAGACGAGACTCAGCACGGTATGCGGCCCGAGACGGAATAACGAGGCGGCCCAGCCCTTATAGAAGCCCCACACACCCTCCTTATGGAAGATCTTCCTGAAGCAGTCGAGGAAGCCGGAGTAGAGGAGGCCACGACCCGAGCTGTCGATACCCTGATTGTAGAGTCGTGTGGAGACCACGTCAAACGGCGTCATGAACGTGACGACACTCACCCCGCTCATCATGGCCGCCGTAAAGGCATTTAGCCAACTGTCAGGGTGGAAGATCTGGAGGGAAATAAAGTTTTAAATGTTAAACAGACTTTGTGGAATAAATAATTTACATAGAAAATGCTCATTATCATGAAAGATCTCAAGAAAAAATGCAATCCAGTCAAAATTCCTGGTGCTTAATAGGGATGAACTATATAGATAGATCTATGGGATGGGTACCCTTCAGAACCCCATTTAATAATAGCCTTCAAATTTCTCAAAAAAAATAATTGGAAAATCCCATGCCTGTCTTACGAGGTTCAGCAATCTTCACTATAGAGTCTAGACCGTACCTGTTTACTAACGATGTAGCCCTTGGCCTTACTAAAGGTGGCGAGTTGAGCGGCAGACCCGACCATGACGCGGGGTACAGCGGCCGACACCCCGCGCCACAACCCGACCACACCATGATTCCGGTACGTGTGTCTTAGCGCAGGCCACATACTGGTGTGTGTGTGTTGGTAGCCGACAGCAATCTGAGCATTGGAGGCTGACTGGAGCTGGGTCTTTACCTGGAGAGATTTTGAAGAAGACAATTTGAACATACATATTCATCGAAATCAACCTAGATAAATGGATATGAAAACAATGAATTGTCTTTTGTTATCTCACGTTTAAATAACTTCCAATGGACTACGAAATTCAGGTTCTATACCCAGTATGCCTACAGGTTAAAACATATCAAAGTTGAGACGAAGTGCTGTGATATAAATTCTTATTGTGTGCATTAAATCAGGGGCGAATAAAGTTGTCTTTACAAAAGTTATAAGGACACAAAAAAGTGGCTACCACAGTATAGGCCTATAGTACCGTGCCGTAGGCCTACCTTATCATAATACGGGAACAATGATATGACCCTTGTTAGGGTACAGGTCAAAAAGTTATCAGATTACATGGCTGGATAGATCTAATAATATGGAACCATGCGAATCGAGAGGCTGAACTTTTGAGCTTTGACCATAAAGTTCTTGGAGTGGTCATTTGCTAACCAGCGGGGGGAGGGTGAAGGGATTGGTAGATTTTCCGCACGCCACGCCCCCTACCCCCCCCCCCCCGACTGCTCCAAGCAGGGGTCCTTGATTTCTTTAGGGATCCATTATATGGGTGTTATTCAGTACTTACTATATCATTCAGTACTTACTATAGGTTAAGTGTCCCTCCTGGTTTTATTGAAATCACAACAAAAACTTGAAAGAGTGATTACGGTACCGGTAGGCCTATTTAAAGAGAAGATCATCATCTAAGGGAGTGCTCATTTTTTAACAACAGGGGGGGGGGGGGTGGTGGATTTGGGGGGGGGGGTTAAAAAATTTGGACCCCTTGACCGGGGGGGGGGGGGTAAAAAATTCAGACCCCTCTTGGGGGGGGGGCAAAAAAATTCAACCTGTTTTGAGGGGAAAAGCCCGCGTGTCACTATGCTACAAAGGGGTGCGAACGCGCGCGATTTTCGGCCTGCCGGGGGGGGGGGGGGGGGTAAAAAATTTCGACCCCTCTAGAGGGGGGGGGGGGTGAAAAAAATGTGTGCGCTACGCGCGAAATCTCACCACCCCCCCCCCCCTGTCGTTAAAAAATGAGCACTCACTTATATCAAATGCATTTCTATCACAAATATAAATTAAGATGTTTTATTTCAAGTTCTCACCATGTAGATGGGGCTTCCAAATATTGCCCCTATGCATCCAGAGAGGGCACCTGCCAGCACAGACCTCCTGAAGCTCACAGTCCCATCCTCCTTTTTAGTCAGTCCCATGTTCACCATGTATTGATAGGCCCCCAACCTAGCACCATTCATGAAGAACTGGTACCACAGGGCCGGCACCAGCCCCTTCTGCAGGGCCAAAATACCATCATATTTCCCGATGGCATCGAAGGCATGGAAGACATGCTTGTAGTGGACTGTGTAGTGCCCCCGTGCCTTGAGTTCACCTTGGAGTTGCATGCGGGTTTTGACAACCTCCAGTGGGTTGGTGAAGAAGCCGGCCCCACAAGCCGCCATGCCACCCAAAACAAACTCCTTCAGGTTCGCCATCACGTTATGGGCAGATCAGGAGACGCCCACGGGATCTGGCTGCTTTTTTTGCATGTGTATGAAGGATGCTCTGTGAGTAAAATGCTGAGATTGCATGAAGTTTTCAATGATATCCACTACGCCGGGAGGAAAAAAAAGTATTGTGGATTCGCTGGTCTACTTGCGAGAACCAGCAAAGAGAAGTGTGCGCGATTATTTATGAAATACTAACATATTTGTTAATTTCAATGTTCATCTAAATATAAAAAATAGGTACACAATGTGCCCTAAAATATTCATTTCAGCTTTTTTCATCTGAATATATATTTGAAAAATTGTAGAAAAAGAAAATACAATAAACAACATTAGTTTTAATATCGCGCGGTTACTCCCGGAAGTTTGGTTGTTTTTGTTTTTGTCGAGAAGTACAGCTGCTCGTCGTAGACCTGTCAAACTTTAAAACAAAGTTGAAAAGAACATATAGCGTGGTCGAAAAGTTACGAACAAAGTTCAAGATCAAACTAGGAAGGATATGCATGCTGGAATATGCTTAAACTGCTGCGTTTTAGCGGTGGTTTCTGCGCTAGTCGTCTTCTATTTTGGGAGTGTGACTGAGTGAGTCAAAAGGGCGGCGCTGAGCAGCTCCCTCACCCGGGCTTGCCTCCCTCCCCGCGGCGGAGCTGCTCCCTGGACAGCTGGACCCTCACCCCGATGCTGTCAGATGGGAGGAGGCCTTCTGTTGTGAGACACATATTTCCCTGGCAGTTCGCCAGCTGAAACCGGATTTGGGGAGCAAGTGCGTCTTTCTTTCTGTTGTTTTTGGAAGTTTGGTGCCTGGAATCTGGATGTCTTTTTGTTAGTTTGAAGCGAGCCTCACAACGCACAACTTCGAAGTTCGATGCCCTGGGAACTGCGAGGTGAGTTTTGGCTGTGCGCCTTTCTAGATTTAAGATTATCAGTAGATGAGGAGTCAAATATAATATTATGCACTGCCAGAAAGTGGGGGAGGGGGGCGATGGTGCAAATATTTGTATGTTTTTAGGGAGTGATCATTTTTTAACAACAGGGGGGGGGGGGCGGTTTTCCGTGCAGAGCGTGCGAAAAAATTTCACCCACCCCCCCCCTCCCCCCGTCAACGGTCGAAAATTTTTAACCCCCCCCCCCGTGGGGGGGAAAGGGGAGTCCAAATTTTTTACACTCCCCCCCGGTCAAGGCGTCCAAATTTTGTTGCCCCCCCCCCCCTCGTTGATAAAAAATGATCACTCCCTTATATTATAAATAATTATGATATATGGTACGGTACATTAAGAGACTTCTGAAGGAGTATTCTTTTTTTCTACAAGGGGGGGGGGGGGGGGGGGGGGGTTGGTGGATTTTTGCACAAGTGCGCCACATTTGTCTGGTTCCCCCAACGAAAGGGGTCCACATTTTTCTCGTTCCCCGGAGGGTTTAAATTGATCACGGCCGACCCCTTTGATACGCAGGCTTTTTGCTAAAAAGTTGTGAAATTTTGTTTGCTCCTCCAATTGCCCCCCCCCCAAGTCCACCAACCCCTGTTTTTCAAAAATGACCACTCCCTTTTTTCTTAAAGGGGCATTCTCACCACTCGCACTTAACCACATAGTAGACTAGAACAGTACTAGAATTGTGAGTGGGTTACGCTTGGTGATTATGCCGCTTTAAGGGAGCTAGTGGTCATTACTAACGGGGCGGGTTTGTGGATTTGGAGGAAGGACCACAAAAATGTGGACCCCTTGAAGGTGAGGGGAGGGGGAAACCAAACAAATTTTGACCCCTCTTGAGGGGGGGGGGGGCAACATAATTGTATCCCTTTTTAGCGAAATTACTAAGCTCAAAGGGGTCGGCCGCGCTCAATTTCAACTTGCCTGAGGGTCCATGGGCCCAAAAAAATTTCGAGGGGGGGGGGGATTTTTTTAGCCTGTTCATGCGAAAGTCCACCGAGTTGTTAAAAGATGACCACTCCCTAAATACCGGATAATCAAATAGACTACCGGGTATCAAATATATCTACACTACCAGGTAAATCTATTACATCTTGATGCCCATCATCACATTGCAAGAACCTCTTTGTACTTTCACCAAAGAGAATAACCTTATTCAACCTTCACCAAAAAACTATACATGTACGTTCTTTAAACGCCTTTGCCTTCACCCTATTTGCACCAAGCATCCCCCACCCCTCCTCCAAGGCTACATCTGTTAATATAACTCCTCATATCTCAAGAAGAAGCAACTCACAGCATCAGGAAACAACTTACAAAAAAGGGATACAATATATAGCCTACATGTATAAATATGCTACACTACCGGTATTTGAGCTTTTAACCTCGGCTCCCATCTCCATACAGCTACACTACCGGAAACCAGGCACTTGCTCTTATTAAATGTTTTGATATTCAAACTTCAAACTTGACCCTAGTGAACACTTTCAGTATACCTTCAGTATATACATGTACCTTTAGTATGAACCTTCAATACTGAGTCAGTGAATAAGTAAGCCTAGTTGTCCCGACATGTGAACCTTGTCTGGGCCGATGCTTGTTCACATGTAGCTGGTTGTTGATCTGTCTTTTATATAAACTCTCAGCCCTCAGCAGGTGTACCCCAAGGATCCCCACCCCGGGATCCACACAAAGTGCTCTACAGGAGCACCATGCACCACCAATTCCAAGGTCTTCTTGGCTGTGCACAGCATATTGTCTGCACCTTTTGTTAGTCAGTGAATGGAATTCCCTATAGCTGCAGAAAAATAACTTTCAGCACTGTAATTGTAAGGGAACGTTCAAAAATTGTGTCACTGCTAGTGGTTGAACGTTCCCTAAGATACGAGTAACTCGCCAGTGTGCATTGAAGCATCATGTCCACCCTTCAGGCATGACATCTGAATGCAGCCGTGGCTAGAAACTTGCCCTAACTAGTAACTTACCAGGCCTGCATTCAAGCAACACGACAAAGAATGAAGCATTAATGTACTAAGCGACCTTTAACGTTATAGTTAAATGGTATTTTTAAGACAGCCTCCGTGAATGGAGTGAGTGTAGTGCAGGCTGTACTGAGTGCACTTTGACATTACTTACAGGTCCTGGTATTGGCAGGCTGCTGGAGTAGACTGGGAGTAGAGTGAGTTGGGCAGCGAGCAGCTCGGTGTGAGGAGGGCGCTGTGTGGGGCCGCGCTATGTGAGTAGGCTAACGTCTCTGTGTATCTCTGTGTTTAGATATAGCTGCATGTATAGATACACATGTGCTGTAGCATGAAGAGTGGGTCTATTAGTATATCTGACCCTTTAACCCTTTAAGGACTGCATCATACCTTAAGGCCTCATGCCCTTGGTCGTCATGATGCATGAATGCAGCCCTCGCGAGTAACTCACCAGGGCTGCATTCAAGCATTATGCCGACCGTAACGGGTTCAGACACCCCTGATGGTTCGGCATGATGCACCAATGCAGCAGTGGCGACTCGCCGGGGCTGCATCAGTGCATCATGATGACGAATTCATCTTTTAGTGACATCCGTCCTTAAAGGGTTTAGGGGCGCAGAATGCTTTAATACACGATGCCCTTTATCTTCATGATGTATGATTCTTTCCTCATTTCATTGAATGATAGATTATTGATAATCTCTAAAGTTCGATGACAGTAGTATTTGTGTGATCTGTCATTATTGCACATTAAGCAAACTATATTCGAAGTATCAAGCGCACATTTTGCGAAACAAATTGGTAGTTAAGAGTTGTCTCCGAAATGGGGGCAGATTATTGGAACCCGTTAGTTTCTAGTTCAAGATTCTACTAAAAAGATAGGTGTGCACTTATAACACTTCCGGTATCGATATGTCTGTATGTGTGCTTAATATCATGTTGAATATGAAAATAATAAGGTTATGCCGATATATAAAAGCAACAAAGGTAAGTTTTCGTTTCATTTACTTTATTATTTATTTATATTAATGTCACGATTACAACATATTCACAATTCAATGGATACATCTGTCGTTACATATACAAATCATACTAAATGCTCAATAATAATTTATCTACTTATATTCCTTCTTACACTCGTGTACTTTCATCATATATATAAGGGTGTGACATTCTATATGAAATCTACAAAGTTACTGTCCCTCCTTTACCAGTATCACTCAAATCAGTCTGCGCTTATTGCCTTATTGTTAACTTAATTTCTTTATTGATAATTAGATGTCGGATAATGCATATGTATGTATTTTTGAATATATAAGCATATATTACTAACTGTGTAACATATTTTTAAACGTGTACATTTTGATCATTGAAATATCGAATACATGAATACTGAATAATATCAGTGAAACCATAGAGAGCTCAAAATGCACACATGGCTTTATCTACACATGTTACTCTAAAATACACACACGACTCTAAAACACACATAATTCAGTTTCTAAACTTCAGATGGCTCTAAATACACACACGACTGGGAATAACCACATGGGGATAAATAAATAGATGACACATTAGGCGCCATAGACCTGAACACTATATGACTTCCGTCAGAAATGTAACTATGATAAACGTTGCATACTGGTGATAATTATAATATGCCCAGGTAGATGCTCTTATGTACAGCATCTTTACTTTTATTTTGTCTATTCGGATGGAACTTCCGGTTGGAATGGTAAGAAAACTTATTATAGGTACACTGATCACGACATCGGGAGAAAAGTATATCTAATGTTTCCTTTACTATATTTAAAGTAGTATTCGTAATGGTCCATATAAAGTAGCATATGTTGTTATCATCAGTGAAATTAATGCCACTTTGTCTTGACTGATCAACATAGTTAGTTTTCGACCCTCTCAATGGTCACCATCCGGTCTTCCATTTCAGTTTGTCGTGTCGTCGCTGTAACGGTCAGTTGTCCCTCTGACGTCAAGACTGACGTCACACTCTCAGCGTCGGCTTCTGGTGGTAGTGGGAAGCTCTTGGCGTAGCGCCTGTACATGGTGGATCCGTCCGGGTGGCGGAGAGACCGCTCAGCCGTAACGTGTACCTGCTGTCCAGACACCCGCACCCGCAGATCCTCCGGGTCATATGTAGACAAGTTCAAGGTCAGCTTGAATGGTGTGTCTGTGGTATTTGTCATACTAGAGGTGGTACCCTGGACCAGTGTAGTGGTGCCATTGTCCTGTGGTGAGGAGGGGTCCTCTCGGTGGGTTTGGTCCTCTGGTACAGCTGGGGTTGTATCCTTAGCTGCTGCTTTGTCCTCATCTACAACCATCACCTCCTCATCCTCAGTCCCGGCATCATCAGCCCTGTCTGGTGAACCTGGATCTCCCTGAGTGACTGGTGTCTCCTCGTGGATGAGAATTATGTCGTCGTCTTGGGGATTTGTGTCTTCTTTATGAGCCTTGTCCGAAGGCTCGTCCGAGACTTCTTCGCCTTCAGTCGCGCTACCCTGAGGGTCAGTGGACTTGTTCCCAGTGGACTGTGTGTTGGCAGCATCCCCATCCTTACTGCTATCTGTACACACAGATATGGCATTGAGTGTCAGGGTTGATTCGCCACTGTAGTTTTCCTTTTGACGGGTAGGGTCTGTCTTGGTATCTTCTACAGACACATGCACATCGTTCCTCTCTCCATTAGAGCATACCTGGACAACAATGTCTTCAGCCGCTGATGTTGCTTTGTTACCAGATCTTGTTAGCTGCGGCCGGTCATCGCTGTGTGGCTGCAGTGGTCTGCGGTTGGCGGTGACATGCATGACTCCGTTATCGTTAAGCCATGCCGTGACAGACCCCGCGTCCACGTCATCCGGTAGTCGCTCACTACGACTCACCTCGCTCAGGTAGAACCCTCTCCCGTCCCGCTCTTCGCGTTTTGCCGAAACATCAACCCTTCCATTTTTAACCTTGACGGTAATATTGCACGGATTGAAGCTACTCATGTCAAATGATGTACGCCACTGAGCCTGCTCTGAGTGGGGAATCAGGTGACCTGCTGAGTGCATATTCTGATATTGCTGGTAAGGGCTGTATCGTCGACGTTCTGGCATAGCTTGTGAAGGACTTGACGTACCCTTACCCTTCAGTCGGTGTACAGTAGGTCTATTGGCGTCCTGCAGACAGCAAGCTCTATGATAAGGTCTGTATTGGTGGTGTTGTGACATATTGCGCCGACCATGAGAACACCCCCTGTGGGGGTTATCCTCCAGCATGGCTAGCTCCTGGAGCAGATGTTCCAGTGGGTGTAGGCCCCGGTCCCGCCTTCTCCTGTGGGCTCTCCTCCAGTGGGGGTTGTTGTCAGGTTGGCAATGCACCCAGGACATATTGCCTGGGAGAAAGAATGCCCTCTCTGCGAAACGCATACTGGTAGGCCTACTGTTAGTATTTATGTTCAACAGTGGTAAAGCTCAGTCCTGTTTCCAAACGTTTGCAAATGCTTTACTTCAACAGGCTTACCGGTACTTCCCTTTATGGTAGATATCTGTGGAGTATGATCCAGAAAGCACTCGTTCGTTATAGTTTAACTGCACAGATGGCACTTCTCTGTCTGTTCAATGTAGCAGTATACCAGTCCTTTCCCTGTTGATGTATTTGTGGTGGCGGTCTGTATGTGGATCTCCAGTTGTCTCGTATCAGAGCACGTTTTGATGGGGTCCTCAGGGTTGGGGACCTTTATACGGCGTGTGTGTTGTAGCGGGAACGTACCAGAGACGTCAGCTGCGTTCCCGCCGCGTTCAGAGTGTTCTAGACGCTCCCAGTGTTATCGGTCTCATAGAGGGTAATCCCGCAGAAAACTGAGAGTCATATACGATTCTGGTCAGAAGTGAATACTGCAGGAGCACTGAATGGTCCATAAATAATTTGGAAATGATGCCAATATTATGAAAACCTACACACATGCTGCTGAATGTCTGCCAATTTCAATCAAATAATAGGAAAAGGATTCTCAATGAGTTTCCATTTTTTTCAAAGGCTAGATCGGGAGTCAGTGAAAATGCAATTTATTCAGTGCAAATTCAGGCGAAATTCAGGTGGTTTTACGATACAGACCAGTGTTCTGATTTTCCGTGGTCAGTAGCTAATTTTTGTGGGAAATGTTTTGAAGAAAGGATGTATCTTTCAGGTCAATGGTGATTTTCAGAAATTCTAAATGTCCTGGTTGCAGTTATCGGGTTTTCAGCTATATTAAAGTATATAGTAGAAGCATTTCCTTCTCTGAGACCTAAAGCAAAAGGGCTATTACCATGGAAAAATTAAAAGCCCCTCAAATTGATTTCTTTTGCACTGGTTATGTACAGAATAATTACTTCTGCCAAATTTCATAGAAAATTTATGACCAGGTCCTTGAAATGTGAAAAAAAGGAAGGAAATTCACATTAATATTGCTGTCGGAGGGTCCCCGGGGCCGAACCGCAAGTTGGTTTCAGTTTATGGCCACTGGGGGTAATTCAGAGTAATTTGATATGTCTTATTTATTTTTTACCTTAGTCCCAATAGCACAGGTATATCAAAATTGTGTAGTAGGTACAGTTTGTAACCGGTCAAGGGCATACAGGAAGCAAGCATTGATACCCTTTGAAGGATGATCGGCGAGCATTTAGTTAGAGGATGGCACCGCAAATGGCATATTTGCTACTACAAGGGCCCCTACCACCGTATTTTTTTAAAGTGTACTTTCTAAAAATCGTGAAGAAATGTAGAAAAACATGAGTCAATGGCCTTTCAATATACTCTGAAGATTCAATCCTGGCATGATGTGCGAATATTGTATATTTTTATGGTAATTTTCAGGTATTTTTCCATATTTTTCCATAATTTTTTGACCTTATGAACAGAAATCTATAGTATTGGCACATGTATCACATAGAGATATTCCATGCAAAGATCCATGTTGGATTTGATGGTCCTAGAGGTACTTCTTGCTATGAAAATGGCTAAAACATGGAGCCGGGGGCCCTCTCGGCCCTAGGTGGGAAATCAGGGTGATTTTGGGCCTGGGTTTGTCCCGGAAACATCAGGTTATCTTGGTATAGGGGAGCCCAAGGGACATAAAACTTTGGGGCCTATCTGTAAACATGTATTGGGTCATAGAAATCACAATTATAGGTAATAGAAAGCCACATCCCACTAATAGTAGGTCTCATAGAGGGTAATCCCGCAGAAAACTGAGAGTCATATACGATTCTGGTCAGAAGTGAATACTGCAGGAGCACTGAATGGTCCATAAATAATTTGGAAATGATGCCAATATTATGAAAACCTACACACATGCTGCTGAATGTCTGCCAATTTCAATCAAATAATAGGAAAAGGATTCTCAGTGAGTTTCCATTTTTTTCAAAGGCTAGATCGGGAGTCAGTGAAAATGCAATTTATTCAGTGCAAATTCAGGCGAAATTCAGGTGGTTTTACGATACAGACCAGTGTTCTGATTTTCCGTGGTCAGTAGCTAATTTTTGTGGGAAATGTTTTGAAGAAAGGATGTATCTTTCAGGTCAATGGTGATTTTCAGAAATTCTAAATGTCCTGGTTGCAGTTATCGGGTTTTCCGCTATATTAAAGTATATAGTAGAAGCATTTCCTTCTCTGAGACCTATCCGGACAAGTCTGGTGCGCCACTCTGTGGGTACTGATGGTACTACTGATCTACACTGGAGGCCTGAGCGTGCTGGTAATGGTACGTTTAGCATGAGGAGTGGGTAGCACAGAGAGCACACGGCCCCTGGCCCCGCCAGCCTCGGTGCATGGAGTAGGGTGGCCGGACCATTTTTTAAAAACGATTTGACATACAAATCATATGGGTCTAATTATAGCCCTGATATTCACATTTCACAAAAATTGCTTTTGTGATGATCATGCATTAAATAGGCATTGAGCTTGAGTTGTTTGAAACTACCTCCCCGGACTACCTCATCCCCCTAATCCTTCTGACAGATTTGAATCCGTGCCATGAGCAAGGCTATGGTTCACAGCAGTCTCCTTACTGCACTACCACTCCACCTGGAGTAATTCTGCTAAACCAATATTCTGACCTCTCAGCTTACAAAAGAACATAATTTTACGTCAAAATAATGTTTAAAACTCTATATGATATTATGGAGCTTTAGAGAAACGTTATAAAACATTATAAAAAGTTTTTTTGTTTACTGGGCTGTCTCCATGTACCAATCTCCCTAATGGAACTTATGGTATACACTGCTACCATCTGGTGTCATAATGTGTCAAAAACCGATTAGAACCCTCATATCACCCTTGGGAGATTGCCTGACGCTGGCTGGCGGTGGGTTGTATCATTTCCATTCCAAATGCATCATTTTCAGCTCATTTAGCTCTATTTTCAGTAGTCTACCGTAAATTACCAATTAAAGAGTTCTAGAAAAATAATTGAGCTAAAAATACATAATTTTAGGAGGCTTATCTATATAAAATATATTTGTCTCAAGTAACTATAGGACCCCCCATGACATGCCTGCATACAAGATGCTTCAAACAAAAAAAGAATTTCATTGATACATGGATTTGTCATTGAACAGTGTCAATTCTCCCAGAGGATAGGGTCAAGAGATCACCCAGTTATAGAGCTCAAGACAGACTCAAAATCTGAAGGTCTGTCAAGATTGCTCTTAAATTACATTATGTAGTACAATTTATCATGCTAATTCCAGCTCATGTATGAAGGATCCATCCAAGATCTCTTGATACCAAGTTACTAGAAGTCTCTATCTGCTCCCTAGCCAAAATGAGAGGCCATCATAAAAGGGTCACTTAACATAGGATCAGATATAGATTGAGCGACCAGCTAGAGCCTCCGGCCACCCTACATGGAGTGTCATCTAGAATGTAGTGTCAGTATACATGGTTTTATATACATTGTTATAGCTAGCCTTTGTAGAACGTCTATACTGTTAACAGAGAGATAGAGGGGACTTCTCTCTATCTCTCTGTTGCTACTAAACACTATCAATTTTAATACATGTAGGCCATCTTCCTCATTCCTTGAGGACGTGAGTAGTATATGGAGAGGTGGGTTATCATCAGGATGTACCCCCCGGGATGTACCTTACCTCCTGAGTAGTAGATCTAAATGTTGACTATTTTTTCAGCCTATCATTTCATTTTCAGCTACTTTATTTCTGTTTGATTTCTTTTTCGTAAATTCTTTATGCATAACATGAGTTTGATATTCGTAATTCTGAAGGCAATAATGCATTAATGGGAGTGCAGAAGGGTCCCCCCCCCCTCAGGTCGGAAAGTCGCCGAAATTAAGACCCCCAGGTTGCAAGGTAGTTTTTTTAGACCCTTTATCCTATAATCAATTTTGTGCAAAAGTCGCCAGGTCGCTTCAATTATTGCCCCAGGTCGAAAAGTCGCCTGGAAAACGGCCCAATTCGCCGGGTCGCCGAATACCCCTCTGCAGTCATATTGATGCATCATTCCCTTGGTCGTCATAATGTATGAATGCCGCCCTGGCGAGTGACTCGCCAGGGCTGCATTCAAGTATCATGCCGACCCTATGGGGTTGAGACAACTCCAAAGGGTCGGCATGATGCACCGATGCAGCACTGGCGAGTTACTCGCCGAGGCTGCATTGGTTAATAGACTAATTCAATATTTCAGATTACTGAGAAGAAATAGAAATCTACTGCTGATCTCCTGCCTGAACATCCAGTATACTAAGAAAGCCAAATAACACCACCACCAGCAGCTACAAAGACCATGGAGGAGCTACTGGAGGAGCTTCAGTGCCCGGTGTGCCTGGAGCTATTCCAGCAGCCGACGGTCCTCCCCTGCTCTCACGTGCTGTGTCGCTCGCCCTGTGCAGAGCGTCTCTTTGAGAGCGACTTCGTCCGGTGCCCCGTTTGCAGAGACCGCTCGTTTGTGACAGGCGGTGTGCAGAGTCTGCCACGGGTTCTGTCGCTAGAGAATATCATCGAGACATGTAAGAACCGGGAGGCGGCACGGACACCGGAGGTGTCAGAGGAAGAGCAGTGTAAGGACGGGGACATCGCCTGCCAACTTTGTCATGTATGTATTACTTTATTGTGTAAGAATCTCTGCTTTTACTACTATTAAATGTTATAACAGCATGTTTTTAGGCATGATCTTAATTAATCTTTTTTAGATTCCAATAAGAATAAGGCTTCAGATACCTACATTATACAGTGTTACTATAGAATTATGTATTTTATTACAGGCCACCCCTCGAAAGGCCAGGAAGTCGTGTCTCGACTGTAATGCCTCGTACTGTCAACCATGTCTGAACATCTCCCACCCAGCCCGGGAACCCTTCTCACGACATCAGCTTGTGGAGCCTCGTCGGTACCCGAAGCCCCTGGAGCCCCGGTGCCCTGAGCATGACATGCGTGTTAATATATACTGCGCTATGTGTGAACAGCTTGGGTGTCTGTTGTGCGCAGATGACAAAGACAGCCACTTTGGGCATAGGATTCTGTCATTGGAGCAAGCCGCAGCCAGTCTTAAGGTAATTCTATCATGCTATTATTTTATTATGTTAATTCAAGACACTGATGAAATCTTACAAATAATGATACTTCTGTTATTGTGCTCTGGGTTAGAGATTGTGAAGTTAAAAAATAGTAAAAGAAAAGAATAGAGCATTTTCTCAATTTTATGTACAAAAATAGCTTATTTTCCCTCTGGTTTATTTGCTTGCTAAGGTCTTATAAACAGCCATGTCTGAACATCTTGATTTGTTAGCCAATTAGTGCATGCATAGACTTTTATACTGAGTAAATTTCTATGCAGGGATCAGTACAAGATGGTTTGTCAAAACTAGAACATAACCGTGATAGAGTGGATGATGTCATAGCCGCATTACAAAACAGACGTATCGTGTTACAGGTAGGTCTAGCTTTTAAGACAATGAACTCATTTTTTGCATTTTAAAGTCAATATTGAAATAGTGTAATAACAAAAAGAAATCTTTCCTATATAAATCCATTTAATAGTAGTGGTATTGCTCAACTAGCTCATTGAAAAAATATTTCTAGGCCCTCTGTTGAGTAAGACTAAAATAATGAACCTAAAACAAAGTAGATCATTTAGACCATTTCATGATACTAATCTAAAAATGCAATCAAATTAATCCTAAAATATTTATGACAGTCAAAAGTGGCAGACCGGCGCGCTCAAATTCTCGACCAGTGCCGTAGCCTGATGCGAGAAGTGGAAATAAAGCAGGAGTTCTTCTTGTCTGACCTGGATTACGAGATGCGGCTGAAGACAGACCTGATGGAGCAGCACCTGGAGGAGGCAGGGGTGACCAGTGTAGGTCTCCAGAGTCTGCAGCACTTCACACAGGAGGTGCTCAAGGAGACAGACACATGTGCCTTCATACAGGTAGGTGCCCAAACCAGGGCTGTATTAAACACCCCTTGAATTAGGGTATAAGACAATCACTGCAACTGGATCCCTATTAACAAAGGACATACATTTGTGGACTTTTTATTTTAGTCGAAATACACATAGATATATAGAATGCGAAAAATGATACAGTCACAGTAGATGAAAAACCTGACACAATGTTGAAATTATGTTTTATAATGTTTTTTGTCTTAATTTTTGCAGCTAGCAAAGAAAGCTACAGATAAGTAAGTATATTTGTTACTTATCTCAAATATCAAGGTTGCATATTCCTTGATTAATACTTAGGCCCTGTGCAATATGACATATATTCAAGTACAGCCCCCTATCTAAAAATGGGGAATTTTTGTCTCCCACAAAAGAATCATATATATGTAAAAAGATTTACCGACCTTCCTACCTATTTTTCCCTAACCCCCCCCCTCCCCCCCCCCCCAACCTCAACCTGATCATGAAACACACATTTAATAGTATGTCTGTTATCTTCTAGACTAGATAAGAGTTTGGTCGCCTGTGAGGCACTCTCTGTCAACGCCCCGAACACAACGTTGAGTTCTAAGGTGGTGGACTTGAGGAAGGAGCGCGCAATCCTCCGGGGCATGGAGTACCTCAGTGGTAAGCAGCACTTAAGTATATTCAGTTTCATCAACTGCCTGCATATTGTCCCAGATAGCCACTCACTATGTTTTTATGTCTCTGGAAAGAGCACATCATGGAATACCATTTTGCATCTCTCTCTGTATATTGAAAGGAGGTTGATGTTCTGATAGTTCTGATGGTAATTGGTAAATTACTTGTTAAACTAGCAGTGTATACCTTTTGGACACCAGGGGGAACTACTACAGCTACTATTTGATAGGGCCCGCTGCCCCTCCCCTTTTGGCTCTGGTTAGCATATAAGGGCATATAGGTACTTGGGCTCACCTTGGGTACTACTGTGTGTGGTGTATGCATGTAAGGATGTAAGTGTGTGTGTGTGGGGGGGGGGGTGTTCCTCACCCGCTGCCCGGTACTACGATCTAGGGCGTTCAGGCCGCTCTGCCACGGCACAGACATCCAGTTATTTCTCACTCTCTATACACTCATGTCCGATTTATATGTAGTGTACTCCAAATAGCATAGATGTGTTGATACAAGTGGAAAGCTATGATCTCCCCCTACACAATGCAACTTTTCTGCAATGGTTTCTACCTGTTGTATAAAAGTTTTATATGAATGAGTCTGTAGGAACTGAGAAGTGTGTGCTACTTGTGCAGGCCAAACATTTGGCAATGTTAATCAATAGCTCCCCAGAAACACCCTGCACTAAAATGAATTTCCGGTAGAGGCTATTAGAATAGTCAATTCAGAATAAATTCCATTAGAATGCTAGAATATACATCAAAATTTATATATATCCTACGTTTTAAATGGACCCTTGGAACCAGAGCTACAGCAATATTCGTCCTAAAGGACATGGAAACACCTCAAAACCGGAGGAGTCTAGAAGTGTAGGCACATACATTTATATTCCTTATATGTCTTCTATCTACTACATGAATGCTAAAGTAATTGAAAAGTAATTAGCCCCCGGATTTACATATTTGTGGGGCTACCTTTTCTGATAAGTAGTACATTCCCTATGTAAGTCACCCTCCACTGCACCTGGATCACCACCACTTGCACTACAACAGGGGAGGGCTATTTCGGGACCAATCCACTGCTGCAGTCATATAGGCTCA
Organism: Harmothoe impar; assembly: GCA_947462335.1. NCBI lineage: Eukaryota > Metazoa > Annelida > Polychaeta > Phyllodocida > Polynoidae > Harmothoe > Harmothoe impar. The sequence goes on along the minus strand of OX381716.1, from coordinate 33,285,125 downwards.
GACAGGACCCTCTTGTCTGCTCAAAACACCTTACCTTTTGCAAAGAAACATCAATTTAACCATGTTATAGTGGTGCTAGAATTATAATTCTTCCAGCATTGCCTTATTTAAGATCTCATCTATTTATCCTACACGAAAAATACTACTTCTTTTAGCTCGTTAAAAATGGCCTGAACGCCCTATACGATCCTTTGACAGCCCTGGACAGGTTTCCCAATGGCATCACATAATAAGTAAATTTTGGGATAGTTGGCATATTTGATGATGTTTGACAAAGGTATAGTTGATCTATACTTATTTCAAAGATATATCTTGATGCAATAGTCATAAAAAAATATTGGCGGAGATATCTAAAAGTGATCAGTGTATGTTTTAATACAAAAAAGTTAAATATGCTGCTTTCACTTAAGCTGAGGCCTAACTCTTGTGCATAACACAACCTGTGGGCGGGTCCTAGTGTGTATCAATGATAGCATAGGGCACAAGATGGACACACTCTGGCGAGGACAGACCCCCTTTAAACCGCTGATAAACATACATCCCAATCTTTCTCAGGCATGCTTAAGATTAAAAGTTCCAAATGATCTCATGTTTTGTCTTTGTAGCTCCAAATAAGCCAACCATTGCTGTGTCAAAGTGTTCCCGGTCTACAACCAAAGTGGTTTTGGTGCTAACCTCGTCCGGCGACAATGAAATTGTAGATGGCTACCAGGTAGGGCTTTTTCTATTCAAGTAATATACTAAGTGATGTTTCTTAACAAACAACTCCAAATTATAATTCTATGTGGATTTCCCTATCAATCACAATGTTGTCAATTTTTAAATATGTGATTAATTAATCATGAAGTAGTTCACAAGAATCTGTCTAACACAATATATTTAGATATTCATATGCCCAATTTATCTAAAAATTATTCAGGTAAATATTTGGAATTATCCTAAGTGTTCTACTCAGGTTTTGACGCCATGCACTTAGCTAAAGGGTATTTCCTATTCCCAGTGCAAGTCTCTGTATGCTTCTAAACTATATATCAGCATTGGAATGTATAGAAATGAAAAGGTTTTCTGACTATTAACAGTTGTGGTTTGCTCCAGGTGTTCTACTGCTCTGAGGCTGAGAAGCGGTTAGGTGACCAGCACACTGCTGTTTACAGCACCCCACTACAGGGGCGGTGGAGTTTACGTCAGGCAGCCAGCGAACCAGCAGCTACCTGCCTCATGGTGAGTTTACTTTCTTATTAGGGGTGGGGGAGGAAGAGGAATAATATGTGACTTGTACTGGGGATAGGGACCTTATTTCACCCTGCACTAAGGTCCCTTTTCGCAGATTGTGTCACATATGTTTTAATTAGAAACAAATGTATCAAATGATTTAATAAGTTTATATGGATATCTATGTGCATGTATCACTCTATCTAGAGTGGCTAGAATGTTTGTTTTTTAAAACACTCATTGGACAAGTATACAGACTCCACAGCTAGTAGTGTTTCCAGCGGTTTACTTTTAAGAGTGTGGTGGCATGTTCTGCTGTGTAGCCCTAAATCCCCCATAAATAGGGAAGAAATTGAAAGTATATATAAAACAAAGATAGGTAACTAAAATGAGTATGTTACAACTCACTAACAGGTAGAGAATCTGGAGCCGCGCACCATGTATTACTTCTGTGTGCAGGGGTTCAACGAGGCAGGCGCGAGCGAAAACTCTGCCATTATAAACTGTCAGACCCTCACCACTGTACCCACCATACTACCAGGTAGGTGAAAACAAATCCATTTTAAACTATCAGACCCTATGCCAATCAGTTGAAAGGTGGAATTTTCACCCTCAAATTGAATAGGAACTTTGCTTACTGTAATAGGTCATAATCAAAATAATCATTTTAACTTTGCCTACTTGTAAGGAGTAGTGGTAGGGAACCATTTCCACGTCAACCCAATTCTACTTGTAATTATCTTCATATATTTCTCTTTGTGCAGTACCTGAAATTGTGTCTGGTCAGTGTCGAAGCTACACCTTCTCCGTACAGATCTACTCAGAGAGTGCCATGTCCCAAGATGGTAGCAGCGACATTACACATTTCCTCTTGTATCGCGAGTCGGCCCCTCAGAAACTGTGGAAGAGTGCCCGCCTGCAGGCTCGGCAGAACCACACAGTCGTTGGTCTGGAAGCTGACATGCCATATGAGTTTTCTATTCTTGCTTGTAATATTGAGGGAGGATGTACCATGTCTGAACCTGTTATGCTGCGTACGGAAAGAGACTCGTGAAGTGACACCTTATGGAGATAATGACTAAGCATGCCGCAAGGTTGTGTCTGTATGTGTCCTGTGTGTAGACTTTTCAAGTGTTGACTAAGACTACAAGCTGACCATAGCCTGCACTATGGGGCAATGATACAATGTCAGACATGGCATTACATACTGTTAGGTTGTGAACTGCAAGTGTTTTGTTTTATAGGTCTAAGAGGAAATCCTTTATTGGAATTGACCGGTGCTTGACCGGTATCAGGTGTCTTACCGTGTCTGCCGTGGTTCACTACATACACAGGGTGAGAGGCTGTATGTGGGCTAGACCTTTAAAGGAAATACTGGGGTGCTCCTGATACCTGCAACAAACATTTGTGGTTATGGGAACAGCCATTCCGTATCACTAGTTGACTCAGGGTAAATCATCCCTGAGTAATATACGTCTACCAATTTTGCATTTTAAGACAGTTTTGAGACATGGGAGAATCGTTGTCTTTCAGTTATTATTTGAGATAGACAAACGGGGGAAAAATGAAGAGATAGGCAAGATCGGGGGACACAATTTTCCTTCGAGAATTTTTTTAAAATCTCATTTTTTCTTTGAGATATTCAACTGCGATCTTTAACAATTTTTTTCTCTCTTTCGCTACTATGTAAATGTACTAAATAAAAGCTACCACCCCTGCTGGGCACCCATAGACTCCAAGGCATTAACTTTTTGGGTTGAAGATAGAAATGGAATTTTCAACCATTCTGCTGCTATTTCTCTCTTCTACCCCCAAACCGGGCAAAAACTGGGCATATTATACCGCCAGCACCAGATACATGGTAGAAAACATGGGGTGTGCAAGCTTTCACAAGCAGTGGGTCAATTTGCCTATCACGGTCTGGGGAGGGGGGTGGAGAAATCAGTTTTCATTTCACACAAAGAGTGTCAGGAAATGATACAAACCCCCCTCCCCTCCCCCCCCCCCCCCCCCCCCCCCCCCCCCCACATGAAAAATATAAAAGTCGTAATTTTGGGTTTTGGTGAACAGATTTGGTGAACAAGATTTTTTTTTTTTTTAAGTCTTAGTACAACCCACACTCGCCAGGTCCATCTTGCAGGGTTCTCCACAGACGTAAAAATCACACCGTAAATTCACCGTAGAAACTGCAACTTGTACGAGAGTCAAAATCTTTAAGTGTTGTCCTAAAGTAGGAGTGTGGCGAATACAAGACAATAACAATTTTCAGACCCCATGTGCGGCTTAAAACACTTTTTTTGATAAAAGATTTATAAAATGCTAATAGCTTCCTTAATAATTGATGGATTTTCAAAATTCAATAACCTATAGATAGCTAAAATGACACCGGCGGCGATTTTGGAGTCATTTGACGCCGGCGGCGGTAAAAAGGACGCCGGCGGCCCGCCGGTGTCATTGCAGTGTGGGGAGAACCCTGCATCTTGGACCATCTGTGATCATCCAATAGGGTCCATAAAGCATACGTAATTTTCGTACTGCGCAAGATTTCAACCGTCAACGTGTCCAGAGCAAAATTGTACCACCCATATCTTCGCTGTTTATCGTCCGATTGACTCACTTTTTGGTAGGGACAGAAGACGGTACATGCCCGCAGCCTGCAACTGTCGTCCAGACCCACCTGTACACCAACACCCACCTGCTGTCCCAAACCCACCTGCTGTCCCACACCCACCTGCTCACCCACACCCACCTGCTGGCCTGAATGGGAATAACATACATGTATGACACATGACTTGAGGGTACTTTTTAACAAGGAATTCATTTCTGATGCCAGAATTGACCAATGAAAGATAATAAGGGAGTACTATATCTAAGTACATAAGTTACATATCCATCTAACCCTGAGTCATCTGTGAGGCCACTCACACACTCAATCTTTTGACTCTAGCCGCCTCCTGGAACTGGCAAATCATGCTGTCGGGTAGTATGCTGTTCCACGGTCAGAGCCAATATGGTCTCACATATCACTGATGCATTCATAGGCCAATTGCTGCTTGGTGATAAGGAGTTATCCAAATAATTCTGTAAAGCAAAGGAGAATCTTTACATGGGAAAACCTTGAACTGATGTCCATAGTTCTCTGATTATCTTAGGGAATAAGCCTCACACTAGATTAGACAAATCTTAAAAATATTATGAGGTATTTTGTATATGGACCATCATTTCAGGGGAAATCAACCTGTAAATGTGTATTAGAGAATGGAAACAAGAACTCTGTTACATATTCTATAGATGTGTCTTCGTTAGCTGAAAGCCTCCTTACCAGAGTTGTATTTTGATCCAAAACATGAAGCATAGCTGCATATTATATCCAAATTTGATTGTGTCATGTGCATCAATTAATTGATTAGCCTATGCAAGGTATTATATTATGTTAGTTATTGGACTACTATGCAGTACCTTTGGAATACTCAAAAATATCTCTAAATCTAACATGCTAGGATCCATTCATGCTTTTAACTTACGCCCATTTTATATGTTTATTTATTGCATAGAAGTAAACTTTAATACCCTGTGTATTTTTGGGCTGGCCCCCTGAAGGGGCATGGGATTTATATATGTCCCCTGTACTTTGTGTAATGCAGCATTTCCAAAAATCAAAAAGAAAACCACACTTGTATACTTCCTGTTGCAACTGACATTCTCAAAAAAGAATGTAGAGGGTACTGGAAAATGTAATTTTGTATTTATAATGCACATAATCATTATTAGTCATTATCAATTCATTGAAGTCTTCATTGATATCCACTGTGAACTGGTTTAGTGCTTTTGGTAGGATATTACTTTATTTAAGAGCCGCCATTTGCCTTGTTCACTAACTCAAACTATGCCAGCTGTCTTTCATAGATGGAATGCGTTGTGTTGCAAAATATTGATGAAAAATATAAATATTTATACCAAAAAGGTGGCTGTTGCCTTGTTGTGCCCGATGTGATGGCATAAAATCAAATCCTTATATCAACTATTGCATTTGAATATTTCCATTTTCATATATTGCCGACTTTGCTGTGATGTCCTTTGCTTTTGTGAAATGATTCCTTTTTGACAGTTTGTTGTCATCTAACTGATATTATTTCCTTTAGCATGATGTAGTTGTAAACATCATGCTAAAGGATTCTGATCATATTACATGTGTGTGTGCAGTGGAACAAAATGACGATGAAATGCTATATGTACACATATTATGTCTGTACTTCACTGATTTGTAAGTTCAATTGTAATGAGCCATAACTGCCCAAAAGATTTAATTCACCAGAGAGAGTGGTATAGATTAATTTAGAATCGTGTTTATTTATACAATCCCTCAAATGTATCCATTAATGATGATTTTTAGTGTGTTATATGGATGTAACTCTCAACTAGAAGTACAAGAGGCTTGGATTAGTTATATTAAATGAGTTATTTATTTTATGTAGCTCGTAGAAGCTAAGTTGATGATTATTTGTAGTTGTTTTTATTGGATGTTACCCTTAACTAGACGTAAAGAAGGCTTGAATTTGTTAGTTTAATAATTGATACTTTATTTATCTACTTTATTTATGTATTTATTTCAGGCTTTAGAAGCTCCTTTGTTTAGATGTGAAACATATGGTTGTTTGTTTTACTTTCATGCAGTAGCCATGAAATACCCAAAAACATCTCCTGTAGGGTCTGGTACCTTGTTTGTATGATTACATGACTAAAGTGAATATTTAACTTGTTACTTTACATCTATGCTTTCAATTTATACCCATTTCATTTATATATACTAGTAGATGTGAATTCTAACACCCTGATTAATATATACATTTGGGCTGGCCCCTTAATGGGGCTTGGAGTGGATGATTATAAATGTCACCTGTGCTTAATGATAGTGTTGCCAATGACTTGAAGGAACCCCACACTTGTATACTGTCTAGTGTATGTACCCCATAATGGCTAATTTGCTATGATCTCTGTATAAACGAAACTTTCAAAATATAGTATACTGGAAGATTTGAGTGGTATTTCGTTGATATATAGCATCATTATAATTCATGCTATGAATCATGTTACGGAGTCTCCAACATCCACTAGATCAAAAGTTAGCTGGTTGAAGCTTTTTGCCAGGGAGTTGATCTTAGATACAATATTGAGATGAAATTCCTTTGCTTTAATAGTACTATGCATAGTTTTGATGAGAAATAATATATCAAATCATGATATCAGTTATTGAAGTTGAATGTTTCCATGTTTATTTATTGCTGACTTTCCACCCTGCCTTAAGGTCACTTTTCTCAGATCGTATAAAGTGGCTTGGGTTTGATGCATTTACATATTTAGAAGCTCCCACATTGATTATAAAGTGAGTCAGATTCTTACCATACAATACCCTCTCTTAGAGTAATATACTTCATGATATTTAATATAATAAATGATAAATTCTGAATTTAGTTTGTTACATTTATTAGCATGGCGATGATAAATCAAATTCACACAATGGAGTAAGTTAAAGGTATTTCACAGAATCTAGCTAATTTTAGATCGATCAACACTTTTCCTCATAGACGCCCAGGGTATTATGCTTATGGAACACAAAGGGGAAATTTACGAAAAACCCTTTGCCACAGGGTGTATCTGTTTTTTGTAGGGCAATCATATTTGAGTGCATTATAGGTCCTGATTAGAAAATCATATTTTTCTTCAATTCTCCACACACAAAGAAATCCCCAAAACAATTTCTCAATGAATATGATAATTAGGAACATGTTGCCTATGGGCATGGCAAACGGGAAATATAGTGATCGGGATTATGTAGAATACCAAGGTATGGCACTTGAATGTTAGATAAAGGTAGATCATGACATAAGAAAGAGAAATCTGCAAATATCGTGGTTGCAGGTAGTTTCGTTTCTTGCCAGCGGGTGTCATTTGCCTAGATTTTGTGGTAGACCTTTAAGTTTAAGTCACAATTCAATTACTTCAATTCACAAAGTGCCTTATAAATAGGATAGAAAATAGATGTGAAGTGAGACTAGTTATTGGATTTTAACATTGTAACGCCACCTGCTGTTCCCAGGTCACATTACCATCGCAACCCCAGTTATAGCTAATGAGTTATGACAGGATGATTAACTAATATTCACATCATCTTATTTTCTTAAATAACTCAACTCAGAAATATTTCTACTACTTGACTCCTAAGAGGCTAAGATTCCGCTTATATTTTCCCGTTTGCCTTAATGCACTATGTCCTGATGGGTTGATACACACATTAAGGTCGTCATGATACGTAAAGGCAGCCCTGGTGAGTAACTGGCCAGGGCTGCATTCATGATACTACAGGGTTGATATACTCCCGGAGGATCGGCATGATGCAGTAATGCAGCCCCTGCGAGTTAGTCATGGGGGCTGGGGCTGTATTAGTGCATCATAACGACACATGTCACCTTTTAGAGACATGCTATTACAGGGCTAACCCCCATCCTCTGAGGGATCTGCACTGTCGGCAGGACCTAGACTGTCGGCCGCACCGGAGCTGTCACTGTTGTAGTTCTGCTGAGGGGTGCTGCCACCTGCCAACAACCAGTAGGTGTGCAGCTTCCCTTTACCCTGGTCAAACAAGAGGAACAATTATCATGCTTCTGTAAATATTGTAACACATTTTTTCGTAATATATTATGGTCAATAAGGCCAAAAAAAGAGGTTTGTTTCAGGTCACCCGACCGACCCTATTAAAACAGGGCCGACCCTACGTTTTTTTATGCAATTTTGAAGAAATTTCCGAATATTTACCCATTTCTGGTCAATTTTAGGGTCTTCGGACCAGCCGGCTGGTATTTTCATGTTAAAGAAAAAGGTTTCTTTTAAAGTCCGACCTACCGACCCTAAATTTTCTGTCCATGTTACCTGAAGCAAACTATTTTTTGGCCTAATATGAAAAGATATAAATCCTTTACTATTACCTGGCAGAAAATGACATATGGGGAAACACCTTTAATTGGCTGCATTACTAATCTTAGTGGTGTCAAGGCAACCTGCCACCATAAGCTAGCACATTGCGGTACCAATTTGGTATCTATGGCTAGTTGAAGAGAGATGGCTTTTGAAACATAGGTTTACCTTTATTTCTAGTTTCCCTCTGTACTCAGTGGTAAAACCCGGTTCCTTCTCAAGCATCTTATGGGTAGTCGGACTGATGTGAACTTTGTCAGCTGAATTGAAAATGAGAATTCTTCATGTAATCACACCAGAACTTTCATAAGTCGTTTATACTCCATTATGTCAAACGAAAGCCTCATTTGAAGAAGGCAAATCCCCACTGAGATGAATAATAACCATGTTTATGGCAATGAACAGCAATTATCAAATTATTCATGCATTTCAATCTAGATAATTATCATCTCTCTTGATAGTAAAGATGATTAGTAATGAGCATTGTTACCATTATCACAAATATATGTTATATCATTAAAGACTTCTACTCACTTAGCCCATTGGTCTGCATCCGTGCAGCGGTATTGACAGTGTCACCGAACAGACAATACCTGGGTGCCTTGAGGCCCACCACCCCTGCCACGCATGGACCTGTCAGTCAATGAAATACATGTCTGTTCAGGCACTTTCTATACTCAACATGGTATAGGATAATTTGAATATCTTTCCCTTTTGGAAACTGCTCCTTTAGTATGCTACCTTTGTCATGTAAAACTGTTATTTCTGTATACTACTACCTTCATCTGAACATTGCCATTTCTGTATACTAGTACCTTGATGTAAAAACTGCCATTTTTGTACACCACAACCTCCATGTAAAAATTGCTATTCCTGTATACTACTACATCCATGTAAAAACTACCATTTCCTGTATACTACTACATCCATGTAAAAACTACCATTTCCTGTATACTACTTCATCCATGTAAAAAATTGCCATTTTGGCATGCTACTACCTTCATATAAAAGCTGCCATTTCTGTACACTACTACATCCATGTAAAAACTACCATTCCTCTATACTACTACATCCATGTAAAAACAACCATTTCTGTATACTACTACATCCATGTAAAAATTGCCATTTTGGCATACTACTACCTTCATGTAAAAGCTGCCATTTCTTTACACTACTACCTCCATGTAGAAATTGCCATTCCTGTATACTACTACCTCTTTTTTTAAAATTTGTATACCATATGTAGGCCTGCACCGCTACATACAGTGCTTTTTTTTCATTTTGTATCATGTCTACGAATAGTTATGAATTAGGGGCATTTGACTGAGCTGAATTCTAATCAGTGAGATGCCGATGTCCATTTCCTAAGATGACTGCCACCTACACATTTCCTTCAGATGCCTTTGCTATCTGTCTATTGGCAAACTATAGACATATAGCATGACTGTTTATCATTGTCCTCTCCATCAATTCTCTATACAGTGTCGAAACGCAAAACAACATCCAATGTTACATCATGTGTACCTTAAAAGCAGAAAGTAAATGTTTAACGAGACGTATAAAGAGTAGATGTATAAAGAGTCACTGATCTAAGCGGTCAGAGGAAAAAATAAAATACTCCGTGTATATATACACTGCCAGAGCACTGATCAGGTGTTAGATGTCCCGGATGTATCCTAGTTTGTGCCCTCATAAAACTAAGATGCACAATTCAACTCGACACAAACATACCCTTTGATCTTCTTACCTTTCTCACCCACGGTGTATGTCCATTATGGTGTTACCATGGCAACCCTGAGAGTGCCTCCCCGTGCGCCAGGAGGAGGGGGGGGTGATTAAGTGGGGGTTGGTAGACAGGTAGCCTTGGCGATTACACCTGGGTGGGTGGATGGACGATGGGGGGGGGGGGGGGTGCTGGACGATGGAGGGGGAGGGGTCCTTCTGATATCAGGCAATGTGAAGTCAATCCAGAAGGTGAGTTATGTAGGCCGACTCAGATTTGAATGAACCTCAGTGAACATACTCTCTGATATCAGAAGTTACTTTAGGGCCGCATAGTGTTTGTACAATATTATGCTACTGTGCTCTTTGTTGCCATAGACATGAATGCAAGCCTTCAGGGGCTAGTGTATCAAGATTGTAGGGTCAGGATGATGCAGTCCTGGCGAGCACCGGGGCTACATTCATGTATTATGACAATGAACGATATACTGCATTAAATCACTGTATGGTCATTATCATAAAAGAGTTAATGCTTTGCATAATGATTCAGAAGAAGATTGCGCCAGTCAAGTTGCTCCTACCTCAATTGCGTGCATGATTGGCAGAGTGGCGGGCGTAAAAACAGAAGAGTGGACCGTCTGCAAAACTATTTAGTTTGCATTTCTATTTGCTTTAGAGGCATTATGTTCCGAGCATTATGGTACTAGCGACTATACTGCCCCTTGTTTAGACACGTCTCCATAATCATTCAAGGGCCGCATATTGCTAAATGCCCCATGCCATTGGTTACAATGATGCTGCATTCGAGCATCATGCTAGCATGACAGGGTTGGCAGGATGCGACATGATGCGGGAATGCAGCCCTGGTCAGTACACTTACCAAGGCTGCATTCATGCATCATGACGACAAAGGGCATAGCGCATTAAAGCACTATGTATCTCTGTGACCCTTAAGGTAACTGCACACCTGCAAGGTGTGTTGGTCATAGAGAGGGGGTGATGGGGGCATTGATTACTTTATTCCTTCATGTGCACCTGCACGCACCAGGGCGGTAAAGGGAGAGGTGTGTGTGTGAGGGGGAGGGGTGGGGAGGGGGACAGATAGGTGGGCAGAGATGTGGGAAGAGGCGACGGAGGGATAGCACTACTGGTGACGTAGGAACACTTTGTTAATAATGACTGACTTCTTTTATACCTTTGCCCCCCCCCCCCCCCCCGCCATCCTACTGGGTGGTACACCTCTAGAGCCTGTTCTTGTACATGTTGTATTATCTCCTACAGCTGCACACCAGTGCTGGCCATGTACACTAGTATACCGACCTAGAGGGATACTTTATTGACCAATAAGATAATTCCCTTCATTCAATGCAGACTTTTATCAGTGCGTATCTCCTCGGGTACCAGATCAAACAATGATGCCCCTACTAAGGATCCTGCAACCACGGTATAAATAGGTATCCAAAAAAGAAGTAATTCAAGCAACGGGTATCTTTAATATCTAGATATGGGTGTTAATGGGTGTGGACCACTAAATTCGACATGGCAACATGGCCGTTTTTGGGCCTAGTGACATGCGACATGAGGAATATCAGAGATAGCGAGATGGGACATGGACATTTCTTAAAATCGACATGGTGACATGGCTATTTCTTAAAATCGACAGGGCGACATGGTCATTTATTAAAATCAACATGGGAAATTGGGAGCCCCCCATCCAGACCCCCATATTACTATAGACCAATGCAGCAAGAAAGGGTGGCTTTTCTAAAAAAAAAAAAGTGTTGATAAAGTTATGCAACATTTCTCAAGCGAAAGATGCATGAATATGATCTAAAAATCCTTTGTTCTAGTATACACAATTTGAAAGAGGATTGTCCTGTGAATCTCCTGATATGAGATGTTTACAAACATAGCCATTATGAATAATGTTATGAGGATTTTTGCTAAAACAAATGTAAACACAATTTATTATGAAAAAGTCACCCTTTCTTGCTGCAATAGTAGATTACCAGACTTACCAGAACTAATACCAATGCGAAGATGTACTCTGTACTCCCGCATATGTGGCACAATGAAGTCAGCCATGTTTTCTATCAAGTCGAGAGACAGGCGCGCCACCTCGCGGACATGTCGGCCGGCATTGGGGCTGGGGACACCACTCACCACCATGTAGACACAGCCGATAGTCTCCACCTTATAGACGTCATAGCGCTCCAGGTGGCTGTCCATGAACCGGTACAACTACAGCAGAGAAAAGCTTATATATAGCTATAGATTTATATCATGGTGGATATAACGTTCACTATTCTTAAGGTATTAGAAATCCCATATCCCAAGCCCCCACCCCCCCCCCCCATGGGATACAGTAACACTAACAGTGTTCCCGTATCACATGGCCTGTCACACCATCCTTTGGTTACACTTCTATGGCCATTTAATGGCAATTTAACATACTTTGAATAGAACAAAACCACATAAATAAAGGCAAAGGCCCATGGCGAGGGCAATTTTGGATCGTTCCTCCCTCGATAAGACTGGGGCTGCATTACTCTCAGCCTTCGGCTTCATGGAATACTGCCCCAGTCTCACCTCAAGAGCATCAATCGCGATGACCCTCAGCTCTTGCCATGGATCTTTGTCTATAACACCAGTGTGACATGATCTGCGAAAAAGTAAGACAGTGTGACGTATCCAATGTAAATCATAAGTAAATGTTATCAAGTACTTGCCTCATTGAGGAGATTAACAATTTCTAGAGGGTTGCTGTTCCTTGATATTTCAGGGAAGTCTGGGATGTCGCTGAAGAAGACAGTGGCCTCTGCGAACGTCTCAGCGTCTACCTTGAACCCCGCCTGTAACTTTGCTGCAACCTCTCTCGGTAGCATCTCCTGTTGGTTAGAATTTGAAGTTGAGTCAACTTTAATAAGCATCAGTGCTTCAGTGTATTCTTTTGTGGTTCTGTTTTATTTCAAGTCTGCACCAGCTCAATCTCGTTATTCCAATGACTGATTCATTTATTTTGCACTGTCGATAATCATATATATTCATGTAATATATGTCTTGAGTTATAATCCTTAATTAACATTTAACACTAGTTGAGTTTATGAACTCTGGGGTATTACGGCTATATTCATTATCTGAATCTGATATAATGTTACCAAGCCTTATATTCAGGACACTGTACACAGTAATCATGTACACCTATTATACTTATTGCATGATATTAGCACATAGTATCTAATTGATAATCTGCATGCATTTGTATACCATCCTAGCTAGTCCATGGATTTGGTTGATAAATCAATTCAGAGAGCCATATGGTACATAATGATAGAAGAATATATAGGCCCTAATTTCCTTCTGAATAGATACCTAGCAGTTGGGATAAAAGATAATTTTTTTCAGACCTACCTATCTTAGAAGCTCAGACAATGTAATCTGAAACACATTCTTTTATTTGTTTCTGGCCCTACCTTTAACAAAGAGTCCGCCTTGCTCTTCTCACGCCTCAACTCCACGTTGTTCCTATTCATCATGGACGAATACACCCGGAGACTGCGCATGGTCTGGAGTGCATTCACCATCAGGAAAGGTACCAGGAAGGTGAGTACAATCACCATGACAACCACGCTGTAGGCCAGCACCTGCACAGCCTCCGCCATCTTGGTTTCTAGGGCGGCCATGACAGTATTGCTAAAGAGGTCCTGTCGTATCAATCCCATAATTTCGAGGTAGTATTCGGCGTTCCGCTCCCAGGATACAGCTTTGTAATACGCAGGCTCACCACCAGGTGGATTTAAGAGGACTTCCGCCACTCCTTCGTCATGGCGGGTGACCAACTCAGATGCTGCAGCGAATTTCTGCTCAAAAATGGGTTCCAGTTGTGAATATAAGGATAATAGCCCTTTGATTTCCTCTTCCCCACGCTGGTATGCCTGGACATATAGGGCATGAAGGTCACCTTTAAATAACAAATAGAGAATTAGCATAGACCCTTTGAACCAACATTCAGACAACATCAACCTCAAATTGAAAAAAAACGAGGGGTTGCTGTGTCACTTGTCGATTTTAAGAAATGTCAATGTCTCTTGTCGACTTTAAGAAATAGGTCGATTTTACTTGTCTAGGGCCCTAGTATGCCTTTTCAGGAAAAGAGTCGCTAGGCTGCCTCGCTAGGCTGCCTCGCTAGGCTGCCTATAATGTAATATTGGTTCCCAATCACCAACCAACGTGCGAAATCATCAATATTCCACAGGATCTGTATTCCATGCATCATCTCTGCGATTACTTGTACGATTTCAAATTACTTAGCAGGTTACAATTATACAGCTGTATTAAGAACTTTTTTAATATATAGATTAATTGTATCTTAATCTGATACAAATCCTTATCCATCTTACCTCTGAGAGTGCCCTGTATGTAGTAGAGGGTGCCCAGTAGTCTCTGGGTGGCTACATCATTAGCTGCAGCTACCAGGTGGGTGTAGGCGGTGAGTGGGGGCAGCAGGTCAGCGGGCAGCGAGGTCTGCCCCAGACTGGACGCTGCCCAGTCCAACAGGATGGACAACACTGCCTGGTAGTACTCTATCTGCAGCATCAACAAAGGACATGGCTTAATACTACTAGTTTGTGACCTCACCCTCAGAAAAGTGAGAGTCATTGTCGCTAAAACTACCCTCATCTGAGATTCAGGCAGTGCCTGACCCTCAGGTGAGGGTAGTTTTAGCGACAATGACTCTCACTTTTCTGTGTGTGCTGATACTGTGTTCCTGGTCTCTGTCTGTGTCGCCCCTGTTCTGTCTATCCTTATATGTCTGTCTGTCTGTCTGTCGGTCGGTCTGTCGGTCTGTCGGTCTGTCGGTCTGTCGGTCTGTCTATTTCTGTCTCGCCCCTCCCACATAACGTTGTTCTGACCTGAAACTGCCCCCCCCCCCCACATGACCATGCTTATCTCCCATGACTTTGTTCTGACCCGAATCCGATAGCCCCACATGAACTTCTCTTCTTGAATATACCACCTCAAAATCCCTCACCTCCCACACGACCTTGTTCTTACCTGGAACTGACCCTGCTTAAAGGGGCATTCTCACCACTCGCACTTAACCACACAGTAGACTAGAACAGTACTAGAATTGTGAGTGGGATTCGCTTGGTGAGAACGCCGCTTTAAGTCCCACAAGATGATGCACTGTATCGGAACTGACCCTGCTCATCTCCCACAAACGTTGCACTGTACCAGCACTGACCCTGTTCATCTCCCACATGATGTTGCACTGTATAGGAACTAACCTTGTTATGTGCAAATACGGGATAGCTCTCCCAGGTGAGAGGACAAACGTTTAGAGCGTTATCTTAATCTTAAATCGTATTATCTTAATTCAGTGTCTTATTTTGGGGCGGTATCTTAAAATCCGGCAGTATCTTAAAATCCGGCAGTAATACCAGATAGTCTAAGATAAGTCTTCAGATGGGATTAAGATAGTTTAAGATAGGATTGAAATAGATGAAAGAGAAGAAAAAACGGGGGTTGGGGGGGCAGAGCCCCCCCCATTACATACTAGATAGTAATAGTAATACTTTTAAGATAGCCTAAGATAAGTCTTAAGATGGGATTAAGATGGTTTAAGATAGGATTGAAATTCAGCTACTAAAGAAGTTAAGACAATTAAGATAATCTTAATAGTCTGGTTAAGATAATGCTCTAAACGTTTGTCCTCTCACCTGGGAGAGCTATCCCGTACATGCATTCATCTCCCACAAGACGTTTCACTGTATCGGAACTGACCCTGCTCACCCTACATAACATTGCACTGTACCAGAACTGACCCTGCTCATCTCCCACACAATGTTGCACTGACCAGGAACTGACCTTTTACCGATGTGGAACTGGCCCTGCTCATTGGCTTCCTCTTAGATGCCACATGAATTATTTCCCACACCAAGGTGACCCAGTACTTACCTCCCCTGTGACCTTGTCTTGCCCCAGAGTGACCTTGGCGCGGTGCCTGGTGAGGGAGGCCTGCAGGTCGGCGCGGCTCCTGTAGTGTGCCATGCCCTCAGGAGGCCAGTGTAGGTCACTTACTGCAGCATCTGTCTTAGCGTACAGAACACTCAGGGAGCCTGCAAGGAGGTGCAATTATTTAACACTTTAAAAAAAGGGGGGGGGGGGGTTATCACCGCTTACACTTAACCATAATCATAGTCCACTAGAGGAGTACTAGAAATGTGGTTATGCCGCTTTCATGGTCTGATCCGCATAATTGCCTTAATGGGTTATGCCCTTTGTCACCACGATGCATGATTGCAGGCTTGTAAGTAATTCACCAGGTCTGCATTTATGCATGATGCCGACTGTTTGGGAGTGTATCATCCCAGTAGATTTGCCATGATGTATGAATGCAGCCCTGTTAGGAAGAACTGTCGGGTGTCGCATATAAAAACATTATACGGCCTTTAAAGATATGATTATAGCCCCAATTATTCCAAATGCAGGTGTAATTTCATTCCTTCAGCTGTGTACATATCAAAACGTCTACATCTACAGGTTAGGTGCCTACTCACACACACAGCCTATTCGCAGTATAGCATGATCAAAATTACCTAAAATTGTACTAATAAAAAATTACCCAAAAGTAAATAAATAATAAAGACTCAGGGGGCCCTGTTTGGTCTAATAACATACATGCAGGGATTGCTCACCCAAGATGTCTGTACCATTGGTAGCAGCATACACGACCACCCCGGCCGCCTCCTGCTGTAAGGTCCCCACCAGCCCTCCCACCACCCCCTCCAGCTCCTCCTCCTGCCCCCTTAGGCCTGCCCACAGGGCGTACTGCCCCCCGCCCCCCACCACCTCCACCAACAGGTACACCAACAGGCCGGCAGAGGGCAGGAGCGGCAGCGCGGCAAACTGCGCCAACTGCCGTCGGCGTCCGATTGGCGTCGTAGCGTCCACTCGGCAAACTCCGCCAGTTTCCGCTGCCAGGATTTTCAGGTCAGAGGAACGCCGACGGGATGCCATCTTGGATATTTTTGGTGTGAAGTTGGATGTTTGGTGATATCTGCAAGGGAATGTAGAGAGGTCAATGAGAATATTGAAAACATAATGAATTAGTTAAAAGAGTTATTGCCTGACTTATATACAGAATTTCTTTCATAAAATGATTTGGTATAGGGCAGGGGCGAACATGAAAAGTCCTTTTCTTGTGTAAATGGCACCGATAAATAATCACAGTCAGACCTCTCAACTCTCACGCATTGGGCGTGAGACTCACGCATTTGGGTGTGATGTCACGCTCTCACGCTGAGGTCCACCTTTCTCACGCTTTCCTGGGCTTTCCAAAACTGAAAGAATTTTTCAAATATTCCTACTAGAACCAAAGTTATTAAGTCATTCCCAGATGTCACCAGAATGCGCATATGAAAATTCAGATTTTCAAAATTTTCCAAACCAAATTGGCCACCTAGCTAGCAAGGAGTATCGGAATACGGTACACGGAATTTAGGCACCCGGTCTTTGGGCACCCTGCCTTCAGGCCCCCCTGATCATAGGCACCCTGCCCTTAGGCCCTCCGGATTTCAGGCCCGCGGCCTTTTGGCACCCTGGCCATAGGCCCCCTGTCTATAGGCCACAACCTACCATACGTCCACAACCCTCTAATACGTCCACAACCCTCTCATACGTCCACAACCTTTCATATGTCCGTTTCAGTGTCTCTAACAAATGATTGACCACCCTCTCCTCACGTCCACTACCATCTCCTCACGTCCACTACTATCTCCTCACGTCCACTACCATCTCCTAACGTCCAACCCCCTCCGTCACATCCAACTTCTCACATCCAACCCCCTCACGTCCAGCCCCCTCACATCCAACCCCCTCACATCCAACCTCCTCACGTCCAACCCCCTCACATCCAACCCCCTCACGTCCAAACACCTCACATCCAACCCCCTCACATCCAACCCCCTTACGTGAGGATGAGGTAGTGGACGTGAGGATGAGGTAGTGGACGTGAGGAAGTGGTAGTGGACGTGAGGAGATGGTAGTGCATGTGAGGAGATGGTAATGGACGTGAGGAGAAGGGGTTGGACGTGAGGTAGGGGGTGGGACGTGAGGAAAGAGGTTGGACATATAATTTATAAGAGATAGTGTTGGACGTGAGGAATTAGAATGAGATAATGGTTGTGGATGTATGAAATGGACATGAGATTTGTGCCTACAGGCTGGGGGCCTGTAGTCAGGGTGGCCTTAAGGCAGGGGGCCTCAGAACCGGAGGGCCTATGGGCTGGGGGCCTGTGTTCCGCGGGCCTGTGGGGAGTGGGCCTACAGTCAGGAGGGCATGTATTCCGGATACCTCGGAATACAGGCCCTCCTAACTGTAGGCCCACACGCCACAGGCCCACGGAACGTAGGCCCCCTGCCCACAGGCCCTCCAGATCTCAGGCCTCCTACCTTAAGGCCACCCTGACTACAGGCACCCGGCCTGTAAGCACAAATTTTATGTCCATTTGATAGGCACTCCAGTATTGCCTCACACCTGTGAGATAAGAGCTGCCGCTATCCTGAGCCGTTTTTGTAGCAATGCTGTTGCACCCTCGGAAATTCACCTCAGCCGTTTCTGTTAATTTTGGTGCACCTCGGCCGTTTTTTGTGCTGCTTTTGTAACTATTGGTTAGCTACAGAGTTAAGCTATCTACTAGCGAAATCAGGGATAAAATACTCCAATTTTTGACTGAGATACTTCAGACCTAATGTGAAGGTACTTTTGAGGGCAAGATTTCGGCAAAATGTCTTATTCTGTGAATCTAAATTTTATTCTTGTGAGTTTTATTGGGTATTAAATAGCCTCCATACAAAGTTGTATGCATATCTGAGAGTGCCTACTATAGTTTTAGGATGGTACAAAAAATAGTATGGACCCGAAACTAGGCCTACTTTTATGTTTATACTAGCCCTGGGAGTAAAATCGTGCACACAATTTTGGAGACATAACTAGCTCCCACAGCCATAATTTCCATCCAATGTTTCTATAACTCAAGGAATAGATGCTCCTATATGTTGTTATTCTGTGTTAAAAAAATTACTGTCCAGAGTCTATTACCTGTCTCACTAGAATAGATTTAATGCAAGTATACCTACGTTTTTACGGGCCCTGATGGGAGTTATACACCCCATGCCCCCCAGGGTATGGCCGGGGGTGCACTGCCCACACCCCCGGCCATGAAAGGTGTAAAAGCTGCCCATGCCATAAGCCATGGCTAGCCAGTCACACCTACATCACAATTCCTCAATCCATTGTTCTACCATTTCTATAGTGGAAGTAGGCTTATTATTTTGGACACTATTTGCCTTGTATGTTTGGTTCTAGACCAGATAGAAACCTAATTTCAAAAGATTAAGAAACCTCTCAAAAATGTTGACAAAATGGGAGTAGCAGAAGCTGAATTTGATGAATTTTCATTTTTTATTAGAGTACCTACATTTGAAATTTGTATGAAATTTTCATACGTCCACAACCTTCGTGTCATTCTCATTTCTCACATCCAATATACTATCTCATATACTAAATCATGTCCAACCCGCTCTCTCGGGTCCACTATCCCCCTCCTATATAAACAATATTTCAAACATGATGCAAATAGAGACCTAATACCAATATAGGGGTTTGCAGATTTGAGGAAATTTGTGTGGATGTTGGCAATAAAATTATAGTTTTCTTTAAATCTATGCATATTTTTTTAAATTACAAATGGTATATAAAATGCATTAGAATGCACCAATTGACTCCTAGAAATTAAAAATTTTCCTGGGGGGGCATGCCCCCAGACCCCCCCAGTTTGTCGCGGCGCTTCGCTTGCGATTGTCAGTGCGCTACGCGCACGACATGAGACCGCTACGCGGCCAATCATTCCCAAATTACAAAATCTCACTCTTTAGCCTCACCAAAAGTTGAGAGGTCTGATCACTATACATATCCATTCGGATAATAAAAGATGAAACATTCTGCAACCAAATCTACATTGCGATGTAGTCACAGCCATGTTACAAAATCTTATTCTGAAATTGTATAATTAAAAATGTACATAATATCTTTACTGTGTAAAAGGAGCATGTCATGAAAAGAGACAAACTGGGACTCAGGAAGAGAAGACCAGGGAAGCCTACCTCCTTCTGAATGTAACAAACTATTCCTCCTTCTCCAACCCGCAGTAACCTTAGATACTTCCGTGTCCGGCAGGCCCTAATGCGGATCTGACTCAACTAGGAGCAGGAGGAGGTAGAATCCTGAATCTGGGCCATCTGAGAAAAGCTCTGGTAACTATCAATGAAGAAAAGCAGAGCCTTGTGCGGTGCTTTGGCCTGAAATGGCTCCGAATATGGCCTGCTTCCTCTTCATTGATACTGTATGCACTGACTATAGTAGTGCTATTATGTAGCAGCACCGGAGACCAGTGTATTAGGTATAGAGACCTTGTAAGGGGTAATCAAGGCCAGGATAATCTACCCTGGAGCACCTGAGACTGACTTCTTATCTTAGGGTATGGTCAAAAACAGGAACAGCGTTCACAGGTTCTGCCTCTGGGCTTAAACAACATACATGAAACTGATTCGCAAGATACATAGAATAAATAGATGCCCCAGTCCCTATCATAACCATTTTGTATGGATATTATACTACATTGTATTGGGAACTATAATTCATTCATACTCCATGCCTGCGCCAAATAAATCATATTTCTATATAACGTACCATTTTTACAGTTGATACGCTGATCTGTGAATTGTTGGGTCAATATGCAGGTCAGCTAGTAGAGGTGTGCATTGTCTGGATACTATAACACAGAGCCAACTCTACTAGCTTTCCACATAAATCTGGACGGGTAAGGTTGCGTCCTTTGTAGTTATACAGCATACCATGCAACATTGTTATCAACAGTTTTGTCTGATCATTTTATGTTGCTTGCCAAATAAAAATGTTAAAGCCTAAACTTTGAAATCGTGCCTCTTGCTGGACTTCAGTCTTTTCTTACCATCGCTATGCTAGGGTGTCATGTACGTTTGTAGCACATCAGAGCCTCTTGTAAGGATCCCCCCACCCTTTAGTGCTACTCACCTCTATCACGCAACTACAATGCATCTCCAGCATAGCATCACCCCCAACCACGGTGTCTACACCATTCAGACCCCAGCCACAATGTATGCACTGCATTCTCCTGCTCAGACTCCTCCACAATGTCTACAGTACTAACAACCCCAGCCACAAGGTTCTTATTACATATACTACTCACACCCCAGCCACAATGCCTGTATTACATATACTACTCACACCCCAGCCACAATATCTACATTACATAATACTACTCACACCCCCACACTAGTTTTGGGCTAGCGGTATACGCACGTCCGCCGTGTGAACAGTGTCACTATACACACGACGGCCGTGTAAATAAGAAAGCAATACACACGGCGGCCGTGTATACAGTATTCTAGTACACACGGCGGCCGTGCACATATGCTTCTAATACACACAACGGCCGTGTATAGAGTGCCACTGTACATACGACCGCCGTGTGTATTAGAAGGCTATGTGCACGCCCGTCGTGTGTGCACTGCAAAACTTTAGCTCTAGTGGGAATATTTACAAAATTCTTTCAGTTCTGGACAGCCTGGATCCGGCAGATTCCGTCGTGTGCATAGTGGGACTGTACACAGAGAAAATTATCAGAGTCATAATAACTCCCTTGTCAGGGTTAAACTAGCTTTAACTCTTTTACTAGCTCATTTGACTCTACTAATGTAAGGTGTCAATCTCTATTTGACTCTTTTATCACTATCGACTCCCTTGCACTGCAGAGTTAAGTTGGGTTTAACTCTGTCAGTAGCAGAGTCAAACTCACATTGACTCCTCACAAGAGTCAAAGTGAGTTTGACTCTTATGTGTTTATTTTGTGATTACCACCAGGTGGTGCCACCTGCGAAATAGCTGGGTGTTGACACTAGATGGCAGCAGTATATATTATAGAGAGAATTCCCTCCAATGTAGGATACCCTTTTCTTAACTGCAATTAAGGCAAATGTGTCAATTAGTTAGTGAATATAATAAGAAGGAAGATATTTCAATGTAGTTTCCTAATGTATAGAGGTTTCCCTTTGAACGTGTAAAATTAAGATAGAAAATGAAATATTTATCTGGAGACACCTTACTTTCAGTTTTAGATTAACTATAAGCATGAAACAACAGTTCCTGAAGGTATCAACTAAACATTGGATAGCAAAGATGACAGACTTAAAATGGCCACTTGCACCAGTCTTATCTTACCTGAGTCTAACTTGATGAATATTGTTTTCTACCTTTCATTATTCATAACTTGAGAGGTTCCCCGGGTATCCCAACAGAATCCTTACTTCTACTCTTCCAGAGGGGAGAGTCAATGATGGCTTAACTCTCCACTTTTAAGGAGTCAACCCTACTTTGACTCTGATTTAAAGAGTGTCAAACAGGTTTTGACTCCTTGTACAGCAGAGTCGAATATGCTTTAACTCCATTCCAGAAGAGAGTCAAATACAGTTTGACTCTCTTACCTATTAAAGAGAGTCAAAAAGAGAGTCATTCTGGCGATAGAGGTTCAACTCTGCTAAAAGAGTTAAGTTGACTCTGATAATTTTCTCTGTGTACAAACGGCGGGCATGTGTAGAAGAGCACTATACATACGGCCGCCGTGTGTATTAGAACACTGTATACACGGCCATGAAGATTGAAGTAGACAATATCTCAGTTCTAGGAAGTCTGGATAAGGGAGATTTTGTTGTGTGTATAGTGGTACTATACGCACGGCCGCCGTGTGTATAGTACCACTATACACACTATTAACTGTTGTGTATATAACAAAGCAATACACACGACGGCCGTGTATACAGTGTTCTAGTACACACGGCTGCCTCATGACTCATGTCACTTGTCAATTTTAAGAAATGGGTCTTGTCACTTGTCCCTAGGCCCATGTCAATTTGTCGATTTTGACCTGTCTGGGGCCCTAATATCTTGTTCTTTATTTTTTGGAAATACAAGATCTCCTATGCTTTAGCACTGAAGGGCCGTATTCAATGCCCCCCATTGAATACAATGTGGCCGTATTCAATGGGCTAAGAAAAGAATGTTTTTCTTCATAATATGGCCTCAAATAAAAAATAAACACAAATGCCAACTACATTGATACCATCTCTGATGTATTTCACTCATGGGGGCTGGGGCATATCCCACTCAGCCTGCGGCTTCGTGGGATATGGCCCCAGCCCCCACTCATGAAATACAACAGAGATGGTATCAATGGGCGTTGGCATTTGTCTATGTATTTCTGAACAGCACAGGCCTACATGCCCTCCCCCCCCCCCCCCCCCCCCGATTTCCATCAGTGATTTTGTCGTGTGTATAGTGGGACTGTACACACGCCCGTCGTGCGTATAGTAGCACTATATACACGCCCGTCATGCGTATAGTAGCATTATACGCACGCCCGTCGTGCGTATAGTGGCGTTATACACACGGCCGCCGTGCGTACATCACTTTCCAAAGTTTTGCAGTGCACACACGACGGGCGTGTACATAGCCTTCTAATGCACACGACGGTCGTATGTACAGTGGCACTCTATACACGGCCTGTACATAAATCATAGTCATAGTCATAGGGCCCAAACCCTAAAACTAAGACTAGTACAAATACACACCACACCACTAGGCCCCACTGAAGCACAGTGCCAGTGTCTAGTAAACTGCACTTGTCTTAGCACAGTGTCAGTATGAATTGGTCAGAGCCTGACCCAAGTGTGACCAGCTGACCACATGAGTAACCAATGGGAGTAAGGGTGAGAACTTTGATGCATAATTAAGTCCAGCTGGGAAATGTCAGTAGGGCCTAGGGCACTTTGTAGTTGTGGTCCGTAGGGAAGCAACCTCCTCGTGAACAAATCTTATTGTTTTTAAAGTCAATTATGACTAATTCTGACATCATGTAATGCAAAATAAGTTGAATTGTCTACGAAAATGTCCGGAACAAACAGACAGCCTCAAATAATGCCCAAAACAAACACAGATGAGAAACCAGAGCGTAGGTGTTCAATAACAGTTTTAGATGACTAGACTTTAATTCCTCTGAGATGGAAGTAAAAAGAAAGTGAACCAAAAAGCAATTGATTTTTTAACTTTCAAATTCCTGAAAAAAAAAATCAATATGGTCAACTGAAACGGCGAGGGCAGTTTGACATTTCGCTTGTCCCCGGCCGCAGACATGCTGACCACTTTAACCTTTGGTAACCAGCAGCGTCAAGTGTGGCTAGTACCAGACGCCGCCGCTATGTGTCGCTGTAGTCGGTGTGTGTCTCATGCAATGATGGTCCCTCCCACTTAGATCAGGGACAGGTGAATGACGCAGTTGGTACTGGAGGGTTTCTGCATTTATAACCAGCCGTGGAGGAGATGAGGTAAGTCTACCAATCAACTATAGTAAAGTGACTTCTTTTATTTTCATTTATTTACAGGGTTATTTACCATTCCCATTAGCTTATGATTTAGAACGAGAACGAGTTTTACATTTTGACAGAGGCTACACAGGAAAAAAAAGTTTAATGGACATTTTGAATAGTTTTTTTTCCTAATTCAAATATCCAAAATGGTCTCAAGACGCTCTTAGCACACAAAACGCGAGGAATTCGTCCAGAGAAACGGGACAGAGGAAGACTTAAGTAACTATGAGGTACGCCTTCATAGATCTTTGGTGATCATTAAATTATTTTCTATTCAACTTTACTTGTAATGCATAAGTTATAGAGGGAGTAAGTTTTACAATAGACATTCTTACGACGAGCACGATAGAATTTATGTATCTAGGCCTTCTCTATGACGATAAAAGTTCGTTCTAGTAGAAAAGAAATGAAGGGCATTTCCCTGGAGTTGAAGGTTCTGCGATTTCTTGCCAAGGATGATGAAAACAGAAATACTGGATGCGGAGCTTTGAAATATACATACCATATCAAAGGTACCAGCGACCATGTCATTGCCCAATGTAATTCCGTCCCCTATCTCTGCAGATGCATGGATGCAGCCCTGGCAGTGACTCGTCAGAGCTGTATTCAGGCATCATGCTGACCCTAGTGCAGGGTTGATGCACTTCTAAAGGGTTGGCATGATACTTAAACGCACCCCTCGCTGGTAGAATCGCATATCAACGATGATAGGATAGATTCACCATGAGTCGGACACATACCCTGAGGCGGACAGTGAAATTTGAGGTTATTCATGTACACTACGACTTCTAATGTTTTTTTTTGAAAGAATAGCACTTAAACTTTACGATTATTTTCAAATGAAGTGCTTAGGATTCTTGAATAACCATAAAATCAGGTGTCCGTCTCAAGGTATCTGTCCGACTCCAGGTGAATCTACCTTAAACGGGTGCCAAAATGATCTGGGACTGGTTTGTTATAATCATAATTAGTCAATCCAAATGCAGTTTAGATATTGGTTTAAAGGCAATTGACGCCTATCGAACTAACAGACAGTAGCCAATACTTAGAATGTAGAATGTAACAGAAGTAGTTTATGGACAATATAATCACAACATGAATTGAGTCAATCCTTGATTACAACCCAACGTTTCTGATAACTGGCGAATTATTCATCATGGGCATGTACATTAGGCCACTCAACAACATAACATGGTGTCTCATCACCATACGCGTCATAGGAACCAGGTTTTGAGGAAACATTTTCATTTTTGTTACTATTATAGAGTGGGAATTTTGGCTATGAAAAACATATTTTTTGAGTGACTTTATAGCGAATAGTACTAACGGGCCACTAGACAGATTAGAGGTAAGTGAAATCACATTTTAGTCTCTCCTTTCAGACGAGGAGGATGGAACGATTTTAGAGTTCATCAAGGATCGCTTCTGCACCAACGTAGTGATACCTTCATGGAATCAGCAGATAAATGTTTTGCTCGTGCCAAATAACGGTTAGTACTAAATTATCATCGGCGGATCCGTAATCCAAGTTATCAGAATAAAACGGCCTAAGGTGCATAATCAGAAATGTCATCAATTTTTGCCTTCAGCAGCACATAATGATAATGTGACGTGAAATTGAAATTAGATATATTTAAAGAGATTATTTGGGCAAGGTTCTTAGTTTTTTTTCATAACTTACAAAAAACCATGCTCAATTAGAAACGAGGAGCTTCGTATTGTTGAACCACAGCTACAAAAGTAATAAGAGATTCTTCACTTTTTGATGAAACATGATTTGGCATAAACAAAGCCCTTGCAAAAATCTTTCCGCGCTGTTTGTTTTGCCGTTCTGTATAAACTGAGTTATGATCTCTTTTATCCCACAGGAAACAGCATCCTAGCTTTCCCTATATAAGGCAGGTTGGCGGCTTAATGCACATGTTGGAGGAGAAAGTGTACCTACTGTCAGCCTGCCAAGCAACAGGCAAAAAGGCATGGAGTAAAAGTACAACTTCTAATGGGACCGGGTGGAAAAAGTAGCATTTTCCGAGGGTGACACCCATTGGCAGTATCCCTAAGAACACCAAAAGGGAAGAGGGAATCAAGGAGTATGCATGAAAAGAATCAAGTCGCGCCATCTCTGAGTATCAGCCAGCAGCAGTTCTTCAGTGCGGACTTGGAGGAGAGTTGTGTGGAAGGTTGCGTGGAGCGGTACCGGTGTGACTGGGACCTTTCCACTGACAACGGTAAGCGCTGGCACTGGCTAAAAGTGATCCTCCTGTGTTTCTTACTGGTGGGAAGTCTGCTGCTGTTGGTGGTCATAGACACTATTCACACACTAGCCACATTGCACGATATTAATGTACACAATCTCTTCATGCAGCAGAAGAGGGCAGAGATGGAAATCAGGAGTGCTGTTAAAATGGAGCGCAATGTTGCCATGGCAGCATACATGGCACAAAACTTGAATTGGACGCTTGGGTATGAGGAGTTGGGACCACATAATGTTAGTGTTAAGGATTTGTGGTTGGAATCTATGCAAAATACATCTGTGATATTTGAACAGCACCAATTTCTACACATAAATACTCAAAGCGATGCCTCAACAGGCGAATCTATTATAACCAATTTGACAAACCCCTTAAACTTTTCAAATTCTCCATTAAACCTCACAGATTTCCCATTTAACTTTGAGGATATTTCTGCAAATAATACTAACACCACAGAAAGTGCAATTTCACCAAGCGATTACCTCTCGATGGTGAGGAAATTGATACTGAAGATGACCACTGGTGAGATAATGGATACCTATAACAGGTTTATCATAACTTCTCTATCTAATATAGCAGGCTCTGATGAAAAATACAAATTGGAATCAGGGCTGTATTTCTTCCTGTCCTTACTAAGAATAGCTATGGAGAACCTCTACAACCAGATGGAAGTCTTCCTCTTGCTACTATACACTGGAAATGCACAAGAGAGTCTTCTAGTGTTTAAGAGTATATCCCAGGCCACTGCAGGGTATTTTCTCATTCTCAGAGAATCTCACCTGGCCTCAGTATTACAATGTGCCACAGTCTACACACCAGACCCAGTGGATACTTTCTTTGAGCAATTTAAAAACGGGCAAACCAGCTCACAAGAGGATTTAACCTCTTATCTGATCACATTCAAACTCTACTTAGATGACTTAAAACAGTGTGAGCACCGATTTGAGAGCCTGGTTATTGAGGATAAACTCAGCATTACCAGGGAGCTAAGTGAGACATTAACTATAGAATTCATCATTTCTGTATTTTCAATCCTCATAGTACCCACCATTCTGATAACCTTCAGGAACATGACAGACTGGATTACAGACTACACCAAGGAGTTGGAGGACAGAGCTAAACAACTCGCCAAGGAGCAGGAGCTAACAGAAAGACTGCTTTACATGATGCTACCTGAGACAGTGGCTAAGCAGCTGAGAGTGGGGAGGAGGGTCAAGCCGGAGAGTTTTGACTGTGTGACTATCTACTTCTCGGATATAGTCGGGTTCACTAACATATCAGCGGGCAGTACCCCGATGCAGGTGGTGGAACTACTACAAAGTCTCTACTCCACCTTTGATGATAGAATCGACACATATGATGTATATAAAGTGGAGACTATCGGGGACGCATACATGGTCGTCAGCGGACTGCCCAAACGCAATGGTGACCGGGTAAGTTATTATTCTCACCACTTAAGGATAGACATCGTAAGTAACACCCAACCGAGACATTATGTATACTTTATTCTGCCCATTTAATTTTCAAATATACATTGATCAGCAAGGTAATTACCACAGTGCGGGTTTCTAGTACTTATTTCCGCCACTGCAGGGGGTGAATTATGGCCAAAGACGTGCAAAATGCAGCAAATATTGAACTAGAACAGCTTTTGACGTAGAATGCAATAGACCTATTTAGAACATTCCATTGTTGGTGGAAAGCTTACATATTTGGGACGTCAAAAAATGTTTTAGAATCTTATCTGGTGTTCTTCTACATTAAAGGGTATCGCTACCTGTTCGATGATCTCGACATTCTATTGATTTGTGCATATAACTTAGTATAATATTAGTTCAATACATTAGGAACTAGAAAAAGTAAAGAAAATGGCATGGTACCATGCTCAATTCTATGGGAAAGCCACTTGAAAAAGCTAGTTCTTAACTAAGCTAAAAGGGAATTTTTATTTTGTGGTCAGATGACCATGTTCTTCTATTGCTATCTTTGAATCACTTAGGATTAGATTAGTTAGCAGAATAATCAAATAGAAAATGGAAAGAAAAAAACATGTTGTGGTGGTCATTTTTTCTGTAGTGGCCATTTAAAGAAAAAGTACTTCCTTTGAGAGGCAATCTAGCCCTATAGCCCAAACAATGGACGTTGCTGCTTAAATACTCTCTATGTGAAAATTAGACTTTAATGTAAGATTCCTTCCCCCCTTTTTTTACCCCCCCCCCAAAAAAAAAGAATAACCATACCTTTTTTCGAGAAATGGTCATGGCAGCTTCTGGGATAGAACTCCGGATCCTCTGATTGCAAAGCAGGCATCATAACCACTACACTACAGATTCTGGTCGAGATCTGAAGAATTGTTGTGCTACTATTCCATACATCTCTTATTGGGATATGCCACGAGAGGGCAGCACTAGCTACAATTTTGTTTCTCTGACATCCACAGGGTTCCAGCACCTACTTTTGTAGCGATACCCTTTAAGTAGTAGTGGTTGCCATGATGTTTCTTCTAGATAGAAAAAAACCCCTCAGAAAAACCAATTGATAGAAGGGCCTACAATGATTTCAAAAACTTTGACCAAATGTGTGGCCATTTGATAATTAGCTTAATTATGCCAAAAACAAACCATTAAACCTAGGGCATATTGGTATTAGGGATTGGGCAATATCCACCCATGTTCCATCAGCCAGTTCTCAAAAACTAGAAATAGAATCACTGGAAAGCTCATCATCTGAATTATAATATTTTATCTTGAAAGGCCGTTTTCACTTTGGCTTTACACATATCTCCTTCTTTAGAGTAGCCTATATATAGTCGATTCCCCTGAAAAACTAACCATTAATCTATGCACCTCCTGCTGTCCTTCAGATGACATTGCCATTTTTGACACATCACAAACACCTTATGATATTCCGATATTTTTATCGTCATGACTGGTGGTATCGTAAAGCGGCAATAAAACCACCGCATCACGTGTGGCTTTTGAGTGCCCCTCCTGTCCCGTTACATCTGGTACATCAAGGTGTTGCTGCCAGCAGGCCTATTGAAATGTACAGCATCACAAGCTGAGTGGTGCATTGATTAGCAGTGCACACAGGCAGGCAGGGCCCTCTGAAGTAGGGTTAACTTCTAGTCCACTTGATGGTCCCTAAGTTTATGGGGCACACTGATATTATCACCAGGTTTTAGTCATTATTGGATTATACACTCGAAATCCCTTAGGGTTCCCATAAGTATACTATTACTACCTTTGCATAGACGTAAATGAACCTATGATCTGATGCGAAGTTTAATATCCAAGACTTCCAGACATTTCAAAGATTGAGAAAACATTTCTATGAAGAAATATAAATTATTTCACATACTGATCTCAATCGAGTCGAAACATTTCCAAATAAGCCAACACTACCTATACTTCAAACCCACCAACAACCACATTTATATGCCGAAGTTAGTCAGCACTGATACGCGGGCCGTTAGAGCAGTCATATAGGGGTGGGGGCACAAAGGTATCATACAAAGGGAGTGGAGTGGTGGATAGGTGCTGTCACCCCCCTCCCCCCCGGCTCTACCCCTTATGTGTGCGTGTTATGCTGACCCTATATAAACTGCCCAGTACTTCTGCTTCTGTGCAACATAAAAGCTATGCAGTCCATTGTGAGTTTCCGGGTCTCCATTTCATACAATCGATTTCCAGACAACCCACTTGTGTTGTCAATTGGTGCTCAATACATGTTCTCGGGTTCTTGCTTGTAATAGACGATCCAGGCAAGAACTCCACATTACTACCATGCCATTTAATGGTAATTCTGAGAAACTAGTGGCAGGACCCTGTGGAGATGATCCGAACCTTTAGAAACTCACTAACCCCACCTGGTGGACGTTCTGAGAATCTTTAGAAACTCCCTGACTCCCCCTGGTGTGTGATGATTCAGGACTAATTTTTGAAAACATTTTAGTAAGTTTTCCCAAGAGAGCCTTGAACCCTCAACCCTAGGATTCTATGGAAAGCTGTAGTATCAATATGGCTTGGTTAATGACTTCCATATTTCGGTTGAGCATCGATTATACATTGTAACTGTCCCACAGATATCATGCAATGGGTTAGAAAGATAAACCAAGGAGCCTGATTTTCTGATAACAGACTGTTACACGCAGCCCCATCTTGTTTTTACTATGATGTGAAAACTATGTTCGTGTTCGTTACCATGTCAGATGTGATGTCTTCTATCCCTTTTCTGTATTTCCATGGCAACCAGCTACATTCTTTTCACCGATGTCAAACAATTTTTCCATCCCCTAAGGAGCTCTGGTTCTACTCTTTTTTACCTGGCTATTAAATTTTGCTGATTTGGGCTTGGCTTTTGATGAACCAGATGAGGGCATACTACTGAAAATAGAACGATATCAACACCGTAATCATAATTTCCAGGAGAAACTACTAACAACTGTTCATTACTGTTTCATTCATTATTTTCATGGATATTTTTGCAAATAATAATGTTATTTTCATAATGAATCTGCCTCATCAATGCCAGACTGTGCATTCATAGTGCATTCTAGGCTACTTTCTACTCATTTAATCTTACGATCAAGCCTCTTGGGTTAAATGATGGGAAGATAGCTAGCATAGGGTTGGTTCCACTGTTTTGTATTTTACGCGTATTCTGTCCCCTTGCAGCATGCCGAGGAGATAGCTACCATGTCGGTGGACTTGCTGTCTTCGGTTAAGCAGGTGGGTATTCCCCACATGCCGGAGGTGGTGCTCCAACTCAGGATAGGATTACACTCAGGTAAGCAGATTAACACTCACAGGTATGGGGGGACCTGCAGAATGTTTCAAAGATGTATTAGGATGGGTAAGGACATAATTTATGGAGAAAATCATGGGCAGAATAGGCCAGGGGACCCGTCTGTATTATGGAAATGGGCCCCCTAAACTATCCTGACCCTTTATTGTTATACCTATCACACACATATATAAAGACATTTTGAACACAAATACATTGATTAATTGGAGAGACTTAGCCAATAACATGTAGTTAAACTCACTGACATTGCTATTGATATTTCCCTATAATGGATAAATGCAGCATGATTAGCAAAGGAAAGCTGGAATTATCCTGGGTATTTAAGGTGTTTACAATGGTTGCTTTCTTCAATAACTCAACTAATAAACCCACCACTAGGTACCTGACTGACATCAAAGCCCACAGACAGGAATACTGTTCAGCCACCTCAAGGTCACACCA
The DNA here is from genome assembly GCA_947462335.1 of Harmothoe impar. NCBI lineage: Eukaryota > Metazoa > Annelida > Polychaeta > Phyllodocida > Polynoidae > Harmothoe > Harmothoe impar. The sequence continues at coordinate 33,253,197 of OX381716.1, read as the reverse complement.
CCCTAGGTCAGCCCTTGATGACCTGGGTCCTGTAATCAGGACACCAGCCCAGATTCCTACCGACCCATGGCGGGGAGGGGGATGGGGGCTCTTTGATTAGTGCAGCATTGAGGCAGGAGCAGACACCCCTTTAATAAAGCAATATGATTAGTTTCTACCTGACAGAAAGAAAGTGAGTGCCACTCAATGTAGAAGATCCACTCCTCTCCCAGAGTAGGCCTACAGCACAAGGGTTGTCTTCTCATCCAGGGATCATCATTCCGGTCGAGTCCAACTATCCTGGAAAGAGATTACGTTTGGAGACAATCGCTGACTAAAATTTTCCTTTGTTCTGGTCTCTTCCACATGAGTCTTTACATGATCACTTCGGATCTTGTCGGTCACAATTACGGTTAAACACGTTCCTAACTCAGTCCTTTCTTTTCTGATAGTGTATAATAGTAATATACCACGTTATGATTATTCATTTTTTCTTATACATTTGTATATGTAGATACTAGATTTTATCATGATTTCAATAGCTATTAGTCTGATATAGATACTAGATTTTATCATGATTTCAATAGCTATTAGTCTGATTAATTAAGCAAGTCTCCTATTTTTGAAAGCAGACTTTATTAGCAGTTTTATGGTTCATTTGACCAGTCATATCATGCTTTGGATCATTGTGTGGATATATCAGGTGGCCACATGCATAATATTTTCATAGAGTGACGGTTTCCCTTGTTAGTATTTTAACCTCATCAAAAGGCTATGGTCAGGCTTTGTTTAACCCAATCACTTACTTTAATGATGCATTGTGCCCCTAGCATTGTGCCCCTAGCATTGTGCCCCTAGCATTGTGCCCCTAGCAATGTCCCTAGCAATGAAACAGTGGCAGCCCATGATGTCCTGGGCCAATGTGTTACTCTCCTAATCCAATTAATTGTTTAAAAGGTTGATATTTGATTGTTCAGTCCCACTAGTGCATATATCACCAAAGAGATCGGACACATACACCCTGATACAAGATAACAGTTATCTTGTGTTTCCCAGGTCCGTGTGTGGCAGGGGTGGTAGGGCTGAAGATGCCCCGCTACTGTCTCTTTGGTGATACCGTTAACGTTGCTTCCCGGATGGAATCCAATGGACTACGTACGTATTACATATTATTAGTATCCAGTCTAAACATGACCAGGTATGTTATTGCGTTTTCAATTCTGGTGCCAAGTTATTTTCAATGGAGTTATAGGCACCGTTTCGAATCAATAGAGCTTGTCAGCATAATACTTGAATTTCTTCTCGAGAACTACTAATAGAGAATAACACATTATATGCATGGTAATTGTGCTCATAGGGGTTTCTTAACATAATTATATCAAGTAACTCTCTATAATAAGCATTTTGTGGTTATATTCACTTGTCATGACTATGCCAATCGTCCAGCCACACTCATACTCTTATAAATGGCTAAATCTCACCAAATCGATACAAGTTGAAAGCCTCTGACTGATAACAATCTATGACCAGCAACAATATATTACCAGAATGAACGAAAACGGCTTATTTAGGGCAGATGTACCTAGAAATGTCAGGAAATAATTAAAGCATGTTTTAAAAGTTATAAACCTTATCTTTTTTACATTTCTATGTACATCTGCCCTAGATCAGCCATTCTCTTTCATTCCGGTCATAAACATCAGCCAGTCATAGATTGTTGCCGATCATAGATTGTTGCTGGTCACAGAATCCTAATTCAATGCATATAAACCTACTTATCATTTGATGTTGAAGCGTTAAAGATCCACATCAGTGAAGCCACATACAGAATCCTCAAGGCCACCGAGCGCTACGACATGGAGCTCAGGGGGGAGCTAGCCATCAAGGTGAGACTATACTCTCAGAAAAGTGAGCGTCACTGTCACCTGAAAGCCAGGCAGTGCCTGACTGTGAGGTGAGAGTGCTTTCGGCGACAGTGACCCTCACTTTTCTGAGAGTGTACTTAAAATCAGGTATCAAGGGTAAATTGGAAATGTCACATGACTGAAACAAGACAGAGCTGAGATATTACACCATCTGTTTCATATTAAATTTAATTGAATGTGAATTCTGATTGAATGTAATCGTATCCAGATATCTATCAAGTGCAATGGGCTAAAAACGAACAACCTAAAGGCCACAAAACACATCAGTAACATTTTCGATAGAAGCTATAATCTTTGTATGCAATGGATTGCTTTAACCTAATTTTGAACAGGTCCCCTAATTGATTGCAGATTACAGTTTGTACATAATGTCACATATGTATGCGTCATCCTTTTCGGTACAGGGTAAGGGCGTCATGATGACGTACTGGTTGATAGGACGTAGCGACATGAGTCAGGCTAACGACAGCATGGTGTGTAAATTCAAACCCAGGAAAAAGAAGAAGAAGAAACCAGATGCACAGAAGCTGGCGCCCCCAGGGACCACAGAGGGTGACAGCGAGTCTATAGCGACGGCTGTCTCCACGGCTACCTTGGGAACGGATGGCACAAGTGTGACGCCTGCACAGACCCCACTACCAGAAGTGGAGGGGGAGAAGCCTCAAAAGGCTGGGGAAGAAGAGGAGAAAAAGGGAAAGGAGGAAAAGGGAGAAGACAGTGAGGCATCAAAGGGGAAGGTTGAGGTAGGGGAGGATAAAAAGAAAGGCAAGAATGATGAGGATGGCGTTAAGGCAGGGGCGCAAACAGGAGGGCAGGATGTAAGTATAACAATTAGTAAACCTGCTAATACAGAAACCACAGATGCAATAAAAAACAGTGACTCTAACGGGGGTAATGTTAATGATGAAAAGTATTATAATGAGAGGAGGGACAGTTCTCCTGACAAAACGCACAAAAACGACATAAATCACGCAGTCCAGGAGAGCATCCGAGAGGATAGACAGGACAAGAGAAACCACATTTCTCATCCATCTGATGGGGAATTAAGTAACAAAAACCCATTTGAGACGATAATAGAGATGGATGAACCAAAGTCCACCGAGAAATTACGCCCTTCTGACGTCATTCATGATGTCATCAAAGAAGCAGACTTGAACTTGAAGAAAATAACGGGAAAGGAGAACGGTGTAGTTCCACACCACCCCACTGGGGGGCAGCAGGTTAGCATTCCTGGTTCAGTGGAGGGAGCCACTCCTCCTTCAAAACGTGTTGCCATGGCAACAGGGTCAGAGAAAAACACTGCAAATGTGTGATTTGTACCTTTTTTTAGAATTTATGTTTGAGATTGTTCACTTAACTCATGGCGTGTTGCACGAAGATAAGGAATGTGGCCTTTATGGGCCTTGAAAAAAGAATTTGCCTGTAGGATCAGGGTTTGCTTCGTTATTCTTACAAAGAATCAAAATGGCCTGCATATAGAATGTGTTACACTGAAACATGCATGGATTCTAACACAGTTAGAGTTTGGGAATTCCACTGACAGAATGACATACTTGAATGCAAGGACTAAGCATGTTGATTTTTGGTGATAATACAGTGGCAGGCACGAAAAATGACAATTTCAAACTAGGGGCGATCAAGCAGGTAACTTATAAAGCGATGGGTACATCTGACAAAATGTATAACAGCCACATCGATAAGGCCTGGAGAGTACCAAAGGGAAGACAGAAGAGGCAATACCCATAGCCATCTGTAATCCTTCTGTGAGGGGCATTTACAAAGATGAAGTTATGACCAGGCCAGTCTTCTTGAAGACAGAAGAGGCAATACCCATAAGCATCTGTAATCCTTCTGTGAGGGGCATTTACAAAGATGAAGTTATGACCAGGCCAGAGATGGCTGGACTAAAGTCCACTCACAAATTACGCCCTTCCGATGTCATTTGTGACGCCATGGAGGAAGTAATTGAGTTTTAAGAAAGTGATGGGATGGGAGAATGGTCTAGTTCCCCGCCACGCCACTGGGGGGCAGCAGGTCAGCGTTCCTAGTGCAGTAGAGGGAGCCACTCCACCCGCGAAACGTGTTGCCATAGCAACAGATAAACACTGACATGGCAACAGGTAAACAAGTCTCAAGAACAGGAGCTGAGAACAACGAATCGCCTACACTACGGGCTAACCTTGGTGCATGTACATGAGCTTTAGACTTTGTCTATGTTTTTGAGATTGTTTATACTATTGACACTGCAGAAGCCTTATTATTGTTACATAGTTTGACAATTATGCTGTACATATACTTGAGATTATTGTGCAAATAATTGTTTCTTCTCTATGTTGTGTATTTAAAATTCCATTGATATGACATATTCGGCCTTGATGGGCGTTCTGCATTATGTTGGATCTGTGGTTTGGGGTCAGCAGTGGTAAACCCTTTGCTTTGAAAATCAGGAGTACAAACACTCAAATGGCAGAATTTTTCACACTAACAACCCTTATTGTGTGAATAGGTGGAAGAAGGGAGGATATAGCTAGCGTCTGGATACTGCAGGGAATTATTACGCTTTAGGGGCTGCATATGGCCGAAGGTGTACTCTGCTCTTTGATGCATGAATACAAGTCAGTACGCATTCATGCAACATGCGGGGCCTACAGTAATGCATACCTGAATGCAGCACTGATAAGATCTGTAATTACTAGGACTGCATTAATGCATCATAACGACAAAGGGCGTAGTACAATCCCTCAAAAGTTAATGGTTAACTACTTAAATGATAATATTATTTGTGATCCAGGGCTGGTCTCTGAGCAGTTCAACTGTCTACTCCTCATGATATTGTAGTACCCTTTTCTAATCATCCACCGTGTTGAGCACTCACTTTAAGCTATCAGTTTGATTCTGTCACACAAATGAACATACACTGCATTTATCAAAGCCCCCTTTCTTCGAAGTGATTGGTATTTTTGTTGTTAACTGTTAATTTATGATATTGAATGCCAAATGGCTATATTTTTCTTGCCAACTTGGTGTCAATGTTGTAATTATTGTTATTTGTTTATTGCTTTTACCCTTTTAAACCTAGACATTGTCTATTAAAGGGAATAACTTTGAAGCATAGATGATAATAAATCATTGTATCATATCATGCTATAAAATGTAATTCCAATTTAGACATTTGATTATTGTTGGTAATAGATGTTACATGTGAATAACTGTCCAACACTATTGATAAACCTGTAGAAAATAAACTCACTATTTTACACACATGGCTGTTCTGGGTTCATCTCATTGGATTAAGGAAAGACACTTACACACAATTAGATTTAAAGACATTGTATTTCGATCGTTTTTAACCTGCACTTTCCTAATATAGATTTAACTTACTATGCTAATCATCTAAGTTTAAGTATAGAAATCGTGATTTGTCAAAAGAAAAAGCATAATGTTGCAACAAGAGTACAAAATCAATGACGATCAAATCCATGTTAATTTCCAATTCCAATAGTTTAAAAAAAAAGATGATCAGGTTATGGCTGTGTCTCACGACCTTGGGACAATGTTTTTGTCTCTGATCGGGTGCCGTCTCTGACCGGCTGCCGTCTCTGACCAGGTGTCAGAAAAAGGTGTTTTAAAAAGAATTATACTCATATATATAAGGATTTGGAAAAACGTTATGGCGGTTGTTATATAATCATAGTTATAATTATAATTAGCCTCCTGCTGCTAGTATTTTGACCTTATCAAGCCAAGCCGGTCAGAGACGGCACCCGGTCAGAGACGGCACCCGGTCAGAGACGGCACCTGGTCAGAGACGGCACCCGGTCAGAGACAAAAACATTGTCCCAAGGTCGTGAGACACAGCCTTATATCAGAACAAAATAGTCAGTGGTTACCCATTCTATATATCTGTATAATGATGGAAATGCCACATTATAAACTTGTGGAAGTAGTATTATGGAAATGGTATAGGAGAGTATAAGCATCAATTTGACATGGCACCATATGTATACAATGTAAGTAACATCCTATGGAAACAGCAGTGTAGTATATAAAAATGACAAAGTAATAGTATATGGACAAGTAGTTTATGTAAATGGTCCCATATGAACAAAGGAAATAGAATATACTAGAACGTGAAGTAGCATATGGAAATGCCACTTTGAGCCTGGCAATGGAGACCTTTTGAACATGAGAGGGTGTATTAAAATAACTACAAAGACAAACATATTTGGTGTTGCAGGGTCCTGATTGCCTAATTTCTCTGAAAGTATATTTCACTTGTTGCTCTCTGGCGCATACTGGTGTCAGACCAGAAAACTAAAATATCTAGTGGTAGGAGACACCAGTGGTATTCCCGGCTTTCCCAGCAGAGGTCTTACTGGTATCAGAAACCATTAGAATTGCTAGTCATTCTGTGCCAGAGAGAGTTATCATAGAACGCCTCTCTAAATAGTTTGAATCTCCAGCATTGGTGGCACTCTTAGAGCAGATTCTTGGTCTAGACTCAAATCAAACATTAGGCCCTTTACATTATGATGCATTTATCAGGTTGGCAAACCTAGCAAGATCCATGGATCCATGGATCCATTTAGTGGCCTTATATATAGACACCATCCCTCTGCACTGAGACTCTAATATAGCATCGTAACAGACCGTGGCACTCTAGAATTACTGCTCTTATGGTACACCTGGTGCCATCCTGAAGTCTATAGTACAGGGAATACATGTTAGAGGGAGCCATACAAGCTCAAGTACAGTGCAGGGTAATAGACTTTCCCAACCTAGATACCTAGCCCAACCAGACAATATGTCTCTCCCAGGGCTACAGGCAATCAAATGCCTTGGTTAATTGCAATTGCTAAGACTGATTATGCAACATTGGTATACCCGGGTTTTATTCATGGTCCTACTTCCTAAGACTACAATCCCAAACAGCAATAAATCCCATACTCCAGCTGGCTCTCACTCTCTATTAAAGTGTCTCTGTATAGCTACAGAGTAGTGCTGCCTAGTAATATGTCGACAATACTTATGGGCTGTGGGAGGAGGGGCTTGGAGCTACCATACACAGTAAGGTAGGCAGAATATGCCTCTGTGGATCCCCTCCAACCAACTACACACCCTTCAGTGTGGTGAGACGTGACAAGGCAGTGCGTGGAGTGTGGCCATGGGTAATCATCAGCTTTCTGAGAGCTGCGTGGTTGAGGTCAGTAAGACGACGAGGTGTGAATGCTGATCTCTTTCTGTGACGTAACGGCTTGCCCCGGCTACTCCCAGCACAGGGCAGTGCGTTTGTTTAATCCCCAATCACCGACTGGATACCCTTATATATTGAATGTGTGCTGGTGTGAGACTGCTCTGTTGTTGTTATGGTAAGGATATTAGTGGGTGGGTGGTGCATAAGACAACCTGTGGGCGGGTCCTGGTGTCTAGCAATCATAGCATAGGGCACAAGATGGATGCACTCTGGCGGGGACAGACCCCCTTTAAAGGAAAAGGAGTTATATAAAGATTGTCATCCTGACGCCAAAATAACAGTATCAGAAGCCCAGGAGGGCCAGAAGTAAACATTGTTTAGTGTAGTAAAATATAATGAAATATTTCTGTAAAAAAGAAGGAAGTAAAATAAAAATACACACAGAGCAAACAGAGTAATGTTTAAAAAAGGAAGTATGCCCATGACAGACTGTAACTATACATGTTGGTATGGTATGTTACAATAGGACTAAAGTTCTGGCCATCATGGCCGTGTAATCATCATCAGATGAAGCAGCCACTGAATGACCTTCTCTTCCTTATTTCCCCACGGACTGCTGTCTGCCTGACCAATAAGACACCAGAGTGCTCTTTCAGAACAACTGCAGTATTAGTCATATAAAAACCCATCAATAGTGCCATTTTTATTTTGCAATCGATGAGGGTACCGTCAATTCTCGCGTAGAAGCCGCGGCTTGTACGCGAGTCAGACTCAGCTTTCTTTTGATACCAAACATGCCTATATAGGGTGCGGCTTATACGAGAGTTTTTATTAGTATACTACAGTACCAAAATCGCAATATTCAGACCCCCTCTGCAGCTTATATAATTTGTCAAAGTTAGGGGTGCGGCTTATACGCGAGTTAGGCTTATACGCGAGAATTTACGGTACTCCTTATCGCCAATAGGTGTTACATAGGTGGGTGGGGGTCCAGAAAATGTCCATTTCACAAATTGAGTTCTTTAAAAAAAATAATCATTTTAAATCAAGAGAATTATGTTGGGATAACTACATAATTGCAAATAGCCCAATGAGTACTAATATAAAAAATATGCATATTAATTATAATTTCCTGATTTTTTCAGATTTTAGCTACTTTTTAGGGAAAAAATGACCAAAAATCGATGTACCTTGGAAAAAATCTGATTTTTACAGAAATTTTCTCCCAATGATATTAGATTTAAACTTTTTGCTTCATATGTGTTGCATACAAATGATACTTCTTCATAACACCATTTATTTCACTATTGTAACGGTCGCGGAAAAATCATCTGGAGAAAGCGGGACTCGAACCCACAACCTCCTGACTCCGGAGCCAAGTGCTCTACCACTAAGCTACTTCCCCGTCTGACAATCTGACCGTGCCGTACGTTACTGGGTCGGTTCAGTGCGCGGAAGGGGGTGGTAACCACTTCCCTTACACAGCTCCCCCAGCTTCTATCATGTCCCCATAGCAGCCAATGATAGAAGCTCACAGCGCCGAACCGATCCAGCCAATTTGTTGACTGGACTCTATGCTGAACTCCAACTGCCCGTACTGGGAACCAACTCTTCACTACCTGCTCCTCCAACTACCAACCGCCAGCAGGTGGCCAATCCCCCAGCAAGTTGGGATGCTCCAACCGTCTAAGTCAACCGTACCAGCGAGTGCACTCGCTTTCTCCACCAGTGTAACGGTCGCGGAAAAATCGTCTTGAGAAAGCGGGACTCGAACCCACGACCTCCTGACTCCGGAGCCAAGTGCTCTACCACTGAGCTACTTCCCCATCTGACAATCTGACCGTGCCGTACGTTACTGGGTCGGTTTGGTGCGCGGAAGGGGGTGGTAACCACTTCCCTTACACTATTTTCAATTTATTTTTTTTACAACTTTTGTTTAAATTACAAAAATAGCAATTATTCTCATAATCTCATATATCTTTTTAAACACTTGAATTTTTTGGAAAAATATTACACTAGATGGATGTTTTGTGCCATTAGGCATATCCCGGACACCTATACTCTTGGGCAGAATGATAAAAATTAAGATAATTGATCATTTTTTTGGTGAAATTAGAGCCCAAAGAAGGAATTAAAAAAGACCTCTTTAAGCCAAATTTCTTGAAAAAGTAATTAATCATACAAATCCTGCATAAAAATTAAGTATTACCTGCATTGGATAAGCGTATGTGCAAGCTCTACACTCCCATAATATTATCAGCAGTTTTTTTTCTATTTTACATCAAACAAGCAAAAACAATTGTTTTCACTGGATGTTACGTTCACTAGAATTATGTTACTTTCATGAGGTTTCTTTTCGGTTTCACGGAGACAGAAAATTGTCAGGAAAATATGTCCCTTTTTGTTAATTTCTTTTGATAGGCCGCATGTATGTCTGTTTGACAAACCTATCAGCAAGGATGTATGTGGATGAATGCATGATTTATGTAATTTTAAGAACTATTAAATCAACATGTCCTTTATTTTATGAAATGTTACTTTCACCAGATATATGAAAAAGTCAGGACTATGCATAAATAATAAGATATAGCCATAACACAAATTGTCCAAGTATATCTGAGCATTACATATGACACTGATGTGTTTCCATCATTTTATCATAAACATATTTCATTCTAGAAACTATTCAATTTTTGTGTTACGTTCACTAGATGTTACGTTCACCAGATATATGGAAAACAACAGAATTTTGCATTAATTGTCTCATTAATATTATACTAAATATCTGGGACATGCTGTGACCTTTTTCGCATAGGTATTATACCACAACTAACTGAAAACAATGCTTTTATTGACTAATATTTCATTATAATTCCTCTGTTTTTCTGTTATGTTTCATTCACCAGATCCCACTGAACACCTCTGAATAGTAAAAGAAACACAAGAGAATGGCAGAAAACACAAAATATCTTCAGATATGTTAAAGCACTTTGTATACTTTCATCTGGGTTTTACAGCTACTGTAAACGTATTAATTTTCGCTCAGTACATATTTTCGCGTTTTTCGCGCACATGCTTAAGTGCGCGAAATTATGATGTGCGCGAAAATTATGCCCAGGAAATTAGCTTTCCAATGATGTGTAACACTACATATTTTTTCATGTACTTGTATCCAGAGGCGTAGGAAGTAAATCCTCATGGGGGGGGGGGGGGGGAACTCCAACCAAGTTTAAGCATTGGCTTTTATGCATGATGTATCATATACACACTTGTATTGGAAGTGTATAGAAAAGAAGTATTTGACCCCCCCCCCCGACCCTTTAGTTCTGATTCGGGGGTACCAGGCCCCTCTGCCCCCACTTTTCCCTTTCTAGAGGGGTAAGGATGGGAAATTGTGTGTATTATATTAGAGGTCTTGACAAATTTGGGGGGGGACATATTCAGGCCCCCCCTCCTCAGTGATTGGGGAGGGGGGCCGGGCCCCCCTGGCCCCCTTTTCCTACACCACTAGTATCTATAATGGCAATAGATGACTCAATAAATAGCATGGATAATAGTATTTTTTCTTTTCCTTCCTTGGTGATATCACCCACCACGATAGGTGATAAGTTTTATTAAGTATGATCTATAGGATGAAACTCTTTTGGCTCTAATATCCTTAATAATTGTCCGATTTGAAAACCGTAAAAAATGACATGTAGCTGCATATGTGATGCATACAGGTGCGCGAAAATATGATTGCGCGAACATGTCTTTCTATGGTAGGTGCGCGAAAGTTTAGCTGCGCGAAAATATCTACGTTTACAGTAGTTTATTACTCTGCCATGTAAGTATTTTTCCCAATTTAAAAAGATTATAGGTTTGATTTAGACAGAAACCAACTGGCCCTCAATTGACTCTAGCTATCAAACTATCACAAAGGGGAATTAAAAATAGAGAAAGGTGTACAGTACCCTGCTACATGGTAGGAAATGACACATTTTTGCCCTAATTCAGTGAATCAAGTTCATAACTAAAATATTTCATCACATTTTTTCACTATTCTCATGTTTATGATAATATCTGGTGAACGTAACACAATTTTGTGTCATTAGTAACAGTATTTTTCAAAATTACATAGAAAATAAAATAAGAATCCTTGTATCACAAAATTTGGGAATGTGATGGTTCATTGCCTCCTTTATATGTAAACAAATCTGCTACAACATTTGGGCACTTCGGAAATATTATTGTTTTTCACTGAAATGGACATTTTCTGGACCCCCACCCATGTACACATTACCTTTTACCCGACGAACACAGCAGTTGTTCTGAAATAGCACCCAGACCACACCGATACATGGAAGCAAAATGGCAGACGACTTTGCTGAATTCGGCCACTGTGAAAAATTACTTCGTATGAAGTAATTTTATATGACTGGAGACATTTGTGCTTAGATGTTTTACTATTACTTTGTGTCATCTCCCGTGGAATCGGTTGGTCATGGCCTTGGGATAAGGCAGTGACTACAGAGACAGTATTGAATGGCAGCCACACACCAGGAGTGTCCATCTACTAAACACCCGCTTAAATGTCACGTGTCTACCACCACTTATATCAACCTTTGTCATAATGTATAGGAGCTTGCCCACTGAGCATAAGGGGTATTCTAAACGGACATATTGGGGTGGTCATGGTTGACTAGCCAAGGACGCCATCTTTGAATTCAAAGGTCATAAACTCAATATTCGGTTGATACAGCTGGGAAATCCGCCCTGCTGTAGTGGACAAAGGTAAATTCATTCTATGTAGTGTTAATATGATTTTTTAAAATGTAGACTCCACTTGAGTCTCGATAATGATGCCGGGGTACCACTGGTTGCTATGAGTACTGCATGGTTCCCAGTACAAGCACATCTTGTGAGATCTTGATTCTGTTGTTGGAGCCTGTCGCTGAATAATTATGGGGTTGGGCATGTGACACATAGGTTAAATCTCGCGAGATATTATGTGAAGGAGATCAAGATGGTCGCACATAATGAGGAACCAGACTTATCTTTGTACACTTTACAGAAACCAATTATAGCCAAAGGTCCTGAAGTGGTCTCCTTTCTTGTATTAAGCCGCTGGTCCACATCTGCATTTTTTGTTGCGAATAGAAATTTTGTGCTAAAACATTCCAGCTACTGCGAATCCCTGTGACAGCATCTTTGCAAGCGACGTGTGGCGTGCAACGGTCCTTGCAGGAATCTAGAAGGCCCGGTATTTGCGAGTGTACTCACACTGATTTATCACATGACAAACATTTGCAGCAAATTCGCTGCAGTGGATCTCCCCTTTTACTATTGTATTGAAATAGATAACAGTGCAGCACCAAAGCACTGTGCAGACCTGTGTATAACATTAGTATAATTGGCAGCTGTATAATGCACAGGCCTTAGGGACCTTACATTGCAAAGGTGTCCCTACCTAAGTTATTAAGCCTGATCAGACTAAGGTGTGTATCGGGTTTCCAGGTTAAATAGTTAGAAAGGCTAATGAGGAGACAGTAGCTGTGTACAGACAAGGGAAAAATGTTATCTCGGATTTCCAATGATATATTAAACTAGAAAATAATTGTCAATCCTAGCTTTTGAGAAATGACTTCTCAAAGAAGGGTGATCATACACTTCATTGTTTAGTCCTTAAATTTTTGATTTAGAAATGGTAATTTTATTCCGTTTTGATTGAATCCTTGTGAATCATTGATTGAATCATCCTATTAAGGGGCTACTTTTTTCCATTTGGAATGAGAATCATGTTTCCATGGCAACACATATGAACAAAGACACCTAATCAGGCTCTTAATATTCTTTTTACATTCCAAACATATATGCTTGTGAAATAATACTGTACTCTACAGTGAAATGTACCCAAGATCAATTATTAGCCTATTTCTTACATATTAGGCCATGGTGGCGCCCCCTGGTTGCTATTACTGAATGCTCAAACATAAGCCTATTGATTAAAAAGATGACGACAATTTAAAAAAGTATCCATTTTCTTTTAAAGTTAATTCTGAAATGATATAATGATTTGACTGCAACAATAATGATGACTTTGCAACATTATAGTGAAAAACGAATATGTGGCTGCGTACCAAGGACATCATCTATAGACATGGGCTGCCATCATCCTTATTAACATTCTACCCACTCGGCCTATAACAAACCTCACTTCCCCTCCCTGACAGTCTGTTTGTAAACAAAAGCCTCCCTCGCAGTCACCCTGTTTACAGCTGGTGCTCCCTAATTGGAGTGTTTTGTCATCACTTAGTGTCATTGCAGGCACCATTAAATTGGCGCAATCGGGTGGAACATAATGGATGGATCTTTGTTCTGTTGATCAATGATTGCACTAGTCGACAACTGGGTCAGAATAGTGCTGTTCTGATTGATGAGGTACACTGGTCTCCTGTAGTGAACAAGGATATAATTATATGGGTAACTTCTAAATAGACAGATATATGGGCTACCATGTCATACAAAATCCTTTAAGGTTTTCTAAACTGCTGCTGTATGTTATATATTACTTGTTTCTGGCATGTCATGGTATGTTGTCATTGGGTACCACCCTAAATCTCACAGTATATGTGCAAATCAAAAGTTTCAGATTTATCATTTGCATGGTCATGGGCATTTGCACAATACTGCAAGTAATGGCTAAATGGCTGGGTTGGACATACATTGGCCTCTGTGGTATCCACTGCCACTGGTATCTCCTAAAATCTGGCAGTGATTTATAAAGTGGGGCTTGACCCATGAGGCTTCATGTATTCATTTATTAATTTGTGGTTACCAGAACCTTTCTAGGTGGCACAGATACCCAGAGTATCTAATGGAGCTGCTAATGAGGAAGTAGGTCATGGCCTTGAGGTGCATGCAGATTGGTTGAGGCTGATTGATGTTGTTAAAGAACAACCAATCACACACTGGGGTAAACTGTGACAACCTTATGGGGCTTTTGCATGCACAATCTATCATTGTAGGAAGGACAGTGCTACTACAGATCTAACATCATTAATATTTCCCAACTGTATTAGGTCACTAATATCAAATAAGTCTCCCTTTTTGTCCTTAGTATCAATTAATCTAGAATATAATCATATTATCTGGCACTGGCTCCTACAGTTAAAATTATGTTGAGTGCTTAGGAGAATGATTATTTCCAGCTGTGCAGATAAGCCGATGCAGGCTATGTCATGTTATAGTAATAATAATACTATAATTATTTCCAGTAGCTTTAAACCAGAATATACAAGGTTAACCAATGAAGGGTATGTAAATGTATGTAAAGTGGGTATGTTAATACCTCAGGCATTGCTTGAGGCCTTGGCTCTATATATACAGTCTAGGATTCATCTGCATATATATCACTTGACAAGCACTGTTCACTTATTCATGGGCGATAGTCTCATTATTGAATTAATTACTTTGTCACTATAGAGTCTGTGTATATAAGACAGCTAATGCTGATTTGTGAGAATTGATGCTACCCTGTACAGCACTGATAAGACATGCAGACACAACAACAAATCATCACTGGTAGCTAAATTATGATAATACATTCCAACACCATGTATCTTCTGAGCATCCTCTCAAGTAGCTGCTAGAGTTCAAAAGCAAGAGTCTTTTCAGGCCTGTACATTTGCATGTTTTGAAGCTGACATAATTATAATTCGGAATTAAAAATTGATATAAAAAACAACTTGTATAAGCTGCACCTGTATGAAAGATTAATTTTGACTTGGAACAACAAAAACAACATGGCTTCTATGTTAAAGTTGTTATGTTAATCTCAAGAGGAAATCTCCTAACATACTTAAATACAGATTCTCACCAAGCTTTTAAAACAGTTAACTGCCTAGCTGCTTGCCTGCATTACACCCTGTTAGTGATGCTGTTTCAAAACTTTTGACAAATTTAGAACTTTTAATGGATCCTGTCAGATGTCAATGGATGGCCCACAGATAAATGTGTCCATGACGGAAAAGTCACTTTTGAAATGTGGTCAGGGATGGTCCATGAGGCCGCAAATACAAGGTAATCCCGACCAATTTTCACATCTGAGCATGAAAACTGTGAAGCAACCCTTTATCATACTAGTGCTAGGGCAGTGCATGATTGGAGAAGAAATTGGTGCCTGCCATGGCTTTAATGCCTTTTATGACCTGGTATGCTCATCATGTTGTTATTACTTCTGATGAGGTACTTTTACTCCTTCATGACCTCACCATGACTTCACAGGGGATCACCCACACACAGCCTGAGCACAGATTAATAACACAATAAATATTCCCGCTTTCATATGAGGCCCATACCATCCTTGACCTAAACGTTTCTCATTGACCTAATCACACAATGAGGATACAGGCTATTCACTCCCTTTGCCTTTGATACAAAAGACAGCAGACCCAACCTTCTAGGCCAATCATATTCATCAATAGCAGCCAAAATCAATATCTTTATGATTGCCACTAAAATGACTGAGTCATCAATTCTCCCTGTGCCATGTAATAACATACAGATCTCAGTACAGCATACACATGACTGGTAAATATCCCCATCAAGTGCCAGACAGCTTGGAGCTGTATTGGGGAAGTCAATAGCAGAGCATTGTCAATGCATTCATGTGAAACCTAAAGATAAACTCTCACACAGTTTGTCAATATTAACAGGTTGCTCATGTTGCATTCTGGGTGTCTGTTACTCAGTGGCTGTTTTATGGCTGTTCAGAAAATGGAGATGGCTTTAACCCTCTGCACATAATTTTCCTATCTGATTACAGCAAAATTGAACTCTCATCAAAAGAATACACTTTGAGGGTTGGTATTATCACATAAGCCCTCATCATCTCCAATTTTTTTAAACATTGAACATTGATGATAGCCATAAGGCTTTAGGGAATATAACCAGATAGATCCTTCTTGCTATATGAAAGTTAACACAAGGCAATGGAGTTGCAGGTACCAGCCATAACAAAGCCTAGTAACCACAGCTGATGCTTGCGCATTGGCACTAATCTATAGGGTGCACATCCTGAATGTCCCCTCCTCAAAGGTGACATGTCCCCTACTCATGTCCCCTCCTCGTGTTTGTGAAGGAGTGCATTTTCGCCTCCAGATATGTCTGGGAATGAGGTATAAAAATGTCAGAGACTCATTAACATGAACTCCACCAGTGCATGAACTGCATGGGACCCATTCATTTTAGTAGAATATCTCTTTCTAAGGTGTCCCAGTAAAGAAAAACACGCTATGCAACATTATTTTAACGATTTCCTATTGATCCTTACTGTGGCAAAATGTGTTATCACGTTAAAATGTTATTTTGAGTTAATATAGCGTACGTTTTTTAGTTGGGGTAGCTTTCAAATGAAAATTTAGTGGCCTTTATTTTTACCATTTGAACTGTATTCTTTTTCAACCTGGTGCTGGCTAACAGGTGGAATATGTGTATATCATGTGTTTTTTAATCTGCTCCAATCACACATATCAGTATACTTTTATGTCATGGAGCTGCATCCAAGAATTATGAAAAACAGAACAACCAGTATCTGATAAAGCTCCTACTGTGAACATTAACCAAACACACCACGAGTGGGCATATCCCAGCCATATGCCTATGCGTGGCCCTTTATAAGGGCCACAAGTAGGGATATGGCTGGGATTTGCTCACGATTTGTGTGCTTGATTTATTATACCCAGCATAATTATGATAGTCATAGTGATTTAATTTGTAAACCACCAAAAGCATGGCAAAAAACAGCAAAATCGGGCCGATCGCTGATTGTTTTGGTACTTCAGGCTCAGTCTCACAACTTGGATCGTCTTTGACCGGGTGACGTCTTTGACCGGGTGACGTCTTTGCATTGGTGCAGCATGCCGACCCTTTGGGAGTGTGTCAAGCCGGTAGCATCAGCATGATGTTTGAATGAGGCACTGGTGTGTTAGTTTGAGGATACCTGTCAGGGCTGCATCTAAGGATCATGCTGTCCAAGGGCCTGAAGCATTGAGGCATTATTCCGTCCTTCAAGGGCCAATCAGAGTCTCCACAGTTGACCAGTATCCGTTAGTGTACTCTATCACCGGGTTCTGATCAATGTCCGCCCACCCATCTGTCCACAATAGGTTAATAACCCTGGACCAAATGCAATGGATCTGTCCAGTTTAAGTGGATAGACTGCTTCCAGCAAACCCTCATTCGACCACCTTCATAAAGGCAGCTGACGTATAGATTGGTGCGGTAAGGTGAAGCAAAAACTATTTTTATTTCCATCCGTCCATTTTTCCATAAAAAAACTGATGTTTCTCTCAATGTGGATCCAAGCTGATCATTTTGTGATGGATGGACTGGACGGATGCACAGACAGATGAGGAGTTTCAGGAGTGCATTTGTGAAGTACCAGGGGTATTAGAAATACTAGTTTCTAGCAGTTATTTCAAATGATTATAATTTTGTGAATAACTATTTTGATATTGGAGCATGATCATGTTCATGTCTAATCCGTCAGTGTGTTCTTTCTAGTCCATTGAACCAGGGCTGGTCATTCATTTGATATGACATGTTTAAAATCCCCTACCCTATTCAACCAAGAAAATGAATGTGAAAATTTATGTTATAAGTCTTTCTTGATTTTTTTTGTTATTTTGTCATATGAGCCTGGATTGCACCAGCCAATCTGAACACTTTTGTGCAAGGACACCATCAATGATTTTGATTCAGATAATATGGAATTTTCTTATTGACTATTTAATCAGTATCTAATCAGTATTCCATACACACTATATGGGGACTTTATTGACAGTTGATAATTGACATGCATTTGGTTAAACAGAACACATACATAGTTGCTGGATGACTCAGCACTATCTTATGCATTGGAACAGTTGTGGCACTATGCATCTGCAATAGCATACAAGTGTCATATTCTCATAGAAAACATCCCGTCTCACGATCAATAGACCATACCTGCATATATATAGACTGGTATATTTTATTGACAATGCACAAACATAAAATATACAGCGCAATATACTGTTCTATGTTAAGGGCTTTTGGAATAGGGATGGGGGTTTGTTGTATACACCACAGAGGACCTCTGGAAATGTTGCTACCCTGGTAGTTATTATTTTTCAGCAGGGGCACTTGTCTATACTGGTGTTGTTGACAATTGTTCAAGTGCCACTTCTACTTTGCTGATGTGATGTATATTTGTGCTTAAGTCTAACTCTTGTAGACCACTGGGCTCTGGAACAGACACACAGAGAAATAACATAATATCACCTTGGCCTTGGCCCAGAACCATGAAGGTTTCTTTCAATTCGATCCAACCACTATTTCTACATAGTACCACATGATGTTTTATAGTATTTTTAGGAAATCAGCACTCAACTTTAAGGGTGTAATATAGTGGTGGTGTATATGCATAGGAATAAATATAATTTGCTTATACAACAGGCGTCCATATAAACAGTTAACAGGTACACACGATTGGAACAATAATACAACACTGGAGAGAAGTATGTAATAAATTGAACAATGTCAATTATTTAGATTAGATTAAATACATAAATTTAATCCACTACCACCATTTTAAAAAACAGCCACAAACAAAGCTTTATCTTTGTTGTTCCATCAAACTGAAGTCTAGACCTTTGCATCTACACCTGTTTTTAAAAGGCATGTGATATGCTAAAAATAGGAAGTAAAAGGAGACTTGGGGGTGTCCTAATTGGTGTAGGGTTGGTCCATACCACTAATGCCAGGAGGCGTAAGGAGAGCGGATGCCTAGATACATTACTGCTTAATATGAACATGAAAAGGCAGCCATAGTCCTTCCAGTGCCGCATAGTGCTCTAATGCATCATTCACTTTGTCATCATGATGAGTAGAAGCAGTTGCAAGTAACTCATCAGTGCTGATTCAAAGATCATGCTAACCCTACAGGCTTGATTCACTCCCGACGGTTGCCATGACACATAGATGCAGCCCTGGTGAGTAGACTTGCATTGTGATGACAAAGAACATAGCACATAAAAGCACTATGAGGCCCTTACAGTGTTGCAGTGGTGTGGGTAAGATTCTATCAACAGTTCCTGTCAGCATGAGAAGTTTCTTTCATCTATCTGTGCTGCTCTTCCCATTTCTCTATCCCATTCAACACAAAGTAGTTCTTGTATATACCTCTGACTTTATAAAACTAACGGGCAAATTTTGACGCTGTGAGACAAAAACATCCCCTTTCAATAATAGAACAGAATTAATGGACATAAAGTTTTACAGCTAAGGGAGAAGGGTCACCAAATTAAAAGGTAAATTTTAAAATTCATATTATAAGCTCATTTGGGAGGCAAAAATACAGATTGTGTCCTTGGCAGAAAAATGTGCAACTATCTTTGCCATATTCTTTTATACTCATTAGATACAAATTTAGGGCAGCACATGATTTTGCTCATTCTATCATTTAGAGCAGAATCAGGGGGCTGAACCTAAAAGTACTGTTTTCAAGGCCAGAGTTTATGTGATAACAGCAAGAAGCCCACTCCCATTCTCCTATTTTTTAGAACAGTTGTAATTGTAGACTGTAATTGTAAAAACTTAACAGGAATGACACAGATTGGCTGGTATGGGTTTGCTTATTCCCTGGGCCTCTACTGCAAATACTGGTTGACATCAAGTCTCACTATAAAGCCATTATTTTATTTAATCTCTGTCATTGACACTGTTAACACAATGAAATACTCATTGATTGATACTGTGTTACCATCTAGGTCCTGTAACAGCAACCAATGAAGCACAGTCTAATCTGTATTTCATTGTTTTCTTTGTCTTCTCCTTAGCGAACTATCCTTCACTGTCATGTGATCAGCCTCTATTAGCCAGAGCTCCCATCTACCTAATAGTCACAGGGATACAGGGCTTGGAAGACAGCTTTTAACATCAAAGCTACTTCATTCAAGTTGAGCTGTATGTAATGGGAAATTCCAGTGATAACATGTTTTTCTCAGTTATACATCTTCAGCTTTCAATATGGCGTTAACTATTATGTATACAAAATAGACCTGCCAGTTACACTAACATAAGCAAAATGAAAGAACCACCACAATCAATGATTATTATAACTAACTATGATTTATTTGTAAAGTTCAGACTTATCTTTGTGCCTCTAACAACATCCCCCTAAACATAAGCTCAATAACATTTGCCCTTTACTGTCATCTACACTGACACTGCCAACATTTTCCATCTACCCACTTAGCCAATAACAAACCCCAGTTCCCTCCCAGACAGCCTGTTTGTAAACAAAACCCTCCATCACAGTCTCCCTGTTAGAAATTAGTGCTCGCTGTTTGTTATCCTACCACTTCATACCTTGTATTGTTTTGTACAATCTTCATTTTTTTAGGTTTGATAATATTTTATTGACAAATCACAGGTTAAGTACTTGTGGTAGGAATTATGCCAATAATAAAGTTTCCTTATCAATCTCAGTGTTATGAATCATTTGAAGCACATAGGTCAATGATGATATAAAGATGATAAATTTACAGGCGATATAAAGATGATACAGATTAAAAACACACATTATATACACAAAGAAACTACACCACATCGAGACGAACAGGACACATCAGAAACGGACGACGGCCAGAAAGGGATCAAATAACACATCTAGGAGGGTGGCTCATACCCAATGATTCGCACTACTATTAATTGAGTTTTCTAGACTTTATCAAATCTAACGCAATTTAACAACATCAAAGTCTGTCTTGTCCGTCTGTCTTGCTCTCTATAGGTCACATTTATTTTCTTAGAATACATGTTGATGTACATGGTTGGCACCAAAAATCAGCAATGAGAAAGAACAAGGGTCAGACCCCACCAAAATGGACTAGTTGGTGTTTTTTTTGTCTTTTTCACCTTTCAGCAGCTATTTCATGGTAATACCTAATCATCACTAATGTATCTTGATTTGATGTAAGAGAAAACACCCTAGGCTTTCCGGGGAAAAAAAATAATTGTCGGACCATTATTTATGGAGTTATGGCCCCTCAAAGTGGGAAATTACCCCCAAAACAGGTTTCCAGGCAATTTCTATTTTATTCAAAAGCCCCCCATTTCGCATAAGGCCACCACAGCCCTTCCTATTCAGCTTATTTTTATTTGGTATATGTGTTTACTCAAATAATTAAGAGTGTTTACCCGAGTGTCTAGCCCCAAATTTCCTCCACAGTCCTGGAATTCAGAAATGACACTCGTGTATGCTCCGACACTTTTATATTTGGGGTCAAAATGGGCCTAATATTAAAGGCACTGGACTGTATCAAATATAATCAAAATAAGGGGGGGCACTAGTATTAAAGCGTGGAAAAAGAATTTTGTAATTATCTCTTTTTTTAAACTTCCCAGGGCCAAAATAGTGATTTTGGACTCTTTTTAAAAGTGTCGGAGCATACATCGTTTCACCTCTGTAATCATACAAATACCCCCGTCGCATTTTTGTGGGTTGTAATGGAATATTTTTGGCAGTTATCGATCAATATCGGTTTGTCGGTGTCGAAATTACGTCCGATTTCACCACACGGGGGCCAAAAAGCGTGCAAATGTAGCCGGTCTGTATACTCCGACACTTTTATGTATGCTCCGACACTTTTATATTTCGCCAAAAATGGAGCTCTCGCTTGCTTAATATTGCTTCCCCACGCTACATATCATTTTGAAAGTGTACTTAAGGGAGCCACCTACCCCTCATAACCTTTTTAGATTGAATATATGTGTTTAGGCCTACTGTAGGGGTGGTTTTGGTCTGATTCACCTCACGAAAAAAATTTGAACTTATTTCGCCCTAACCAACCTCAAAGTCAGTCTGGCTGGTGCTATGTGTACTTATTATGATTCACACACTATTAGTTCATCAATTTATCATGCTTTACCTACGCTGGTAAGATGTATTTGGGTGCCAGAGCCAAATATAGTGATCCTTCGCTAAAAGTGTCGGAGCATACACGCGATATAGTTAAACTCTCATAGAGAAGTTAATAATAACTTAATCAAACCAAATCCAGCGCAGGCTAGATTTACTTGAAAGTATGCATATTGAGGATAGTGCACAGCAAGTTTGGGGATGAACAAGGCCATTTTGAGCAAACTAGAGATTTTTTCAAGATTTTCAAGATTTTCAAGATTTCCGCAAAGTTTGTTGGCCTGTAACGAAAAAAGTTTTAGAGTGGTGATTACCAAACTTGGCATGCATTATCCTATATACTGTGGCTAGTTGGAGGCCAAACTAGAAGGTTCTGTGGTGTTTTCAAAGCATTCTACCAGCTGCTCCGACACTTTTATATCAACACATGTTCGCTGGTGAACAAAAACTGACACCCTGGGAGTTAAGCCGTCCAATTTATGTTTTCATGGAGCCAAGATACTAGTCTTTCAATAAAATAAACTTGCTTTAAGACGAATAGAGTTTGCTGAATTTTCAATCTGATATATTTCTGCCCCCAGATTAGTCCATTTTCGAGATTTCTGACCCACAAAGACATGAGTATTATACTGTAGCAACCTTATGTGCTATCTTGATAAACCAGTTCATACACACTTTGACACTTTTAAGGTTTTGAAGATAATATGTCCAGAATAATTATAGAGAGTGGTGAGTCTTTAGTCCGCCAGGGGGAGTACAGTGAGCGTCTCACCAGGGGAGACGCTCCAATTACAAATTATGTGGGAGACACAACATATATATAATATATGTATAATATATATAATATATATACTATTCAACTATATTTTCTCACTTGGAAGAGGATTGAAGGGCGACAATTTACATATATTAGGTAGATAGGCCCCTTGCAATTTACCATAGTCACTTGCTGTCACTTTATCAGATGTAAATAAGGGATAGTCTCCAGAAGACGTCCACTTATATGTCATACTGAAACAGGGATTCTCAACAAGCTGCTTAGAGTTGTTGATTGATTAATATTAAGTCTTCAATTGTATCAGATGAGGAGCCTGTTGTATTGCTATTTTACATTCTCTATAAGACGCAGGGGTAGGCTACTTAGGGTAGCACCTCCACATACCTCTATAAACCCATCTACCCCACATTCTTAATTCCCACCCTCATGTCAGTGATGCTGTCAAACTCTTGACAAAGTTTTAAAATCATAATGGCTTCTGTCACAGGCAAATGGATAGATCATAAGAAGAAGTGTGAATGTCAAAACTGCCACTTTTTACATGTGGTCAACGATACATGCACAACTGCAAACAACATGCATGACATAATATCTTTCACGATGCAGGCAGCAACGAAAGGTATCTTCCCTCATCAGTAGAAATGTGGTTTTCTTGGAATATTTTCGTGTTAAACATCCTAAATTCCAGGTACATTTATTCTTATAATATCTAATATATGTTTTCAGAAACATCCTCTTTAAAAGAAAATTGATTATGATAACAAATGCATCTTTCTAATGGTTTAGCTGGTTATTTGCCTTTTACAACCTAGTATGCTCATCATCTTATCATTACATCTGATGAAGTACTTTTACTCCTTCATGACCTCATCATGAAGGTCGCCACTTCACAAGGGAAGACCCACACACAGCCTGTGGCCTCAATGCAAGCTTTCTAACACAATCCCAGGTAGCAAGGGTATATAGGGCCAATGTCGGCAATGATCGACTCCATCGCAATCGTTATACCAACCATGGCCCATTGTAAGAAATGCATACATTGGTTCAACATACAAATTACAATGATGGCCCACCTCTGGCAATACTGATAATGGGCCATCGCTGGGTTGACCGCTGGCCCAGAGCTGGTCCATGCTTGATATTGTTGATATTGACCCAGTGTTGGCCCAGTGCTGAGAGACTTCAGGGCCATCATATTATTTCTGATGTTGGACCAACATCAATTCTATCTACACTTGTCCAATATTGGCTGTGATCTACACCAGGGGGATTCAATGTTGCCTGAAGAATATCTTACACGATGGCTCCTACTTTGCCATCATATTGGGTTATAAACGTGATCCCCAGTGTTCTCTACATGTTTAAAGGTCAGAGGAAGTTCGTGGATGAAATTTGATATCTAAATGTGCCATTTACTGCATGACACCCGTGGGAATTTGTCAAAAGTAACTTGAAGACACCTCATGTGTGGATAATGGAGTTAGATAAGTCCTAAATGATAGTAATACAGTTTGTATCATTTCTAACCATTTTGGGATAGAGATCAACATGGATTAAAAAGACAGAAATGGCTTTTTCTAAACTGATGATTCTTGAGAGTCATGTCTTAAGTATGCTTGCACATTCAATTATACACATAAAAATAATATTGTTCAATATCAGTGATTGTTGCCGTGGTCCTATATTGAAAATTATTACATTGGAACAACATGAAATCAATATCCCTTTATCCGAGCATGGGCCATTATTGAGCCAGCGGTCAAACCAGCGGTGGGCCAATATCAAAACGCCATTACTGGCCCAATTTTAAGTGGTATATTGGCCCAATCATGGCCCAATGTACTTATGTTACCTGGGATATGGATCCCTGGTATGATATAAAACCTACCCAGTAAACAAATAATCTTATACACCATTTTCTAACGTTATATAACGTTATAATATGTCAACGTTTTTCTAAGGCTCTTTAGTATGGCATAATGCTATGTAAAGTTTAAAACTTTATTTTGACGTAAAAAATGTTATTTTTGTTAGCTGGGTATGCCTTCCTTGACCTTTCTTTTCTCATTGACCCAATCGCACATTGAGGATACAGACTATTCACTCCCTGGCCTTTGAGACAACTAACAAACCCAATTTCTAGACCAATAATATTCATCACTGGCAGCCAAAATTGTTACCTACATAGGGCACTGAACTCTCACGTTAAGGTGGCAAAATGCTCCATTCACAAATTGTCGTAATTTTTTTCTGGTGCTAACTAAAAATACCTACATCAAGGGTAGCCTTAATAGGTGCCAGATCTGAAATTTTAAAGCTCTACTTTCCTTATTAGTGGAGATATATGAAGGACAATATTTCTGGCCATCCTTCAAGCTTACGGCCAATAATAGGTCCCATAAATGTTTTCCTCTCGGACGTTCTTGTGACCTACTTATGCGCCCTATGATCACCACTAAAACAATTGAGTCACTAATGCTCCCTGTACCATGCAATAATATACAGCACAAACAACAGACTGATAAACAACCCCAGAAAGTGGCAGACAGCTTGGAGCTGTATTGGGGAAGTCAATAGCAGAGCACTGTGAATGCATTCATGTGAAACCTAAGATAAACTCTCACACAAATGTCGTGCCCAGAACTCCAAAAATGCACGGTTTTAGCACTATCTATCTCATGTAAATCGCCCTGACTGCCCTAGATGTTGGATCAGAATAATACCAAGGGCAATCGAAGCGTAATGAGACCAGCTTTCCAATGGTACCAAATATGCTGTACTAACATATTTGGTTCTATCATTGGATAAATAGATACATCAGAAATGTATTTGAAAATGGCAATGTTATCACTTATGATGCGCAGTTTGGCCATAGGGGGCAGATGAATTACAAATATTTACAGAAATAATGATAAAAATAGTGAAAATGTGATAAAAACATATTTTGATAGTTTTTCCTGTTGATTTCAATTATAATCTTGACATGCTTCCATTTTCAATAGGTATGTATTTATTTTGAGCAACAAAAGAACGTTTACCAAGGCCAATTAGGCTGTGGCCAACTAAAATCGACCTCACAGGAGTTATTGGCTTTACAGTCACCACAATGTAAATCAGTGAAAAGAAGGTTTCGATAAAGATTACAACTAAATTAAACTCTCATCAAGATGCAACACTTTATCTGTATTGCTACATTCAGCCTTCACTATCTCAGATATTTTGAAAATCTTAAAAAAATAAAACTAGGAATGAAACAGGAATGCAACTCTAGTGCAAGTACCTGTATGGGGTAGTGAGTGTCTAGTGTAGTAAGGGGCCATAGATTACAACACATTTCAAATCCCTCTTGCTGTGCAAAAACAGGATGCTGTGCAAAAAAGCTAAGGATACCACCCAGCAACACGCCTAGTGACCACAGCTGATGCCAGTGCATCGGCATCTATTTAAGGGGTGCACATTCTGAAGGTGAGATGTGCCCTCCGGTTGGTTTAGAGAGTGGTTTGTCCTGCAGATATATATGTCTATGTCTGGTCAAGTGAGGTAAAATGTCAAAGAATAATATGCATGGAATCCCCTAGGGCAACACTGATGGTTGTGAATCAGAGCATTCTAGAAAAATCTTGGTGCTATGCTATTTCCTAAAATGCTATGAAATACATGTAACATATCGCAATATAGTAATGACTGAATTATTTTCTGGATCACTTTCTTTGACAGCTACCAGTGTTGCTCTAGTGGTGCCTATGCCATGGTAAGGATATCATAGTGTATAGTCTCTGCAGGCACATACAAGAAAATTCTATGTTGGCTTTACACCGGCCTCATTTACTGTCATAGACTGTCTCTTTCAAAGGAGTAGCTTTCAAATGGAAATTTGATGGGATTTACTTCTGACCTTTGGCACTGTATTGCTTTTCAACCTAGTGCTGGCTACTGGTTGCCAGAGTAGTAGGGATTCAGTGAAACCCTGTATGCAGAAAAATATTAAACTTTCCAAATATATGACATTGTATATGGCTAATAATGATACTTCAAAGAACCAATGCTGGTTTGATGAAATCATCTTTATGGACTTTTGCTTCATTTCCCTATAAATTTGTTTTTTTTTAATGCAATAAGAAAAGTTGCATAGTTAATGTAGAGCCACATTTGAAAGGAAGACTACCTTTTATCTCTAAGTAGGAAGGGGTACATGTTTTACTACAAGCTGGGGTTGTCCTTTTTCTCTTGTGATGAAAACCAAGCCTTCTAACAATAAGGCCTTCTAACACAGCTGATTGCCACCCACCCAAAGACAATACATCACAGTGATTCTCTAGCATAATCATATGTGATACAGTTGTACAGTTACACCTTTCAATATCATCAATAGAATGATAATTATTATATTTCATTATAAATATATCCAGACTCACTTCTGAACTAGATGAACTGAATTACCTTCATACAGCAAAATGATAGAATAATGCAATTTGGCCCTTCACTTATTTTTGGGTATTTGGATTATGACTGGAGGGTAGTGCATTTTATAAAGCAAGAAATTCAACACTTGTATGTACACGTACATGATGTCCTATCGTCAAACCATTGCTGAATTGACTAGTTTGATAGATCTCAATCTCCAATTTCTGTAGGGTATTGGTAAAACACATAGCAAGGTGAAAATCTGCAGTTGCAAAAACGGGGTACAATAAGAAAAATGGCAACACGAGAAGGCCAGGTTCCAAACGCAATTGAAAATTCCATATTGTGCAGTAAACTTCTACATATTGATATCTGTAATGTCCCACGCAGACTTGGCCTAGAGGTTTGAGTATCAAGGGGAATAACATGCAATGCCCTCATTGTGGACTTTGTTCATTTTATATTTTTGCATTGCTTAGGGTCACATGACAATTACTTAGTCGGTCTGATGCAGGGCCATGAATGTCGAGTGGGTGAGAACTATAACTGCGGTATATGTGAGCAGCCAAGCAGAAAGGATGGTCCCCGCGGGATTAGTTCCGATTCTAGCCACCAGGGGGCGCCACTATGGCCTAAAATGAAAGAATTAGGCTAAAAATAGCTCTTGGGTACTTTTTTCTGGAGAATTCAATAGGATTACATAAAACATTCCATTTTTGGTGAAAAGCTTCCATATTTGGAATGTAAAAAGAACGTTTTAGAGCCTAAATGTGTGTCTTTGTTGATATGTGTTGCCATGGAAACATGATTTTCATTCTAAATTAAAAGATTAAGTAGCTCATTGATAAAATGATTCATTGGGATTACTATGGTCAAAACAGAATAGAATTATCATTTCTAGATCAAAATCTATGGCCTATAGGATAAAAATGTATGATCATTTTCTAATTATTCTAATTATGCTAATTACATAGAGATATCTAGGAAACTATGGGACTTAGAGCTTATTGGGATTTTGGATAGGGCAATGCCCACCCATATTCATCCAGTCATTTCTCAAAAACTAGAAATGATATCTTCTTGTGTAATATATCACTGGAAAGCTTATGATATAAATTTTAAAGTTGACATTTTCATTGGATATCCCTTTCCCCTTGCCTGTACACATATTTACATGAATTCAGGACTAATGGGTATTATTCGTTCTTCAGTAAGGTCCCATTACAAGGGTTACCTCATGACACACATATGTATTAAGGGATTAACATACTGGCCGTAGGTGGATTCTTTTACAAGGCCTGCGTACTGTCTCCCTGACACTGGTAGTTGAACTGCAAGTATACTGCATGCGGTACAGCAACCCCATCACTAGAAGTAGCAGACCACTGCAGTTTAACCCATTGAAGCCGGCCAAGAAAAAATAATTCTAGCCAGGGGGCCGGATTTTTTTTCAATTTTTTTCCCAGGGGCCAGGGGTTTTCAAAATCCCATAAAGTTAAGTCAATTATAATCGACATCCGGCCTCACATGGTGTAGTAAATAATCGACATCCGGCCAGGGATGGATGTTGATTATAATCGATATTCGCCCTCAATGGGTTAAGGTTTCATGTTTTGATATTTCAGTAGAATCTGTTTGATTATGAAAACATGCAATACCAGTATCTAATAAAGCCCCTTCTCGTAAGATATGGATAGAACATCTCTAAATTATTTTACCCATGGTCATCCATACATCCCATCACTCAATAATACAAAGAAGTGTGGCATCTTCTTGTCCTTTGCTGCATTATGAAACCCAATCTTCTCTAATGAAAACTTTTAATTTTTTTGTGATATCCTACTGGGTTCCTTTTTGTACCATTACCAGAGTGAAGGATGGTTTCACCTTTGTTTTCACAAGAACATAATTCTATACTTCTGACCTGCCATGACCAACTTTCTTTACACAAGTCTTTGCCCTTTCACTTATTAATGTATCATGTCATTGTTTTGAGGAACTCAATATCATTTATCTTCATTAGGTCTGGAGCTTTGATAAGGGTTTGCCCAAGCATTGTGTTTCTTTTCATATCAGGAATCTGGTCACTATAAGAAATCTCAATTAAATCTTATTCACAGTCACATTTGGTATTCTTTAGATGGAGAATACAAGAAAACAAGGACACTAGTTGATCTCACAGACCTCCACAAGGGTTTTTCAAATGTCTTCATAGATTTTGATCCGAAAATGTTTGATGAGGACAACATTGAATCAACATCACTATGTGGTAATTTTGTTTTTGATCAACAAAAGCCATGGTGTGAATTGAAATAACATTCAGCTAATTCATATTCTATGAGCACGATGGGGACCGTATTCACAATTAAGAATGGACATACAGTTGAGTAAACAGGACACATATTTCCTGATGCACCTCCTCTGGATGACTAAGCATATTATGTTATATAACAACTGTATAGCATTGGAACAGTTGTGACACTATGTATGGACATATTTATCCGCAAAGAAGAGTTATATTCACAGAGAAAAACATCCTGTCTTATGATCAATAAACAATACCTGCATATATATGGACTGGCATATTTTATTGACAATATACACAAATAAACCATACTGAAATACATGGTTTTATGATACAGGCTTTTGGAATCGGGTTAGGGATTCGAGCTATAAGCCATAGACAACCTCTAGAGCTGTGGTTAGTTTTTATTTTGCAGCATCCAAATACTGATGTTGATTCATGGATCTATGACTACTGGGTTGTATCCACAATCATTCTTTTGTTGTACATTATAAACTGTTATGTTACCAAAGTTCTTAAATCATGATGTCTACCTATGCTGATACTTCTCATAACGGAATCGCATGATCCAAAAAGGCATATCTAATAGTGAGTTATATGTGACCCGTCCTCAGAAAACCAGCCTTCCGGGGGGATTTTTAGTTCTGAGTTTGGCCACCAGGGGGCATTATAGTGGCAAAAGAGTGGAAACTAGACCCAAAAACGCCTTAAGGTAATTTTTCATGGGGAATGCAGTAGTCTCCTGAGAATTATTCCATTTTTGGTCATAACATTCCATATTTGGAATGTAAATGGAACGTTTTTTATGAGAAATAAGGGCATATGTCACTTTCTGGTTGCCATGGAAACCATTCCATTCTCCCGTATGGAACATTTTGATCCCCATGTCTTGGGAATCACATCAGCTACTCAAAACTGAAAACACCCAGATCTTGAAAATTCCTCCTAGAACCAAATCTACACTAAAAAGTCAGACATTTTTAGGTCATTTTTGAAAATTCTGATTTTTTAATCTATTTTAGTATTTCATTTTAAAGATATTGACATGAACTTTAATTAGGAATTCCCCCCTAGATACCCCTTTTCACTGGCCTGGTCACATATTATCTTGCAATTATTTGTATAAATTTATTTTCATTTTTGTATGGTAGATCAGACAAAAGTTCCATCACTTTCAATCAGACTAGTCGGGAGTCTTAATCAAATTATGTCACAGGTACAAATGTCCCTTTTCTGATGTGAACAGGAATTGAAGATTGAAAGCCTCAGAGAGGGAAAGGAGAAGCAGAACAACACCAACAGTGAAAATAACACAGTATCAATCAACACTATCTAATAATATAAATAATTGTTAATCTTACACCAAATACATGCAAACCAGTACTACCAAGTCCCCAAAACTGCGACAACCAAATTTTAATCTTTCCTGTTTCACCAGCCTAAACTTTGAGCTTGCACTTTTACGTATACACCTTCAATCTTTTAAAAGTTATGTGATATGCCAAAAAATGTGCAGTAAAAGGAGACTTGGGAGTGTTGTAATTGATGTGGGGTTGGTCCAAACAACTAATGCCAGGAGGCGTAAGGAGAGACGATGCCTAGATACATTACTGGTTAATGTGAACAAGAAAAGCAACCATAACCCTTTCAGAGCTTCCAAGTGCTTCAGCGCACTACGCCCTTTTGTCAAGATGGATGAATTAGGCCTGGCAAGGTACTCACCACTGCCAAATTCAAGCATCATACTTAGACTACAGGTTTGATACCCAGCCAAGGGATCAGTATGATACATGAATGCAGCCCTGGCAAGTAGATTTCCATTGTGATGACAAAGAACATGGCATATCAAAGTGCTATGAGATCCTTAAAGTGTTAAAGGGTGTAGTGGCCTGGGTAAGAATCTATCATCAGTTCCCTTAAAGCTTGTCTATGTGGATGGTTCCTTTCCTTTATCTGTATTAGTCTCCCCTTTACTCAGTCCCCTTCAACACCCATAGTATTTGTATACACACTTCTAAACTCATTAGTCGATCATGCTAAAGGGCTGATTCTGATGCTATGGGATGAATAGATCACTTATGTGTCTGTAGTAGTCTTGACTGAAAAATCACTCCCAATCTGGTATCGAACCAGCATGGGTCAGGACTTGCACTCATTATTAATTATGCATCAAATCAAATTTAATTTACTCAATTACTTATAATCATATTCCACCTCAGTCTCAAATTGGATATTGCAAATATTATATTTAGATCAACACAGCAGAATGAATAAACACATATAATTTTACACACCATAGTAGGATTAATCATAGTTCAAATACATAAATGCATGCATACTAACACCTTTCACTATGGTCATCATGTTTCATGTGAAAAATAAATGAATCTCCAATGGCAGCAAAAACTCAGTCCCATCTTCAGATGTTTGCAATTCTAGACGATCCACAAACGCTCAGTTAATGAACACTTTTAAAACATTAAAAAAAAAAAGGATTTACCTGTCTGGGTTTGGCCATTGCCTGGGCCACTAGCACAAATATCAGTTGGCATGAAGCTCCGCTATCTGAGGATTTATTTAGTCTGTGCCATTTTCCGCTATCAAAATAAAGGTAGCAATTAAGTCATACAATTCAAAGCAACCAGAATTTAGAATTTGATGGTGAAAGATTTTTCCATCTCCTGGTCATTCATATTAACCTGCTTAGCTGTCAAGTTATAACAATTTGATGGCAAGTAAGAAACACAACTTTGTTGTCTTGTCAGTCACATTTTACATGAACAGAGATTGTCAGTTGTAACAATAACTGACTGTGATTAAAAGCATGTATCTCGTTCAGGATCGCCATCAGAAATGTATATGAATAAGGGATGTCATACATAGTTTTATATTTTTATCAATATCCTCTCAAATATAAAATCCAGAGCTGAATGCCTTTTACCTAGGCAGCATTAATATAAAATCCAACATTCTATCCTGCTACCGCTATACTGCCATCTACACTGACACTGTCAACATTCCCTATCTACCCACTCAGCCTATAACAAACCCCACTTCCCTTTTCCTGATAGTCTGTTTGTAAACAGAACTTTCCCTCATGGTCACTCTGTGTGCAATGAGCGCTCTTTAATTGGTGTGTTTCGTTGTCACTTGGTGTCGCTGCAGGCACCATTTACTGGCGTAATGGGCTGGAACATAATGGATGGATCTGTGTTTTGTTGATCAATGATTGCACTAATCGACGACTGGGACGAATGGTGCTGTTCTGATTAAAGGTACACTGGTAGTGTACAAGGATATGGGTAACTGCTAAATAGATGGGCTACCATGTTATACAAAACCCTTTGAGGTTTTCTAAACTGCTGCTATGTATTATATCTTGCTTGTTGTTGGCAAGTCATGGTATGTTGGCATGGGGTACCACCCTAAATCTCATAGTATATTCTGAGATGGGAAAATTGTGAACTCTATACACACCAAAAGCTTCCAATTTATCATTTGCACTAGTCATTTGCAGAATACTACAATAATAAATAATGACTAAAGCCTAGATTGAACTGGCCTCCACGGTATCGGATGCCACTGGTATTTTATAAACGGTATGGCAGTGTTTTATAAAGTGAGGCTTGACCCACAATATTTGTGTATATAAATTTGCAGGTACCAGAACTTTTCTAGGTGGCACACAGAAGCTAATGGGGCTGCTAATGATGAAGTAGGTCACGGCCTTGAGGTGCATGCAGATTGGCTGAGGCTGAGGATTGATGTTGTTAAGGAACAACCAATCACGCACTGGGGTTAACTGTGACAACCTGATGAGGCTTTTGCATGCATAATCTATCATTGTAGGAAGGGCAATGCTACAACAGGTCTAACATCATTAGTTTTTTCTGGAGTAGGTCACAAATATCAAATAAGTCTATCAAATAATAATATGATATTATCTGGCTATAACCATGTGGCACCATGTTCCTGGCTCCTACAGTTAACGTTATGTTGAGTGCTTGGCAGAATGATTTTTTCAAGCTGTGCAGATACGCTGATGCAAGCTATGTCATGTTGTAATAATACAATTATTTCCAGTAGCTTTAAACCATGCCTCAATTACTGTGTTCAGAAGGGATAGTTTCAGCAGAATATACAAGGTTAACTGATAAGGAGTATGTAAGTTTATATAAAGTGGGTCTTTTGGTATCTCAGGCATAGACTGTATAGAGCCTAGGATTCATTTGCATATAACTATATCACTTTGCAAACACAGTTCACTAATTCATGTGCGATAGTCTCATAATTGAATTAATCAATTTGCCACTATAGAGTCTGTGTATGTCACACAGCTAATGCTGAAGTGTGATAATTGATGCTACCCTGGACAGCACTGATAAGACATGCAGACACAAACAACTCATCATCACTGATACTGAATTATGATAATCCATTCCTATACCATTTGGCATCTGAGCATACTCATAAAGCAAGGGTTATTTTGGCCCTATAAATTTGCATGTTTCGAAGCTGATATATCATTCAGGAGTTAAAAGAGAAAAGTTAATCTTAAGAGGGAATCTCCTAACAAATTTAATACAGATTCTCACGGAGCTTTTAAAACAGTTTACTGGTGAACAAAGGGGGGGGGGGAAGTCATCAATGCAGTCGAATGAGGAGCAGTATTACTTGGCATGTTGTATCATCATTATAATAATGTATTTTATTTTAGAGGCACAGATAGGTTACAATTCTCGTTTTCTCTCACTTTCTCACTTCTTCCCTGCATGCTCATTCCCGGTTCATTCCGTGCCTGTCTGATTGCCTACCACTTATCCCTACCACACTCCCTGTTAGTGATGCTGTTTATTATTTTCCAACTTTTGACGAAATTTGGAACTTTTAATGACTCCTGTCAGATGTCAATGGATGGCAGCAGATAGAAGTGTCCATGACAGAAAACTCACTTTTGAAATGTGGTCAGGGATGCTCCATGAGGCCGCAAAATCACGGTAATCCTGACCAATGTCACATTGGGAAAGAAAACTGTGACGCATACCTTTATCATACCAGTGCTAGTGCAGTGCATGATTGGAAAAGAAATCGGTGCCTGCCATGGTTTTAATGCTTTTTATGACCTGGTATGCTCATCATGTTGTTATTACTTCTGATGAGGTACTTTTACTCCTTCATGACCTCATCATGAAGGTAGCCACTTCACAAGGGATCACCCACACACAGTGCAAGATTAATAACACAATAAGTATCCCTGCCATAATATGAGTCCCATACCATCCTTGACCTGAACATTTCTCATTGACCGGGTCACAGATTATTCACTCCCTTTGCATTTGATACGAAAGACAGCAGACCCAACCTTCTAGGCCAATCATATTCATCAATGGCAGCCAAAATCAATATCTTGCCATGTAATAACATACAGATCTCAGTACAGCATACACATGGCTGGTAGATATCCTTATCAAGTGCCAGACAGCTTGGAGCGGTATTGGGGAAGTCAATAGCAGAACATTGTCAATGCATTCATGTGAAACCTAAGTTAAACTCTCACACAGATTGTCAAGATTAACAGGTTGCTCATATTGCATTCTGGGTGTCTGTTACTCAGTGGCTGTTTTATGGCTGTTCAGAAAATGGAGATGGCTTTAACCCTCTGGCACACAGTTTCCCTATCTGATTACAGCAAAATTGAACCCTCATCAAAAGACAACATTTTGAGGGTTGGTATTATTACATAAGCCCTCATTATCTCCAATTTTGTAAAAACATTGAACAAAACTAATGATGATAGCCATAAGGCTTTAGGGAGTTTAACCAGCTAGATCCTTCTTGCCGTACGAAAGTTAACAGAAGGCAATGACAAAGGAGTTGCAGGTACCAGCAATAAAAAAACTACGTAGTGACCACAGCTGATGCCTGTGCATGGGCACTTATCTATAGGGTGCACATCCTGAAGGTGAGATGTCCCCTCCTCGTGATTGTGAAGGAGAGCAGTTTCGCCTGCAGATAATATTATGTCTGGGTCTGGTCATGTGAGGTAAAATGTCAAAGACTAATAGGCATGGACTCCACCAGTGCATGGACTGCACAGGACCCATTCATTTTAATAGAGTATCTCTTTCAAAGGTGTCACATTAATCAAAAAACGTCATGCAACATTATCATAATGTTTTTCTATGGCTCCTTACTGTGGCAATACATTGTATAACGTTAAATTTTTTTTTTTGAGGTAATACAGTGTATTTTTGTCAGTCGGGGTAGCTTTCAAATGGAAATTTATTGGCCTTTACCATTGGAACTGTATTCTTTTTCAACCTGGTTCTGGATATATGTGTATCATGTGCCATTTAATCTGCTTCAATGACACCTATCAGTATCATATTATGTCATGAAGCTGCATCCAAGATTGTGAAAAAAGCACAACCAGTATCTCATACACCATTTTCCTACACCACCCATGACCATCTTCACATTCAACCACTCCACTTTAGTCCATTCCCATATAATGAAACCCAATTTTCACTAATGAAAACCTCACAGTTTTTGTAGCATTGTTCCGTGTGCTTTTTTGCACCATTACCAGAGTGAAGAATGATTGCACCTCTGTTTTCACAAGAAGTTGATTCCATACCTCCTACTCACCATGGCCAACTGTCTGTTTCAGTTATCAATGACTCCTGTCATTATTTAGAAAATTTGATATCATTAATTTATCTTTATTAGGAACGGAAGACAAGGGATAGCCTAACCATTGTACTTCTCTTCCATCAGGAATCAGGCAGCCAGAAAACTTACACGAAATCCTATATGCTGAATCCTTTCAGGAAAATTACACAAAATCTTATCTGCTTAACCAATTCAGGACAGCGTGTTCCTAAAAGACTACATTTGTCGTCATGCTGCATTGGTGCAGCATGTTGACCATTTGGGAGTGTCTCAAGCCTGTATGGTCATCATGTTGCTTGAAGCGGCATGACGAAACATTAATGCCGTCCTTAAACGGTCAATCAGAGTCTCTACAGTTGACCAGTATCCTTTAGCGGACTGTATAATTGATCAATGTCAGCCGATCTGTCTGTCCACAATCGGTGAATGAACCTGGACGAAATGCAATAGATCTGACCAGTTCAAGTCAACAACTTCCAGCAAACCCTCGTTTGTCTACTTTCTTAAAGGCAGCCGACATACAGATTGTTGCGACTGACAGATGTTTTCCCTCAATGCTAGTCCATGCTGATCATTTTGGACGGACAGATGGGGAGCGTCAGGAGTGTGTGAAGTACCAGGAGTATTTGAAATACTAGTTTCTAGCACTTATTTCAAATGGTAAATTATTATGTGAATAACTGTTTTGATATTAGAGCATGGTCATGTTCGTGTCTTTTCCATCAGTGTGTTCTTTCTAATCCATTGAACCAGGGCTGGTCATTCATTTGATACGACATGTTGCCTGCAAGTAGGTTCCCCCGGTCAGTTTTTAACCCTTTAAGGGCCGCTGCTGCCTCTGGGCAGCATCTGAAATACCCCTGAAAAACCGCTGCTGCCATAGGGCAGCAACAGTGTTGCCCTATGGCAGCAATACTACTAACTTGCAGCTCCTGCTATGAAACAAAGAATGAGAATTTTTCAATCAATCCAAAAATATTTAATAAGAGTATTACATCCCCTTGTCAAAAAGATGCAAATTATGTCTCCAATACAACTTATTTTACTACTTAGCCACTATCCCAGGGAGCACATACTTGTTAAGTTGCATATTTCCATAGCAAAGGGCCGGTGGTTAAGGCCTAAATTGCAGTTTTAAGGCCGGCAGCTAAAGGGTTAAGGTAGGCCAATCCCTTGGTGTAAAAGTAGCAAGATCTGCATCAGATTTTGCCCTGATAAAGAAGATAATAGCATACACTTTCCAACAAAGCTGAGAAAATAGGAGCGTCCCAAGCTGCCTTCATGTCCAAAGGTTGATGGTTCTCGCCCTGGTCAGGCAACATCTTTGTCCATTTTAGGACAATTTGATAAAAGTTGTTCCAATATGAGACAAAGGCCCCTAGTGCTCTATGGCCAAACTAGACAATGTATCTGCGCAGAAAACGATGCAGTAGACGAAAGACATCAGATTGACCAACCTTAAATCACCTACCCACTTCAACCAAGATAATGAATGTGAAAATTTATGTTATAAGTGTTTCTTTTTAAAAAAATTTTTTTGTCATATGAGCCTGGTTTGCACCAGACATTCTGAACACTTTTGTGCAAGAAGAGTTTTATTGATTTTGATTCAGATAATGTGGATATTTTCTTATTGACTACGAAAGGGAGGGTGTGAAATAAACCTATGATTATTTAATCAGTATTCCATATGCACTATGGGGACTTTGTTGACAGTTGATAATTGACATGCAGTTGGTTAAGCAGAACACACATTTCCTGACACACGGTCCCTGGATGTCTCAGCACTATGGTATGCATTGGAACGGTTGTGGCACTGTGCATCTGCAATAGCAAAAAGTGTTATATTCACATAGAAAACATTCTGTCTACCGATCAATAAACCATACCTGCATATATATGGACTGGTATATTTTATTGACAATACACAAACATAAACTACACAGCGCAATACGCTGTTTTATGATAAAGGCTTTTGGAATAGGGTTGGGGATTTGTGGTATAAGTCACACACAACCTCTGGAAATGTTGCTACCCTGGTAGTTATAATTTGTAGCAAAAGTACTCGTCTATACTGGTGTTGTTGACAGTCATACTAGTACCACTTCCACTTAATTGATGTGATGTATATTTGTGCTTAAGTCTAACTCTTCTAGACTACTGAGCCCTGAAACAGATACACAGAAATACCAGTCACAATGTAACATCACCTTGGTCATTGAAAATCCTGACCCTAGACCATGAAGGTTTCATTCAATTCTACCAAAACATAGTACCAGATGATATTTTATAGTATTTTAAGGAAATCAACACTCAACTTAAAGAGCGTAATATAGTGGTCGTGTAAATGCATAGGAATAAACATAACATTGCTTATACAACAGGTGTCCATTACAAACAGTTAACAGGTATACAAGATTGTGACAACAACAATGACAACAGCAACAAGAATACAACACCAGAGTATAGTATCTAAGTGTAGCTGTTGGCTATTCTAAGATAGGCATCGGCTATGAAAAACTCCAGATTCGAAAATGGGTTGTTCAGAAATTATACTTTATTCATTCTGACATACGGCTCGTAATCATACAGACGGATAGTAACAATCAAATAGGCTTCTGAACACCAGTGGTCATATGAACATACAGGAGGTATACGCTCACGGTCTAGTACATAATTCCAGAGTTCCAAGGCTCTCTTCCATCTTGATTAACTCCACTTGGATCAGACTCCCCCAGAGGGAGTTCTGTACCCGGAGTTGTGCACCAATGCGTCTATCTCCTCTAGTTCCCCCAAAGGGTGGAACAGAGAAAGACGCAGGGTGACCAAGTTGGAAGCAGCGACAGGACTAGGCCTAAAAGGTACAACAGAGTTCGGGGAAGCTCTGTTGTGGAGCAGTCGAGCTGGCCGAAGTGCACAGCAAGACTGGGTCCTCGATTAGCAGAACCCCAGGTCTTATGTACTGGTCGTTATGTAACTCTCCTCATTACTCGTAAACACTTGAGTTCCCGAGGAACTCCGGGTAACCACGCGCCGGTGCATCCGGGCCGACACGGTACCCGAGATATGTCGGGTGACACGTGGCGGTCACGGCTCAATGCACATAACCAGGCCGCGCTCCACCAATCCTCAGGTGTGGGCTTATATAACCATATACTCGGCACTAGACAGGAGTGCGGCCTG
This sequence comes from Harmothoe impar, assembly GCA_947462335.1. Taxonomy (NCBI): domain Eukaryota; kingdom Metazoa; phylum Annelida; class Polychaeta; order Phyllodocida; family Polynoidae; genus Harmothoe; species Harmothoe impar. Next base: position 33,213,813 of record OX381716.1, on the reverse strand, counting down.
GATACACGGCAACACACATACCAAATATAACACAAACTGGTTCCATAGAAATAGTACAGCGGCGACCCACTACACTACCCCCCTTCAGACAATATCACAGCGTCTAAATAGCGGCACAAAGTGCAGTACTTTTATACTACCTTGATACAATGACAAATTTTATCTCCAAACAACCCAAAAAAACATATATATTGTCTCCAAACACATACATAGTGGAGACAAGCGTAACTCTTTCTATCAGAACCACTTATATATTTCTTGAGTATTATAGATATTTCTTCATCCTTTTTGATATTAACGTCAATCATATCAACCATCAGGATCCAGTTACACAACAATCGAGTATCATCCTTCAATAACAGTCATGATTTCTGGGACTAAGAGGATAAACTCCACACAGCCAGTCAAGCCCTATAAAACAAACTTGACTATATATCATAAAAAAATATATAAAACTTTTAAGACATACTATCGTATACTAACCATGTTTTATCGAAAACGATTTGTTACAACAGGTATCATATACATACAGATCAATATGAGCACTTCTCCTTAAAAGTTACCAATTTTTCATACGAGACATTTTGGAAACATAAAAGGTGGCAAGTGTCGACTTTATAGTAAATCTTGACCCAACCCGTCTATTTGAATAGACTCACTCGCTTTACGTGCCAGAGTAAGGTTTGAAAGGTCAATATTTTTGGAATAAATGAACATATAGCGTAGATCCGGTAAATGCAGTTTCAATCCAACCAAGGACTTCAAAAACCTTATGCCATTTATGGTCACATAGGTGTCCTTTTTGATGTAACCTACATAATAACACAAGTGGCATTCTCCATAAAGAAATGCTAAGGCGATCAGATCAAGTAACTTGGCAACACATTTCAACTTCCAGGGAGAAATAATCTCCACACTCAGTTCAAAGATCAAAAACGCAGTAAGCTGAAAAATAGAATGATCCAGCCCCTCACTTGATACCTTCCTTCTGAAAGTAATCAACGAGAGCCTATGGATCTCCATAACAACTTACGCAATTTTCATTCTCAGTACCTGAATAAATTTCACGTTTTTCAGGTTCATTGATATGTTATTACCACAGATCTACACATAGCACGAATGCAGTCAAGTAACCTTTTACTCCAGTAGGTATCATCAGGATCCAGTCCCTTATACCTTTACTCATTGGACGGTTAATTCAGAGAATCACAATCGGCATACAATAATCATACCTATAGCACATGTCATCAAATCAAACAGAACCCGTTTTACAAATACTGTCTTATGGCAAATAGAACACTCTTTGGTGATGGTTTTAACAGTTTTTATATATTTCAACAACTGCAAAACCTAGATGATAGATAATATGGCATCATATCAAAGTCTTTTCATAAATAGGCGATAATGATCCACTGTTCTTGTCATCTCAGTCTTTCATAAATATATATATATATATATATATATAGTCATCTTGTGACCCATAGTCTATAGTATTTTAAAGCATCATATGGTCCGTGGTGCACTAATAGCTCCACTACTGCAAAAGTTCAACCTTGATGACGACACATGGTAGAGGTTCTATATATGCTGCAAACTGGGAATGTTTTTATGACTCGCCACTCAGCAAAAGTTCTTCATTTCTGGACACTGGCGACATGCATTCACTCGATCGGTTGTCACTTATTTCAATGGAAATGTCCATCCCAGACCCCAGCTGCAAAGCGTCAGGGTTGGGAAAATGCACTTGCGTACTCATAGGTACACTCGCCATGGATATAGGAATGTCCAGGGTAGATGGACGATGGTTCCCTGACACAGAACCAGTCGTCACAGGTAGGTCCACTGGAGGATCCACCATCATGGATTGTTCAAGTTCGTTTTCAGGAGCCATAAGCGCCTCAGCATCACGGATAGTCAGACGTAGGTCAGCTTCTGCGATTGCATCGGTCAGCTCCATCAATATGTCGACCGCCTCTCTAGTCTCACTTTCCGTTATCTGGTAAGGTGACTGACAAGAGGTGGCGTCGAGTATTGGTGTTGAGACAGGTGTCGAGTTGGGCGACTCTGGCTGCAGTTCATTCACCACCATCCTCGCTAGAGTGGACACCCCAGCTGGAGTATCCATAGTCTCAAAGGAAGACACGGTTGTGTCCACCCCCATTGTAGTATACTGCATCGTCTTAGCAGCAGACGACACAGAGGTGGACGTCACGGCAGCAGACGTCACAGCGACAGACGTCACAGGAACAGACGTCACAGGAACCAACTCCAATGACCCAGAGGCCATGGAGGTGGCAGCCACGTAACTGCAGTCAGCCAGGTGCATCTCGTTCCTTGCAGGTGAAGGTGGAGGACTCCGAGGGATATCACTAGCCCTGGAGTCAGCTCTCAACCTTTGTGCGTATGCATCACCGTCAAATCCCAAGGGAAGAGGGGCAGAACCCCGGTCAACCCTGTACACACTCTCGTCGTACCAACTTGACAATGGGATTTCATAGCAATCTTCGAAGAACTCAGCCAACTCTTCGTAGAAGTCATCGTTCTGCTGAGCTTCCTTTCTATAGCCAGAAAATTCCTCTGTTAGACCACCAATTTCGTGTTCTAACTTCCGAATAACTTTAGTTTTTAGACTAATTTCAGTCCGGGCAGCAGTTAGTTTATGTTCAGCAGAACTGACCATATCCTTACTGCGATCCAACTTGACTTTGAGATCGTCAATTAAAAATTGACTTTCCATACGAGATTTTTCAATGTTCAATCTCAAATCGTCTACAATTTTGCTAGAGGTTGCTACCATGTCATCCCGTTGCCCCAACTGTCGTTTGAGGGCTTCATTCTCCTCAGTCATTTTGGACATTTTAGATAGGAGTTCTGCTTTTGCAGTCTCCACTTTCTCTAATTCGGCCAAACGACTTTCTTTTACCAATTGCTCAGCTTGAGCCCTAGCTCCTTGCAGAGCTAGTTGACAAGCGAGATCCAGTGTGTCAAATGAACTTTTCAGCCCAGTGACATACTGTTCTTTCAGAAGATTCCTGATACTAACATTCTCAGGGTGATCAATATCACCAGTCAGCTTAGGCAGAGGGACCGATTCCAAACACATCCCTTCTTCATCCACCCCAGATGATGGAGAGTTCAATGAGAGACCCCCCATACAGGTAGATGGTGATGGAACGGAGGATAGTCTACGACCAATCTCCTGTTCCTTCCTCATCTCTATTTTACTTGATTGGACCCTGCCTGTGGGTGGGGTGAATTTCTGATCCACCCAATCGTCCCCCTCAGATTGGAAATCAATCGTTCTATAGATCGTCTTAGTCTTGGAATCCTCTTTCCCACATACTGACTCTATCTTCCCTGTTACATACCCTTGACTATCAGTAGAAGTATTTTCTGTTTTTAATATCTTCCTTGACACTCCCGGGTTCCCTCCAGCCTCAGAGATTGTGGTAGGAGGTATTACCTCCTGTCCCACAAATACACAGTCATCCTCCTCCTCTACAGGAGAAGCTAACAGGTCTTTTACCATTTTCTCCTCTATGGCTAGCCTTGGGCTAACAGCAACCCTCAGTAATGATCCGCCAGAGCCCTCCTTGTTGGATTCAGTAGTGTTCCTACTAAACCCACAGGAAGACCCTGGAGCACGTCTTTTGGTTGGGGTAGATTGACCGTCAGGTGATGAGTCTAACCCAGCAGAAGCTGAGGACTCCTCTGAACCTGTGGTTCGCATCTCTCCTAAGGTAACAGAGACAGGAGTATGTATACACTCCATGGTCCACAGTTTTACCTTCAGACAACACTTTACTTTTGGGAGGAGTGGCCAACTCCATCTTACTACGGTAATCAGCGGCTTTCTCTGGAAAGTCCTGAATGTAGTATGGCCACGCCTTCCGATTCAGCCACAACCTTCTCGGGTTATGGTTGAACACCAAGGTGTATGCCAACCCCTGTGGTACCCTCACACACTTTTCCGGGTAGCGAAGTAAACTGGGTAGTAGTTGTAATCTTCGCCGGGTTATCTCGGATTGTATTTTACACATCATTTCAAGTAATAGCAATTCTTTAGTTCGTCAAGGCTGTATTATTTGTAGCATATGAACTTTTAGAACGCTCTTTAAACAAACATAATAAAAAAATACGTGCCAAAGTAAATTTCTTTGGTGGTCCGAATAAATTCGGAAGACGTATATGCGTCCCATTCTCATGTTCCTAGAACGAATCCTACACTCGTTCTTTCCACATAATATTTCTTTTTAGGATTCTCATCTCATCCTTAGAAAAATTACTGACTAAGTTGATTGGATTTTAATCCGAAACCATCACGACAAGTACTAAATGGGAAACCAACTCACAGACCATAGCATGTAAACATTCAAAACTAACTTTAGTAAAGCAGAACGTTGGGTACCCCAATGCCATCTACTGGTCACTTTCACCATTATTCCCGTCACAAAGACTAAAGAAAAAAATCCGGTATTTCTCGTTGTGTTTTTGACAATCAGCACCAGTTACGCAACTGTTCCGGGGTTTACCGGGTAAGTCCTTGGAGACCCGAACTCTTCCGGGTAACCATAACAAACCAACCCAGCCCCGCCGCTTTTACGTAACAGCACCTTGACCCGCTATACGAGCACTTCTACGTATGGGTCCTTGGGGTTTCTTCTTCTCAATTACTCGAGGAACTTCTCCAGGTTCCTTTCTAGTAACTAACTTCTTCTTCTTCCTACCATTGACCTTTTTAGCTGGCGTTGCTTTTCTAGTCTTCTTTGTAGGCGGGGGTGCAGTAACCTTTTCCTTACGCACCCACCTGGGTTGGGGCATCGGCACTTCCACCAAAGGTTCATCCTCATCGCCGGGCCGGCGACCTAGCCAAGGCTTCAGGCGATCCACATGGCCTGCAACTATCTTGCCTCGCACATTTTTCAACAACACAGTAACATCAGATATTACCTTTGTTACCTCAAACGGCCCATCCCAACCTCTCGAGATTTTTCCATGTACAGGTGGTTTCAATCTCACCACCTTTTGTCCAACTACATACTTTCTTTCTCTCAAGCCTGTATCATACCCTACTTTCTGATGGATGGCCGCTTTCTTCAATTGGCTTCTCACCAATGCATAGCCTTCTCGCAATTCTCTGCGTAGAGATTCCGCAAATGCCACTCGGCATGGGACATCCTTCCTCCGCAGCACACTGCCAAAGACCAAATCTGCAGGCATTATGATCTCGGATCCAAATACCAGGCTGTTAGGAGTGCAGCCAGTTGAAGCATGCACTGTACCGTTGTATGCATGAGCCACATACTGGGAAAACGTATCCCAGTCATCCTGATTAGAATTAACCAGCGTGGTCAACCCCTGAATCAGCGTACGGTTGAACCTCTCAACCATCCCATCCGACTGCGGTCGGTAAGGATTAGTGCGTGTTTTCACTATGGCCAATTCTTCCAGCATCCCTTGAAAGAGACGCGATTCAAACTCCCTACCCTGGTCTGAATGTAGCATGAGAGGTGCACCAAATGTTAGTACCCACTCCTCAACCAAAGCCCGTGCGCAGGTTAATGCCGTGTGATCCTTCATTGGGATCACCTTCACGTACTTGGTATAGTAGTCCTGTACTACCATCATGCACACGTTGGAGTTTGGAGTTGTCTGGAAGCCAGTGATTATATCAATGGCTATCCTCGCAAATCTGACTCCGAACAATTCTTGTCTGAGAGATGTTTTACCTTTCCCAGGACCCGGCTTTACCAGGCAACACGTCGGGCATTCCGTCAACCAACGTATTACATCCTTAGACATCCCAGGCCAGTAATATCTCCTCGCTAGTTTGTCCAAAGTCCGTTTCCTGCCAAAATGAGCGGAAGTCTGATGACCATGGTAAAACTCGAATACTTCCCATCTCAGAGAAGCTGGCAAGACTATCTGTAGCCTCCTCCTGGCTTTGCCTTCAAGAGTTTTCCATCTACACAATAGGCCGTCTCGCACTACCAACTGCGACCACTGGCCCACTAAGTTCCTCACTTCCACACATTCTAATGACAGAGCAGGTCTGACGGGACGAGCAGCTCTCTCCAGGATCAGATTCCGTATCACATTGATACCTTCGTCTTCCTGCTGAGCTTCAAGTATGGACTCCGCCGACCAGAACACCAAGTTCTCTTCCCAGGCTGGATCAAAATTCATTATTGGAGCCACCAAAGCGTTATGTATGCCACAGTCTTCACAGTCCAACCTTGCACATCTTCGGATTGGTCTCCTAGACAAGCAATCCGCATTCACGTGCTTCACTCCGCTCCGATGCTGAATCTGGGCATTCTCTATCCCTAATTCAGACAACGCGGAGATCCATCTACCCATCATCCCATCTGCCTCCTTGAAGTTAAGGAGCCACCTCAAGGATGAATGATCTGTACGCAGAATGAAATTTCCACCATACAAATAATGGCGGAATTTCTTCGTGTATACTACTATGGCTAACAACTCTCTTTTGGTGGTGCAATAATTGCGTTGAGTTTTACTCAAGCTGTTGCTAGCAAATGCCAAGGGCACTTCCTTCCCCTCCTGTACTTGGGATAAGACAGCGCCTATGCTGTCGTTGCTAGCGTCGGTGTCTAGGATGAACTGATCACCCTCAGTAGGATAGCTCAGCACAGGAGTTACCGTAAATAACTCCTTTAGCTTCTGAAAAGCCTGTTCAGCTAATTCCGTCCAAATAAATGGAGGTAGCTTCAACATTCCCTTCCTTTTCCCTACTACTAGCGCCTGTAAAGGAGCCGACACCTCAGCAAATCCGGGAATGAAATCGCGGTAGTATGAGCAAAAACCCAAAAACGATCTTACTTCCTTCTGATCTTTTGGCGTTGCCCAACTCGCTACTGCCTCTAATTTCCCTGGATCCGCCGAAATACCTGTGCCACTGACAATTCGGCCCAGATATTCCACTGATTGCCTGAAGAACTTGCATTTCTTAGCTTTCAGTCTCAGGTTATAGGATCTCAGTCGATCCATCACCATGGTCAAATTTGATAGACACTCCTCCCGAGTTTTCCCGAAAACTATGATGTCGTCAAGATAAACCAGACAGTTTTTCCATAACAATCCCCTTAGCATTGTCTCCATCATATTCTCGAAAGTAGCCGGAGCATTGCACAAGCCAAACGGCATCACATTGAACTCAAACAACCCCCTGTGGGTTGTGAACGCTGTCTTTTCCTTATCCTCTGGGTGCATCCCAATCTGCCAGTAGCCTGACTGCAGATCTAAGGTACAAAACCAGTGATTGCCACCCAAGGAATCTAGACTTTCATCAATGCGTGGCAAGGGGTAGGCATTTTTCCTCGTAATCCCATTTAGTCTCCTGTAATCTATACAGAATTGACAGGTGCCATCCTTTTTGGTAACCATTACCACTGGACTAGCCCATGGACTATCAGAAGGCCTTATTATCCCTTCCCCTAACATCTTGTCCACCTCATCCTCAATGCCTGTTTCTTAGACAAAGGCAGGCGCGTGTAAGGCAAGCGTAATGGCGGGCTAGAACCGGTGTCTATCCGATGAGTTACTCGGTCAGTTCTACCCAACTGCTCTCCTGGAGCAGAGAACAAGTCTGCATTCTCGCACAACAACTGAGCCAGACTCCCTTTGTCCTCTTCCTTCTCCAGATGGCTATCTGTTACTAGTGGCAAAAGATGCAGTGGTAACCCATAGCCTTCCTTCCTCTCCTGCTCTCCAGTGTCTTGCAATACCACTGGCATAGCGGATGGATCCAAAGCTCCTAATTCCACTGCCCTCTTTGCTGCTAACTCCACCTCTGGTGAGTCAGCTCTTCCTACCACATCAGCATATGTCACGTCCCCAAAGGTTGTCCCTTTTTCCAGGTACACATCCTGAAAAGTCATATTACTGACTGGTACTACTGTTCGTCTTGAACTTTGCACTAAGGCACTGGTGGAAACCAATCCCAGCTTACTCAACTGCTGCTGATTCGGTTCCACCACCCCCATGCGGTCAAACTCCATTTCCCGGCAGTATACAACTACATTGCATACATGGCGGGGAGGAATTCGCACTGTCTGAGAGACAGATGAGACGCCTGAAATCCGGCGGAGCACACACTGGACCTTCATCTCTTGTGGATATTGAAGAGTGAGTTCCCCCGTCACACTATCCAATACCGCTCCATACAGAGAACAAAAATCCACTCCCAAGATTCCCTCATCCGTCAGTTCAGCCACAGTTGTTGAAACAACAAATGAATGTTGATTCACCCAGAAGGGTATCACCTGTCTGCCATGTGTCCGCATATGAGATCCATCAGCACTTCTGACCGACCCAGGCCCCACAGGGCTAGTCGGCAGACCTGCAAGCTTCCTGAAGACATGGTGACCCATCATGGAGTGGCTAGCTCCAGTATCGATCAGAAATTCCCCCAAGCAACCCTGAATCTGCACAGGCAAGTACCATCTCTTCCCTTGTAAAGGAGAAGGTTGTAAGGCAAATCTCTGGATCCCAGTTTCACCGCCCAAGTCATATCCCCTCGAGTTGAGAAACTTAACTATAGGATCATCGGGTTTGAGTCGCGAAGCACAAAACCTTTCTACTTCTTCCGCCAACTCAATTCTACGGACGGTGTCCAGATGAGCTAAATCTTCAACACCTTTCTCGTCCGTTCCCTGGGGCCCATCTCCACCTGGCGGATCAGACTCAGGTGCGGCTAACCCCAGCGGCTCCCATGAAATGGAATCTTTTGATTCTCCCTCGACAGTACCTTTGACAATCACAGGCGGGGTTGTTATCTTGTCATCGACAACAACCCCTGTTAGTTTTCCGTCGGCGGTGGGCTTTGGTCAGAAGAGGGTCCGTCTTTTTGTTTCTCGACCGATGATACATTCCTGGTATCCTTGGACCAACATGTCCTTGCAAAGTGACCCTTCTTCCCACAATTGTAACATTTCGTGTCTTTGTTGGGTTTCCCCTTACCGCGACCACGAGTTGCGACCTTCTCAGCCTTCTCAGCTTTACTACGCTCATCCATGACTTTTCCAATCATGGTTTTCAATGCACCCTCCTCTGGTGCCGGAGCGTCTGATCCTGGAATCTTTCGTCTTTTATACAAAGTACGACGTCCTCCCCACTTAGGATCTACAGCTGCCACCTCTTGCACACCCTCTGTAGTCAGTTCACCCTCCTCCGCGGGTATCTCCACTGCAGCTACAGGGGCTGCCTCCACAGTTTTCAACAGCTTCCTCTTCCTCAGAGCATCCTCTGTGAGCTCGAAGATGTCCGCTAGCGACATAGTGGTCTTCCACTGTGTAGCAATCTCGCTTGACAATCTCCCATCCCTAAGTCCATCTATATACAGGCTGGACAACTTCCTTACCAGCCATGGATCACTTGGACTCATAGATGCAAATGCTTCTGCTGCTAGCACTCGGAGAGCCATTCCAAACTGTCGGTGTCCTTCACCGGGTTTCTGAACTCTTTCCTCCAGTTCAGACGCGGGATCCGCACCGGATGTGGAACCCAAAGCCCAAGAAGCCGTTTCCACCAATCCCTTGTACGTTCTTCCCCCGCTTAATACAAAGCTTGTTAGGGCTGGATCACCAGGACCATCTCGCAGACACCACGACAAAGCCGCAAGGCACTCATCACCTTCCCAACCATTATGTCGCATATCTGCTGAAAATCGTGTGAACCATTTCCTCCATGGAACTGAGCCATCATATTGCTTCATCTTGATAGCCTGCTTTTTTACAGCTGTCATCCCCGTTCTCAACGGTATCTCAGCCTGACTCAAAGCATAGTCTACTGCTCTATGGTTCCCCACATCATTTGGTACCGCATCAATCCCCAATCTTCTAATTGCTGGATTGCTTTGGAACACTGCCTCGTCCTCCATCGACATATTCTCTCTATGTTGATAGGGTGTCCCACTCTGATCAATACCTCCTGTCCTTGGTGTATACATGCTTCCTGGAGTTATATGACTGCCAGGTAATGGGGGAGGTGGTATATTGAACATAGGCCTCGCGTTCCCATAACAGTTATCCGGTCCCACATTGCCCCATCCCCCGTAGGAGGTGTTAGGCCCGGCCAGATTCCCTTGACCTGGCAGCCAAGCATTCATGTATGCTCCACCGGGCAAACCTGGTCTACCCACCGTAGACACATTTACCGGAACTGCATGAACCTGCCTTGCTCCTGGAGCTGGAGTAGAATGAGCACCTGGAGCTGGAGCAGTGTTAACTGGTCCCACAGGAGCCTTATTCCCTGTAGCCCGAGCTACCGGAACGTCTCCTTTTCCTCCCTTAGTGTCATTCTCCACGCTCACTGACTCTGTTTCTTCAAGAAAGCAATCTAGCTTTTCCTGAAACAGTTTTTCAACTCTACCACAAAGCTCCAACATGAACTCCTCATTCTTGTCAAACTTACTGCCATGCATGGATGAGTGTCAACTCACACTGGATAACATATCTGCTGTATGTTTTACCATGGAACTATCTAGATCCTCAGTGACAGGTGGTTTCACTACCTCCTCCACCGTATTGACTATAACTACTGAGGGCTCGTCGGCAGTCACAAAGGTCTCATCTCTAGACACCTCTTGCGCCTTTCCCACTGGGTCCCCAATTTCCTTCGTCCCTTTTGGTTCTAGCTTGTTCACCATGTGATTTTCAGCTTGTTGAGCTAGCGCCTCTAACTCTCCCAGCTTACTATCCTGTTTCTTCAATAACTCATCATACTCAGCTACCTGTAACTGTCTTGCTAGAATCTCGGAACTAATTTCTTTATTCCGCACCACTAGCTTTTCTGTTTCAGACTTCAGTCTGACTTCAGTACCTTCAAGTAGACCCACATTGACAGAAATTTGTTCCAGATGTTTTATCTGAGCTGCATGTTCCCCAATGTTCCCTGACCTTTTTGCCAAAAAACTCTTTTCAAAAGCTTCCCTTTCTTCCTTCAACTTCCTCAAGGATTCTTCCTCTATTCTAATCCCTTCCTTCATGTGTTCATGCTCATTTCTCAATCGGAGCGTCATTATGTCATCCAGGCTCAACCTCTCCCTGGGTTCATAAGGCGGAACCTCCAGACCAGGTATTGTCAACCTAAAAGGATCTGGAAACAGCTTATCTCCCTTGGAGATTGCCACAGCTGTCTCCTTTCTTTCCACCGGAGTTTCCTCCAGGTCGTCCCCTTTGACAACCTCAACCCCCTGCTGACTACCCTGGACTACCATCTTAGTCCTTTCCACTGTCCCTACAGTGGGCACTGGTCTACGTTCCCATGTCACTGGTACATCTACTGCACCCCCCAGACTAGGCATACTAGAGTCACTATCCTCTCCAGCATCTTCCATGGTCACCTGTCCAAGCGTCACATCCTCCCGTGAGGTGTCCCCCGCCTGGACAGGCCCTTCCAAACCCCTATCTGGTTCTAGAGCTGGACGTTTTGCTGGAGGATCCCCTTGTGAATCCTCAGATCTCACCTCCTGGGCTTCCTCCTCTCCTCCATGTCCAATTTCCCTACTCTGATTGAACGTATGTACCTTCTGCCTAGCATTAAACCTAACCTTAGACCGTAGTCTAGGACGCATACCCTCCCCTTGGTTTGTAACCGACGGGGGAGGTACCTCTGTATCTGACATATCTTCACCACACAAAAGCAACCTGTAATAACTATCCTTGAAACCTACCAATTCTGGTTCAAACATATAAGAGCTTACCTCTCAATTTCAGAAAGTGAAAAAAATAAATATAAATCAATACTTACCCAAAGTGGTCACGGCACCAGTGTAGCTGTTGGCTATTCTAAGATAGGCATCGGCTATGAAAAACTCCAGATTCGAAAATGGGTTGTTCAGAAATTATACTTTATTCATTCTGACATACGGCTCGTAATCATACAGACGGATAGTAACAATCAAATAGGCTTCTGAACACCAGTGGTCATATGAACATACAGGAGGTATACGCTCACGGTCTAGTACATAATTCCCGAGTTCCAAGGCTCTCTTCCATCTTGATTAACTCCACTTGGATCAGACTCCCCCAGAGGGAGTTCTGTACCCGGAGTTGTGCACCAATGCGTCTATCTCCTCTAGTTCCCCCAAAGGGTGGAACAGAGAAAGACGCAGGGTGACCAAGTTGGAAGCAGCGACAGGACTAGGCCTAAAAGGTACAACAGAGTTCGGGGAAGCTCTGTTGTGGAGCAGTCGAGCTGGCCGAAGTGCACAGCAAGACTGGGTCCTCGATTAGCAGAACCCCAGGTCTTATGTACTGGTCGTTATGTAACTCTCCTCATTACTCGTAAACACTTGAGTTCCCGAGGAACTCCGGGTAACCACGCGCCGGTGCATCGGGGCCGACACGGTACCCGAGATATGTCGGGTGACACGTGGCGGTCACAGCTCAATGCACATAACCAGGCCGCGCTCCACCAATCCTCAGGTGTGGGCTTATATAACCATATACTCGGCACTAGACAGGAGTGCGGCCTGGATACACGGCAACACACATACCAAATATAACACAAACTGGTTCCATAGAAATAGTACAGCGGCGACCCACTACATAATAAATTGAACTAATACTAATCATTTAACTAAGATTATATACATAAATGTAAACCTCTATTACCATATCCCAAAACAGCCACAACCAAAGCTTTATCTTTGTTATTCCTTCAAACTAAAAGGCATGTGATATGCTAAAAATAGGAAGTAAAAAGAGACTTGGGAGTGTCCTAATTGGTGTAGGGTTGGTCCAAACGACTAATGCCAAGAGGCATAAGGAGAGCAGATGCCTACATACATTACTGGTTAATGTGAACATGAAAAGGCAGCCATAGCCCTTCCAGTGCGGCATAGTACTCTAATGCACCATGCACTTTGTCATCATGATGAGTAGAAGCAGTGGCAAGTAACAGTAAATTCATCTGTACTGATTCAAAAATCATGCTAACCCTACAGGTTTGCTGCATTCCCGAGGGTTGGCATGACACATAGATGCAGACCCTGTAAGTAGACTAACAATCATTGTAATGACAAAGGACATAGCACATAAAAGCACTATGCGGCCCATACAGTGTTGCGGTGGTGGGGGTAGGAGTCTATCAACAGTTCCTGTCAGCATGAGAGGTTTCTTTCATCTATCTGTGCTGCTCTTCCCATTGCTCAATCCAATTCAACACAAGGTAACTCTTGTATATCTACACCTCTGACTGTATAAAACTAAGGGGAAAATTCTGATGCTGTGAGACACAAACATCCCCTTTCTATAGTACAACAGAATTGATGGACATAAATCTGTACAGCCAAGAGAGAAGGACCATCAAATGAAAAGGTTAATTTGGGAAGCAAAAATACTGTGTCCTTGGCAGAAAAATGTATAACTACCTCTGCCATAGTCTTTTATACTCCTTAGATACAAATTTAGGGCAGTACATGATTTTGTAAAACATGTGCCCATTCTGTCATTTAGAGCAGAATCAGGGGATTAAAGTAAAAGTCCTGTTTTCAAGGCCAGAGTTAATTTGATAACAGCTAGAAGCCCACTCCCATTCTCCCATTCTTGAGAACAATTGTAATTGTAGATGATTCACAAATACTGAGCTAATGAAAATTGTAAAAACTTAACAGGAATGAAACAGATTGGCTGGCCTCACTATACAGCCATTTATTTAATCTCTGTCATTGACACTGTTTACAAAATGAAATACTCATTGATTGATACTGTATTACCAACCAATGAAGAACAGTCTAATCTGTATTTCATTGTTTTTTTTGTCTTCTCCTTACCCAAACTATCCTTCACTGTCATGTGATCAGCCTCTATTAGCAAGAGCTCCCATTTACCTAAAAGTCACAGGGATAGAGTGATTGGAAGAAGCTTTTAACATTAAAGCTACTTCACTCAGGTTGAGCTGTATGTAATGAGAAATTCCAGTGATAACATATTTTTCTCAGTCTTCAGTTTTCATGATTTAATTGGAAAGTTCAGACTTATTTCCCTGCCTCCATCAACATCTCCCTACATATATGCTCAAGAACATTTGCCCTTTCCTCTGGCATGATATGGTGGTCCACCATTCTATACTGCCACGACCGTAAACATTTACTACCATCTTCAACATTCCCTATCTACCTACTCAGCCAATAACAAACCCCACTTCTCCTTCCTGGCAGCCTGTTTGTAAACAGAACTCTCCATCACAGTCACCCTGTTTGCAATTACCGTAAATTCTCGCGTAGAAGCCGCGGCTTGTACGCGAGTCAGACTCAGCTTTCTTTTGATACCAAACATGCCTATATAGGGTGCGGCTTATACGAGAGTTTTTATTAGTATACTACAGTACCAAAATCGCAATATTCAGACCCCCTCTGCAGCTTATATAATTTGTCAAAGTTAGGGGTGCGGCTTATACGCGAGTTAGGCTTATACGCGAGAATTTACGGTAGTTCTCCCTGTTTATTATCATACCATTTCATACCTTGTATTGTCTTGTATAGTCCTGTCTGTCTGTCTTGCTCTCTATAGATCACATTTATTTTCTAAGAATACATGATGATGTTCATGGTTGGCACCAAAAATCAGCAATGAGGAAGAAAAGGGAGATGAGTATCATACTGTAACAACTTTATGTGCTATCTTAATAAACGTGTTCATACACACTTTGACATTTTTAAGGTTTTGAGGAAATGTACAGAATAACATACCGAGAAATACCTTTTAACATGAAAGATGTTGGTACAATATTGATACAATGTTCACACCATATTGATACAATAACTGATACACCTTTTTGGTACAACTTTGAATGGTAGTTATTTAACCCTCCCACCGCCAGATTTCTCTGTAGTTTTGCAAAAAATGTGAAAAAATAATGAATATCAAAAATCGAAATTAGGTGTTGGTATAGCTGCTCCTTTAAATTCTTTGTAAACACAAATGGAATATAGGATGTCATAAGCTTTAATATGATACCAATCATGGGGTGCTTCGCATAAGACTTGTAAGAAATGATTTTCATCAATTTTGAGTAAAATTCTTTTTTTTCAGCCCGGTGGTTTAGGTGCTCTGGGCGCTATAGCGGCCTGCTGGTGGTGAGAGGGCTAAGTACAACCTAAAATGATATTGATCAGTGTTTGTGATTTATGTTCACAATGCTATACTGGTCAAGCCAGCTTGTGATGTGCCATTTAAGGCATCACGGTACTAATTAGCACAGTAATGTTCTAATATTTCCTCTTTTTTACTTTCAAGTGGCTCCAAATGTGGTTCAAAATTTGATGAAGTGCTTGACCTCCAAGCGTGACCCCTTGGTTACCAAGGATACCACAACCTTTTTAAAACTTTCTTTAAACCAAGCATTGCCCATCTTCGGGTATGCCTATTATAGCTCCCAGTCAAAAATAAGGTATCCTAGGACTTATTATATCCGCTAGTTTTTAGTGGG
This sequence comes from Harmothoe impar, assembly GCA_947462335.1. NCBI lineage: Eukaryota > Metazoa > Annelida > Polychaeta > Phyllodocida > Polynoidae > Harmothoe > Harmothoe impar. The sequence goes on along the minus strand of OX381716.1, from coordinate 33,198,357 downwards.
GATTATTTGGCTGTCCTAGCTTTTCTGGGCGGATTAGTACCTTGACACCGTGGTGGGTGTGTTAAAAACACAGTGTGCCTTCCATGGTTTGGTAGCAGCGAAAAGAGGAGGAGTTCTTGCTGCAGGCTGGTTTTATAGGTGGTGGTGAGTCTTTGGTACGCCAGGGGAAGTACAGTTAATGAGCGTCTCACCAGGGGAGATGCTCAAATTGCAATTTTGTGGAAGACATAACATATATATTATACTATACATCTATATTTTCTTACTTGGAGGAGGATTGAAGGACAACAATCTACATATAATAGGTAGATAGGACCCTTGCTATGAAACACTTGCTGTCACTTATTCAAATATGAATAAGGGATAATCTCCAGAAGACGTCAACTAACATGTCATACTGAAACAGAGATTCTCAACAAGCTGCTTAGAGTTGTTGACTGATTAACATGGAGCCTTCAATTAGCACCTCCACATACCTTTATAAACAATCTACCCCTCATTCCTACTTCCCACCCTCATGCTGTCAAACCCTTGACAAAGTTTTAAAACAATAATGGCTTCTGTCACAGGCAAATGACAGCTCATAAGAAGATGTGTCATGTCAAAAATGGTACTTTTTATGTGTGGTCAGGGATACTTGCACAACTGCAAACAACATGCATGACGTCATCCTTTACGATGGGGGCAGAAACGTAAGGTATCTTCATCAGTAGAAATGTGAACATTCCCTAGGCCTTTGAGGCAACTAACAAAGCCCAACATTTTTCTAGACCAAAACAATTTTTTCTGGTGCTAACTAAAAATACCTTAATAGGTTCCAGATCTGAAATTTTAAAGCTCTACTTTCTCTGCTTGCGCACCCTATGATCACCACTAAAACAATTGAGTCATTAATGCTCCCTGTACCATGTAATAGTGTACAGCACAAACAACAGACTGATAAACAACCCCAGAAAGTGGTAGACAGCTCAGAGCTGTATTGGGGAAGTCAATAGCAGAGCACTGTGAATGCATTCATGTGAAACCTAGGATAAACTCTCACACAGATTGTCAATATTAACAAGTTGCTCATGTTGCAATTTTGGTGTCTGTTTCTCAGCTGCTGTTTATGACTGTATAGAAAATTGATACCTTAGATGGATTTTACTTTTTATTCCTATCTGATATAGACTAAAATTAAATTAAGGTCTCATCAAGATGCAACACATTGAGCATCTGTATTGCTACAGTTAGCCTTCATTATCTCTGATATATTGAAAATCTTGTAGAAATAAAACAAACATGAATGCAATTCTGGCCTGCAGATAATGTCTGGGTCTGGTCAAGTGAGCTAAAATGTCAGAGACTAATGAATCCACTAGGGTAACACTGAATGGTTGTGAGCTTTCTAGAAAAATCGTTAAAATTTTCCAAAAATGCTATGAAATACATGTTAAATCATTTTCGTAAAATAGTAACAACTGAATTGTTTTCTGGATGACTTTCTTTGACAGCTACCAGTGATGCTCTAGTGGTGCCTATACCATGGTGAGGATACTACAGTGTCTGCATGCACATACAGGAAAAATCTATGTTGCCTTCACACCGGCCTCATTTACTGTTATAGACTGTCTCTTTCAAGGAGTAGCTTTCAAATCTTATGGCATTTATTTCTGACCATTGGCACTGTATTGTTTTTTAACCTAGTGCTGGCTACCAGTTAGGTGGGCAATGAATGATTTTGTATATCATAGTGATATAGGGTGGGTGATATCAGTCTACTTCGAGTATATGCCTGTCATCTGATGTCAATATCTAAAATGATTTACTTTGTTTTTGAGACCTTTTTGAAGCTAATTGTTGTGTTAACCAGAGTCAATCAAATTCCACTTAAATTGGTAGGAAGGGGTACATGTTTTATTACAAGCTGGGGGCGTCCCCATCTAACAATGAAGCCTTCTAACACGGCTGATTGGTGTGTACCACAGATGTGCTGCATCTTGCCACCCACCCAATGGCAATAGATCACAGTGATTTTCTAGCATAATCATATGTGATACACTCGTACAGTGAAGTGTTACACCTTTCAATAACATCAATAGAATAATAATAATTATTGTTATATTCCATTATATTTATATCGAGACTCACTTCTGAAATAGATGAACTGAATTACCTTCATACAGCAAAATGGTAGAATAATGCACTTTGGCCCTTCCCTTATTTTCTGGGATTTGCATTACGACTGTACTTCGTACAGAAAGAAATTCAACACTTGTGTGTACAAGCTGAATAGACTAGCTTAATAGATTTCACTATCCAATTTCAGTAGGGTATTGGTAAAACACATAGCAAGGTGAAAATCTGCAATTGCAAGAACGGCAAACAACAAGAAAAATGGCAACACGAGAAGGCCAGGTTCCCAACACAATTGAAAATTCCATATTGTGCAGTAAACTTCTACATATTGATATCTGTAAGGTCCCACCATCTCAGGCAAACTTGGCCTAGAGGTTTGGGTATCAAGGGGAATAATATGCGATGCCCCAGTTGTGGACTTATATTTTGGCATTGTTTAGGGTCACATGACAATCACTTAATCGGAAGCAGGGCCATGAATGTCGATTGGGTGAGAACTATGATTGCGTTATATTTACATAAATTCAGGACTAATGGGTATTAGCCGTTCTTCAGTGAGTTCCCATTACAAGGGTTACCTCGCAACACACATATGTCAAGTCCATTTATTAAGGGATTAATGTACTGGCCGTAGGTGGGCTCTTTTACAAGGCCTGGGTACTATCTCCCTGACACTGGTAGTTGAACTGCAAGTTTACCACATGCAGTACAGCAACCCCATCACTAGAAGTAGCAGACCACTGTAGTTTAAGGTTTCATGTTTTGATATTTCAGTAGAATCTGCTTGATTATGAAAACATGCACTACCAGTATCTAATAAAGCCCCTTCTCGTAAGATATCGATAGAACGTCTCTAAATCATTTCACACATGGCCATCCATACATCCCATCACTCCATAATAGAAAGAAGTGTGGCATTTTCTTGTCCTTTCCTACATTATGAAACACAATCTTCTCTAATGAAAACCTTTAATTTTTTTGTGGTATCCTGCTGGGTGCCTTTTTGTACCATTACCAGAGTGAAGCATGGTTTCACCTTTCTTTTCACAAGAACATGATTTCATACTTCCAACCCGCCATGACCAACTTTCTTTACACAAGTCTTTGCCCTTTCACTTATTAATTTATCATGTCATTGTTTTGAGGAACTCGATATCATTTATCTTCATTAGGTCTGAAGTTTTGATAAGGGTTTGCCCAAGCATTGTGTTTCTTTTCATATCAGGAATCAGGTCACTATAAGAAGTCCCAATGACATCTCATTCACGGTCACATTAAATTATTTTGGTATTTTTTAGAAGGAGAATAAAAGAAAACAAGGACACTAGTTAAGCTCACAGACCTCCACAAGGGTTTTTCAAATGTCTTCATTGATTTTGATCCGAAAATGTTTGATGAGGACAACATTGAATCAACATCACTGTGTGGTAATTTTGTTTTTGATCAACATAAGCCATAGTGTGAATTAAAATTACCTCCAGCAAATTGATATTCTATGATCACTATGGGAACTGTATTCAAAATTAAGAATGGACATCCAGTTGAGTAAACAGGACACATATCTCCTGATACACCTCCTCTGGATGACTACGCATATTATGTTACATGTATATAACAATTGTATAGCATTGGAACAGTTGTGACACTATGCATGTACATATTTATCTGCAAAAGTCATGATCAATAAACGATACCTGCATATATATGGACTGGCATATTTTATTGACAATATACAAATATAAACTGTACTGAAATACATGGCTTTATGATACAGGCTTTTGGTATTGGTTTAGGGATTTGAGCAATAAGCCATACATAGACAACCTCTAGAGATGTGGTTAGTTATTTTTTTGCATCATCCAAATACCGATGTTGATTCATAGATCTATGACCGCTGGGTTGTATCCACAACTATTTTTTTGTTGTACAGTATAAACTGTTATTTAAAGTTCTTAAATTGTGATGTCTACCTAAGCTGATACTTCTCATAACGGAATTGCATGATCCAAAAAGGCATATCTAATAGTGAGTTATATTATCTTGCAATTATGTGTCTAGATTTATTTATTTTTGTATTGTAGATCAGACAAAAGTTCCATCACTTTCAATTGGAGCTATGATTAAAGATTGGGCTATACTGGGGATATTGATACATTGGAGTGGACACACAATTATTTTCGATAGGTGTCTGAATGCATAACAGACTAGTCGAGAGTCTTAATCAAATTATGTCACAGGTATAAATGTCCCTTTTCTGATGTGAACAGGAATTGAAGATTGAAAGCCTCAGAGAGGGAAAGGAGAAGCAAAACAACAACACCAACAGTGAAAATAACACAGTATCAATCAACAATATCTAATAATGTAAATAATTATTAATCTTACACCAAATACATAAATGCAAACCACAACCACCAAGTCCCCCAAACAGCGATAACCAAATTTTAATCTTTCCTGTTTCATCAGCCTAAACTTTGAGCTTGCACTTTTACATATACACCTTTAATCTTTTAAAAGTTATGTGATATGCCAAAAATGTGCAGCAAAAAGGAGACTTGAGAGTGTTGTAATTGATGTGGGGTTGGTCCAAACGACTAATACCAGGAGGCGTAAGGAGAGAGGATGCCTAGATACATTACTGGTTAATGTTAACAGGAAAAGGCAGCTATAACCCTTTCAGTCCCCCATAGTGCTATGTCCTTTTGTCACGATGTATGAATTTAGACTTGGCAAGGTACTCATCGGTGCTGAATTCAAGCATCATACCCAGACTACAGTTTGATACCCGCCCAAGGGGTCAGTATCATATATGAATGCAGCCCTGCTAAGTAGATTTCAATTGTGATGACAAAGAACATGGCATATTAAAGTGCTATGAGATCCTTAAAGTGTTAAAGGGTGTAGTGGCGTGGGTGAGAATCTATCATCAGTTCCCTTAAAGCTTGTCTATGTGGGTGGTTCCTTTCCTTTATCTGTGTTTTTCTAAACAATATTAAAACTTGTTGGGTCTTCCCTTTTCTCAGTCCCCTTCAACACCTTTTTTCATACACACCTCTGAACTTATCTGTTCATTAGTCGATCATACTAAAGGGCTGATTCTGATGTTATGGGATAAATAGATTACTCATGCGTCTGTAGTAGTCTTGACTGAAAAATCACCCCTGATCTGGTATTGAACCTGCATGGGTCCTCACAACTTATACTCATTATTAATCATGCATCAAATTGTTTAATTTCTCGATTATGATGCACTGGCCTTTTAAACCTTATGTAGAACATATTCCACCTCAGCCTCAAATTGAATATTGCAAATATAATATTCAGATCAACACAGCAGAATGAATAAACACATATAATTTCACACACCATAGTAGGGTTAATCATAGTTCAAATACATAAACGCATGCATACTAACACCTTTCACTATGGTCATCATGTTCCATGTGAAAAATAAATAAATCTCCAATGGCAGCAAAAACTCAGTCCCATCTTCACATGTTTGCAATTCTAGACAATCCACAAACGCTCAGTTAATGAACACTTTTAAAACATAATAAAAAAAAGGATTTACCTGTCTGGGTTTGGCCACTGCCTGCGCCACTAGCACAAATATCAGTTGGCATGAAGCTCTCCTATCTGAGAATTTATTTAGTCTGTGTCATTGACACTGTTTGCAAGATGAAATAATCTTTAAATGTATTTGGAAATGGGACCTCAATGCAGCCTGCACTAAGGTGCCTTTTCACAGATCGTTTAAACTTTATTTACACTGTGTTGCTATTCAGGACCTATCAGGATAGCCATGGTAGTACAGTCTAATCTGTATTTCAATGGTTATTTTTGCCTCCTCCTTAGCCCAATTATTCTCAGACTTATCCAGTATCATGCTGAGCTCTTTGTCACGTGATAGACCTCCATCAATCAGAGCTACCTGATAGTCACAGGAAAACAGGACTTGACATGTAAAGGTTAACACGAAAGCCACTTCATTAACTGTACTAAATTGAGAAATGTTAGTAGATATACCCAAAGTCTTTCTCGTTTCTTCACTTTCAGCTCTCAGAATTAAGGTAGCAATTAAGTCATACAATTCAAACCAACCAGCTTTTAGAATTTGATGATGAAAGATATTTCCATCTGCTGGTCATCCATATTAACCTGCTTGAGTGTGAAGTTGCCCTTTCCCTCAGCAGTATTAACATAAAATCCAACACCCTGCTACCACCATACTGCCATGTACACTGACACTGTCAACATCCCCCTTCTACCTACTCAGCCAATAACAAACCCACTTCCCTTCCTCAGCCTACAGAACCCTCCATCCCGCTGAGCCTATGTGCAATGAGTGCACCCTGATTGGTGTGTTTTGTCATCACTTAGTGTCACTGCAGGCACCATTAACTGGTGTAATGAGGTGGAACATAATGGATGGATTTATGTATTGTTGATCAATGATTGTGTTAGTCGAAGACTGGGTCAGAATGGTGCTGTTCTGATTGATGAGTCAAACTGGACCTCACTAGTGCACATTACGACCAAAAATTATTATAATGTTATGCTAAACTACTGGTTTTGTATGGTACTGTGTACAATACTATTGTTTGGCTAACTTCTAGACAACTGAGATAATGCTGTATACAATGGCATTTGTAACTTCCAAATGTCAAGCATAGACATACACTGGGCTCCTGTAGCATAAAGTACCACCTGAAACTGCCATTCTGCTACACACACTGGCCATCTCTGGTGCACAATTGTAAAATAGGACACTGCTGAATTGAACATTATAATGTGGTGTCTGTTATTATACCTAGCATATGATGGTCCTTTCTCTTAACCACTGACACCAATACCAAATCGTGAGACACCTAGCGCCCATCGGAACAACTAAAATCATAAACAATCGGCAATCGAGGAATTTCTCCATGTAGGTGCCTAATCATCAAGTTTCTTGTGTCTTCTCAAGTATCATTGGTTATGAGATAGGACTATCATATGCTAGGTCATATAAGGGCCACAAGTAGGCAACAAACTAGGATATGCTCACGAGTTATGTATTTGGTTATCATACTGCATCTCTGGGCAGTACTAGTGATATATATGTGAGTGGATATATGTCATAGATAAACAAGGTTATATCGTGTAAATGCTTTTCTTTGTGCTTTCACATTTGCAGTTACGAAAGTCTGTCTAACTGGCACAGATAACCAGAGAATCTACTGAGGGTACTGGGGGTACTAATGACAGAGCAGGTCAAGGCCGTGAGCTGCATGCCGATCGGCTGAAGTTGATTGATGTTGTTAAGGAAAGAACATGGGCTGTAGTTTTTGCTACCCATGACAGTCTAGGGGGTGGGGGGGGGGGGGCTTCACATGCAGAGTTAATTGTGGTAGAAATCGAAATGTTATCACAGAGTAGCAGTGATATAATTACCAACTATTCCAGACCAATTAAGGCATGCCAAATGTGTGCATTAATGTCACAGACTGTGGTGTTAGTGCACTTTGTATATAAATTCATTGTTATATTACATAAAAGCTATTCTATATAACTGTTTTTAATTTTTCAAGTCTGACCGCAGTCATACGGAATAATTGAGAGTAAAGTCTAACAAAAATGTACTTTAGATAGTTTAGTCTTACTCTATATTGCTTCATTAAAGAGATTGTCATTTTGATTGAATTGAGAAAGATATCAAACAGGTCCAGACCGACTTAATGCCAGTTCAAAAATATATTTTAGCAGATTTATTCAAACAGAAAACTTTAATGCATTTGCAATCATAACTCTTCTCCAGATGTTACATTCACGTTTATCAAAAGGTTTATAGCACATCAAAGCACTTAGGCAGCAGTCGCACAGCACAACTGGACATGCAACTTAAACGTCTATGTGAATGTGAAGGTAAGCAAAGCTTTGATATAAGTGCCCACTTATACAAAACATTTCAATAATGATAAGGCAGGTCGATGTGAGTCCTTCTAACTTCCCATTAGTGTAAGTATACCTTATGTTGAAGCTGAAGTGTACCCGGGGAGTCTCACTTTGCACTGCAGGTCCCAGATATATCAGTCTATGTCCCACATAGTGAGGTCAAATGAGAATTCTATAGGGTACACTGTGAGGTCTGGTGTAAAAGATGATGAGTGGCAATTGTCTAATTATATTCTGGAAATCATTAATTGTCCCCTTCAATATCCAAATTATGCATGGGTACTGAACCATTTTGGAAATAATCATGGTAAAGTAATGCTTTAGATCTTCGCACTGCTGACTACAATTAATCTCTGCTAACTCTTTCCTAAGTGTGAAATTCAAATGTATGTCATGCCCGTTGAGCCATCAGCCTAAACATCTAAACAGATTGCACCGATCTTTTACAGACGGGTTTGGCACGATTTGTAAATGTTTAAAGACGTGAATGCAGCAGAATGTTGCACCTTTTTCTAGATTTTCCAAATCGACTTTCAATGATGATATATATGGGATGCTTTGTTAGGCTAGATAGTCTCAAAATTGCAAGATAGTCTCAAAATACTATGGTTTTGTGACAACCTTGCGACCCTCAGGCTAGATAGTCTCAAAATTGCGAGATAGTCTCAAAACACACATCAGGCTAGATAGTCTCAAAATTTGGGAGTATCTTGCAACCCCTCAGGCTAGATAGTCTCAAAATTGCAAGATAGTCTCAAAATACTATAGTTTTGTTAGTATCTTGCAACACTCAGGCTAGATAGTCTCAAAATTGCAAGATAGTCTCAAAATACTATAGTTTTGTTAGTATCTTGCAACCCTCAGGCTAGATAGTCTCAAAATTGCAAGATAGTCTCAAAATACTATAGTTTTGTTAGTATCTTGCAACCCTCAGGCTAGATAGTCTCAAATTGCAAGATAGTCTCAAAATACTATAGTTTTGTTAGTATCTTACAACCCTCAGGCTAGATAGTCTCAAAATTGCAAGATAGTCTCAAAATACTATAGTTTTGAGACTATCTAGTCTGAGGGTTGCAAAATCTCGCAGTTTTGAGACTATCTGTCCGGCTTTTGAGATTATCTCATAATTTTGAGACCACCTAGCCTGTAGGTTGTGAGATACTAACAAAGCTCTGGTATTTTGAGGCTATGTTATAGTTTTGAGACTATCTAGCTTGATGGTTGCGAGATACTAACAAAACTATAGTATTTTGAGACTATCTCACAGTTTTGAGACTATCTAGCCTAACATGCTTGCCTTAAGGCAGGGGGAGGGACATTTTCTCTTAATTCCCAAAATACCTGCGCAAATAATGGGGCCTATACATGCAAGTTCGTCCCCTGTCTGAGACCATACTTAGCCGGTTCAATATATATGCCAGACGGATACAAATGCAAATACAAATAAAGGATAAATCTCCATAGGATATTTCCCAACATACTGAAAAAGGGATTTGCAGCTTTGCAGTTCAAGTAGCTTAATGCAGTTTCTGACAGTGGACAAATGGGCCATCCTATGTCCAACTATTTCTTTTACATTATATTTTCTCTTCTCCTCATCTTTACATTTCTCCCTTATCCACCCACCTACCACTGTACCAGCCATCCCCGCCCCAAACCTCCTGCCATCGATGCTTCTGACCATTTTCACAACTTTTGCCCAAATTTAGAAACCTTTATGGCTCCCATCAGAGGCAAATGGATGGCCCATGGGAGGATGTGTCCATGTCAAAAGCCTCACTTTTTACACTTGACCAGGGAGAGTCCATGACGCCACCCACCAGAAGTAATGTTGACGGCCATCACTTTCATCCCATGGCACATGTCATGACTTCATGGAATATGAGTAACGGAAATAGGGGGAATAAAGTGGAAGGGGGTTTTATTCCTTGATCTAAAGCTTTGACTTCAAAATGTCTTTAATATTTCAGTATTAATTGTTTAGATTTTCTACCCAATTATCCATCTTAATTACGCATAATATTATTACCTAATTTATCTAATCAAACGTGTAATAAATACATCTGAATTCCTGGTCTTTGTATGCCCTCCAACGTCAATGTGAATATCTTTGGTAATCAATACGTATATCGTAGTAGCAACGCAGAGGAACTGCGACTGTGACAAACTCTTAGCTCCTTATTATAAGGCCACTGAAAAGAAAAAGTAATTTTCTCATCACCTGGCAGTGAGAAATAATTATGACGAGGGCGTTTTTCATTTCACTTTTTTTTACTGGGGGATTAAATAGGGAATTAAGACTTTCCGTGCATGATTTTCACATTTTAGTGATTAAGAGTTTATTAATCCGTAAAAGTTGTTAAAGTAAAGTTATTCCTATATGATAGCTCACTGCATTACTGGCCGTATAAGCTTTAATCTGATACCAAATATGCCAATATTTGTCCATTTTTGACAGATTATTCATTAAAGATGCACAGATATGTATGGAGGGACTTATACGTAAATTGAGATGGGAGACTTAGTAGATACCAATTGTATAGTGAGTGTTTGGGTTGCTCCATATGTGCCACTCGTATCCTTCACATATATACGTATACGTATTTTAGGTAGTTACGTATACGTCGTTGATATGCAGGTCAAGCCAAGCCAATCTCTACAATGATGATTCGTTTTAAAGCCCCCTGTATGGCAAAGAGCAGGCACACAACGCAGTCTATAGGCTTGCCAAACTTGGGAAAACCCTCTCTGAGCAACTGAGAGAGTCTGGATGGGATTGGACTGGTTTAAGGGACTACAGATTGGGAGGACGGTTCCAAAGGAGCCGAGCTATTGGTATTGTAGAATTTAGAACCTGTGAAAATTACTGTGAAAAAACACTAGATGCACGGATCTTCCTTACCCAGCCCGCAAAGATACGTTGGGCCAACGTTGGCATGACGTCAGCCAATGTTGGCATGACGTTGTACATTATCGTTGTCCCAAGTGCTTTTTGGCCGTCCATTTATACTTAATGCCAACGTCGCCAACGTCGGCGTTGGCATAACGTTGGCCAAACGTTGGCCCAACATTATGCCAACGTCAAATTTTGACGTTGCACCAACGTTACCTACCCAACCACTCTGGGGTCTAAAATCTGACGTTTGATTATGACGTCAATCCAACATTGGATACCAATTGTCAACCAACATTTAGATAATAATATTTTCCTCAACATAGAATTATTTCCTCATTAGGCTACATTGGTAATACATGTCAACTTATAACAGCATGGCTGTCAAGTCTCATCATTTCAATCACAGCCATTTCTTATTTGCATTTCACTTTAATCTCAGCTTTAAGGGCTAAGAGGTGATACAAGGGCATCCCATTGATTACAACTTATGAACCAACAATTACCAACAAAAGGGTGTCCTCGTTGCAATATGACCAGTATGTTATTAAATCTTAATAATTCTGGTAATTATCCACATATATCTTATAAATGGAATTTACCTGCATTTACAATCTAATTCTAACCCACATGGGGCCTAATTTAGTGGCCAATTATGAGGAAAGATGAAGGATTTGCTATTTAAAATCTTTTCCTACAAGCTTCAATGACCTCTGGTGGTGGTTGCATATACAGTGCTGGGCCAACGTTGGCATGACATGAACAATCTGATGTTGTATCAACGTTGGCAGAACACTGGGAGTATTCCCAACGTTGGTACAACAGGAATTTACCAACGTTGTACCAACATTGGCAGACCAACGTTGGCGCAACGTTATAATATTGCTTGCGACCTGCCAACGTTGTACAACGTTGGCCCAACGTATCCTTGCATGCTGGGTAACCCTTAGGGGCCCAGAACTATATCTGATCAAAGTAATATATCTCCAACATCATTAGTGACATATGGTTCACATTAAATTTCCCGAAAGCTGTTGCAATAATCTTTATCATGCTAAACCACCTGTATAAAAACAAGAAATTTCAGTAACCATTGCAACCAGAAACAGAAACACTAATTTCACCTTATATTGGCTGTACCTTGAGCCGTGGAGGGACCTTATATTTGTTGCCTTATATTAACCTTATACTCCCTATTAGTGTAGGGTCGTTGGGTTCACATAACTCTAAATTGTGTGTACGGATATTGTGTGGCTAGTGTTTTAGAAATAAAGAAAAAGAACCCTGATTCTTTACATGATATTAGTACTCACTGAAAGCTACTCATTCTTTGTGGACTATTTTTCTGCATATTATGTTACCATATCAAGCTATCATTTTAGGATAATTACCCATTTAAAACAATTTGCCCTCATCATAGTCCCATTAGGCTAATATGCACATGAGTGTAACCTTCTGCAAAGGTAAAGTTTGTCAGTGTTCTAACGTTTTCTAAACGTTTTTCAAAACACTAAGCCTGCTGCAAACGTTTTCTAAACGTTTAATCAACGTTGTCCTTGGTAGCTAGGTATGATACCAATGGAAAAACTTCATTGGTTATTTCATGTGGCATCTGATTGTGTGCAAGAGCCATACTACAGAGATAGTACATTGTACTGAGACTTTATAGATATTATTATTAAGAATTTACAAACAATACTAAACCATACATCTCTTCTTTTTGCCAGAAGAGCACAGGGAGAATGAAGTGATTGAGTTGTAATAACTACAGAGATGTATGAAAACCCTTGTTCCTACCATCTATTCATCATGTATTCCCTATCATCGCTCACGGTGTGCTCCTAGAGATGCCTCCACCAGCACGACCCTGCCGGAAGCAGAAACAGGGTCCCAGGTGGCACTGCCTGTGGTTAATTGCCAAAATGCCCGCTAGGTGACAGGGTAGCACCTCTGGTTCCCGCTGGTGTCACAAGGTCGATGCCCCCCCCCCCGCCATCCACCACCAAGTTGGGATAGTCGCTCGTAACATGCTGTAGATAACATTATGTGGTTCGACATGCAGTCTTTTATGCTATTATGTCCTATTTAAAGTAACCATGTGTGGATTATAGGATTCGTCCAAAGTACGGGTGCAGGTTTTATCTGTTGTATTTTGGAAGGTTCAATACCCCACTTTTATTATACATCGAGTGATGTAGGGTGATTATATGCTACTAAGCCCTACCAGGCGTGCGTAAATTGCTTGGAAATTTAAATCTAGATTGACTACTAAGCCCAACAAAGCTAATACTTATTGACTGGATGGAATTTGACATATATATATATCCTTACACCCTCATGATATAACACATGTTACGGGATTTTCCAAAAGTCCAGGTTCGGCTTATAAATAAATACCTGTGATATTCCAAAATGTACTCCAGGTGCGTGCATAGGATTTTCCAAAAGACTTGGTCCAGCTTATACCTGAGATGCCAGTTAACTCAAGAACTCACGGTACACAAAGTACCACTTCTCATCCTTGTGGTTGTGAAAGAGAACTAACATAAAGGCTTGGCCGGCAGGTACTTCAGGGGTATGAGGTAAAATGTCAGCCTAAAGGCACTTCTATACACCAGTGTCATATGTAACCTTTATGCCGCTGCGCTCTTTTTGTAGACGACTATAGATGCCTTGATGTGTTCCTTGTAAAGACCAGCTGTCAAATGGTGGAGTAAAAGTCATGATGTATCTCCTGTCAGAATGCTGGTACTAATTATAAAAATGCATAATACAGTGGGATGTGAATTCAAATGACCACGAAATAGAGAGGTACACAACTCACTCATCTGTTAAACGATATCTGTACATAGACTGTTTCAATGTGGAACAGTGTGTCTGGAGCGTACACCTTGTAAGAGGCCTGTAGGCTGTTGCACGAGGCGGGTTGAGTTAATGCCAACATTAAGAATATAAAAGTGATGAAATCGGAACACAGAATCCATATTATTAAAAACTAAGGTGTTGCAAGAGGTTTGTTCCTGTCTTCACTGCTCTTATGGAATACTCCTTGTGCGACACTTGTTGCTAATATTAAGTCACTATTACAACACTTTAAGAGTGATCTTACTATTAGATGATAACAGTGACTTAAGAGTGACATAGGAGTGATAGCTATCACTTTTATGTTGCTCATAAGAGTGACATGCAAGTAATAGTAACACTCTTGACTTTAGCACCAACCCAGGCCGCCAAACCTCCCCCAGGGGAACTTAATCCTGGTATATGGACCAAAACCCTGCTTTTGGGCTATAAACCCGGGTTTACAGCGCTTATACCAGGATTAAGATCCCTTAATCAGGGTTTAGGGCCCAAACCCTGGTTGAGGAGCCTAAACCGGGGTTGAGAGCTCAAATGCAGGGTTAAGAGCCCCAAAAGCAGGGTTAAGGGAGTTTACCCATGCATTGTCGAGTTAAAGAGGGTTTAATAACATATACATAATCTACGTGTTTACACATGGGTTTGGAGTGTTGGTCCCCTGACCAACCCATGAGGCCAAGATGGCGAACCTGTCACTATTAGCATACTAATAGTGATACAGTCTTAGTTGTAAGCAATTCTAATTGAGGGGGTCACTGAGTACGGCCTGCTGAGTGAGGGATGGAGAAGTGGACTATTATAAACCACTAATAGTTAGTTGGCCAACATTTGTGTAAATATCAGCAAAGTTTAAGAAGGGAAATCCTTCAAAATCCTGGTACTTCAAGAACTGCACATCCCCCATAAGTTGTAATTGAAGAGAATCATTTTAAACTAATTAGAATTTCTAAATAGGTCCCCGCTAAAACCCCTTTCCATTTAAAAACTACTTATAACTTGGGAGGGATGCTTACCACCGTGAATATACAAGAAAGGCCCTTATCCAAGATCCATTTTAGTCATTAACCCCTTGAGGACGGCATAATGCACAAATGCATCATGTCCTTGGTCGTCATGATGACTGTATGAATGCAGCCCTGGCAAGTAACCTGCCAGTATAAGGGCAGCAAGTACTGTAGGCTGTTGCACAAGGCCGGTGGAGTTAACGTCAACATTACCTAAATAATAGTAGCAAAATCGGAACGCAGAATCACTATTAACTAAAGTGTTGCACGAGGTTTGTTCCAGACTTCACTCTTAAGTCACTCTTATGTTGCTATCATGGTATGATGTCATTGCATCCCAGAATCTTTGAACCTGATGAACCGAATTATAAAAAAAAACCCACAAAAAACAATGGTGTGAGCCTTTTAAATTCTTGAGGATTTGGGTTACACTGTGTGGGTTGGGTATTTCACACAGAAAGAAATTCAACACGTGCCTCTAGCAGAATACCCATTGATAAATTGATTGTTAGATGGAGGAGCTCCCCTCTCAATTTCAATATGGAATTATGGTAAACAATTGGATTTGTTTGGTATTGGGATAAAGGATGGGAAAATGACAATGAAAATGTGTATGAAGAAACCCAATCTTCTCTAATGAAAACTTCATAGTTTTTGGGGAGTCGTTCCGGCTGGTTTTTGTGCCATAACTTGAGTGCAGCCCCACGCACCTTTGTGATCAGGAGAACGTCATCCCCTACCTCCCACCTGCCGTCACTAACCTTCTTTACCCAAGTCTCCAGCTGAAAACACCCTTTGTGGTGCTTTTTATATCAGGAATTGGGACGCTAGGACAATGCCTGGAAGTCTCATTCATAGTTTATTGTTAACCTGCTTTGCAGGTCATTGCATAATGTAGATATTTGGTATCCTAAAGGGCCTTTTAGATAAAAAGGATACTAAATCCACAGATTTACAGCGGTGTGGGGGTGAAATACTGGTTCTCTAGGTCAAACTGATTTAAAGCAACATTGTTCCTTTTTTGTATTGATTCATTCCCGTCCCGTTATTAAACAGCATACAGAAAAATTCGAGCGAAATTCTTGCATAATTATCTTACTATTCTTTCCATGAGAGCGCAGCAAAATGTCCTCTACCAATACTCAATTATTTTTCGCACTCTCGGAAAAAGGAATGTAATTGCAGAGTATCCACAAACACAGAGCTATTGAAGCAGTTAAAAACGAATGGGGAATGCAGGATTTTCTTAGTGTGGGTTTACACTTTCCCAGAGCCATAACTAGAAATGTCCATTAACCAGGCTGGGAAAATCATGGGTGAGAAACCACAGCACTGTGTTATCTCACTGCTAAATTGGGGGGTTATCACACAGCACTGTGAAATCTCACCCCCCTGTAGGAAACCACACTGATGCTATTTCTAGCATATAAAGTTATAGGGAATACAATGTTTTAGCTTGTTTATTAATTATTTCTCATGAAATACACATTTGCTGTAGAGGCCCATTCAGATGTACCTAGCTGATAACACTGTAGACAATCATTTTCTGGAGCAAATGATGGTAAGCCTACAGCAAATTGGGTTTTCTCAATACCATTTTAAAGGATTGTATGAAAATCGTCATTTTTCATTGTTAATATCCACACAATCAGATAATTGAAGTGAGCATTGAGAAAACAATTGTGTGCCCATTTATACATAATCTTGATTTTCATTTGGAATGAGGGAAATCCTTAGAAAATGTGAAAACGTGAAAATATATAATATGGGTGCGGTTTCCAACAGGGGGGGTGAGATCTTACAGCGCTGTGTGAAAACCCCCCAATTTAGCAGTGAGATATCACAGTGCTGTGGTTTCTCACTGCGACCTGAGAAACCCATGATTTTCCCAGCCTGTTAACATCCACACTCAAACTCTGGGGGCTGGCATGAACCACCATAGTTTGACAATCTGGGCGTTATTTCATATTCATATTTGTCTCCTACTTATCCTGCCACAGGATCAATCTGATCTCCCTCTACTTGATAACCCTATGGATTTGTGAGGTGAATGACAGCATTAATATTGCAGGCCATTTCTCTCATTATCCTTCATGTACCAGATGTATGTTGGGAATTATGGCTTGGAAATATCACTTTCTTATGTAATATTATGCATAATTAAAGTAATTACAGAGGCAAGATATATATCGGCCCAGACCATGACATTTTATATCTTGTATTTTGCAGATACATCAGACAGGCCAGTCCTGACTTACTGAAGTTGAAGAATACACTCTATCCTATCCATCTGTGGGGTGTATCAGCCAGACCTTTACACTTGGTGCCTGGGAGGCATCACAGGATCACTCTGTGGGGTGGATCAGCCAGACCTAAAGTTACACTAGGTGCCTGGGAGGCATCACAGGATCACTCTGTGGGGTGGATCAGCCAGACCTAAAGTTACACTAGGTGCCTGGGAGGCATCACAGGATCACTCTGTGGGGTGGATCAGCCAGACCTTTACACTTGGTGCCTGGGAGGTATCACGGGATCACTCTGTGGGGTGGATCAGCCATACCTTTACACTTGGTGCCTGGGAGGTATCACGGGATCACTCTGTGGGGTGGATCAGCCATACCTTCACACTTGGTGCCTGGGAGGTATCACCGGTGCCTGGGAGGTATCGTCGGATTCATTAGGTCCCCCCTCCCAAGTTGGTCTAACTCGCCTCTCTAGGTTAACATGTTGTGACATCCATTTTCTAGATTGTGACAGATGATCAATGAGATTATTCCATTTTAATCTTTTGTTTACGCGACTACCATTGTCATGTTTCTAAATATAGATGAGATTATCTTAAATCCGAAACGAATCCTAAGATTAACTTCATTATGAAATGCATATATCTAAGGCTTAAAAATAGAATCACTCCATTTCAATGCTTCAAGTCTTCTTAGGACTTTGTCGTCAATAAGATACATTGATTCTTCTCCTTACTACAGCCAGTGGCAAGATTGTAATCATTGTAGTCAATGGGTAACAAGAGTAATTGTTTCATGAACAATCTGTCTTAACCTTCTAAAGTGCGCTGTACAACTGCTAAGTGTATCAATCCTACTAGCTGTAGCAATAAGTAGGCAGCCATCAAACGGCTAACTGTATGAAAAAACTGCTAGGTGTATCAATTTCTAGGGATGTCTGTTATAGGGACATCCAACTGCTATCTGTATCAATAAATGTTATCTGTATCATAATAGGAATATAGTTTAATAACTCAGAAATAATTTAGTGGGTTATCACTATCAGCATAGGCTCCATTGTCAGCGTACAAACATTGTAGCTTCTTCTAATTCCAAAGACAGCCATGCACCCATAAAATATACACATGGTTAGTTTCTATTCGATTCTCAATGGTGAACTATGAAATTTATGTCTTTTTCATCCAGTATTGGATACTTACCAAAATTCAAGATGGCTGCTGTACATCTTTATTAGATAGTTACTTACCAAATGCTAAATGTATCAATGTCCATAACTGTATCAATAGAACTTGATACACTTAGCTTTTATTTCGATACACTTAGGAGTTGGATGGATGACTGCTAAGTGTAGTTATTACAGTTAGCAGGATTGATACACGTAGCAGTTGCACGGATGTATGGTACTTTAATATGCCATTCCCTTGTCTGTCGTCATAGCACATTAAAACGCTCTGTGGTGTAATAAGCTAAAACGGTACGGCATACATGTCTTAAAATTCAATCCTGGATCAGTGGGGCCGACGAGTGGCTTCAAAACATTCCTATTTAAATTTCCAAAACCACATGTCTACTGCGACAAAAGACAAAGTCCAATGCTGACCAGGTTTTGCCTAGAAACCCACCGCCCACACCCACTTCACAGAGTCAACTAAATGTCTCAGAAAATAACCTTGCTTGCAGACATCCTGCTTGTACTGAAGGTGCTTTAAGCCCTCTCTACCCCATCAATCCTCACTCCTGCACCCCTCCCCCAGTCAGCCTCAGCTTACGAGACATTTTGAATCGTTTGCTGCAAGTTTTCACTGATTTAAGCACAGAGGCCAATTCCACCAGAGCTAGCTGCCTTATACTACCCTGTCTGTCTCCGTCCCTCTGTCTGTCAGTCTGTCAGTCTCTATAATTATATCTGCGTCTCACTCTCTCTGTCTCTATCTCTGTCTCTGTCTCTGTCTCTCTCAATATGTCTCTCTCCTTTTGCTTCTCTCTTTCATCTTCTATCATCCCTCCCTCGCTTTCTGCTTAAAATTACCCCCCCCCAAACTACCCCCCCCCCATCTCTCTCTCTCCCTCCGCGAGGGATCTATCTACCCTTACTTGTGCCACCGGTGCCAAAGCCCCCTCACGTTTTACGCCATACGGTTCCTTTCAAAGCCAGGCAGGAGATTGAGAGCGAGGCTTGAAGGGACCAACGGGAGAGGGTGGTTCCGGGGGGTGGTTATGGGTGTGCTGACGGGGTGGTGTGTGTGTGTATTGGGGGGTGTAGTAGGGTGTAGAGGGCCCTTCCTTCTCTCCTCCCATAGCATAGGCCGCTAGCGCCACCACGTGGGAGTGTACGAGAATTGCCGGGGTTCCCCGAGACTTGGTGACAGGCAGTGAGACCAGTCAGAGCGCCCCCTAGTAGAACATGGAGGAGGCTAAATGACGGCCAGCCATTGAGCTTAAGGTACCCACCCACCCACCCTGCACTGCACCCACCCAGTACCCACCCACCCACGCAACTCCCGGACATGAACCCACCCACCCTCTCACTCACTCACCCACTCACCCACTCACATAAACTACTACGGCCTTTTCACACATGCTCATGTAGGAGTTTCTCATCCACGCATGCCCATAAGCTTGCGCACTCCAACTGTGACTTCCAGAGGCGCAACATTTGCGGTGCAATGCTGAAATGAGTCTGTGAGGTCTCACAACAGTGAATCCGCCCCTTACTTCTCCAACTCTCCTAAAAGGCCACATCGGAACCTGGCAGGGAAGGAAAAGCTTCGAAACAGAAGGAGCCGAGTTACCATCAACTAGTTCTAGTCTCCCCATGCGACATAATCTACCCCTGCACTAGAATGTGAGGGGGCCCAATAGAACTTGTGTTTAGTACATGCCAGTATAGTGGGAGACACCACAGGACTTTGTGAGGAGCCTTTTATTTGTGTTTTGGCAACCATCGCAGTAGGGACTTAGAGGATTAGAAGATGGCGGGAGGCTTACGGTGCTACTGGAGGCTGGTGGTCGCAGTGGTAGCAGTCATCCACCAGGCCAAGGCCGGGGAGGTGAGTTGACATTATAATATAAATATTTCAGTAAAAAATATCAATTACATTTATATAGTGTGAGTTTTCTATGTGTTTAACAAGTTTTATGGTTACATGAATGGGTTTGGACGAAGGGGTTTGGAAGGAGCTGCGAATTGAAATCAAAGGTTAAGCGCACCCTAATTCTGCTAACAACATTCTACTTATGAGGGCAGGGGTAGACACTAACGCTGGCCCGGGAGCCAATAGCCCGTAGTTTTGTGTCCGGGCCCGTAGTTTTCTGCACAATAGCGTTCCTACGGGCCCGGGTGGCCCACAGGAGTATTTGGAAGACATTTAAAGAAGGTTTGCCTGACAACTAAAATCATGCAATATATCGTTGGAAAGAGGGAAATATGCCCAAATTAATCATATTGATTACAGTGTTTGATAGACCAACCAGAAATATACATGTTTTTTTCTCTTAAAGAGAACATAATTTTGACCATTGGCCCAGAGATCTTGGTCCGGGCCCGTAGTTTTCTAGAGCTACGGGCCCAGGTGGCCCACGGCTGAAAAAGTTAGTGTCTAACCCTGGAGGGGATGCAGAAGATACATCTATTTTCTAATTACCAGCTTGACACTGTAATTGATAAACCATATAAACACAGGAAAGGAAACAGGACGTGGTTGCATTTGTTTATGATTCGAACGTACTATTTTAAATACGTTGAGCTAAACATCTAGTAAGTCGGAGATAAAGGATTGTACATACCGAGGAAAATGGTAGGATATGTAGGGGGAGCCGGAGAGATAGATTGAGACAGACAGCGGGACAGCACAACAGACAGACAGAGGGATAGATACGGAGACAGACAGAGTAGTGTATGGAGGCAGGCAGCTATAGCTCTGGTGGAAAATGCCTCTGTGCTTAAACTTATGAAAACGTGCAGCAAATGATTCCAACTGTCATAGGCAAAGAGACAGGACAGGCAGACCGACATACAGACAGACAGGGGCTGGGGAAATGGCAGTTGGTGACAGAATCAGAGAGACAGTTCTTTTCCTTGAATCTTGTCACATACAAAGTGATCAGAGTCTGGCATTGCCCACACACCAACCCCATTAGAGGTAAATACACCAACACTCATCAATAGTCATGGTCGGCACCCATCTGGTACTAATTACCACATCCTTGTCATTATGGGATGTATATATATCCCCAACTCTGCCAAAATGATAACAGCATCCTCTGATGTATACCTATTATGAAGTTCAAATGTTGCTGACTCGGCTGAATCTCTTCTACCTCACGTATGGGGTTACTTATACACATTCCCCTGCCAAATGGGTCTTTGTTGTTGGCAAACCTACAGTTTATAAACATTAGAAGTATTTCTGTCGCAAACAACAGTAGTTCTTTCCGGGCCATATCTTAAAGGCACCTGACCTGTGTCAGGAGCTATAGTATTCCCTTTTATTTCATGGTGAATACGGACTGTCAATGTTAAACCTATGGGAGTGTCGTATGCCAGTAAGGCGTGGAATAACCCTCGGCCGTATTTCACGCTCTGGCTGTATTTCACGCTCCCAAGGAAGGTGGGGTGTCGCTATGGGGTCTCTATGGGGTCGCCATGGGGTCGCTACCCTACCGAGGGTCACGTGACCTATGCGGAATTCAAAATGGCGGCCGACGGAAATAAACAAACACCACGGAAGTAAATAAACATCGTGGAAGTAAGCAAACATGGTCTGCAAATCTATTTTAGATCGAAATACCCTGAAATAAATACAGAGCGTCACTTAAAAGTGACCTCGTCTATGGTTAGTGCACTTGCAGTGCTTGGGCCGTATTGCACTAGGCCTACGGCCAGCGTGCAATACGGCCCAAGCACTGCTCGTGCACTAACCACAGACTCAGTCACTTTAGCGTGCAGCTCTGTCTATTTATTTCATGGTGAATACGATCTATCAATGCTAAAGCAATGGCAGGGTCGTATGTGAGTGAGGCGTGCAATAACCCTAGGCTGTATTGCACGCTGTAGCTGTATTGCACGCTCCCAGGGGTCGCTATAGGGTCTCCATGGGGTCGCTAGGCTACCGGGGGTCAGGTGACCTGTGCGAAATTCAAAATGGCGGCCGACGGACGTAAACAAACACCGCAGAAGTAAGCAAACATCGTGGAAGTATACAAACATAGACTATAAATCTAATTTACATCAAGATACCCTGAAATAAATACAGAGCTGCACGCTAAAGTGACTGAGTCTGTGGTTATTGCACTCGTGGTGCTATGGCCGTATTGCACTCGGCCTACGGCCATCGTGCAATACGGCCATAGCACCACTCATGCAATAACCACAGACTCAGTCACTTTAGCGTGCAGCTCTGTCTATTTATTTCATGGTGAATACGATCTGTCAAGGCTAAGCCTATGAGAGTGCCGTATGCTAGTGAAGCGTGCAATAACCCTCGGTCGTATTGCACGCTCTGGTCGTATTGCACGCTCCCAGTGGTCGCCATGGGTCGCCATGGGGTCGCCATAGCGTCGCTAGGCGACCGAGGGTCACGTGACTTGTACGGAATTCAAAATGGCGGCCGACGGAGGTAAACAAACTCCGCGGAGGTAGCCAAACATCGCGGAAGTAACCAAACATAGACTGTAGATCTATTTTAGATCAAAATAACCTGAAATAAATACAGAGCGTCACTTAAAAGTGACCTCGTCAGTGGTTAGTGCACTTGCAGTGCTTGGGCCGTATTGCACTAGGCCTACGGCCAGCGTGCAATACGGCCCAAGCACTGCTCGTGCACTAACCACTGACTCAGTCACTTTAGCGTGAAGCTCTGTCTATATATTGTGGCGTCATTGCATTGCCAAGATGCTAGCTGTTCCCAAGCAACTTGCAGAGGTTGATTGCCGCATTCCAATACGTTGCTGGTATGAGCAACTCACACATAACCCTTTCAGTCCAACAAGTTGGCTCACTCACGTTGGTTGGTTGGTTGGTTGGTTCTGTTCTAGGACCCTAGCATGTTCCTAGCATATCATGCTGTCTATCAGTCTGTTGCCAGCCTAGATCCCACAAAACACACTGAGATGGGAGGCCAAGATGGGCGAGGGACAAGGTATAGCCGTATAGTATCACTACTAGAAATGGCAATGGAATTCTCCCACCTTGCATTGCGGGTCAGTGGTGGGGATTACCAGTGCATTTCTGTTGGTATGGGTACCAGTGTATTAAAACAGTAGCATGACCTGGTTTGAATTCACCTTCACTAGTCTTTGATAGTTCTGTCTTGGTACAAACGTCTCTCTGATACACTTTGACAGCGAAATTAACAGTTTCCATAATTAAGTCTGACTGCGACATTGGCCGTGTCCATTGAGGTAGAGAATATGACTGCGTGGTAATGTGATGCATCGTAATGGATCTGACATTGTAGGGCATAAAAAAAATTATATAGGCTATATTATTTTACTATTGAAAGAATGAGGCTACAGATTTATATATCTGCCTATTATTCGTATAAGAATAGAGCTATGACGCAGACAAACCTGGACTTTTCTGAACGGAGGGAGTGCTCATTCTTAAGCAGACGGTAGGGGCGATTGGGAGATTGGCAAATCTCACCCCTCTTGGGTGGGTGGGTGGGTGGGGGGGGGGGGAGGGGTGGGAGGTATTTGTACCACTCAGAGGGGGGTGGGGGCACAAAATGTCTCTATTTTTCAGCGAAAAAGCCAACATGTGGCTATGGAACAAGGGCTCAAATGTGTCGACCAGGAGGGGGCGGGGGGGGGGTGTATTAAATGTATTTTATTTTAAAAAGAAACTACAGCATTTTCAGTGGAGCCCTTTTTGCAAATGATCGATAGGGTCATGGGTGATACAACACCAAATTCAAAAGGTTGTGCCCCTGCCGTTGTCGTGAAACAGCAATAACGTAGCTTATCGGAGGGCCTGATCTTGTTACTTCTTGGAAAGGACCAAAAGAAAAAGAAACTGTGTTTCAAGTTCCGAGAAGTGGCGCCACCTCACCTCCACTCGTGGATGATAAAATAGCCCAAAAATAGCCTGAACTTATAACTTTTTTTTCAAAAATGGATTGAGGTTTCTGGGTAGCCCCTGTTCTTACAGGTAGGGTCGGATAACCGGAAGCATGCCATTTTCCGTGGCATTATAGGCAACACTAACATGCAAATGTAGCATAGTAGAAAGTAGCATGCTTTTAGTAATACAGTAGTATTGTAGGGGGCACCACCATACAGCAGATTCACCAGGCTGGTGGTCATGTCCCAAATATGGGGGGAGTAGTTAGAACGCTAGGAATAGAACAGCAGCTCGGGGAGAGCTCCGGGAGAGTTGCGGGGATCGAGTGGCTGGGTGTAGACGTAGGAGTATACCTGAGAGGATAATGCAATAAAACACCAGATTGCAAGAACTTGGATTGTTGTCATACATAACATCATCACAACGAGAAGTACATCATCACAACACAACATTATAACAATTGGTGCCGTGACCAGGATTTATCCTCTCAGGATTAACTACTCATCTCTGGATTAAATACTCTTCTGTGCTAATCTCTACTAATTGTGACAAGAGCAGGTAGTATACAATAACCCCCCCAAAGATGAACAAGGAACTGTGAGTACACACTGTGATCATCTATAGACTATGAGACTATGACAAGTTTTGGAAGCTGTGTTGGGAACAAGAAGAACAGCTATTGAACAGTATTGAACAGTTATGATGTATATGTAATATTGTATTTTGTAACAATAATCATAATCATTGAATGTGCATGAGGATTTCATACAATATTTTATTCTTTTAATTTGATAAAATCTTACTACATGTATAGTATCTGCATGTATCGGCACATTGTAAAGGGTAGCGAAGGGATTCTGCGGAGTCAGAGCTGGTTGCAGTGATACGAGACGATACAACCCTTTAACATTAGTGTGGCCTTTATCTGTCTTCTGTCTGTGAGCAGCTCCCAGCTGGTGCTAGTGAGCAGCTCCTCCTATCAGTTCTGAGTAGTATAGGAAAATTGGGCTTTGCTGCAGGGAAGGTAGCACTGGAGCAGGAGGCAAAGTAGTATATGAAATGAAGCTTTGGAGCAGGCACATAGGTATATAAGGCAGTATAGAGAATACAAGGGTGTATACATAGGGCAAAACCAAAGAAAACAAAATGAATCCTGAGGTAGAAAGGGAGCTACAAAGCAGGGAGCTTATGATAAAACAGCTCCAAGAACAAGTACAGGTCCAGCAAACTCGACAGGCACAGTTGGTTGGCCAACATGAGGAGGCTGTAGCTCAACTAAGGGGAGAGCTTGGTAGGGCTCAGGGGGCCCAGAGGGAGGAGAGTATGGTTGTAGGGTTGAATAAATTAGTAGGGGAGCTGGTCACCACCCAGTTGCTCCAGAATATACCCCACTATTCTGGCGAAACGAAAAAATACAAAGAATGGATAAAGTCCATTGAACGAAACGCGAGCGCTGTATCCGAGACGGGAATTTCCAGGAATCGACTAGCTGCACAGTCCTCAAAAGGAGTAGTAGGTGAGTTCATTCATAGATATTTGCGTGACCAGCCTGGTGTAGATTGGGAAACACTGAAGGAGGAATTGGCCGTCCGTTTTGGGGAGGTCATAGACGAAGCTCATGCGAAAAGTCTACTAAGGAGAGTGACTCAGCGGGAGAACGAGAGCGCCACAGTTTATGGCGAGAGGATTTTGGAACTAGCAGAAGATGCTTATCCAAACACTGACCTCAATTCACCTGTGGTTGCAGGTCAAATGATAGAAATCTTTATCGACGGGCTCCGCGATCAGCGCTCAGCGCAAAAGGTGCTGCGAGGGGTAAAGAACAAATATGTAAAGACTCTTACAGATGCTGCGACCATTGCAAGAGAGGAGTCAGAATTCCAAAGGAGTTTGCTATTGCGAAGAAAGGAGACTCCCATGGAGGTGGACGGAATTGGGAGCAAAGAATCTGGTCCAGGAAGATTCAACGGGGGGTATGAGACAACTTTACAGTGTTTTAACTGTAACGGTGCTGGGCACTTTGCACGGAATTGCACGCAGCCCAAGAAATGTTACGTCTGCAATAGGCCGGGGCACTTGGCAAGGGACTGTTGGTTCAACCCCACACGAAGACAGACAGCAGCGCAACCAGCGACAAGGCAAGTCTCCTCTCAGCCGCCCGCTCAGTTTTCACGAGGAGCACAAGCTGCTAACTATAGCCAACAGGGAAACCAAAGGGGTTCCACTGCCTATCCGCCCCACTAAGTGGAACCTACAGCCGAGAAGAAGACACTGGGCGAGAAGGAAGGGTTATTACCTTGAGGGAAGATCAGGACTCCAGGGCATCATGCAGAATATGTATAAACAAACAGCGAACACGGGCATTGCTTGATACAGGTGCACAGATTTCACTTATGACAGTGGGCTTCTTTAGACAGATCATGCGACGACAGAATGTGAAAGTTCACAGGTCAGATGCCATTCTCATTGCAGCCAATCAGAAAGAAATCAAGAATTTGGGTGAAGCAGAAATCCTATTCAATGTCGGAGGTATTGAGTTGAAACATCATTTTCATATCGCAGAGGATCTAAATTACCCAGTTATTTTGGGGTGGGATTTTATCAGGAAGAATGGTGTGACAATTAATGGGGAGAACCAAACCATGCGATTAAAAGATCGAGTTATTCCCCTGCAGGATAATGAAGAGGTAGCCACACTTGTGAGATTAACAGACGATATTGTACTACCCCCTCAGACAATTGGAATGGCCCAAGGAAGGCGAGCAAGAATGACAGGCCATGAAGATGGTCAGTACATCTGTACAGGAATTCCTACAGGTATGCTGGCAAAGGAACCTGGCCTGGTTGTCATGAACACATTGAACAATGTGATTAAGGGCAGGACGCTTGCCGTAAATATAGTTAATTCAACAGGTAAGTCATACACCTTGAAGAAGGGCACCGTTGTTGGAAGAATCGAAAGGGTGAGTGAAGTTAAGGATACAAATGAAGAGAAGAGGCCAAAGAACTGTGAGGGAAGTACAGTAGAAAGAAAAAACCGCAATCTCAATGGCTATAAGACGCTTGATGAGCTGCTACAAGAGAATGATGACTTATTCGCGAAGTCTGACTTAGAACTTGGGAAAACACATCTCCTTGAGATGGAGATAGATACAGGGAATAATGCCCCTATTGGTCTACCCGCATATCGAGCCCCTCTCAGCAGGAGGAAAATCATCGAAGAAAGGATAGAAGAATTACTTGAGGCGGGGTTGGTGACTAAAAGTCACAGCCCATGGTCTGCCCCTGTGATATTCGTCTCCAAGAAAGATGGTGGAGAACGGATGTGCATAGATTACAGGAAACTAAATGATGTCACCAAGAAATTTACATGGCCGTTGCCTCATATTGACGACCTCCTCGCGGGTTTCCATGGAGCAAAGGTGTTTAGTACACTTGATTTGAGGTCCGGGTACTATCAACTGGGAATGAAGAGTGAGAGTGACAAGGAGAAAACTGCCTTTGTTACACACTATGGGCTCTTCCAGTTTAATGTGATGCCTTTTGGTCTGTGTAATGCCCCCGCAATCTTTTCAGAAATGATGACGGAAGTCCTCAAGGGAATTAACGGAACATTTGTTACCAATTATCTCGATGACATCATTATCTGGTCATCAAATGAAAAGGAACATCTGCAGCACCTAGCCATAGTCTTTGACAGGTTGAGACAAGCTGGGCTCAAATTAAAGAGAAGTAAGTGTGAGTTTCTTAAAGAAGAACTTTCTTATCTTGGGCACACGGTAACTGCCACGGGAATCAAACCGCAGACCAAGAAAATTGAGGCGATTAGGGATATGCCGGTCCCAGAGAACATCACAGATGTGAGGTCATTTGTCGGCATGACTTCATATTACCGCAGATATATACCAGAGTATGCCACTGTGGTAAGGCCTTTGACCGAAATTACAAAGAAAAATGCCACCTACAAATGGTCAACAGAATGTCAGGAAGCCTTCGAGAAATTGAAGCAGGCTCTTATCAATCCACCGTTATTGGCGTACCCAAACCTCAACCAGGAGTACTTTGTTTACACAGACGCCTCCGACACAGCCGTCGGAGCAGTTTTGATGCAACAGCAAGATGACATACTAAAACCCATCGAGTACGCATCCTCACAACTAAACACAAGAGAACAGAAATGGCCAACCATTGAAAAGGAGGCATACGCTATAATTAGTGCGGTAAGGAAATTTAAGGCATACCTTTGGGGTGCGAAGTTCACCATTCGTACTGACCATCAGCCGTTGCGGTACATGTTCCGATCTGAAATGAAGAACGTGAGAGTTCAAAAATGGGCCATGGAACTCAGTGAGCTAAATTGCACAATTGAGTATATCAGCGGGCCGAAAAATAAACAAGCTGACTTCTTGAGTCGACTACGTGCTGTCAATGTAATTAATTCCAATCGTATTCAAGTGGAGATGAGTCAAGACGAAGACCTACAACGTTCTGACACTGACACAGAAGAGCAAGTCCCAGAGTTAACACTAGGGTCCATACCTTTGGACACAAGAGCCGAACAAGAAAAAGATGCAACACTTAAGAAACTGGTGAAGGATTCCCGATATGTTGTTCTGGATGGAATACTGTATTATGTATCAGAGCGTCCCGATCCCGGTCTGAAAGTGGTCATTCCGAGACAGCTCCGAGGAATTGTTTTGCAAGAAATGCATGACAACATGGGGCATATGGGTATAGAGAAGACCTATAACCAAATCAACAGAGATTATTTCTGGCCGCACCTTTTTCGCGACGTGGCTAGGTATGTGGCGAAATGCGTGACATGCAACTGCCAAAAGCTTCAGAGAATAGTACCACCCTTGGGGGAGATGGATAAAGTGACCGTTCCCTTACAGAAGGTTGCAATGGATATTGTCGGGCCATATCCTCAAAGTTTCAAAAAGAACAAGTATCTGCTGACCATGATTGACATGTTTAGTGGATGGGTAGAGATGTATCCTATACCCAATAAATCTGCTGAAACTGTTGCCCACAAAATCCTTACAGAGTTCATTCCGAGACATGGGTGCATGAGAACCCTATTATCGGACAATGGGCCAGAATTTGTCAACCACATTGTCAAGACCATCTGCAAGACATACGAGATTGCACGCATCACTACCAGCGTATATTATCCACAATCTGACGGAAAATTGGAGAGAGCGCATAGGACTTGGGGGGACATCGTTAGGAAATATGTAAACGATCAACGCGAGTGGGACGAGGCAGTTCCATCTGCGTTATTGGCGTTGAGGTCAGCCACTAGCAATGTCACTGGTTACTCTCCCTATTTCCTGATGCATGCAAGGGATCCAATATTACCTCTGGACACCTTACTGCAGCCTCGACGAAAATACCTTGGTGACGAGAATCATCAACGGTTAATGGAACAACATCATAGGGCCATGGTGACCGTACACAAGAACATGGAAAGAGCCAGGGAGAGAACTAAAAGATATCATGACCGCAAATGCCGTCTGGAAGAGCTACAAGTGGGTGATGCTGTGTACTTGTACAATAACACTCGTACTTCCAAATTAGACACAAAATGGAAACCATACTACCGTATTGTGGAGAAGATGACACCATTAAATTACAGGATCAAGAACATAGTGACGGGGGAAACAACTAAAAGCCACAAAATCCATCTGCGCAAGGCCAACCTAGACTGGGAAATTCCAAGACCTGAGAAACAATTGAGGCGGGCACAACTAGCAGCCTCCATGCCGTCCAGGGAATCTGAAACAAATAGAGAGTCAGAGAGCACATTTACTGGCAGTGTGTCACAAAGTAGTGATAGTGAGGACAATATACCTCTAGCTAGATTGCGTGATGCTTTTTGGTCTAGTGAGGATGATATCCCAGTAGCTAGATTAAGAGAACAACAGGTACAAGAAGATGAAGAGATTGTCACGGAGACAACCCAAGATGTGGAAATGTCCACGGGTACGAGTAAGAGAGGAAGAGAAATAGACCGGGAGAGTGATTCTGATGAGATTCTTCAACCGGGAAAGATGAGACGAGTAGAGCCAATAGACAGAAAAGGGAACCAGAGAGACCTCAAGAGAGAAAAGTCTTTAAAAACTTTATTACAGACACTAGCCGACTTGGTGTAGAGAGACACTAATTCCTTCCTTTCTTTCTACTTGCAGGGCACTCTTACTACTGATGGGATGGTTGTGTGCAGCTTATATTAAACAACCAACTGTAGACCATGTATTCTTCCGTAGTCGGTCCGAAGTTCATACCACAAGGTCGCGCTGGATAGTGGGACTTGTGATAGATTTCAAGACCTACGAACGCTATCTGCTATTCACCAATAGGACATTATCGAATGCTTTCAGGATAACACAACAAGGAAAAACCTACTTTGATGGTCTTCATTTAAGCCACCAGGTACGAGGCGAGGAGTTTAAGAAGCTAAATGTCAGCCATAAGGAAGAAACGGAACTCAAGCTGAAGCTATACTATCAGGTTATGAGAAGCCAGCTTCAGGAACTAATCACTCTAGAGGACCTTCATAACAGGAATTGGCAAGACTTCCTCGAAATACAACTCATCGGCCACAGCGAACTTGAACTATCTAGACAGCGGATTAGAAATCCTCAGAAAAGGGCCATTGGTGCTATTCTAGCGGGTATATTCGGGGGTGTAACCTTTTTAAGGGGAGAACAACTGCGATCAGAGGTCAACAACTTAAAGGAAAACCAACAGGTTATGAGAACCGTGTTGAAGGAAAGTCTGTCCCTCATCAACTTAACAAGAATGGAGGTTAAGGAAAATAGATTTGCTATCAATGAAATAGTTAGCACAATGGGAAAGCTAGTTGATGCATTTAATGAGGAAATACAACCTTTGAAGCGCTTTACGATAGTATCTCAGCAAATTCAAACTAACATTGGTAGGGTACGAGATCTGGTAACCGCTGAGACTGCCTTAATAGCTGACTTACATGGGAAAATAGCTAAGTTGTCGACTAAACGGTTATCACCTACTATATTACCTGCTCCAGAGCTAGTACAAATATTAAAAGGGGTAGAAGTAGAAATTCCACCTGAGCTCATGCTTCCGCAGGATCCTAGAGAACGACCCTTCTATTATTACACGGTACTTAGAACAAACACTTTAGCCCTCGAAGATAAGTTAGTAGTAACCATAGACATACCATTGCTGGATGTATCACGCAAATATAAAATTAAGGAGGCAATAATGTTGCCTGTGCCCTACAAAGAAACCAACTTAACAGCAACATATAATTTAGAGTTTACGAATTTTGCAATCAGCGAAGACGGGCGGCAATATGCCATATTGGGATTAGAAGATCAACTAAATTGTGGAAAGCCTGATATAAAATATTGTTCTTTAACATCTGCGGTAGAGGAAACTAATCGACATAGATATTGTACGCTATCCTTATATCAGAAGAACCAAAAGAAAGTAGACCAATATTGTAAGATCAAGGTTAGTACCAAAGTGAAATTGCCTGTCGCAAGGTATCTGTCCGATGGGGAATGGTTGATTGCTACTGAAAGGGAATTTTCTATGAGGAAACTTTGTGTTAATGTTGATATTGAATCGCATGTAACTGTCACACCGCCGTATACTATGATTCTGTTAGAGTCAGGATGCAGAGCACTGTCTGATGTCATTGAGCTACCTATGTACTTTCAAGAAAGAAGGGAGTATAAAGTGATGCGCGAAAACCGGATTACGACACCGTTGAATGTCCAGCTGACCAACATGAGTATCTGGAGTCAGGTAAATGGGCGTCTCAACATTCGCAGCAGACTAAGAAAGCTCGGCGACATTGAAGACACTGACATTTCCGTCTTGGCGAACATGTTGGATAATCTCGAAGGGGACGAGACTATGCCTTTAACGCAGGTCATACTGCCATATGTCATTATAGGGGTTATTGTTATTGCCATACTTGGACTACTCTATACATGTCGCAAGAGACTACTAGGACTGATAGCACAGAAGGTAATAAAGAGACTTCACGCGAGTGCACCCGTATACATGGACCTTACCCGGGACACTACTTGTCCTTTGTTACCATGTACAGACAATATTCCTGCAATGCCTCATACCTCGAGAGACTCGCCTACTGGAGAACAGTCTCTGCCTCTGACTTCAATATCTTCTTCACCACAATCGCGAACTAAGACTACGCTACCTATGACAAAACTTACCAAACTATGAACTCTTCTGCTGGTGAGCAGATTCGCATGTCGACGGACATGATAATACCACAGCAAGGTCGAAGGACAATGCAAATATGAACTATGGCTCGTTGGACTTACTATTATGAGTTATTGGAGAATGACATTGAGGACTAATCAGTCAAACTGTGACAATTATTGTTATTCATA
Source organism: Harmothoe impar (assembly GCA_947462335.1). NCBI lineage: Eukaryota > Metazoa > Annelida > Polychaeta > Phyllodocida > Polynoidae > Harmothoe > Harmothoe impar. The sequence goes on along the minus strand of OX381716.1, from coordinate 33,165,832 downwards.
AGCACAATTACAGGTGTTATGGTGTGACATGTATTTAATCAAAGACAATATTATTACTATTATTATTTATTCACAAGTATAGTCACATATTGTATGAGGTGACAGGTGTTGCTGCTCGAGTTCTTTATTAGTACTAAAGAACTATCGGGTAGGGGAGGGGTGTAGCATAGTAGAAAGTAGCATGCTTTTAGTAATACAGTAGTATTGTAGGGGGCACCACCATACAGCAGATTCACCAGGCTGGTGGTCATGTCCCAAATATGGGGGGAGTAGTTAGAACGCTAGGAATAGAACAGCAGCTCGGGGAGAGCTCCGGGAGAGTTGCGGGGATCGAGTGGCTGGGTGTAGACGTAGGAGTATACCTGAGAGGATAATGCAATAAAACACCAGATTGCAAGAACTTGGATTGTTGTCATACATAACATCATCACAACGAGAAGTACATCATCACAACACAACATTATAACACAAACATGAAGTTGTTACCACAGGTGTCAGTAGTTTCGTAGCAACAAAGAGAAGATGGTACTTATAGTTGCTCTCTGAAACCAATGTAATTGTACATTTTCATGTTACTAAGTATCGTTTGTGTAGGTTTAAAATACCTGTAACATTATCTACGCCTATGTGCAACTGGGCACCTAAAAAGAAGCATACATAGTAGAACCGGGTCAGATCGAGAGGCCTTATAGGCCATCTAGTACAGTCAACCTACTGCCAGAGTGCCTAGCCCTTGGCATTATGGAGATAATGCCGGGGGAGTGAAGGTTAATATTTGTCAGTCCATCTTTTACCCTACAAATTCTAAACCCTCCTTCAGTGTCCTACAAGCACTGTAATAGTATTATTATATCTTGGGGATGGGGCGGGGAGACAGAATCAAAGGCCATACACAGGCAGAATGTGTTAGAAAGGAGGTGCCATGAGGCTCAATCAATACATCCTCCAGTATAGTTAAATTTCAATGGCTGGAATTAAAGCCTGCACTATAAAAGTAGCACATCGAGCATCACTCTAATGAAGAATGGCCTTACAGACAAAGGTTCACTCGAACACGCGGAGAATTCGATTTCATAATATATTGTACTGTACAACAGATTTTCAACTCGTTCCAGGTTATACCTTCTCCAGACAACCTGCGTGAGCTGAACCATTTAACGGGGCGCTTTGTGCTTTAATGTGTATGCCCTTAGTCATAATGATTAAGAAATGCAGCCTTGGCAAGTCTACTCACCAGGGACACGCATCATGCATCATGTCAACCCATTGTGAGCGTATCAACCCCGTAGGGTCGGCATGATAATCGCCAGTACTGTATTCATGCATCGTGACGATAAAGGAAAATCATACATTGAATTACTACGCAGCTCTTAAATGGTTAAAATGGGAAGGTAATTATTTACAGAATCATGTTACGCCACACGACTGGGGAACAAAAGTGGATTACGTGAGAACAATTGGATGTTATCAAATTTTGAGATTGTGTTGTGGAGCAGTTTAATGCCATGTCTACCACTGTTGGTGTAATAGGCTGGGATTTTCCCATGGTGTTATACCATTTTTACCACATGTATAAAGAATGGCATGATATGCAATGTATTCTGGATATGGTGGAAGTCCCTACTTAAAGGGCTGACAAAATGGCGGCCACCTACACTAATGAGGTCTAAGAACTAAGGCATCTTCACATACTTGTTCACCAGGACTGCCGGTCAGAGGAGGTGCCGTGTAAAAAATATCACCCAGTAAGCCCCTTTAAAGCTTTAATCTGGTACATTCACAACAATTAACTTCTGGTGGATATATTCTTCTACTTCAATCAGATGTGGCCAACTTAAACACATTACTACTCTGATGCTAATCCTTTAATTAACGCATAGTGCTTTCAAGCATTATGCCCATTTGTCGTCATGATGCTTTAATGCAGCACTGGTAATTTCCTCACCAAAGCTGCATTAAATTCAGTTATAGTGTGTGCCTTTACATAATGAAGATGTATATACATCAGAGGGAGGTACACAAACATTTATATAGAGTTTATAAACACAATTACATTACGTAACTGAAAAAGCAATCAACAGAAAAATAGTTATTTAGGTACTATTATCATCGTGACAACCTCCCTCCCCCCAATTCATTAAGGGTTTCTCTAAGAAAGTCAACTTTAAGATTGTTCAAGGTCTGTATCAATCACCCAGATGACACTAACCCGGCCGTTGATCCTGATATCTGTCTTTATCTGCCATTACGGAGAGTTCCCACCTTATGGTTCCTGATTGTCCTCCCCTCCCCTCCCACTCTCTCACCCTGTGCTGATCTGACCCCCCGCCTATGCCGCAGCCCTTGATGTAGCATTAGCTAACACATTGGGAGGGTGTTGATGGGACTTGTTTTCAGTCAGCCTCTCCTGCTGCAGCACTTATTGCCCTGGGCACGCCCTTGTAATGGTAATGTATAGCCATGTGTCACTCACCCCAACCTCATGCTAAGCACACTGCTTAGGGGGCTTGCTCTACAGATCTGTTTTGGTAGGAAAAGTGAGCAGCCATGCAGGAAGGATGCTCCACACTTAGCCACAAGGATCACTCTTTCTGTTTGACTGCTCACCAATGACCCATTACCACCGTTGAGTGTCTTTTAATTGGAACTCGGTGAAAGGTTTAAAATCAAATCATCGAGAATGATGCTTGACTACAGCCATATACTAGTGAATAACTCACTCGGGTTGTATAACAACATCGTGTTGACCCTACAGGATCGATAGACTCCCAAAGTGTCGTCATGATGCATGGATGCAACCTCAGCGAGTTACTCGCTATGGCTGCATCTAAGCACTAATGCTCCCTTGAGTTGATCCTGAATAATAGCTTACACGATGTGGATGGTTCAGGATGGCGATGAGGTAAAGGCGGATGTGTAGAGCGAGGGAAGATGAGATAAAGCACGAGTACAATAAATCATACTAAGAGAAACGATGTGGGTGGCTATTTGCCGATCTTTCTGTACCTGCGTCCTCTATACCACCCTGACTCTGAGTGCGCATGCGTCCCTGTTCTAATGCTGCCTGCTAGAAGAACGCAGGTGTCTGTGGTAACGTCACGTGACCTCTGTAACAGCTTACAGCCAAGGCTGAGGTGAGTGAGGGGTTTGGGTGACGGGGTCGGGGTGGTACACATTGAGTAAGGGGCATGGGGTGGCTGTGGGCGGAGGGGGTGGGAGGAAGAGGTGAGGAACATCAAATACCAAAGGAGAAGGGTAGGGAAGGGCAGCAGGGAAGGAGGAGGATGAAGGACATGGAAGTAGCGATAATTAGATAAAAGGAGGAAGTTATTGATTATTATTCTGTTTTTATACATTTCATACGTTAAACCGCATGATAAAATAACTTTCTGATTTGAGAAATGGATTTCATCAACCATCAAGGACAAGCAGCTGAGTGAATGTCAAAATTGTAGGAACACATCGTGAAGCCAAGGGAAGTTCCAGCATCGGAAATCCAGAACATCATGAACTGGTGTCGGTGGCGAGGAAATTAGACATTAAAATCAAGAAAATTAAATGTCATAATGCTGGTATTGACAAGTGTCCCTCCTAGTCACCCACGTCCCTCCCTGCAGTGACCGAAGCAACAGAGACCTGGGAGATCTCTACCATCATAAGAAGGCTAGCCTGTCGTAAGGTTCTTCTGTTAATTGCAGCAGGACTAGAGAAAACATTTCTTAGCCGTAAATCCATAATTGCCGTAATCCTGTCTCACCATGTGGTCTCCTCCAGGGTCCAGGTTTACCAAAATGTAATAGGAAATCTAGGCAAAAGTAATACAACACTGGTGACTATGTAAGTAGTATATCAGAAAGGTGCTAGAACACTGATAGCTATCTAAGTAGTATATAGCAAAAGCACTAGAAGACTGGCAACTATGTAGGTAGTACACGGGAAGGGTGGTAGAACACTGGTAACTGTGTAAGTAGTATACAGGAAAGGTGGTAGAACACTGGTAACTGTGTAAGTAGTATACAGGAAAGGTGGTAGAACACTGGTAACTGTGTAAGTAGTATACAGGAAAGGTGGTAGAACACTGGTAACTGTGTAAGTAGTATACAGGAAAGGTGGTAGAACACTGGTAACTGTGTAAGTAGTATACAGGAAAGGTGGTAGAACACTGGTAACTGTATAAGTTGTATACAGGAAAGGTGGTAGAACACAGGTAACTGCGTAAGTAGTATACAGGAAAGGTGGTAGAACACTGGTAACTGTGTAAGTAGTATACAGGAAAGGTGGTAGAACACTGGAAACTATGTAAGTAGTATACAGGAAAGGTGGTAGAACACTGGTAACTGTATAAGTAGTATACAGGAAAGGTGGTAGAACACTGGTAACTGTATAAGTTGTATACAGGAAAGGTGGTAGAACACTGGTAACTGTGTAAGTAGTATACAGGAAAGGTGGTAGAACACTGGTAACTGTGTAAGTAGTATACAGGAAAGGTGGTAGAACACTGGTGACTGTGTAAGTAGTATACAGGAAAGGTGGTAGAACACTGGTAACTGTGTAAGAAGTATACAGGAAAGGTGGTAGAACACTGGTAACTGTGTAAGTAGTATACAGGAAAGGTGGTAGAACACTGGTAACTGTGTAAGTAGTATACAGGAAAGGTGGTAGAACACTGGTAACTGTGTAAGTTGTATACAGGAAAGGTGATAGAATACTGCTTACCATGTAAGGAGTATACAGGGAATGTGTTGGAAGATTGGTTACTATGTAAGTAGTATATAGCAAAGGCGTAAGTATTTTAGTTGTATACACTAAAGGTGCTAGCACACTGCTAACTATATGAATACTTTACAGGAAATATGTAAGCACGTTGGTAAATATGTAGATGGTGTACCAAGTCCAATTCCAACTAATTGCTGCCTCGTCCTTATCAGACTACATGAATTCCGTTTTTAGAATCCGGCCATTTCGTTAGTTAATCTTCGTGTCACTCAAACTGGGCCTTATTTACATCTGGCCCAGTAAGTTTTGAGAGAGTAATACACTCAGTTTTCTGTCAATCATAATTTTGTTGCCATAACGAAATGCATTTGCCATAAATAAATGTTATTAATCAGACCGAGGGTCAATCAATGAGATTACTTTTGAGAATTTAAGACAACATTTAAGGATTGAAAACACATGTTTTCCCTGCAGAAATATTTACTTTCGGGCACAGGCTGTTGACTTGACCGTCCCACCATAGCCGGCCGGTCTGTATGTGCTTGGTGATGGTTCTGATGGCTCTACGACTGTCTGTTGCATCCCTTGCTGCTCTCTTGAATATATTGTTACCATTCCATCCAGAGGAGTTCCCTTAATGTACATGTTTGCTCTGGTCCATAAACGGCGCCCTGAGACTGTTTCTGCTGGGGCTTTAAAACATTACAACAACATAATGCATGTAATACACAGATGGATCTGGATGTAATAGTCAAGTAAACACATAGCCTTAATACTTTTAACATAATATGTATATTAGAACATGGCATATGAATTATGCATTTACATCGATATACATTCACTGATCCATGAATGCTGCCCTGGCGAGTAACTAGCCAGTGTTACACTCATGTATTCTGCAGACCCACGGTATTTTCGGCATGATGCACAAATGCAGCACAGACGGATCACATACTATGCAGCGCTGTTCCCATTCATCATGACGACAAAGGGTACATTAACCCTCCATGTATCTTACATTTGAAATATGACATGCTGGCAGTGAACAATATCAGAACCCGGACCTTGAGCAGGATATGCCATTTTAGAGGGGCTTCTCCTGAACAGCTGTAAGTTTAAACTCAGCTTCACCTCTCTTGTAAGGGTTAACAAGGGGAAGGGGGGATAAGGAAGGGCAGGGGTAAGAGGTGCACGGTAGGAGAACGGACGATAGCTGTAGGAGGAGGTAAGGAGATCTATACGAATTAGCAAAGACCAGCTGACAGCGCGTGTTTTTAGGGCGTCAAAAGCTGTATTTACACCCAAGTACGTCAGGGTTAAACTGGAGAAGATCGTGTATGATCTGGAACTATCCTTTCATTTCCCTATCGGCCCACTATGGTCCATTCAGGATATGGAGTCATAGGACACAATCGGTTCCAGTACAATAACTGCTATAAAGTTGTTTATACCACAGTTAGCATAACAAAAGAAGCAGTCTACAATATATTGTGTACAAAACAATCACTACTGGTATATGCCAGCTAAAATACAGGCACATATTCCTGTATGTATCACATTTGGAAAGCTTTGACTGAGGTCAATATAACATATACAGAATGGTGCCTATACTATAAGTACTACCAAGATGTGTCTGTATAGGGCTGGGGAGTGTGTTAGCAGGGGGTATAGATCAGACGTTGAGCTGCTCTCACAGCTCAGTGAACTGCTCACCATCAGCCTACAGTAACACCCCTATAATGGTTGTAACTCAGCTGGGCAGCTGTCAGCTCTTCAAGGAGTCAAAGGGTTTACATGTGTGGCTCACCACTCTCCAGCAGAGGAGTGAGCAGACGGGTTCTCTATGGGGTTCTGTCTGCTAAGCCCGGACCTCGATATCACTCTTCAGGCAGACTCTTTGCCCAGATTTAAATTCTACTGCATAGATTATCATACATTATCCCCACACAGATTAGTTGCTCGCTTGAGGTTGTTGTGAGGGGGTCTTTTTAATGTGTTCATATATATGTGAATGTTGATATCTGTTGATTTAGGCTGCTTACTGAATTTATCCTATGCATTGTGCTTCGAGGAAACTGAGAGAGATGATTGATATAACAAAAGTAATTTCTATGGCCGATAATTTTGATGGTTAAATATTGGAGAACAAGGCTAAATTAATTTCGGAAGTGTAACAACGTATTTTAATATAGGCTTGAAATCCGGTATTAACGACTTTGTGTTTAATTCACTTGTCTAGACAGGGGATAGTGCCATGTTAAATCCGACGCCAAAGGCGGGGTTGTTGGCATTGCCCTCGGATTTCAAAGGGAATCCGTGAAATAATGACCCTTCAAGGACAGCATAATGCACTATGCTCTTGCTTGTCAAGATGATTGAAATAAGCCCTGGCAAGAAATCCGCCAAGAAGTGCTGCATCCAAACATCATCAGGCACTCTAGAAGGGCAAGTATGGTTGCAGCCCCGACAAGTAGACTCGTCAGGGTGCATCTTTTAATTGTGACTGGAATAGCAGATTAAAGCACTATGAGGTCTGTAAAGGGATAATTACACAACCTGAGTAGGAACTAATGGGAGAGCAGGTCTGGGGAAGGATCCTTTTTAATGTCAGGTTACACACACTTCAAAACAAGATTTTGGATTTCAGATTAATGTACAAATTAAGGTTATTGTGTTTCAATATTAGCACACACAAGTCAATTTTACTCAAATTAAACTAGGATCTTATTTCCTTTATACCTTTTTCATTCTTTGTTATTTCCTCTCTTTTAGATTATAAATATCACTGGGTAGATGTATTCATCTAAGAGTTCATATCTTTGTAGCTTACTTTATAGAAGCTAGGGTTTGAATTCATTTAAATTACCTTCCCCAGTCCCCAGTCTCTCTGAGCAAAAGACCATTCGCTATCCCTATTACATAACATAATACGAATCACTATATGACTCCCTCTATTGTCCCTTTCTAGGGTAATCCCCTAACACATAGAGGATAGTGGTGGTGGGAAGATACCACTGTATTCCACTCTATGCATATAGAGCTAAATAGTCTCTGACCCTAAAATATCCACACAACAATGTAAGTAACCATATTTATATGTAAAGTCGCTGCCTCTGCCATTCCATTAGCTCATTTGACTGCCTTAGCGTCTGTCAAAGCGGCCTACTGTTTAGACATTGTTGGAGCTGATGTAGGAGCTTTACTGATCTTTCCCCAGCCAGAAGGATTGGTCCTCTGCAGTCCTTGTCTAGGCCCCCTTGCTGTAGCTTATTAGTTTACTATTCATCTGCCATGATTTACTTCTATTGTATGATCGTGCCAGGTCAAGACCGTTCCACTGCCATTTTGGAGGAGTTTCCCGATGTTAATGGCTCCGTTTTATTGTCCTATTTAAGGCTTAACCATACAGGTCCAACAACCATACTGTGAATTGGGAAAACCCCGAAAATTATATAATAATGGCTGTAGGACCAGAGAAACTGAGAATAAAGGCACTGAGTTGCAAGGAAACACAATCGCCTACATGTTCTACACGTAAGAACCCAAACCCCTCAAATACCATCAGGACCTTTATCTAGTTGTTGATAGTTTCAAGGCTACCCTATAGTGGGTGATAGGAGACAGGCAGCAGGGACCGAGGGACAATTTGTGTGCTCTTCAATCCCTCCTAATCCCACCTGACTTCGGGTATGGATTCGAAGTAAAGCTTCCTGGATTTGAACACAGACTGTCGCAGACATTGCTGTAAACAAGACTTTAAAGTTTAGACCTACCGTAGGATAACTTAACTTGGAGAATTGACATCGATATCTTTTCCTTCTGTGGTAAAGGGACATTCGAGAAAATTACCAGGGAGGTAGGCTCAATACTGAGCTCAGAAAAGAACTAGAAGCTGAAGATGTGGAAATCCTGTATATCAATCTGATATTCAAAACATTCCTACTATAAACGTTATACTTGCTACTCTTGCAGAAGTGCTATCGTGCATTATTTTTTTCATTTTTTAGACAACGCACCTTCTAACCCATTGTCTCTGCCCACTCAGTCTTCTTAGAAATACTTGGCGCATATTAACTGGATATGCTGACAAGGACACTTATCTTTTATTCAATAGCGAACTGCCTGTAAGAGACTAAACCCCAAACACTGCACTAAACCTATATGCAATTGGCATACGTGAGGGAGTCAAACTTGGTCTGCAACTATGTGGAGAGCAAACGGGGAACACATCAAACCTATTTCCTAAAGGCGGATTCTACTGTGGCTGATTTCTTCGTGGACGAAGCTCTGGCTGGGCTCAAATGGGAATTCGGAGATATTTACTCTGGTAAATTAATACTTCTGAATTTTCCTGGCTAGGTCTTCATCTGCGTAGAAATCTGCTATACTCTTAACGGGTTACGAGCTCACATATTGAGTGGAAGACATTAAATTTTACTTCGTTTAGTGAAGATGGAAAAATGAAAATAAGAATAAGTAAAATGAGTCCTAAGTAATGCCACATCTGCTCCACGGGTTGTCTTTTTAAACTTCGACATGATATTGCATTGACCACCTATGGACCAGTGCCTTTAATACCTTTTTTGTATCTAGTCGAGTAAGAGTTCCCAAGAATATAATTATTTTTATGTTTTAACCTGCTCTTTTACCCTCCTGCATATATCTAGCAAGCAAATCTCTTCATTTCCAAATAATTTTTTAATTGAATAAAACCAGGTCCCGATGAATCCAGATTGCTTGAATCGTCTCTCTTGGAATACTAGTAGGAGAGCCTACACAGAATGTTGTCGTTTTGTGGCATGTAATGCAGAGGCCGGGGAGAGAGGTGGTGGTTATGCTTTAGGTACAGGCTGCCTCATAACAAGATAAAGAAAATTAATATCTAGAAATGAAGATTCCCAGCTGCAGGTATTGCCACTAATTGATTCTACACTCGGACACGCAGAACTTAACCAGTGTCTACTCAGTGTCTGTGTCAATAGTAATTTCAAAGTCTCATATGAACTCACATTGTGATTTACCATCCACAGGCAGGCTCATTGCCCAAAGGATTCCCTCTTCTCTTTATACTCATCTAAAGTGTATGTTCCACTGATGCCGATTTTTGGAACATCCTAGTATAATTATCATGGATTCTCAAGAGATAATAATTATATCCGCTAGTATAAGAGCTGTTTGATATTATATATAGTTATGGAGGTGATTTCTAATCAGGCACAGCTCAGCCCCACACAAGATATTTAACAAAGAAAATTCATGAAATCGGGGACGAAGTCGAACTCTTTTAATCAAGTTTGCTGGAAAACCCCTCATGTAAAGGTGTTAACCTGGGGCTAACCCTGAAAAATTAGACTCCTTGTTTGGACATTTTCGTTTTCATACTCTCTATTGCATCACTTAGTGGCAGTACCTGCAATCAAAAGATATCACCTAATGATTTGCTAAGGTTGCAGTCAGATTTGGAATCCATCACCGATCAGTAGTTTTCCTTACTGTTCTATCAGTGGAATGCATTGACACTCAGATCTTATCTTTTTTAATTAGTTCACATTTTACCAGAGACTCAGCTCATCCAATTAGACCCTAGTCGTTATTTAGTCTTAATAGCCTCAAGACCCCATATCGCTTTGATGTCACTATGCATGAATGCAGTATGCACGAAGAACTCACAATCATATAGTGTTTACGTTATATGTGCTGACTCTTTGAACCCAACTGCTGCATGATGCATGGATTTAGCACAGTTGCTTGGGCTGAATTAATGCAGTAGTTCAACAGGACACAGTGCCTTGAATTAGTACACAAACCTTAAAGGGCTAACGTTCTCTGGAAAGAGACCTAAAGCTTGTAAAGCGATCTCATTTCAGAGAGTTTACACCAATTGCAATTAAGTTATTTGCAGACTGAGTCAGATCGGCCAATAATGGCAGGATATTAGTAGTCGGAGTTCAATGTTCCGCTCCTTATTGCACCTGGAAGTGGCTAGAACGCTAGAACACCGTAAAAGGGACATTCTCACCACTCACACTTAACCACATAGTAGACTAAAACAGTACTAGAATTGTCAGTGGGATACGCTCGGTGATTATGCTACTTTAAAGCTATAAGGACAAAAGTTATTATGAGTAGTATAGTATGTATCGGAACGGGACTATAGTTAAGTACTGTTTATTACTCAATCGACATGCAGCCAATCAGAGGCCTCCATTTGGTCACGTGACCGGAAGTGACCTACTTAGGGGATTAGTGGTGACGTCACGTGACCTAGTTAGCCAATCAGAGGCCTCCATTTGGTCACGTGACCGGAAGTGACCTACTTAGGGGATAAGCGGTGCATTCTGGGTAACCCTGCAGCCAATCAGAGGCCTCCATTGGGTGACCGGAAGTGACCTACTTAGGGGATGGTGCATTCTGGGTAACCTACTGACCTACTTAGGGGACCGGAAGTGACGTCATATGACCTAATTTAGGATCACATGATCGGAAGTGACCTGATGAGTCACGTGACCGGAAGTGACGTCACACGACTTAATGGCCAACCGGAAGCGACCTGATTGATCACGTGACCGGAAGAAGAAGAAGTTTTTTTTTTGTTTAGGATCCCGTGACTGGAAGCGACGTCGTCACATGAGTGACGCTTTAAGAGACTGCGCGACTTACTAGTAAGAGAAGTTGTATGATAATAAAAACACAACAATATTTTCTTTTAATTTTTTTTTATTTATTTTTTTTTCAATCTTGATAAACACTCTATTTTTGAAAAGATGCACACGCTTATTTTATTTTTTTTTTTTTTCATATCTCTAAAGGACTCGTTGTCACACCGTCAGAATGCACGCGACGCTTATAATACAAGTAGCGCACGCCGTCTTTCTCTATGGTGTAGGTGACCATTTTGTTTCGCACCACTTTGAAATTTCTATTTACAGCAATGAGAGTTTTTCGTTGGCGAAGAACATCCAAGAAGGCGTCTGGTTCCTGGGGGTTTTGTTTCTTCTGTACGCCTTTTGCACTCCATTTTTTGGATTTTCTTTCACCGGTGTCGCTGACTCGATCGTAGCAAATGTAAGTCTTAGGGTTGAGACTTAGGATCCCGTCACCTTCCCACTCCGCTTTCATGAGCCCCGAAGTTCTCAGATCGTGAAGGTACCGTCTCTCACAACATCCGCCGGGCGGCGCACACCATTCTCGCACTCTTTCCGTTTTTGTCTTCACGAAAAGCTCTAAGTGCTCGTCGCACACCGCTGTCGGAAGCCACTTTCGTTTCTCTCTGAAGTACGTCTCTCTCAGGCGAGGTTTCACTAGGTCATCCAACGTGGCACCGCTGAGAGCCATGTAAAGACTGTCGGTGTCCATTTGACAAAGGGCATAATCGCGCCGATCGACGAATCTATCCAAGAAGTCGTATGTGAACTCTAACATTTTCAACTTCGCGTACTGGTATACCATGAACCCTATCTGAATAGGGAGGTTGTTCTTGACCGTTTTCGGTTGTAGTTCGACTTCAAACAGATCGGAAGTCAACTCGGACGCCTTTTTGAAGCGCCACGAATTGGCCAATAGTTCGAACTTCCGACTGTCAGTGTATCTCACCGCCGTGTGTTTTTCTTTGTTGCAGATTGTTTTACCGTACGTAGCGTTTCCCATTAACTTGTAACAGTCTGACAGAATTTTCTCGTTCTCGTTCACGTCGCCACGTCTTCGCGCCGCCGTCACTTCGTCCGCGAAACCGGCAAAGGAGCGTTTAGGTAGGTATTCTACCACCAGCTGCACTTTGGTGACTATCAAACCGTGCTCTAAATACCACTTGAGAAGCGGCGTTCCCAAGAGAATATTTTTTCCGTGGTAACTCCCTATCAGACATCTCTGAGGCGTGTTCAACAGCTTTTCTTCCTGCGCAAAGTCTGACATGTGAGGGCCTATGTCCGATTTTGAAACGGTCGCGTTCTTGAAAACGGGGGTCATTTCTTCGAAGTACTCTCGTAGGTGAGGCGGCGTAGTGATGTCCACTTGAACTAAACCGAACATTTTCTCCTCTTTCACAGCGGAAAGGATGTCGCTCTCGCTCATCGCGTTTCGAGACACTTTCAAAGCGTCAACCTTCCAGCGTTGTTGGGAGGCCTTGACCCGCTCATCTCGACGCTTCATCTCTCGCCATTCGCACTCCCACACGACGACCAGCTTGTAACCTAACGCTTTCAAGTAAGCGCTTACTCTGGTCGTTCTGTCGCGTCTCTCCTCTCTCAGTGAAGCGCACTGATATCGGTGCGACGGTATGCACTCGTGAGCGTGGAACCAACACCCGTGAAACTGGAAAACCGTATTAGAGGCCGCGTGAAATCCGTCCACGCGAATTCTCCGACAGCCTACCGCCATCTCGCCGCCGTTCAGAGCGTGGCGCAGTTTCACGTCGCGGTCGTGCTCTACGAAGCGTAACCACTCCAAAGCGCTGTGAGAGTTTCTTTGCCTGATTTCGGGCTTGAACTCGGTCTCGGGCCGTCTCACCGCGTAATAGCCCGTGCAGTGCGCTTCGCTCATGCAGCGCAAGTACAGAGAGTTAGCGTCTAGTCCTAGGATGTGTTGGCACGGTCTCGCTTCTTCGCCGTACTTGTGCTCCCTTATCCGCGTGGTGCCCTTCTCGTGAAATCTATGGAAGATGATGGAAGGACCGCCGACTAGATTCTCTTTGATCAGAGCGTGGAGGACGGCGTCGAACTGGGGAAACGTTGTGAACGCGTCTTCTAGGTTTTGAAAGAGGAAGCGTAAAGTCAAACCGGCGAGAGAAACTCCGTCTTTCAACATGTCGATGCCGCGATCTTGGAAAAATTTAGCGTGATTTTTCAGAGCTTCTATGAAAGGTTTCACGTCTTTGTTGTTGTAGTGGATCAAGTAGTCTTCCATAGTTTGCATCTTCTCGTCGGACCAAACTTTCTGACATGCGGCGTAGTCGGATTCGGACATTTTGACGCCCGTCAGCTCGCTGTCGAAAGCCGATCTCGGCGGCAGCGTTCTGTTTGCCAGTTTCCTGGTAGACGTCATCCATTCGTAAGGAAAGTGACCTTTCTCTTCGTTCCTGGTGAAAGCTCGCAAATAGGTCGCGTAGTTGTAACCGGGTGCCAAATAGTTGACTACGTCCAAGAAAACCGTGTGCTGTGTGTAAACCGCCAAGTATTGATTGCTTCTCTTTATGACGCTGAATTCTTGGTTTCTTCGGTCTCCGGAGGCGAAGAACGAGTGAAGGCGTATTTTGATCAGGTTCAAGTCGTAACGCCCCGAGTTGAAGCCCACCACTGGAGCTTGACGGATGTATCTCAGAAGACGCTTCTTCAGTTGAACTAACGGGTGTCTGGTCTGAGCCGCAGCGAAGCCGCCTGGAGAAGGGGTGGTGAACGTCGCCTCCTCCAGCAGGAGAGCTTCACCTATCGCCGCATCTAACTTCGCTAACGTCGGTCGGTAAAGTTCTAGCACAGCTTCCCCGATCGCTTTGGCGTTCTCGTTTATGTGATTTAAAACTCGGTCCAACAAGGGGTCGGAATCTGCGTCGGACGCTCTGACGAAGCAGACGGGCCCCTCCCACCCCGGAAAGTCGGATGCGACGCTAGCCGACAAAGGGACGTGATCCCACAGCAGGGACACGTGCTCCGTCGACGGTTCTTTGCACGGTCTGAAGAAAGCCTCGAAATCGAAGGCGATCTTGTAAGGGTAGATTCCGGAATGTCCGTCGGGGGGAAAAATGGAGAAGTCTGCTAGCGCTTCGAAAATCGTTCTCGAATTTTGGTAGATGCCACCTACGTAGCGCAACTTGACTTGTCGGCAAGAGGAAAGCTGGTTCCTGTGTCTCTTCAGCAAGAACTCGGTGGTGAACGCCGCCTTACACTTGCAACATTCGTATATGCCCGCGTACGCGTTGAAGTCCGTGACGAGAGAGACGTGCAAACCGCCTTTCGCCGTCAGGTGTAGGTTGACTTTACCTCGGGCGGCCACAGTTCTGGAAGGCGGTCTGATCAGAGTAACGCGTCTTCTCAACTTCCGCCCCGGCACTTGACGCGACGCGGTGTAAACCGCTATTTGTACGTCAAACAAGTTCTCTAACGCGGGTAAGTCGCGGATGTTCAGACCCGGAAAGGATTCAGGTGTGGCAGCGGGACAGAACTGACGTAACAAATCTGAAGCGCGCTTGCTGGTGTTGTATAAGTGAAAGGAAATGCAGCGGAAGATGCAGAGGTTGTCCTTGTTGGGAAAATCTAACACGCCGCTTCTCTTTCCAACTCGACCGGCCTGAGTGATCCTACCGCCTATGGGGAATTCCCCCGGTCCCATGTAAACGCAGATGTTCAAATTGATAGGAAAAAGAACGTGCCACTTGGTGTCAGCGTCGCAAAGTTTCCGTACCTCCTCGCAAGCGACGGTGTTTTGCATCTTTGAGAGGAGCTCTTCCAAAGTTTCTGAATTAGTTACAGTAGGGAGCGGTTGTATGAGAGTTGCGTTGTTCTGGGAGGCGTGGAAGTAGTGCAGTTTGCTCTTGTCTTCTCTGTGTTGTAACAGTAAGCCTACCGAGAAACCCACTTTGTATCTGAATCTTTGTGTCAAGTGAATGCGACGCATAGTATCTACAGCGTCACTCAACTCGCCGGTTGGTAGCCTGAAGTTTGTTACACTCACGCGAGTCCCGTGCATCCTGACGCCCGTTTGTATCGCAGGCCAATTCACCGTGAACGTTTTCTCCCCGTTCGGTACAGCACATATGCGCGGAGGGACGGTCACCCCGTCCAGAGATTCGCGTCGACAAGCGCTCTTTCGGCAATCCCCTTCGCCGCATAGAGGGCAAAACTTAGCTACTACTCTACAATTTTCTACGTGTCTCTCGTGGTTGTACGCTCTTTTAAACATTTTGAAACACTTTTCGCATACGTACTGTGTCATGTTTTTTTTCACTCGGTTACCAACTACTTAGCCGTCTAACTATCTATCTATCTATCTAGCCATCTATCAATCTGTCGTCTATGTAACTATCTTTCTGTCTGCTGTCTGTGTATCCGTCTGTCTGTCTGTCTGTCTCATACAGCGTACGTCAAACGCTGTGTGTGTGCGCGCGTGAGCGTTGAGCGTCTCTCATTCCGAATCTATGCCGAGATATTTCAGAATGATCTCTGTTTTGTCATCCAACTCTTTGAGCGCTCTGGCGGACAGCGTCACCCCCTGCTGTGTGGGTTTTTTGTCAGGACCTTCGTACTTGCGCACGTGGACGAGGTTCTTACCGCTGTAGTAGCTCACAGCTGCGTACACTTCGCCCGCCTCATCCAGCACTGCGAACCAGGGGGTGTGATTAGGTTTTCCTTGCGCGGCCGCTGTGTCGCGTATGCGCACCACTGCGCGGATATCGGCGATGCGTGCTATGAGCTCGCGCAGCGCGTCGGCCGTGAAGTGCACTCGCTTGCTTCTGGTCAGAGACGCCTCTTTCACCTGGCCGTCTTTTGTGTAGCGCGGCCTCCTAGACAGTCTAGCCACGTCCTCCCAGATCTCCAGCGTCAAAGCTCCGTCTAAGCAGAACTCTAACCCGAGTGTTTTCTCTGCTTCTTCTCGTCCATCTCCTTCTTTTTCTTGTATTTTTCTCTTCTTAGTGGGCCTTGTTGTTCTGGAACTCACCTTAGAACGTTTCACACCCGCAGGATGAGTAACACCATCAGCGTGAGCTGAATCAGCAGCAGAACCGATAGCAGGAGCAGCGTCAGCGCTGGTGGTATCGGAGGTCTCGTTGTTGGAACAGCGCAGCCACACGCCGTCCGTGCTGTGTGTAGCGGTAGAAGATGAAGCGCCGCCGCCGCCCTCGTAAGGTGGCGGTGAGGGCAGTCGCCACGGACCGGACGGGGGGGCGCTAGCAGTGGAGGAAGTGAGGTCGAAAGGTCGAAGAGGGAAGCCGAAAAACGTACCGCTCACCCCTTGCCCTTCGGGTTCTTCGTACGCCTCGTCGTCAGCGTCGTTCTCTGTCTCACCCTGTTGCTGCTCCTCCTCCTCCTCTTCTTCTCGGTTCAGGGGCTGAGTGTCCGAATAGCTGTAACTCTCAGCGCGAGCGGCGTCGAGGGCGTCCGTCGATGAAGTGGTGGAGGAGAGGGGCTGTGCAACGTGCGGCAGGTCATCAAAGTCATCAACAGTAGTGGGGAGGTAAAAACCCGGTTGCCAGTACTGCGCTGTGCCAGGAGCGTTGTCGTCAGTAGTAGTAGCAGTAGCAGCAGGTGCAGCAGAAGCAGCCGCAGCAGCAGCCGCAGCAGACGCAACAGTAGCAGGCGCAGCAGCAGCCTCAGCAGGCGCAGCCGTAGCAGGCGCAGCAGTAGCAGGCGCAGCAGCAGCAGCAGCAGCAGCAGCAGCGGCAGGCGGGACGGCGGTAGCAGCGGCAGCGCGCTTAGCAGCAACGTGTACCGTCGCGAGTGTAACAACGTCGCTAGCACGACGACTGCTACCAGTAGTACTACTAGTACTACTACCACTACTACTACTACTGCTACTACTAGTGCTACTGCTACTACTACTACTACTACTGCCGCGAGCGCTCGCTACAGCAGGAGGGTGATAAGACCAACCGGCTGCGGCGGTAGTCTCATGTTCAGTAGCAAGAGCAGGCACTGACGCTAAACGAACGCTGTTCCGCGTAGTCTTCTTGTTCTTGAACGCCGCTAGCTGTTGTCTTTTGCTCATGGTGGTGACTGTAGAGAGCAGCAAAAAAGAATGAGTGAGTGAATGGAGGTTTCCAAGCCCCTTATATACGCCTTCTCGCTTCTAGAGCTAAGCTACTTACCGACCCTGTTCAGCTGCCGCCGGCTGGCCGGCGGCCATTCACAAAGAGAAACAAAAAGACATAAAGCATGACGTTTTCAGCTGGATCCCTTTCCCCCCCCCTCTTTTGAGAGATCGACTGTGATGATGAGCTAAGCCGCTTACCACCCTGTTCAGCAATTCAACGCGCATTAGCTGTATAAAGGGTTAAGCGGTTGCTGCCTGCCGTCGACTGACCGGCGGCGGCCATTCACAAAGACATAAGGTATGACGTTTTCAGCTGGATCCCTTTTTGAGGGATCCACTGTGGTGAGCTAAGCCGCTTACCACCCTGTTCAGCCATTCAGCGCGCGTTAGCTGTATAAAGGATTAACGGTAACGGTGATGAGCTTACAGTGTGTATACAAAAAAAAACTACAGGAGGCGTGTGGCGTGAAGCAGGACCCCCCTAAGACGAACGTGTCTGTCTGTGAGTAGAGGCGTGTGCATGTGGTGAGCGACTTAAGTGTAAGACAAAAATCGCCACCTCCTGCCGTGGTGAGTAGACCGGGCCGGCCAGGCGGGCGGGCGGCCGGCTAGTTCAATAGGGAGGGGTGACAGCTGCCTAAGGCTGTGCATGAAAAAAAATCCGATTTTCACCTGACCTCTGACGTTTGTTACAATGAATGTCAGAGGGAGGGAGACGTCCTCGGGTAGGGGGTAGGAGGTATTAAGGCTATGAGTGAGGAAAAAACACCGTTTTCAGCTGGTCTCCACGGATAGCGATGCCACACCCCCTCGTCATCTAAGCTCTTAAGGAGCGGAGCGGCTGAAAAAGCGTCATGCGGACAGGGCGCTAGACAGCTGGAGCGCTGTTGGAAATGGGATTAAACTCCCTCTGTATAAAAAGCTCTCATTTCTGTTGGAAAAAAAACATATCGCCTCTGACCCCAGTAACGGCTACTACCACCACCACCGCCACCACCACCACCGCCGCCACCGCCGCCGCCGCCGCCACCGCCGCTGCCGCCGCCGCCAAGACGAGACGAGATGGCTCAAGCTATTCCACTTTCAAGCTCGCCTTCACCGCCCGGTGCGCCTGAAAAAAAGTTAATGCGGCTTGACGACGTGAGACGCGGCGCGAGGCAGACCGATGATGGGGAGACCCGACAGGTAGGACAGCGGCGGTTAGCCTATAGCGACGCCTTGCTTCGTCAACTAGGTAAAGAGTTGAGCGGCTGTTGGAGAGAGTTGGGCAGTAGCTTAAAAGTCAGCGCCGCCCGTATGGATGCTCTAGTAGAGCGCAGTGTCAAGACACCGGAGGAGCTGTGTACGGCGATGTTCCGAGTGTGGTGGGGTGAAACCCCGCATCGTCATAGATGGGGCGAGCTCGGTCGCGTCTTCACCCGCATTAGACGCATGGAACTGTTGGCTCAGTGGATGGCCCTTCTCCACAGACAGGGGTTGGATTTCGAAAACCCCGACTCGCGCGCGATGCATAAGCACTTGGGCACCCTCGGCAGACGTCTGGGTAGCAGGTGGAAAGAGGTGGGGGACCATTTAAAATTGTCGCCTGAGAGGTTAGATAAGATCGCTGAAGAATGCGAATACGGAGGAAGTCCCGCTGAGTGGGCCTTCCGAGTGTTGAAAATGTGGCAAGATGAAGCTGACGGCGCCGGCGGTACGCCTTTTGAACTCCTTCGAGTGTTGACTGAGGACATGGGAAAGTTTGGCCTCGGCATCGCGATATTACTTGACTTTATCAAGCAAGAAACAACGAGAACGACGGACATGTGAATTGTTGTGTTTTATTTTCATACGTCTTCTTTATTAGTAAGTAAAAAAAAAAAAAAAAAAAAAAAAAAAAAAATATCATAACAATTAAGACGCGCGATCTCTTAAAGTGTCACTTCCTCCAGTCGCAGCTGATCGCCTCATCGCAGCACGTGATAAACAAAAAAAAAACACGAAGAGACACGCTTCTTCCTCTCGAGAGGAAGAAGCGTGTCTCTCGATTGAAAATCTTTTTCTTTCTTAAAAGAGACAAACACGCCCCTTAGAGTGCCCCCCCCTAGAGTGCCCCCCTCCCCCCCTCCCCCCCACCACTCGCCCCATGCATCCTAAAAGCGCCCCCCTCCCCATGCATGTTAAAAAGGCCCCCCTCCCCCCCTCCCCTCCCCTCCTTCCCCTCCTTCCCCCTTATACACTCTAAAGAACGCTTCTAACTAGTTCAATAAGTCACTTCCAGTCGCTCGTAAAACAATAAAAAATGAAAAAAAACTAATATCGTGGTGTTTTTTATTAGTTTACCGAAAAAAAATAAGAGACTCGCCTCCTCCTCCAAAAAAAAAGATATCACATTTTAAAGCCCGTGACCCCTTAAAGACGCTCATCTCTTCATTAAGTCGCGTGACGTCACTTCTTCTTCTTCTTCTTCTTCTTCTTCTTCCGGTCACGTGATCAATCAGGTCACTTCCGGTCACGTGATCCTCAATGAGGTCACTTCCGGTTGGCCATTAGGTCATGTGACGTCACTTCCAGTCCCCTAAGTAGGTCAGTAGGTTACCCAGAATGCACCATCCCCTAAGTAGGTCACTTCCGGTCACCCAATGGAGGCCTCTGATTGGCTGCAGGGTTACCCAGAATGCACCGCTAATCCCCTAAGTAGGTCACTTCCGGTCACGTGACCAAATGGAGGCCTCTGATTGGCTAACTAGGTCACGTGACGTCACCACTAATCCCCTAAGTAGGTCACTTCCGGTCACTTGACCAAATGGAGGCCTCTGATTGGCTGCATGTCGATTGAGTAATAAACAGTACTTAACTATAGTCCCGTTCCGATACATACTATACTACTATTATGCAAGTAGTGTACAGAGAAGGTACGAGGATGCTAGTTAATATGTAAATAATACAGAGGAAAGGTACTAGAACGCTGGTAACTGTATGCAGTATAGCCCTCTAACTGGTGCGGACTTGTTCTCACGGCCACTCTCTGTACACTGGCACCAGCAATCTCGTGAGACCTTGGTTCTGCTCTCGTATTGCAGCCTGTTCCCCGGAAGCTACGGTGTGTGACTGTCTGGTCACTGCCTAAGTCTCAAGATAAATTGCGAGCACAGAACTAACATGGCCGCCCATACGGAGAAATCCGAGTCATCACTATACAGGAATGGTCCTAGAACTCTAGTAACTGTGCTTAGTAGTTAAACCACTGCCAGACTGCTGTACGTGGGACAATGGCGACAGTCAGGGCTAATCACGAGCAGATGAGTCTGCCCAGCCGTAACTAAGCCATTATCCTCAGTACAGGGGCCTGGCAGTGGTCTAACTGACTTTTGCCACACCGGTGGTGAATTATTTTGTCACCTTTATACGCATTTTACAGCCACACAGTTTATTTTGTCTTTCAACCTAAATGTGGTATAAGAGTAGTGTAAATTAAGCGTGCTATAATGATGGTTACCATGCGAGTAGTATACAGGATCGGTACTAGAACGTTGGCAACAATGTGAGGCATATATGTGGCATTCGTGTACAAGTGTTTGGAGCTAAGTAGTGCATGTAGGTGGTTAGACATAACATAACACCTATGAGATTGCATATGCTCTGTAATGCTATTTCAATCCGCTGTTGGTTTTGAAATACATGAGTCAGAGTAGATGTGTTCTCTAATTCTGTAAGGCATTAAGTTGTCTATAGAACAAGTATTACCGAAGCTGATCACAGGGGGTATCTTAGACTACGTCATATATTGAGTAGATTCCCCACAACTTAAACCACAGCGGAGGGCCAAGACAAAGGAATTCACACCTTGGTTATTTCCACTTAGACTCACATAACCTTCTAGCCGTGGTTAATTCTATTTACCCTTTCATAACCATAGTCTAACTATTACATAAGTATAGGTAAATCTACAAGGACCTGAGAGTATGTACAATTAGCCACGACAGACTGACTGGTGCCCTCAGAGGGCACCAGTTAGTCTACCATTGTTAATATTACATAACTCAGGTCAGAGGAGGTTAACTGACCTAACCCTCGGGTATGCAATATACCCGAGGTGCGAACTCCTTTGTCCAATTCTTCCCCCATGGGTTGAATTGCTGTGTATTATATAATATTTCTTATGGCTTCTGGTGTATCCGTATACAGTGAGAGACTGTATGATGAAGACATAATAACTAGATGGACTGGTACCTCTCAATGCCAGGGTCAAAGGATTATTAAAGACAATAAGTATGTTTCCTAGATGGTGGTCGACTTGAGCATGAGACTAAACAAAAAATTGGCAGCAATTTGTTTGAGGTTCTCTGTAGTAACATTCATTGATAGGTAGATTTCACAATATTCAGACACGCAGTCTTAAGCTATGATTGGGGTAAAGCAATCAACCAAAGCAGATTTTGATAGTTTACATAGCGTGGAATCATGCAGCATTGTGCTGGTATGTTTAGTTTAATTTCATGGGATGGCATAGGTTTAGTGATGTCAGTTGCAATCGCATGATATAGAGTAGTAAAACTAAATTGAACAGAGCTAAAATCAGTGTTGACAAGACTACAACCCTGTAAAGGCTGCATGGGGCATCAATGTGCTATACCCTTTGTCATTATGATGCATAAATGGCGGGTCTACTTACTAGGGCTGCATCATGCTAGATGATGCTTGAATATATGCATTATTGTATCATGACTAGGGGGCATAGTGAAGTAAAAGCACTCTGTGGTCCTTAAGGCCTTTACAGTAACTAGTTGTTAAAGGGCAGCGACACTGCTCAATTATTACTCAGTCACTAGCATTGACCTGCACTATGCCTATAAATGTACCATAACATACCACCAATATAATAGTCTAGCCTCTAATGTGGTGTTCCAATAGTGGCATGCATAGGCTGGCCATAACGTACGTACTAAATCTGCTATGGTAGATTATCCAGGGCATTACCCTACACAGTATTTTGTACATAGGTAAAGGTCTCAGTGGACATTGCATGCCAGTGCAACCCGATTTGGCGATAGCGAGTGCACATTTATTAACAGGGATGGGTTGGGAAGAGTGGGGGAGGGGGGGGGGGGGCTACTACCCTGAAAAATCTAAAATGTTATCATCCTCTCCTAGGGAGGCCTTCCACCCAACTGTCTTGCCAAGCCCCCGCCTGCTATTCTGTGTTCCTATGGCCGTGTGCATTTCGATCCTTCATCCCCCTATTGTTAAAAAGGGCTGGGATTAGATTTTCCTTCGCATGCTATTCCCCATTATATTCTAAAGTAGGAAAGTTTCCAAGCGGATAGGAGTATATAGGATACAGTTTGAAGTCAGAAAATTGGGTTACTACACCTGTATGACAGGCAAAACGCCCTCCGGATGTGTGTACAGTCTGGGCACAGCCGGTCAATGATGTTCTTTCATCCCACACAAGGGCATTAAGGGTCAAATGACCTTTCATGGCCTCTGACAGCTAACCCTTTAAAGGGCCACATATAAAGCAGTATACACTGGATACCCTGAATGCGGTTATGGCGAGTCTACTCACTAAGACCTCATGAATTGGAGTGTATCAACACCATGGTAATTTTCAATGATGCTTGAATGTATCCCTGGTGAGTAGACTCACCAGGCCTTCATTCATATATAATGATAATAAAGGCCATAAAGACACTCTGTAGCCCACAAATGGCTATAGTCAGTGATAGTAGCATTAGTCTTCTCATACCTGCCTTCAGACAGTCATTTAGGGGTCAATGACAAAATAATATATCTACTCTATCTCTTTACAGAAGATGACAGGACTAAGATTGGTTAGATAAACACTATAATCAGTAGATAGTACAGACACCACTTATTGTGTAGCTCTTGTTGCCAAATAAAGGCAAAACATCCGGCAGCAAAGTCCCTGCTCAAAGGAATAACAATGGTTTGAGCAAATTACATTTAGATAATTATAGTTGTATTACGAAAATCTTTGGCAAATCTATGTACAGATTATTCAGGGAAAATATTTTACTAAAGCTAATGTAAACAGTGGTCCTCTTAGCAATGAGTGTAGCAAGTGGCATTTTCAATGTTATAATTATAGAGTGGTAGGGGGGGGGGGCGAATGCAGCCTTTGTATGCTGTCGAACTTTGGGTCTGTAAATGTGGGGTTGTCACACACCCATGCAACACCATCAGGTAGGGGACCATTCTCCCGTGCAGAGGTAATCACAACAAAAGGATTACATCTGCCATAGGCCATGTACGTCACAGAAATAGTCCAATGGTAAGGTAAAACATTGGGCCCTAGGCAAGGGCCTGCAAGGGTCCGTGAAAATGTGGCAGTCTTTTGGAGGGAAAATGAGTAAATTTTTAGGCCAAATGACTTGGGCAACTCTGAAATTTCACTTTAACCCAGCTTTTCTCAATATCAAAGACACAGAATTGTAGGCTGTTATTTTATTGATTTACATCGCCGATGAGGTTCCTAAATGTTAAGTTGATATTTACACATTGCTACAATAGAAAGATAGGGAGTGCCCCCCTAATGAGTAATTAATGTAAGTTGAAATCAATGAAAATTTAAATTATATTTCCTTTACAGTTTATATAATTGGTGTGTAAATTGTATTTATTATGGAACTGTTGTACTTGTATGGTATTTTGTGATATAAGTAGAAGTAAAACTCATGTTCTGTGATAGATGTATTTTTGTGACCTTGAACTTTCCCAACGGTTGTTATTAATCTAATTAATTTCCTGCATCTGTACTGTCCTGTTTAGTCTAGGAAATTTTAGTGAAAACATAGTTCAGTAATTGTTTTTATGATGTTACTGAATTATGTATTGAATTAAAGTAAAGATGATTATTTTGTTGATAAATATTGGTATAACTTTTATGCCATATTTATTAACTACCTTCCTACATTTTGTACAATGATATAACTTAGTGTAGGTGTATCTTAACATGGTGGTACATTATGTGCCAAAGTAATAGTATGTTAATGCTATTTATTGTACTAAAGTTTTATTAGTATACTCATGCAATTGATGATTATGCGAGTTGGTTAAAAAAAATAAAAAAATGACATGGACTAGTCAACTAGTACTACTATTAATCAACAGGGGGTGTTACCAGCTCTCCCGCCAGTGACGCCGTGACGTCACTGCCGGCCTGCTACACCTTCAATCATGGACATTTAGAAAAATGTAGCTAAAGTAGTAGCTACTATAAATATAACTTGGATACAAATGTCATACTGTAAGGTGGCCAACGTAAAGTAGAGGCAACTCTTAGCGGCAGCCTGTTTATATTCATTTCATAATGGAAGAAAACTGTGTCAAGGGTGTTAAAAATGATAATTGGTGGATTATATGGAAAATTAAACATGGATTATGATAATAAGATGTAATTGTACGATTGAAATGAAATAAACGAATTTTTAAAACTCAAACTCAAACTCAACTCCCCCCCAGATTGCAGTGTGGACTCCACGTGGCTCTTGTTTTGGCAATCCAAACAGCAGAGGCCCTGGACTATTTCCTTTGGGAAAAACGCCCTAAAAAACAGTCTATTTTAAAAATACCTATTTCTGAGATGACATATGATATTAGCAGTTCGAAATGCATAATATAAGGGGGGGGATAAGTAGCAACAGGACATATTAATAAAGGTAAACATGAGTATGAATACGGACGAATTTGGTCGTAATCTGGTGGCTGGGGCAGAGAGTAATCATGTTTGAGTGTTTGTTGTGATTAGCCGCTGCACAGGTAGGGGACGGGAAGGCATTGTTAGTACGCACTGCTACTAGGGTACAGTCCTTTTAACTAGACCATACCAGTATTCTGGTACGGTGCATGGTTCTAGGGCGTACCATTTAAATGGTACATATGGTGTGATCATTAGACCATGACCACTAGCCTATGGCAAGGTTTACAGTCCCCTCAGTACCTTATCTGTAATCACAGAACAATAGGTGTTACTTACATCAACAATGAGGGCTAGGGTTGGGGAGAATATCTCACTTTTCCTAATGATTTCTCCCTATTTATGACCTTACCATTCCAATAGGACATGAAACAAAAACGCAGAGTGATAGATCAGTGTCTAGGGTACTTCTCTGTATGTTTATTTCTAACAGAAAATTCGGAAATTGATTTTGCTGGGTCTCTATAAGGGTATTTAATAAATGTCTCATGTTTGATACATGATATCTAAATGAATATAAATGATTGCAGTTTCTAAATTGGCCAGTATGTTCATTGATATATCCTCTTTCTAATGGTACCAAACATGATATATAGTACATGGTGATTAAAAGAGAAATATAAGATAAATGCTTAGATACACTGATCCTGGTGGGCAGGCCATTATACTAACTAGTACGCCCTAGGTAGTGAATACAAGTACAGTTCACTTAGGGCGTCCTAGAATAGTGGTCCTGTCCCCAACCTGACCATATGATACCTGAAATTGCCTCGAGTAGAAAGCCCTGTGCGGGTCCTCCATGAAATGAATCTGCCATTGTCTGATTGTTCCTGCACCTCATTTCTATTTGCCCTTCGGGTAGAAGTTACTGACTAAGGTGAAACCCTTCAGGGTTGTATAGTGCAATATGACTTTAATTGGTCTTCATGATACATGAATGCAGCCAATTTCGTAAAGTTACCTTAAAGCTGTCATATCATTATGGCGTGCAGAGATAATTTGTAAAGTTTTAAGGGCACACTCTATTTATAGGTCGCTGAATCAGATGGGGGCAGCTCTCTTGGATGGTCATTATCCTTACCCCTTTAAGGGCCGCAGGGTAGCAGAATGCACCTTGCCACTGGTCTTCACGATGCATGAATGCAGCCATGGCGAATTACTTGAAGGCTGAATTCGTGTTTATAATTAGTATAGAGGAAAGGTTCTAAGACACTGGTAAATATGTAAGTAGTATAGAGGAAATGTTCTAAAACACTGGTAAATATGTGAGTAGTATAGAAGAAAGATGCTACGAAGCTGGTAAATATGTAAGTAGTATAGAAGACAAGTTCTAGATAGCTGGTAAACATGTAAGTGGTATGATAAAGAAAAGGTTCTAGGAAGTTGGTAAATTTATAAGTAGTCGAGAGGAAAGATGCTAGGAAGCTGGTAAATATGAAAGTGGTTTGAGGGAAAGGTGCTAGGGAGCAGGTAAATATATACACTCTAAGAAAAGTGTGTTGCGGGAACATACATAAGGAATTCAACACACAAATTTGCAACACACCTTTGAGTTCAACACACTTTTGGCAAAGGATGTGTGGTGTGTAGTGTGTTACACCAGAATGTGTGTTAAAAGTGGCTGCTGAAAAGCGTGTTGATAAGTGTGTAAACGTAACACACTGTTCTTAGAGTGTAACTAGTCTAGAGGAAAGGTGCTAGGAAGCTGGTAAATATGTAAGTGGAATAGAGGAAAGGGGCCAGGAAACTGATAATTATGCAAGTAGTTTAGAGGAAAGGTGCAAGGAAGCTGGTAAATATGTAAGTTGTATGGAGGAAAGGTGAAAGGAAGCTGGTAAATAATGTAAGTAGTCTAGAGAATGTGTGCTAGGAAGCAGGTAAATATGTAAGTAGTTTAGAAGAAAGGTGTTAGGAAGCTGGTAATTAAGTAATGTAATAACTCTATTTTTACCCCTTACAGGCCAATGAACATACAATTCCTCTCTATTATTTGCTACATGGATATGGTCTGGGAGAAACTGTTGCCTTTACATATGGACTTCAAATGTTTCAAAAACAGATTGCTGATGATAGCATATCTATTTCCACTAGGACCAAACTCCAAATAAACACTTGACAGCTGCAGGGAAGTGAAAACTTTAGATCTCTGTAATTATGACAGGGGGAATATCCGTTTATATTATCCGTTGCCTTCAACCTATAATTCTTGGTGGCACATTTGATGATAGAAACCATAACTACTAGTTTAAAATCCATTTGAAAGTTCTAAAGAAATCCTGTCATAAAACAACTTTTTAATTGTTCAATTTGACAACAGAAAAACTTTAAGAGTTGATTTGCACATAATTATTACCAATGTATAAAATAGCATTGTACTAGATAGGACTTTGGGGTCCTAAATCAGCCTACTTTCTGAGATGGGAAAAAGGCTACTATAGTAAAGTCCAAATAACTAGGGGTCTATTTCCTAAAATGGATTCAGATGGTAGAACTCGCTTTATGCATGAACAGGTAGTACATAGACTATTCAAACATCAACATGAGAGTCATATAACAGGTAAGATACTTTTATTTACCTTGACAGGTGAGTTGGGAATAACGTGTCCAGTTGACTCCATACAGATTATTAGCCTTAATGGTGATTGAATTCATTCATATGCAATGTTATAAGCAGTACCACACTATGATAATTAACAGGTTCTCCCAATCCTATAGTGGTTGAGATGGTTACTTTTGAATGAGTGACTTGGAGTGGCCCTGAGTTAAAATACCTTTCAAATCCTAAAGTGGCTGAGATGGTTAATTTTGAATCACCAGGTTCCCATTGAGATGGAACCAAAAAGGTCTCACCCCTACTGACCCTATATGTACACCAATTTGTTGAACGACAATGTCTATAACCATTTGAATACTACACATGCAAACCAATATCCAGCAAACCAATATTGACAATGATAGATAATCAGGGCCTAACCTTGGGTTAGGCCCTACCACCACAGTTATTAATTATTCAGCTTAATTCTCAAACACCCAACATGTATCATAAGTCAACAGGTAAGATTCAAAATACCAAACACTCAGTGGTAACAGCAGTAATAACAGTTCAGTGGTAAAGGCAGAGAGAAACTGGGGTATTTCCCCAGTCTCAAGACAGGTGACTTAATGATGTTCAATTAAGGCACTTAAGATGTAAAGGCAAAAGGCTTCTTCAAGCACCATAGCCAACCATCCGGCCAGATGGCTAACAGCTATGCACCTGGAGAACTGATATAAAGTTGTCTACTTACAGTTTGAGTATGTGTAGTGGTACCACTCAATGGACAACTAGCCACAGCACCCAAGGCTGCATCCAAAAGGGATGCAGCACTATTGGAGTAGCAGTGCCAGTAAGAGTCTTTATAAAGCCCTCTTGGGTACAGTAGTAGAGCCTATTTCCAGATTCTGATATAGTTAAGAATCTATAGACATGGTGGTGGTGTCTCTGACCCCAGCCCCCCAGTAAGTGGTAGACCTGATCTTCACTCTGCTCTTGCTGAACGCTGACTGGGTTTTCCTCAGCTAGCCTCCACTCTATATCCACCATCCCTCTCAACCCTGGATCAGGATTGGCAACAACAAGATAGGCAGAATCAGGGGTGCTGATGTGGACAAATGTAGACAGACGGTCTTGTGGATAGGCAGCCAGGATATGTCAGGGCCAGGGTGGCGTTTAAAAACAGGATTACTCACAGCACCCAAAACAAGTGGCTGCCTCTATCTGAGACATGCCGCGACTATTACATAGGGATTATAACCGAAAGGGTTATGAGCTATTAATGAAACCAATTTCAGTCACTAACCGCTGCGCATACAGCACAGCGTTTTGAAGTTTACAACCCCTCACCCCTTGACAGTTGTCTATTACACGAAAATTATTTGTCAATTTATAGTTTATGCTATATACACTGGCCCTTACCCATCAATACACGGTGACACCTTTTCATTACTGTGCAGTACAATATCACTGTTTGCTCATACCAATGTCAGAATGTTCAGGAGCTTCACACAATGGACATCATATGTCATTCTACTGTATTCAACGTAAACATTCTACTATTGATCAACGCCGCCATCACCCCTATCGCATAACCAATACCCCTCTCCATTATTATTGCTTTGTCAAATATGCCATTTTTTACTTCACACTACCATTGAAGATTATTCAAATGTAGCCAACACTTGTATGTTTTTGAGGTTTACAGTCAATTGGGTATAAGAGAAGGCCCAAGAGGCGGATGGGTGTTGACTGTTGCCCGGTATCTTGTTACATGCTGTTTAGCATACTATTATGCTGGATGTTTCCCATAATACTTTTTTTAATGAGGCATTAATGTACAAAATGGTTGTAACTATGCAGTAGGTAGTCAGTATAGGCAGACAGGCAGAATTGTGGTGACCACATAAGTAATACTTATCCCTCTCACCACCAGCAGATCCTAATGTACTAAGCTATATATAAAAATATCACTCAAAATTGAAAACAATACTTTTTGTTTTTAAGGTGGGTCGATCCCATTGAATCAAAGTCATCAGAATTCCACCATTTATTTTCTGTGGGTACCCTAAATCATTTGAAAATAGAAAATGAAAAGACAAGTGGGGGTTGCCGTACTACTTTTTGAAATATGTAATTTTGAAAAATAAAAGTAATTTAATTTTACACTCAAATAAACAGAAATAATGTCAAAATTTGTCTGATTTTATTTTCTATGAACCAGTAATTCTAGAATTTCGAAACCTTACACGATAGACACATGGTTATTCACCTTTATTTCAAAAATATTTTTGTGATTTTATCACTTTGTATTTTTGGGGAAAATGTGATATTTCCGAGGAGAGTAGGAATAAATTTTCATTATCTCTTTACATAAGTAAAGAAAAATAGTAGTAAAAGTCACCAGATATTTCTTACACATCCCCAAAAGATTGCTTAGATTATTTGCTAACAGATAAAAATAATTTTGATATGGGGTGCCGTGTATAATTTGAGGGTGTTGACCCTTTGAAATAAAAAAGTAATGCAAAAAGGGACTAAATCACATATTTGAAGCATTGCAGGCTCAGTCTCATGAGTTTGTAACATTTCAAACGTCTTTGACCGGTGGCGTCTTTGACCGGTGGCGTCTTTGACCGGTGGCGTCTTTGACCGGTGGCGTCTTTGACCGGGTATGTGATTAAAATGAAGAAAAAAGTAGTATATAGTAAAGAAATTTAAGCTTCAACTTCTTCATGTAATAAACAGTCTATGGTTGTTTTACCCAATTAAAAAAATATATTTTAATGCACATATTAAGGGTTCCTTTTGGGATTTTTTTCTTCAGCAGGTCAAAGACGTCACCGGTCAAAGACGACGCTGGTCAAAGACGTTTCAACTGTTACAAACTCATGAGACTGAGCCAGTAACATAAATATATGAAATATATCAATTTTAGATAATGCCTCGAAATGATGTGTTATAACATATTATACAAAATATTTACCCATTTCTTTACTACACACTACTTTTTTCTTCATTTTAATCACATACCCGGTCAAAGACGGCTCCGGTCAAAGACGGCTCCGGTCAAAGACGGCACCGGTCAAAGACGTTTGAAATGTTACAAACTCATGAGACTGAGCCTGCATTATGGGTAAATTCCTAAAAATCTTCATTCAAAAGGATATTGTCATGTAGGCTTGGATATTTTTAAGTGATTACTTCACTTTTATATAATTTCTTATGTCATTCATTACTTCACAAATGAAAACTCCTGAACAGTCTGTAAAAAAATAACATTGATTATGACATCAAAATATAAAGTGTTATGAAATGTTGTTATGCTCACAAAGATCGTTCAGGGAGTAGTCATGGCGACTCCTCATTTCCATTTTTCATATCTATAATTTTTCAATTCTTTGGCAAAGATTCATAGAAATCTGGCGGTGAGATGGATATGCAACAATGGTATCAGAATACTAGTGCTCTCTGCAATGTCATGTTCAACATTTAATCACAATGATTGTTTCCTTTTAATCACCATATGGGTGGGGGAATGTAACATAATAACTCTGAGATAAAATATTGTTCTTAAATGCTATTTCCAAAGCAAATCAGCTTTTCCATTTGAGGCGAAGTAGTGGTAGTCAGAGTATTGTGTTAGCCAATTCAGTAAGGTATTCTGTACGAAATGTCCGTAGATCATGGACTATCTTACCACAGTTGGCCACATGGGGTGTCTCAGACTACGTCCCCAGTAAACACAACTACGTTGGTCAGACGTAAATCTACGTTAATTTTTGGTCCGAACTACGTAATTTTAGAAGGTTTATGAACGTTGAAACGTTAAGGTTTATTTACCACTCTCAAACCTACAGGTCTGATTTACGTAGCTCAGACGTAAATCTACGTTCAACTTGGATTTAAACACATTACATATAATTCTACATAGTGGGATTCAGACAAAGGATTGTATTATATTGCAGACAAATTTACATTAACAAACAATATTCATACAAAATAACCACTATAATGTCATTTCATTCTATATAGTAGGCCTATATTCTTTTAGTTCAACTGAACAGCCTCACAGTATAGATCTGTTGACTAGTTTGGGCTGCAGAGAGGCTTTGTATTTCTTCTGTTACCACAAATGTGGTGTCCGCTCAGTAAAGGTGCCGCAAAACACATATTCACGTCCAATACTTTAATCTAGTCTCCTTTATATATAAATATTCTATTGAATACAGTTTATTTGCATGATATTGAATTCATAATTAATGCGAATGTACTGCTTGAATGTGGTAGATTTGTTAAAGAGCTGCAACATGCTCTCCATAATTGATAGTGCTGCCACCTTGTGTGAAACTGAGAAGTCATCTACCCACTTTTGGTTGAAAAGTTACGTCCATTAATGTAGATCTACGTAGATTTATTACGTATATTTACGTCTGAATGAGGTAGATAAACGTAAATGAGACGTCTACGTCTGTTGAACGTAAATAAACCTTAACGTTTTGACGTCTACAAACCTTCCAAAATTACCAATCTCAAACCTATTGGTTGGAAAACTACCTAGAGAAACCTCTGAGCTACGTTGGAACTACGTAGGGTGTTTACTGGGGTCATATATTGAGTAGATTCCCCACGACATAAACGCCTATGTATTATGCAATAGTTCTGATGGCTTCTGGCGTATTGGTATGCAGTGGGAGACTACAAGACATAGTAACTAGTTGCACTGGTACCTATGGTACCTCTCATGGGCTCCATCAACCAAAGTCGATCTTGACCATCAGCCTGCATGGCATGGCCCACAGAGAATTGGGTCGGTATAAATTATTCAATACAATGAATATAATATTATTCAGTTGCAATCACATGATCCGAAGTGTTAAAGCAAAATTGAATAGGAATGTAGAAGAGAACACTGAAAAACATGAACTTGTGTGAGGTCCGATGTGTTTCAACCTCATTAGTGTAGTTGTAAAAATGGTGCATGGGGCTGTAATTAGTTCATCAGTAGGTGCAAGTGACCTTGTCAGGAGCAAATGGCCACTGCATGATCGGAGACTCACCATAACCGTGAACCCGTGCTAATTGACCTTGCTTGTAACGAATCATATGTAAACTGCGGATATAAACACCTCATTACATGGTGGCCTTGCGGTGAACTAACAATCCCCCCGCGGGAGTGTGGGTAGTATTAGACCGGGTAACTTGGACATGCCCTTACTGCGTGGTCCCGAGTGGCCTTGACCCCTGGTCACACCGGTGGTCTGTCACCACCGCCACCTTACCACTTTTCACATTGTCATTGTCCCCGGCGGACGCCTATGTTGGTGGGTTTATATGGATTGCGTCAATTAAGCAATATTGTGTCGCATTACGGCATATACCCTTACATGCCCAGGGAAGCATAATGCCGACTTTTAGGATTTTTCCCTGCAAACAAATCTCAAGCGAAACTGGTGCCAGTCTTGTTTTATGACTCGTGATCCTTTCAAGAATTTTGGAACATTTCTGTAACGTTTTATGGACATCTTCTTGTGTCATATTCCCTGGAATCTTTTGATTTTTGAAAGAGTGAAATACACATCATCATTCTACTTGTGGTCTTTCTAAAAAAATACACATCAACATTGAACATGTCACTAGGAACGGTCACTTTGTTGCGAGTATCCAGTGTCTATCTTGTGTATATATAGCTTGTGCTTTCCCCCCAAAATACACATAAAACTAACTTGTGTCATTCTCGAGGTCTGTTTTAAGGGTATCAACTTAATGGCTGCAAACGTGCATCATGATTGGAGAGCATTATAGAATTAAAGCAGTCCTGCTTGCAGTGAAATGATAATTTACAATGAGGCAATGGTTAATCATTGTTCATCACTAGTAGTAGCCTGCGTATTGCCCATAAACGTTACCAGAACCTGTAAACAGTCTGGCCCCTAATATGGCGTTTCAATAGTGGGGCACATAGGCTGACCATAGAGCATGAACTAAATATGCTATGGTAGCTTACCCTGGGCATTACCGTACACAGAATGTGGACACAGGGAAAGGTTTCATTGGACCTTGCATGTCATCTCATCCCTATATTAGATTTGGTGATACGAAGTGCCCATTCATTAACAACAGGGGTGGGGCTCATTTCTCTAGAAAATATTAAATAATATCTACCCCCCATAAAGAGGCTTCCCCCGTGAGATGTCAGAATCTCTTGCCATCCACCACCTTTTTATGTTGTGTCGATATGGGCATGTGCCTTTAGATTCATCAAACCCCTTGTTTTGTATGCTTGTTTCCATGTCATCCAAACAAAGGAACTTCATAAGTTATATACATAGAACAGAGATTGGAATAAAGGAGTCGGGCTCCCACACCTGTTTGACAGGCAGAATATCCTAGATTTGTGTACAGCCTTGGCACAGCTGGTCAATGATGCTGTCAAATTAGTTCCATCATCCTACACCAGCCCATTAAGGGTCACGTGACCAAACCATCCAGTGAGGGCAACAATGTCCAAATTGATCCTATACCTATCATGGCCTCCAGGAGCTAAATCTTTAAAGGGCCACACACTACTAAAAAGTGTCAAGATGATACCATTCCTGGAGAATAGATCCCCAGGGCCTGATCCATGCATCATTGTGATGAAGGGCATACATACACTCTGTGGCCCTTAAATGACCACAGTAGGATCAGGCTGTACCAACCTTTTTATGCCTGCCAGTCATAGTCATTTAGGGGTCATTGACAGAAGGATAATAATGTCTACTTCATCTCTTTACGGAAGATGACATTACCAAAGTGGGTTAGATAAACACTACAATTGGTAGATAGTATAGCCAGGTATAGCAACCACTTATGTGTAGCTCATTTCTGCCAAGTAAAGGCAAGGCATCTAGGACACCCCTGCTTAAAGGAATAATGGTTGGTTGGGACAGATTAGATTAAGATGACTATAGCTTCCACGTTTTTATTCAGGGAACATCTACCTTCGACCAAAACTAATTTAGTGAACCCTTTAGCTATAGACTGAGCATGTGGCATCTTTTAATATCACATAGAGCTGATATGTAATGCTTATTCTTGAGAAATGTTCAGACTTTGTGGGCAAACAGGGTTTTCAAACACCCTACCAAAACACCATACGATACCTAAGGTAGCTTGAAGTAGAAGACCCTCTTTGCCTCTTCCAGGAAATCTGCATACCCCTTTGGCGGACTGTCTGATTGTTGGTCCGCCTCATTTGTGTTTGCCTTGGGGGTAGATGTGACTGACTTTGGTTAACCTTTCAGGGTAACATAGTGTATCATGACCTCTGTCTCCATGATATGTGTGAATGCAATCCTAGCAATGAACTTGTCAATGTTATATTCATCATTATGATAACCCTTCAATACTGACGCATGATGACAAAGGACAAATTTAAGCACCATGCAACTTTTGAATGGTTAACTTCCTCTGTCCCCAGTGGACTATGGGCATATGTAAAACTGTCTAGTAACTTTCACAATGAAGGCGACACAAGGGCTGTTGTGGAAGGTATTTGAACTACTATAACATCAAAGTTAAGACATATTATATAGGTAGATATGAACTAGGTCACTCCCCTCAGACTGCTCAGGATCACCGGGTGGTCTGAGAGAGGAGAACATGCCATATAACCTACAGTAAGAACAATTAACCAAACACCCAGGCGGAATATAAGTGGTCAAATATTTGTTATGATTCATATCATCATAATGCCCTATGAGTTTTTATTTTTTATCAAATACGGCAGCCTCATTGATTTAACCAAGGACAGCCGTATTTAACACCCCCTGTTAAATGACCCATGGCCGTTTTTAACGGCCTGTGACGTCATCAAAACGGTGGTTTGTTTACATTTGAATGGCATAGAAAAAAGCTATTTGAGGCTCCCCCTATCATAGTTTTGTATAGTTTTGGCATTTTAAACCGAAAAAAATAAACACAAAGGTACACTCGTTTGGGTCTGTTGAAGGGTTATTTCACTTGTTGACCATCGGACCGCATTTCACTCGGCCTGCGGCCTCGTGAAATACGGCCC
The DNA here is from genome assembly GCA_947462335.1 of Harmothoe impar. Lineage (NCBI taxonomy): Eukaryota > Metazoa > Annelida > Polychaeta > Phyllodocida > Polynoidae > Harmothoe > Harmothoe impar. The sequence goes on along the minus strand of OX381716.1, from coordinate 33,130,087 downwards.
AGTGATCAACTCGTGAAATAACCCTGTCAACAGACCAAAACTCGTGAACCTTTGTCTACATATCCTGCTTTCCCCAAGGAGAAAGATGAGCAGCATAGGAGAACATAGGGGAGGGGTATACATAGTTTTCCGATCTCTGGGGCCGCGGTGAGTCAAATGACGACACAAAGCTGGTATGTAGAATTGTGATTGAAATAAAACTGTAGGCCTATACCTTTTAAGGAGGAGGTTTGAAACTTTAAGGGCCATGTATGCCATGTCCTTTGCATTTATGGTGCATGAATGCAGCCTTGGCGAGTAACTCACCAGTGCTGCATACATGTATCATGACGACCTGCAGGAGTGTGTTAGCAGTGAAAGGTTGCCATGATGCTTAAATGCAGCCTTGGCGAGTTTCTCAACACGACCAAGGGCATAGTGTATTCTGGTACTCTGCAGCCCTTAAAGGGGTAAGGATAATGGCCATCCAAGACAGCTGCCCCCGCTTGCCTGATACATGGGTCTATAAATAGAGTGTGCCCTTAAAACTTTACAAAGTATCTCAGCACGCCATCATCATATGATAGCTATTAGGAAACTTTACGAAAGGTCAGCATTTCGAGGCTAATTATGGGACAATGGCGGCTGAGGTAGATGTAACTTAAGATAAGATATTTCTATGAGTTGATCTTTTGATACTTCATCTGTTTATGGTACAGTTTATGATGATAGATAATAACGTGAATAACCCATGACTGCTTCCCATTTGAGTTTTATCTTTGATAGGCATTCCACGTAGGTACTGTGTGGTAGGTATATGGACAACGGTATCTGGACCATAGGGATGAACGTGGTGTGGTATTTAGTATTGTGATGTGATAGCATACCTTGCCTACAGAGCAAGGGGCAGAGAGCATACTTTGGGTGAAAGTGCCTGACAAATTTACTCTGGGATGGAAATTGCTGACATATAGAACGTGCCACTCACTAGTACGGGAAGCACAGAGGACATAAGGCAAAAAAAGTGTGTATTAGGTTACATAGCCTGGAAATCTAGGTAGAGTAGTTCGGATATATATATTTTTTAAATCTTGTTTTACTTTAGCCTGAAAGGTAGCCAAAGATTGATTCACAATCATAAGTGCTCACTCACCAACAACAGCGTTGACTTGTGGACTATCAAATTGACTCTGAAATTACTTGAAATCTTTTTTTTTCAAAATTGGATCAAAATCTCTATAGTCGGCCCTGTTGTGCTAGGTAGGATAACCTGAAACACACTTTTTTTTTGCTTAATGGAGGGTATGCCACTTCGGAGGGAATGGCCAAGCATAACGAGCCTAGCTCTCAAACAAAGAGTGCCAGATTTAAAGGCTTATCCATTGTAGCAGATATGTCTCCAAGTATACAGGAAATATGCTTTAAAACTAGCAGCAGTGTAAGCATTATATAGGAAATGTGTTAGAGCACTGGTAAATATCTATGTAGCATATAGAAGTGTTTGTAAAAAGTTGGAACGATGGTAACTGTGCTAGCCATATATAAACAAAAAACATCGAAACATGCTGGAACGTTGTGAACCATGTGAGTAGTATAGAAGAATGGTGCTAGAATGCTGGTAACTTTGTAAGTAGTAAAGAGAAAGGGTGGTAGAACACTGGTAACTTTGTAAGTAGTAATGTGGAAAGATACTAGAACGCTGGTACCTTCCCTAGTAGCAAACACGGCGTTGGCCTCGCTAGTTTAGGGAGCTGGACTTTGGTGTTGCCCCAAGCGGGCTAACCAAAATCAGTCTCGGACTCCCACACTGCTCCAAGTCCCTCTGCTGTGTATCCTACTGGTTGAATAGTCGCTGGCCGAGGCTGAACCAAAGTGGGTGCAGAACAGTTTATGTTTGGATTGCCCACTTTGGGCTCAAATTGGGTTTGAGCTGGGTTACCCATTTGGTAAAACAGCGTCACCTTGGATAATTATATCTTTGTAGAGTTGATTCAATTTCCCCCCGGTATTTTTCTGAATTTGCTGAATAAGATATCCGAAGTGCTGCTAATTAACCCGTCCAAGGCAAGATCATAATACAATTTTGAAAAAGCATCAAACAGGTCTATAATGATCAGGTTTGAGCCATATATATGCAGTCCAATGAACAAAAAAACACGTTAGGCCTAGGCCTATATAATGTTTTAAAAGTTTCTATATAGTTCCTTTTTATAACAAAAAGTTGCGTAATGTCTAAAACGTTGTTTTGACGTAAAATAATGTATTCTGTTAGCTGAGAGTGGTGTCTACTGGAAGAAGTACCTTAGAGAACCTAATTGTGGGCAACATGACCTTCTCTATGGTGACCAGGCAATGGAAGCCGAAGATATAAACTTGAGATGTAGGAGACAGTGACATCAGTTGGACAACAAGAGCCTGGACGCTTGATCCCCACCTGAGGCTCTTCTGTGTAATACCTGGAAATCTCTGTCTTAGATCTGGAAGGTATCCTGAGCCAGCTCAACCCCAAATATAGTCCACCATGCCCCCTCCGGGGAAGGATCAAGCAGGGTGGAGGGTTGAAGGAATCGTAGTAGGGCTACCCCTTATATCTAATGCAGTGTGCCTTCTTTTTTCATGATGCTTGAATGTAGCCCTAATGAATTTCTTTCCAGGGCTACTTTCAAGCATCATGCTAGCCTTAAAGGGCCCAAAGGGTCCCTGCTTGAATTCACTACTGGCGAGCAGACTAAATGTAGGTAGGGCAAGCACGGGCCCCATTCACGGGTCTGTATGTGTCACAGTGCTAAACAACCCAATTGAAATAATTCATTACTCAGCAATGAAACATCTTACGATATCACATGACATGTCACAGGAGAGAGGAAGATCGTCTCTTATTCTCTCTAACCCATCTGTACATCCTAGTGAAATAAGTACTGAGATATAAATTGGTGAAATAAATACAACTGTAGTGCAGACAGGTAGATTGGAATGTTTTTTATAGGGGAGGCACTGGTGCTACCTTCACAAAAAGGGGGTCCATCATGAACATTTTTTCATTTGTGTTTGTGGGATCTTGTACATGTGGACTCCCCTGACAGAGCAGATTTGATAGGTATCTTATTCTACTTTGTGTCACAACAATTACTATATAAATCATCCCTGATTAAGTTACATCAATTTTGCAGGCAATTCATATGGTCCGGTACCCCTTAAAAAAAACAAAAAAAAACACCATCAGGTAGAATACAGGTTTGTGAGTGATATTATTTTAGTTTGGTTTAGAGATATGGTGGTGAAAATTGGCTAAAGGGGTTTTCTTGGAATGGGGTAATTACTCTAGAATTGCCACTTAAAGGAGAATGTCTCATGTGATATTATTAAAGTACCTCACATCGTATTTATCTAGTGGATCTAAGAGAAAAGACTTTTACTGATCCGATATAAAAAACAGAATGATGATATCTTTAAAGGTTAATGCTAGAGAGCCCCTCAAAGTTGAGAGAGCTCTGGCAGTATCTTGAGTGTATAGCCAGGGAAAAGCCTGGGACCAATCCAAGGAGTAACACAGTGGTAGAACCTGACAGGTGCATAATGCCAACTTTTCTTTTTCAAAAAATCGTAGAAAAAAAAAGTATCAACAGGAGATCAATAATAGTTATATATCTGGATTTCACTTGATCTCCCCGTCATTTTGAGATATTATAGGATACATTCCGACCATTTTCTAAAATTGCGTTGTGCTACCTACATTTACTAAATGCATCATGCTGACAAAGTACATGTCACAGTAAAGCACTATGCGGCCCTGACCTGCAGGGTTACTGAATATCTTACAATGCTATTGTATCCGTGTTTCTATACAGTCCTACACGGTAAAGACAGTGTGTATAGGAATTGGGGAGGGGTGTTGGATATTTATATATCGGCTTACCTTTACTGTTTTTATCACTAATAAATTTGGATAGATTATTCTCTGTAACATTCATAGGTGCACAGCTATCTTTGGTGTTCAGACATAATGTTATAGTAAAACTAATTATATGTCGGATATTTTTATATTCTATGGAAAATCCCTTCACAATATGTATTCGAGACACATTTTCATACTCAGATACCACAGTGAGGACGATCCTTGCATACAGATATGACAGTAAATAATCCAAAAAGATATTCAATACGGAAAGCAACAAATCAACAGAACATGGCACCGCACAAAACTACTCGCGCCCTAAACCCAAACGACATTGCAAGTTACATGAAGGTGACCCATGTACTATGATCGATAATAGGCTCTGTCAGTGGGCCTAACTGTGCTAATGGGTGCGTGCTGCCACTGTGAGGGTGTCAAGCCTTTAAGGACGGCATGAGACCAACACTCCTGAATGATAGTATAAACGCAGTGCCGGCGGGTAATTCACCATCACTGTGTCGGTACATCATGCCAGTCATTCAACTCTGTAGGGTTTGAATGATGCATGGTGCATGATACATAATGCATGAATGCAGCATTGGTAGGTAACTGGCCAGGGCTGCAGTCATGCATCATGACAATCAAGGACATAAAGCACTATGAGGTCCTTGAATGTGTTAAGGGGGTGGGGGAAGGAGCAGGGGAGGTGGCTGTATGATTGAGATAAGGAGGCAAGCACTGACCCAGCCAAGTAGGCCTGCCACCACCCCTGTGTCCTGCTCTCTGATTGGCTGATGGACTGGTGCCTTGAGAGCTGGCACACTATTGGTCAAATGATAGCCTAGTGGGTGCAAAATGGTTCTGTCCTTGATTCAGCAGAGGAAATCAGAATTATTACAGATAACTAGTACATGATATTGACCGCCCTTTCCCTTCTGACACTGGGGAACATACCAATTACAAAGTGATGAAATCTGATAAAGTCTGCTGGAGATATTCACAAACTCTTTATTTTCTTAACGTATAACAAGTACTGTCAATCGAGCCATGATTTGATGAAAAATTAAATAGGACCCCTATAATAGATGCAACCATTACAAAGTATCCCCAGTATCTGGCAGTTTGTTCTGGTACAGTAAGTAGAGAGACATGAGACATCCATAACAGGATGTGGCGTAGAGCCTATATAACTTCCAAATAATTTGTTCCACACTAACTTATGGATTATTACCACTGTAGCCCTACCTGGAAAGTAATCTTACTATATCACAAACACATTGCTTAATGAGGAAATTATCCAGAAGTTTGCCTTTCCTACTAGTGTTCATTACATCTGACAGGCAGCAACGCCATCTTGGATGTGTTGCCAAAACTACCAACTGGGATTGCTGGGAAACGGGTGCTATCAGGTCAAAAAAGTAAAGTATGTTTCAGGTAACCCGACCCTATACCTTACAAAACAGAGCAGGGGTCAAATTTGGTCCTGCAGTTCAAGAGTCAATTCCTGGGTACTTTTGCGTAGAACGAAAAAGGAAAATAAATTCGAACTATCTACCCTAGATTTTCAGAGCATGTAACCTGAAACACACCTTTTATTTGTTTTGGCCTGATGGGACTTGTGGCTCTAAGAACCATTGCGCGAGTGAGCGAGCACTCATTCTTTTGAACCGTTCTTCTGTTGAGTGAACTTGACCTAGATACTATCTCACATCTAGATGTCTAGATGTCTATCAGTATTAGGCCCTGTCATGATATTTGGACCAATCCATAAAAAGGGATCATCTGCTATCATGGGATTGGGGAACATACTGGTGATGTCAATTCCCAGGGGGATTTCCTGCCAAACTAATGTGTGTGCTTCCCAGCACCATTCTGATGACGGCGAATAAGTGCTGGTTCTGTGCATGGCATAGTTTCTCTACTTACATTACCCAAATACTCGTATAACTACACTGATATTCTGACCTTAGTACTAGCTAACAAATCAGTCACTATAGTGACTAATATAGTTAGTCATGTTTAGGACCAACCTATAGGTTGGTTAATAATGTCAGGTTGGTCAGTCCTGACCAACTCACCTTAATAAGTAGTAGCTTTTTTAGTACGGCATAAGTCATATTCTGCTTTGCCCCAGTCATGTTTGAATATCGAAATTTTGACTTGCTGACCAATTCCCCAATGACTAACCTGGGATAGCCACTACAGACTAAGGCCCAGAGCATTTAGGTTGTCAGTTTACATATGCATGTCTAGAAGTCTAGGAACTAGTCATCATCAGATCAGCTCCAGGCATGATAATTGGGTCAATCGGCAAAAAGGGCAGGGTATCCATAAGTACATGGCCACACGACATGGAGACAACATGATGAGGGAACAGCGAGGTAGGGGGATGGTGGCAACATAATCATATTGCCAGAAGGCTAGTAATGCTACATATATAAGCCAATCGCAATGACAATCTGGAATCTTAGCACATTTCCCTCCATTTCATGTGGTATATCCAGCTAAACATCATGCGTTGCTAGTGTCACATGCGTCTATGCGCATTGGTAACGGTGTGGTTTGCATTGATAGCCATAAGAATAACTTTCTATCAAGGCTACAGAATAATGATACCTCAAATACAGAAGTGGTTTCTATAATGGCCTATTTTCAGCCAGTACTACTTTCTGCTGCTGCAGATCATTGCAACATTATAGTTTTAATCTGGGTGGTGGACCTGTACCGCTCACAAGGTGTAGCAACCTATCCGTGAGTCAGTTTGCCGATTTGATGAGAAGATAAGCTGAGAATACTAACTCATTTATAACATTATGTTTCTCGCTGATGAATTCATCTTTAGCAACCAAATCAACTTACGCGGAGATTTTTTATTATCATTAATTTGCCTATATCTACGTTGTGTCTATATGTATACGTTTCTATAAGATCTGACTGATAACATGATAACATGACGCCTTCACGGCCCACATCTTACTGCCCAGGCAGCAAGAGTTGCGGTGAGGCAGGGGCCGGTACTCTGGACTTTTTATGGGCGAGGTGGGGGTTTGGACGTGCCATTACTCGTGAGTGCTTCAAGTTAAGCTGGCAGATACCTTGCGACCTATACATTACCAGTTCACCAGCACATCATATCAATACATCTTTAATACAAATCTCACATGCCATTAGTCTATTTCAAAACTTCTAATGTTTTTCTGCACTTTTAGCTGAGTCAGGAGAATGCTTGTAGCGACTGATTGGGCTCGCTCGTAAAACTACCCACCCACTTATTTGGTGAATCTGAAGGCTTTTTAGTCTGGACAATTTGTTATCTTAAGTTCCTGATTTTTTTTAGAGCTGTGTTAGGTGCTGATTTTTAATTTGTCTGCCTTAAGAAGATAAAAGTGATCTTACATTTCTAATGCATGAATAAGAATGCCCTCTGATTTTAGTGTGGCACTGTATAGGTTAATTGGAGACCAACAGAGACATAAAACTTATGGGTAACAGATATGGGCATTCATAATTGTAGTCAAAGCCCCCTTCAAAGTTAAATGCATCCAAATGAGAGCTACATTTGCCAGGGGAGACATGGGACTTATTACAGTGAAAGCACAGCTGGATCCCACAAGGATAAGAACACAGAACAATTGCCTTTCTTTACTGGAGCGGATGTATTTTCTTATGCTTAAAGAAAGGTTATTATGTTTCTAATCACTAATGCAGTAGCCAGACAAGTTGAGGGACATGCTTAGGGACATGTAACTAGTAACTTCACAAATTGGAGGACATGTAGAGGGAAATAGCCAGTTGAATGAATAAACCATAATATTCCAACTGAGGGATATACAGACAGGTCCGCTGAGGGATAGAAAGAGGGAGATAGTCAAACCGAGGACCATACAATCATGAGTAAAGAGCTGGGTTAACTGAGGTGCATGTATACAGAGGGGGAAGGCTAGGGCAACTGAGTGACATTCAGGGGGAACAGGAAAGCTAGTTGAGGGGTACACTGATATTCATAGGCTCCCTATACGCCCAACCTCGCAGTCACTAGTGCCTAGCCTAGTTAGTCATTTTTTGGCTCCCTATACGCCCAACCTATATTAGTTATTATTGTCAGGTTGGTCACTACTGACCAACCCACCTTGGTCTTTTTAGTTCCAGGGGGAGCCACTGAGTGGTCATCACAGGTGGCCCCATCTAGTGGTATACAAATACAACACACTAATGATGGACCTAGGTTAGCCACTACTGACTGACCCCTTGGTCATTTTTGAATATAACTTTGACATTGTGACTAACACTCATATGACCAACCTAGGTTAATCTGTACTGACTAACCCTTTCAACGTATGGATTTCCAGTGTATGCAAAGAGAAATAGGAAGACCAGCTGAGAATCATGGAGTTGAGGGGCATCTTTAGCGATGCATTTAGTTGAGTGGGATACTAGGGAAAATATGGAACTGAAGACACACTGTTATGATATTGAACACGGTCACAGTACGCTTGACATTACGTTCTGTGCATGTGCTGGAGCGGCAATCCGTTAATGGGAGTGGACCTCCAGGTACTATGGGATATAATCCGGAAATGGCCTGGATAAGGCCTAGCTTTGTCCCTACTGAGGTTCTCGTTACACAAATACGGATGCGCTCCTACTGGTCTAGTCATATCACCGTATTGTACTTACATTTGTACAAAACTTGCTGTAAAACGTCGTCTATGCCCACTTCTCAATATCTCTTATTATCGCTCAGATATTATTGCCCGACTAGGCATTTAGGGTGGTACCACCTCAACAACAGTGAACAGTCAGAACACTGCCTGAAAATGGTGTCCCAATCGTGACAACTACTACATGATACCTTACCATCGGTCCCTAAGTTAAAATTCTTGCTCTGTAAGGTCGATTGTACTACCACTTCTCCATTTGCATTTAGTAACATATTCTATTTACTCTATATGGGATTCGTCTATAGATTTAGATTTATGGAGAGAAAACTGAACACTTCCTTGATAGAACTTGGGCTCATCAAGTCTATAGTAAGACCATGCCTGCATTGTCAATCAAGAGACATACCGGGTGCAGTACTGCTTCAATGTGCCATGCCCGTTGTCGTATCAGTAAGTGGCAATGCTGTTTGCAGGCACCATGCCCAAGCTTCATAAATGTATTACCCCACAGGGTCAGCATGATGCTTGAATGCAGCAAATGCCAGAGTATATGTTTAATTTGAAATACGGCCTAGCTATCTGTGATATAGGGTAAACGGAATGGTAGATTAAAAAGGATTATCCCTAGATATATTCGTGAAGCAATTTACAAAATCTAGAAGAGAAATCTGGGACAATAATAACTCGTGAAGCTCATAACAATCAATGTTCAGCTGTTTGTTCTAAATTGCCCAATAATCCAACAACCGATGTATTAACGATAGTGAAACTGCTCTATTCAGTGGTTTTATTGGAGTTCAATACATGGGCTAAACAGTTTATATAACATTGTTTGACCATCTGGTGGTTGGTTGTGTACCTTTACTGAGGCCATTGAGGATGTTTGGACGATCATAAGTGCAACAGTATACACATCCTGGTAACCATGACATCCGATCCTGCCCTTCTGTATAGGTGGCATTATGAGAGTGCAGATTCATTGATGTTAGGCTTTGGACACAGACATGATGCTAAGACCCTCCGACTACCACCGCCCCCACACACGCCCACTCCAGATGGTACCCTCTTCCGTTAGGCAGGACAAGCACAGGCCGCCATACCGGGCCGTATGTGTCAGTGCTATACAACACATATACAATAGGTGAGTTCGGGACCAGGTTTTTATTGATCGGATCTGCCAGCCTGCCTACTACCTCAGGTCACCCCTCGCAAAGAACAAGCGCCAGTAAAACTTAGCTGGATCTTTGCAAGGGGTGGGCTCAGGTTGTAGGCAGGCTGGTAGACCCTTCAATAAAGACCTGGTCCCTAACTCATCTAATGGTGGTTTTCTCATCTTAAACATCTTACAGTATCATATGACACATCAGGAGAAAGAGGGAGAATGTATCGTTATCTTTCCGATGTACCTGTACTTTCTCCGAGTGATAAATAATGATAATTTAATTGGTACGGTATGTACAACTTTAATGCCAATAACTAGATTGGAACGGTTTCTATGGGGCAGGCACTGGAGCTCCCTGAGCAGAGAAGGGATTTAATATAATAAAATATCCTTTCAATAGATGTTACCTCTTATACACTAATTGCCCTAAGGGGTGATCCATTTAGTATGTCACGCTTTTTTTGGCCATTTTGAAGACCCCCCCACCTCCATGTCACACTTTGTCACACTTTCCCAAACACCCCCTAGAAAAGTATGTCACAAATCTGCTGACACCCCCCCCCCTCCTAGTACCGTATCATATAAAAGAACATACACTTATTGTGATAAGCAGTGCAATAAGGCCTATCATTATATTGAATATAAATCTTAACCCAGGTTTAATACAATTAGATTGGTACTAAAGTGTTGAAAGTATGACATTAGATATCAGTCAAAGCCTTCAAGTCCTCCTAGACAGGAAAATAATGGATTTTATCGACTAGAATCCTTTCAGATTACAACTGTTCAAAAAGGCATTAACAAAATCACACAAGTATTGGTGGCACCCTAGATTTTTGTGACCTCTATCCATGGATTCTTGTCTGTTTTCACAGGAATATAAGGTGTGCTGGAACTGCTAAATGAGGAAGCGGCCTCAATTTTATTTCAACATGGGTGTGCGGCTGGCCCTCCAGCTACCCTTTTCCTTGGTGAGGGAGAAAAGTGACCCCTAGTCCAATGTCTAGGTTTAAGTAGATTCTCTGAGGAGTGAGCCTTCTTTGTAAGAGGCATTTTAGTCAAAAGTGACCTTGATTGCAAGTAATTCTGGTGAGAACTCCAAAGTGACCTTTATTTTGACAGGTTTTGTTGAAATCTCTGAAAAGTGACCCTTGGTGAGGGAGGTTTTGGTAAAAATTGACCCTTGGTGAGGGGGGTTCTGGTGAAAAGTGATACTTGGTGAGGGGGTTCTGGTAAAAAGCGGACCCTTGGTAGGCCTATTTTAAGAAGGATCTTGCTCAAAATGTAACCTTCCCAGCTGCACACCCATCTATATAAAATATACAACCCCCCAGGCACTGCTATCTTTTCCTCTGATGTGGAACCCACATACTGTTTCAAGTAGCACACATCAGATTATGATGCTGCTTAGTGACAATGCATATACAGCTGTGCAGCATTTATTTAATAAAGGGTTTAAGAAAAATCTAAAAGTGTGACGTCACACAATCCTATACACCCCCCCACCCCCTTGTCACACTTTGTCACAGAAAAAAAAGACCCCCCCACCCCTTCGGGCGTGACATACTTAATGGATCACCCCTAACCACAAAGACCTTATCAGTTTTTGTATTAATCTAAGTGATAATATTACCATTCAAATTATGGTAAACAGCAAACACAGATTTATACAAGTGGTTTAGGCATTGAAATATCATCTATAACCCCATAAAAAACACCTGTAGGTGGAATACAGGTATCTGAGTAACATTATTTTGGTTTGGTGTAAAGTAATACTGGAAAATCTTTTGCTATAAGTCTTCTCCTGAGACATAGGAATCAATATCAAGGAGTTGGCATGCATATTTTCAAAAAGAATTAAGATATAGATGGAACACTTCCATGCAGACCTTTGCTAAATTAAAATATACTTGAGAAAAGATCAGTTTGGATGCTTACTCTTTCTGCTATACTATTCACACACAGAGCTCTACCGGCCCACTCAGGCTGGCCGTTGAACCATGTTCTGCTGTGGTGACCGGGTGTAGGCAGGTAGGAACTGACAGGTCTATTGGGTCAAATTATATTTTTTCAAAAATAACAGAAATCACAGGTAACTTCCCTCGGTCACCCAGAGAGTCACCAAAAAAGCCAAAAATAATTATCTCATTTGTTTTACGAAAATATATATTTCTTAAAACAAGTGATTTGTCCGCCAGACGAGTTTAATAATCTTGTTTTCTTGAAATGAGATAATTACTTTTGGCTGCTAGGCTCCCTTCGGCAAACTGGGCTCCCCCAGAGAGAGGGGTCATTCTGGAGGCAACCTGGACTCCCTTTTGACACTGTTTCTTTTCTCTGTGCACCCTCAGACAAGTAAGCTTTTGGCGACAGTGGCGCTCAATTTCTTGAGGGTGTAGCTGGTGCTGTATCTATGTATTGTGGTAACAAAGGGCATAGTGCATTACAACACTATGCGCTTCATAAAGATGTAAAGCCCAGCAGGTTATCCCTTGATCTGCTTGTATTTCAGGTGATAGTTCTAGTACATTCAATAACAATTATATGATCACTCATGGAATTATTTACTTTACCGTAAAATACTATAGGAACTGCGACACACACAGCCATAACAACTGACCTGGGGGGATAGGTAATGCCACAGTTTTAACAACTGAATCCGCCTATAGACGTCAAATTGACCTTAGCTGACTCCTTTAAGGCAGAGGCATTTTCGTTACAAAAGAGTGAAATTAGCCAACCCCTTCAAAGGCTTCAAGGCCTCAAGGGATGCGTCCAGACAGTTTGATCCCCTCCCCCTGTTGTTAAATGATAAACAGTTTTTAGTGGTGAAAATGCTGCTAGCATGAAAACAAACTGTTCAGGGAATGCCTCCTGTCACTTGGGTGCCATTGCTGCAGCTTGTGGATTTCCACCCAGTAGAATTAAGCAACTCGGGCCAAAGTTACCTCAACGCGTCAACTATGGTTTGATTCCCGCATTGAATACCATTGACTTAAGCTGTAAAATCTAAACTTGAGCTATGCCTAGCTCGGGACTCGGGAATTTGCCATGTGTCTATTGGAAAGTGGTAAATTGAAGCAATTAAGATTTTACTGTACTTTGATGCAAAATTGAGAATTCTACTTGGAATTATTCGCCCAAATGTACTTTACATGAATTTGTTACAAGTTTCACTCCTCACCACCACTCACCACTATAAGTATCAACCCTTAATGCTTAAACTGCTTTAATGAATGGTGCCCTTCTCGTAGTGATGCATGGATTCTGCCCTGATACGTAACTTGTATTCAAGCATCATTCTATACTCACATGTAGACTCGCCAGGGCTGCATTCATACATAGAAGACAACCAATGACAAAGCATTATTATGACTATGCAGCCAGTTAAGTCCACCATACATCTTTTCATCCTTTACCTCTGCCCACAACAACAAGATAAATAATTATTGGAAAAACCGTGTCGCTGTGCCATACTACACGTCCCTCTGAGATCAACACAAGGTCTATGATCTCTTTTACTATGGTGTTAAGAAAAGGGGGAGATGCCTTGAGACCACCTTGTTTGTAACAAAGGTGTAAGTTAAAAAGTGGCTTCAGGGGCGGTGTAAGTTAAAAGCCGTAGTTAAAGGCTGCTTTAAGTAATCCTAGCTTGTGTTACATGAAAGAACATAAAAGGTTTCTGGTGTAGAACACGTTGTCTAGCCATTACAAAGGGATCGTAGTGTGCTAAGGTAACATTGGAGTATGCCTGTCTTGTAGGGGGTAGTGTAGCAGAGGCTTTTAGAAAAATGAGAGGATGCCTAAATTGGACAAAAAAGGGGCAAACTACCAGTACATCTATGCAAGAGGTGGTGGTCTACGCCCCCGCCGTCACTTGGGAACAAACCCTGACTCAAGTCCGAATGGATATGTTGCCTCTTGCTGATAACCGACTTCATAGATTATGTGCTTTTCACCAAATAATTCCCTCAAGAACCAAAGTTCCCCCTCTAATACTGGGTAAGCTATAAGACAGTAGATTCTAAGTTGATTCTGACTGTTGTTCTGTAAATTTGAAGGTTTTGTATTCAAATGATAGAAACTGTATCTAATATAGCATGAAGGAAATATATAAGGATAATAAATACTGACACCACTGACGTACTACAACACAGATCATCTACATCCAACTATTTAGACCTGATGAGTCCAAGTTCTATCGAGACCCATTCTTCAGAATTTGGGTTTAATGATGTAAGTGACAAGTTAATAGAAGAAGTGGCCCAGACCAATTCGGAGTCCATTTGTGTTGATACAAACCATGGGCTAATAGATGAATGGGATCTAAACAGGTGGAGGACTGGACCAGAGATACAGCCTGACCCGTATTTCTGGGCAGCCTTTTAATACAGGCTGCCCAGCCTGGTTTAGCAGGCCGGGAGTCTTTACAGGCAGGGTGTTAGGTCAGGTTGTTCACCCTCTCCCAGCACATCAGGCTGGTATAGCAGGCTGGGGCTCAGGCTTTCATACCTTCTCCCAGCATATACAGCTGCTATATTAATTATCTCAGTCTAAGACCGCTTGTACTGGGAACAAGTAGACAATATGGGCAGTAGAATAAGCTAAGGGAGGGAGGAGGTGAGAGTTTTAAATGAACTAGAGACCCTCTGGGATGAGTGAGTGATGAGTGCTTGAGTGAGTGAACGAGTGAGTGAGTGGGTGAGTGAGTAGGACTGAGTGGTTTAAGCAGTGAGGGTGACAGCAAGTGTGAGTGGTGAGGCATTGAGGGGGAATGGGGACATGTCTCTAGAGTACTTAACAGTCTGCTTAAACTTTTGAGTGTAAAATATATTTAGTTGGTGAAATATGCTTTGTTATCATGATTATAAAAATTATCATACAACACTTCGAGAATGCCCTGTAGGATAGGCATAGTACATGAACGCAGCACTGGCGAGTAACTTATGCATCATAACGACAAAGGGCGTATTATACCAAAGCATTATACGGCCAGAACAGGGTTAAACGGGGATGTAAAGAGGAATAAGACAACGACAAGGTTAGTTGGTGCTTCAACGCAATGCTCAGTTGATGTGGTAAAATACCAATGGATGTTGGCGTCTATTAGTAGCTATAGCAACTAGCTGGTGAGGCCGTGTGACTGTGATGCGTCCTTAAAGTGGTATTTACAATTTGCGATGACAGTACAGATGTCGTGTCAATATTAACTGTTAACTTGATTCCAGTTTTATTCTGTGTCTCACCTGTGTACGAGGAAATACGTGTATTTCTCCCCCTTTGATATAATTGATGTCACTAGTTGGTGCAATACATCACTTAGGGTATTCGCTTGATGCTGTTTGATAGGGGAAATCCTGTTAGTCTGCCATGGACTGATGGACCACCCTAAACTGGTGGGAGTTCCTGAAATAACATACAGAATACCCACCTCTTTATAGTTCCCCCTTAAAACCCCAGATAATTCACCATGTTATAATATATGGCTTGAAGTTCCACGGTCACAACTGATGTTTTGTCCCCTTTTACCTCTGCATTCTACCTGGTACATGCTTATACCACTCAATCTCTATAACTTAACTACATCAGCACAAATGGATATGGTTTATATATTCCCGTTGAGGGGAATATAATGACATAAGTGTGAACTGAGTGTTTGCCTTGAGGCAGTAGAACCTGGATCATGTCCGATGTGTGAATCCACCAGTGATCCATATTTCCTACACTGCTCCTATTGTTGTAGCATGCAATGAGTAGTGGGTAGTGTTATAGTAGAGTACAGGTGGGATGTCACTCACCCTTTTAGTGCTAGAGTGCCACACATAAGGTGGGTGATAGAGATAGGGCTGAAGGTCGTTAAGTGGGTTTTACTTTCTGTTTGGGGTAAAACTATAATGCAAACGCATACTTTTGATGTTCTACTAATGGGGAATGAATTATAATTTTGATTCATAATTATAATTGTATTCAATAGAATAACAGAAATTATTTCACACAAATTGACGGATAATATATGAATATTCGTGCATATAATATATAATCAACCGTTGAATCAAGGCGGTATACCAAAACTAGAACAGAGGCATCACTTATAATGGCTATGACCTTAATTATTCTTCCTATTCTTTTTTATCCAGAAAGTCAGGGCTACATTGTATCTGTATGAACGTGACATGTGCTTAACTTGGAGTCTGTGTTTATGAATGTATTGCTGTAAGGAAAATGTTTCGTGAAGTTTCCCTCTGGCCGGTGTCATCTAATTTAAAGGGTTATAAATAGGGTACAACAATTCAATTGCTAGGCAATTGGCTGTTCTCAGAACTTCAGCCGTATGTATGTTAACGGCAGCCAGCCCTGAGAAGAGGCAGTTGCATGACTGAGGCTTATCTGGCTGAACAGATGGGGCACTATATAATAGCAGCAGAGTCAGTGTACATGCAGAGTGGTTGTAAAGAGGGATATTGTTTTTCACAAGCTGCCATAATGAGTTTGGTCACTGGATGGACTGGGCGTGAGTTACAAGTCGAAGGGTGGAGTTTAGACAGGGACTTACTGATTGAATAGAAAGGGCAAGTAAAATAACTGGAAATCAGGGAGTATAAGCTGAGTAATAATACTTCAAGGTGGTGACCAGTACTGTGTGTTAGGTAAGTTGTAAACAAACTAGACATACTGAAGATTTTACTGTTATTCAATCTTACAGGAATCCAATATGTCTGCTCTCTTATAGTCACCAAGGCTGACAGCAACACTTCCCTCCACTGGGGTAGCCGATAGAACACTTTTCGACTACCAGAGGTCTCACCTAGATTGTGTATATATTATATGGATTCATTCTCCTCCATCATAATTATGCTTGTGACATATTCTACCATCTACCATCCAATCCCAACTCTAGATTAGTCTCCATGAGATATATAAAAACGTTATCACCTACACCGCATTTCATCCACCCCTTTCTACGCCGATGTATTCATGTTATCCTACTGTGTCTACATGTTAGAAGTCTCAAGGTGTCCTGCCTTCCCACTCTCCCTGTCTGCTTGACCAACCTCCCTTTCACTCCATTCCCTCACCCTCCTTCCCCTTGCCACCATACCGTCCCATCCTTTACATCCACATGCATGGTGTGGCACCAGTAGCCCAGCTGGCTGAGATTGCCTTAATCCCTTCATAATGAGATAACGACCTGATCCGGATAACGCCGAAGGATTAGGGATTTAATCCCACTCATGATATATGATACTCATCAGTCAACCCACTGACGTATGGGTGTATGTGGAGGGGTGATTGCTATTGGGATGATGCGAGATGCTGAAAGGGGTGCTTACCATATCGAACCGTTCAAAGTTCTGTCTTTGTATAGGGATTGGGTAGAAATGGAATGTGTGGGAGAACTGCATGCAGAGTCATGATAATTCCTGAGCTGTTTCTAACACACTATCCCATACACACCTTCCGTCCTCAGATGACCTTTATAACTCATGTTCCCCTATTTCCATAATCCCTAACACTTCCTAAGCAGCGGATGAAGTCAGTGACGTCTAAGATCATGAAGGTGGACCCGTGTAACCTTTACCAACAGTAAGCCGATTTGTAGAGCTGTTATAAGATGAACATTAACATCCACTTCTTTTCATAGGTCACAAAAGAATAATCACTGGGGCTAAACTGCATAATTGTCTAACCGTCAGGTGTATAATACAGAGAAGGAATCAGGACCAGCCTGCTCATACAATGCCTCCAGTAGTAGAATTTTAGAAGACATATGGCTAACTCTCACCAGAACAATACAAGTTGATAGTCTATGACCGGGTGACTTCTATGAACAGGTGACCTCTATGACCGGGAGACCTGTAAGACCGGCAAGCATGAAAAAGGGCTAAAATGGGGCATATGTAGAAAGAAATGGCTTCATGGGTTACTGCCCCAGCCCCCACTCGTAAAATACATCAGAGACAGTATCAATGGGCGTTGGCATTTGTCTATGTATCGATCTGGTGAGACTTAGCCATATTTCTGTCTATATCAGGGGCCAGACCTGAAAGTAGAGTAGAGCAGCTAGTTCATAATTCCTGCTTTGGAAGTTAGACAAATACCAGGGGCTGCAAGGTTTCCATCTTATCTCATCTAGCCTCATAAAGCAGGCCTCTGTTCTGCCAATGAGGTGGACTTATCTTATCTTATCTATCAATGTTGGCCTCCAGTAGTAAGCAAAACCATATACCTCCCTTCCACTTGTTTCTTGCCGGTGCCGCAGCAGCTACACATTTTGACTGATCCAAAAATACCCTTTTATTGAATTCCATTGAGGCCGTGTGGTGACAATGGCAGCAGTGGTCTGAAGGAAGGCTGATGCCCTGTCAGTGTCATTGAACATGAACGTGGCTGGCCCCATAATGTCAGGCCATCAGCGATAGTTATGCTCCATGATGAATTCACATCTTTCATCAGAAACCATGGAAGGGAGTTGAAAAGCCGGCGGCCTGGTATCTTGTGAATGTCGATCATGCCTAGCCATACATGTTCAGTAGAACTGTCCCATCTGATCTGGGGATTTCCTAACCTTATGATGGTCGAATAGTGATTTAACATGTCATTTGTGATCATAATGTACAACATGATGCAGATCTAGCAAATCAACTTGCTAGGACTGCATTCAACCATTATGTCAACTCTCCTTCGACCCCAAGGTGATGGGACAATATTTTAGCTGAAGGTATCTTCTAGAGACATATAGAATATAGAACTCCAATACAATCAGATTAGGTTTCATCCAATGACAGGCAGTGTTAGATAACGAGCCTAGACATGGTGTTAACAATTGGCTGATTGGTATTGACACTGGTTCTCTGAGCCTGTCTAGTTACACATTGAGGTAGGCAGTGGGTGGTTCTCTGTGGTGTTTGGGTGTCATTAGTTACATATAGCTCCTGTGGAAATGACTCTATACAGTCTGGTCCTATGACTTCCTTCATGCTACCTGTTACCACACATGCTGCATGGCCTTAGACAATCAATTCGGTTAGGCACCAGTGTACAGTTCAAACAATAGGATTTCCTGTAAGCACAAGGCCCAAAGATACTTTCCCCGAAACACCAAGCATAAAAACAGCACACTGATTGGTTCTTATAAGTTCACCAAGAAGAAACCATAACCGTAATTCTGTCTACCTTCAATCCTTAATAAAGTACCACCTGTGCTTGCATACCAACTCTTCATGCAGTGGTAGTAAGGGTTGAGATTTAAAAGGAGAAAAAATAGCTGAAAATTAAAAAGAGTAGCATTACATGGGGATTACAGGTGTAGGCATGGCCTTACCCCTCTTACACCATACATGGTTACTCCATTTCAGACACTTAAAACACTAACACAGCCCCCTGGTGTGAACTCTAACCCCTGCAGGTATTACAACCCGTGATTATTTAAGAGCACTATCAGGTACCATGTCCCTCAAGCCTCCATCCTTCACTCCTGTACCTGTTCCTGGAGCCTGTCACAAATATCCATCCCTCCTGTTATGCCTAATCTAGGTCCCTTTCCCCTCCATAATGCTGTTTCTGCAAAATGTTAGTGTTTGCCTAACAGCCATGGGTGAACCTTATATCTATTTTCTATGTATATGGCTTCTCCTATTCAATCCAGTATTTCCATCTGAGAAAAAATATCTAAGCCGGGTAGGCAACATGCATCAATCTCTCATGTGTTTGTTCTTCCAAGGATCAAACAGTAATTAGACAGCTAGCGCTAGGCACCTTGTCACATAACAGCATCTTCTAGGTTGTTTTAATAGATCACCCCCACACCAGCAGATCAGATGGGAGGGCTCTACTGAACATGTATGGCTAAACATTCAAAGGATACCCGGCTTCTGGATGTTCAGCTTAGAACTTTATTTTACTTCTGATGTGAAAGGGGGGTACCTTCCAAATATAGATCACATAGCTACCAGCCTTGAACCTGGTTTCCCTGTTATGACGTTGATCAAGTTAATGCAGACACATGCTGTTTAAAAGTGGCCTTTATTACCTAATATCCAGCACTGCTTGGTATTAATACATTATGTATTATTATACGAACTGAGATATATGTAGCAGTAAATACTATGTGTGTGGATATTATTCATGATTTGATATGCTATGTTATTTGTGATCATAATGCACAACATAATGCAGATCTGGCAAATCAACTCGCTAGGACTGCATTCAACCATTGTGTTGACTCTCCTTTGACCCCAAGGTGACGAGACAATACTTTAGCTGAAGGTATCTTCTAGAGACATATAGAATATAGAACTCCAATACAATCAGATAAGGTTTCATCCAATGACAGGCAGTGTTAGATAATAATCCCAGACATGGTGTTAACAATTGGCTGATTGGTATTGACACTGGTTCTCTGAGCCTGTCTAGTCACACATTGAGGTATGCAGTGGGTGGTTCTCTGTGGTGTTTGGGTGTTATTAATTACATATAGCTCTTGTGGACACAGTCTGTACCTATGATTTGCTTCATGATCCTGCATGTTACCACTCACGCTGCATGGTGTTAGAACATTGATTTGGCTAGGCACCAGTATACAGTTCAAACAATAGGATTTCCTGTAAGTACAAGGCCCAAAGATACTTTTCCAAAGAACAAAGCATAAAAACAGCGCACAGATTGGCTCACTTGATCTTATGCGTTTACTTTTAACCTTAGTTCTTTCTACCTTTAATTCTTGGCTGTGCTTGCATATCAACTGCTGATAAACGTGTATCAGAGGTTGTTTTTAGATTCAAAGGGAGAAAAAAAGTTTACAAGAATTAAAAAAGAGTAGCATTCCATGTTGATAACAGGTGTAGGCATGGCCTTCCCTCTCTTACACCATACATGCTTCCTCCATTTCAGACACTTAAAACACTAACACAGCCCCCTGGTGTGAACTCTAACCCCTGCAGGTATTACAACCCGTGATTATTTAAGAGCACTATCAGGTACCATGTCCCTCAAGCCTCCATCCTTCACTCCTGTACCTGTTCCTGGAACCTGTCACAAATATCCATCCCTCCTGTTATGCCTTATCTAGGTCCCTTTCCCCTCCATAATGCATTTTCTGCAAAATGTTAGTGTTTGCCTAACAGCCATGGGTGAATCTTATATGTATTTTCTATTCATATGGCTTGTCCTATTCAATCCAGTATTTCCATCTGAGAAATATATCTAAGCCGGGTAGGCAACATGCATCAATCTCTCATGTGTTTGTTCTTCCAAGGATCAAGCAGTAATTAGACAGCTAGCGCTAGGCACCTTGTCACATAATGGCATCTTCTAGGTTGTTTTAATAGATCACCCCCACACCAGCAGATCAGATAGGAGGGCTCTACTGAACATGTATGGCTAAACATTCAAAGGATACCCGGCTTCTGGATGTTCAGCTTAGAACTTTATTTTACTTCTGATGTGAAAGGGGGGTACCTTCCAAATATAGATCACATAGCTACCAGCCTTGAACCTGGTTTCCCTGTTATGACGTTGATCAAGTTAATGCAGACACATGCTGTTTAAAAGTGGCCTTTATTACCTAATATCCAGCACTGCTTGGTATTAATACATTATGTATAATACGAACTGAGATATATGTAGCGGTAAATACTATGTGTGTGGATATTATTCATGATTTGATATGCTATGTTATTTGTGATCATAATGCACAACATAACGCAGATCTGGCAAATCAACTCGCTAGGACTGCATTCAACCATTGTGTTGACTCTCCTTTGACCCCAAGGTAACGGGACAATACCTTAGCTGAAGGTATCTTCTAGAGACATATAGAATATAGAACTCCAATACAATCAGATAAGGTTTCATCCAATGACAGGCAGTGTTAGATAATAATCCCAGACATGGTGTTAACAATTGGCTGATTGGTATTGACACTGGTTCTCTGAGCCTGTCTAGTCACACATTGAGGTATGCAGTGGGTGGTTCTCTGTGGTGTTTGGGTGTTATTAATTACATATAGCTCTTGTGGACACAGTCTGTACCTATGATTTGCTTCATGATCCTGCATGTTACCACTCACGCTGCATGGTGTTAGAACATTGATTTGGCTAGGCACCAGTATACAGTTCAAACAATAGGATTTCCTTTAAGTACAAGGCCCAAAGATACTTTTCCCAAAGAACAAAGCATAAAAACAGCACACAGATTGGCTCACTTGATCTTATGCGTTTACTTTTAACCTTAGTTCTTTCTACCTTTAATTCTTGGCTGTGCTTGAATATCAACTGCTGATAAACGTGTATTAGAGGTTGTTTTTAGATTCAAAGGGAGAAAAAAAGTTTACAAGAATTAAAAAAGAGTAGCAATCCATGTTGATAACAGGTGTAGGCATGCCCTTCTCTCTCTCACATCATACATGATTTCAACATTTCAGATACTTAAAACACTAACACAGCCCCCTGGCGTGAACTCTAACCCCTGCAGGTATTATAACCCATGATTATTCAAGAGCACTATCAGGGTACATGGTACTATGGGTACTATGGGTACATGCAGGCTATCTACAGTCCTATCCTTGGTATCTGTTGTCCTCTGCAACCTCCTTACTACATGTTTGCCAAGTGTTAGATATACAGGCGGTAGGTACATCTTTTCTATTCATAAGGCCTGTCATATTTAATCTAGTATTCTTGTCTGAGAAATATATCTAAGCCTGGTAGGCAACATGCATCAATCTCTCATGTGTTTGTTCTTCTAAGGATTAAGCTGTAATTAGACAGCTAGCTCCAGGCACCCTGTCACATAACGGCATCTTCTAGGTTGTTTTAATAAATCACCCCCACACCAGCAGATCAGATAGGAGGGCTTTACTGAACATGTATGGCTAAACATTCAAAGGATACCCGGCTGCTGGATGTTCAGCTTAGAACTTTACTTTGCTTCTGATGAAAGGGGGGTACCTTCCAAATATAGATCACATAGCTACCAGCCTGGTTTCCATGTTATGATGTTGATCAAGTTAATGTGGACACATGCTGTTTAAAAGTGGCATTTATTACCTTATAGCCAGCACTGCTTGATATTAATACGCTATGTACAAATGAGCTGAGATGTCTTAGTAAATATTCTGTGTGCGGATATAATACATGCAGAAAAACACTCTGTTTTAAGGCTTTTGAAACGATTCACGAAACAGCAGATCTCCTTCGTAAAACATGATAAGGGAGTGTTAATTTATTATTTATAGGGGGGGTGGTGGGTTTGGGGGGGCATAAAAATTTCCGACCCCTCCTGAGGGGGGGCGTAAAAAATTCTGACCCCTCTTGAGGAGAGGTAAAAATGTAAGCCCCTTTTTAGAAAAAAAGCCCGCGCGTTACTATAGTTCAAAGGGGGGGATTTTTCGCTGCCTTCGGCGAGGGGGGGGGGGCGCGAAATGTTACACCTGCCTTCGAGGGGGGGTCATAAAAATTTTCGCCCCTCCCTAATGAACACTCCCTAAATTACAAACATATCAATCGCTACTGGAAGTCAAGTCTCAGGTAGAAAGACTGTACATGTGCACAGAGCAGCAGAGGGCCAGTGTGATAGTCCCTCCAGGTAGATAAACCTGTCAAGATGCTACTTCTAATACTGGTTATGCAATGTTCAATGGTGTACCCTGGTGTCATGTATGGTCTTAAAACCACACTCACACTCCACCAGTTAGTACTCTTTGTAGTGTTGAAGGTTATATGAAACATTCTTGGCGGGCCTCCGGCTTAAAATAACACATAAGTTCTTTACAAAGCATCACCTACATGACCGTCGACATAACCTGATTACCAGAATGTCTTTTACCAAACCACTCCCACACTCAGCACATTGCATTGCCTAAGCCTGGGGCTTGAAGCATAACCACACTTAGGAAAACAAGAATGATACATGTAATCTCGAAAGGTGCCCTCTGTCTAATGCTGAAAAATCACAGTTTCAAGAAGAGGGGAAATGGCACAATCACTGATTACTTTCCTCACAGTATTTGTCACCGCATTCCCTTTTTCTGCCATGATGCGTAACTACAGTCTTGACTTGTAACGTGTCAGAGCTGTAATGAAACATAAACCTTGGATGGTTCGCATAATGTACCAACGTGGTGCCGGCGAGCTACTCAGAGTTACACTACATTGGTGGATCATTTATAACGATAAACATTGCTTTTAGCTTCGCTTTCCGTATATGTAAAAGCTGGTAGGTTGCGGCAGACATACAACTGACCAACTGAGATAGATGAGCACAGTGGTCTGGAAGTACACCCTCTGTGTGGGTGATAGAGTAAGGTGCTGTTTGTAGTGACAGGCCTCTGGAAGCTACACAAGGTATTACACTAATGTAAGTTGGGTTATGGCACACAATCTGAGTCATTATACTTGTATGAATAACTGTACTCAGTGTCCATGATACAAATGGTATTATCTGCGTTGTACATTTTAGTTTGAAAATAATTAATTTATTCATCAACATGATATTCGACAAATTTTTGTCAATTGGATGGTTAATACACCTAGATGTATTTTAATAAGCTAGCAAATGATGGCTATTAGTACATTTAGCAATGATGGTTCACTTCGCAGTTGCACAGTCTCATACTGTCTACATACTGTCTATGGGTAAAACGTAGAGGAACTGATGTCTCATTTATGGACATGTGTTTTGGTGGGCTATTCCTTACGAACATGACATATCACGGTCATCACAGATGCTGAGATGAATATGACATGCACAAAACTCTTTAAGAAATCAGACCAATGTGATTAATTTTACCAGTATCGTCACTAATTCTGAGTGGATCACAACATCTATTTAGGTGGAAGAGCAACTTAACAGAGGAGATATATGTTTTGATCTAATAAAGCAAATGTCACAATAATTCAATTACACTATTAACATGAATTTTATGCATACATCCACACTCATGTTAACTTGTCATTAGCTACATATCTACAATTATGTGCTAGACATGAGTTGTTCTTCAGTTTAAGTACCTGTACAGATAATCAGTAACGATAGTTGAAAGGGTAATTCCACAAAGGGTATTCACTTTGTCTGACAAACAGTTGTTGCTATTAGCCTGTTGTTAGGAATGCACATTTACATTTTTACCCTTGAGCGCTCTTAATGATCTTGTAGCTTAGATTCATTCAGAATAATGTACAATATAAAATGCACTTAAATCGTGTGTGCTTTCAGGAGTGTGGAACGATATAGGTAGTTAATGGGCGGAAATTCAGTTATCACCTTAGGCTGTTGTGTATAAGCACCCCAGCCTTTATTGATTTGGAGGCATGATCAATCCCAGTGCTTTTAAAGTACCTTACTTATTCATGATTTGTTTTAATTATATATTTGTTTCCCCTACCCAGCTTATTCAAAACCAGTGCTTTCTCAATACCCGGTGGTTGACCACAACAGTATGGTGCCTTTAGGTTTCCTCGACCTAACCAGACTGAATTATAATAGTCTCATGAAATTTAACTGGCTGGTCCAATAGAGTTTTACCTGCCAAACTCTGCTGAATGTTGGGTCTGATCTGGTCGGGTCCAATCAGCTCGACCAAAAAATAGCCTAGTGTAGCCGGGGCTTAAGGGAAGTTAAAGAAACTATATGAAGTACTGCTGCATGACAATGGCATCTCTGTACAATGGTACTAGTGTCAGAGAGACTGAAGATTGAAGTCATTCAACCAGCAACAATATTCTTACAATCTTTCCTCTTCTAATTGTTTATGTCATAAAGCAATCACAGATGGCTGCTTCCTAAGACAGAACTAAGTGAGTGAGTTGTTTTGAATAACATGGGAGGGTGCCATTAGGCCCAACCTCTCTAAAGTGCATATTCCACCAACAGCGGTCGGCCAAAATTTTGTCATCCTATAATGTTAAACTTATGGACGAATATTGGGTGACCGATGGAATCACGGCCGATTCCGTCAATGGAATACGCCCTTTAGCGGGTCAAACATCTTGAGCCCCCCTCAAATCCAAATCCAAACTCCTTGCTGTCAAATTAATAATGACCCCTCAGTTAGGTTTGAAACTGCATGCTGTGAAGGCCTTGACCAGTTCACTCAGAGTGAACAGAAGAGATCGGCTCAGTAAAAGCAGGGCTTTTTACCCTCTCTGTTACTCACCATCACTTTTGGCTGCCATCCATCTGTCAGTCTGGGCCCTCATACTGATCATTGTTAATAAAATGGGCCTTTGCATCAGCATACTTTGCATTTCTCATTAATATCTATACTTCAGACATCACTCTCCGGAGTACTTATTACTATTGCTTTTCTGTGCCATGACAAATAGCCATGGGTTTTGGCTGACTCTATGGGTGGCATGGTGAAAGGAGTATTCACTATAGGCAGAGTATAAATAAACATTTGGAAATAAGATATCTGGTTGATGGGGTGCAACACATCTGAATGGTATGCATTGTCACACCTACTTTTTAAAACAAATGTTTACACCACTCAAGACCCCCCTCCCCTTCCAAGCATTGAGTGGCTGTGTATTTAGCACTTGGAGCATATTGTGTTAAAGGAACGTGTGTGGATACGTTTTAGGGGCAGAACTAAATGATGGAGTGGATCTAAATACAAGAAAATCACAATTTGAGTCTGAGATCGCTAAAATTGTTGACCAGTCATCACTGACAATATGCTAAAATTTGGTAATATTCCCTTCTAATATGCAAAATCTCTGAAATCTCTGAGCAAAAATAGGAAAGTGATTCTATTTATTCGTTGTTACCATATGAAAGATTCATGACTCACCATAATCTGTACAGTAGTTCAGATTATATGAATATTCACCCTTAACTGGCTTCAGCTACTTTTTGATCGAGAATTCCTTTTGTTGATGTTTTTTTATAAAACACATAAATTAATAAGATATCAGGATCATTTCACAGATAAGGTGAATAATATACCCATTTGCAATCAATCAGTCCATTCTAGGTACTTCTCTGCGAAGAAAATGGGAACCTAGATAACATGTTTATTTCCTTTATAGATCTATTAGGGCAGTATCTCTTTTCCACTGTCCTCAGTAGCCTGAAGTCCCGCTGAGTTAGTTTTTTTTGAATAAACGCGCATAACAGATACCACTTCTATGAAGATGAATCAAGGCTTATCTCTATTCTCTTTATATTATAGGATTCAGATTTTCTGACTATTGCCATCGGAATTGAAGTTGTAAGATTATTTACCATTCCTACTCAAAGGGTTAAATCCTATTCATGGTCAGCTGCCAGAATCGGGAAGGCTCCCATTGTTCCAGGGATTATCTCCACACATGAGTGGGTTCCATTCCTGAATCCTTTCTCAAATTCTGAACACATCAGCATGAATCTTCACCACAGTCTGAATGCACATCACCATACAGCCTTCCCACAGTCTGAATACACATCACCATAGAGCCTTCCCACAGTCTGAACACACATCACCATAGAGCCTTCCCACAGTCTCAGCATACAATCGTCAGAGGTGACAGAATAGTCCTGTAACTATACGTCTTGTCCTTTTTGTTGATTATTGTCAGATCAGGTCCTGTGACCATCGTTCTGCATAGTTTGGAGTTTTCTTACGCCCCAAATCTGTCCTCCGTCCACTACAGTACATCATTATGCTTCTGACCAACCTTTGTCAGTTGTTTCTACCTTTGCTTGGGTATGAGGTTATGCTGTACCCTACATTATTTAGTCTATTTAGCACAACAATTTTAATCATATGTGAGCAGCCAAGCAGAAAGGATAGTCCCCGCGGGATTAGTTCCGATTTTAGCCACCAGGGGGCGCCACTATGGCCTAAAATGAAAGAATTAGGCCAAAAATTGCTCTTTGGTACTTTTTTCTGGAGAATTCAATAGGATTACATAGAACATTCCATTTTTGGTAAAAAGCTTCTATATTTGGAAGGTAAAAGGAACGTTTTAAAGCCTAAATGGGTGTGCTAGCTGATATGTGTTGTCATGGAAACATGACTTTTATTCCAAATAGAGGAAATTAAGACATAAATTGATGAAATGATTTCTCAGGATTGCTATGGTGAAAACAAAATGAAATCACCATTCCTAGATCAAATTTTATGACTTAAAGAATGAAAATGTATCATGAATTTCTAATTATCATAAATAATGCTAATTGAATAGGGATATCTTGGAAAATATGAGACATAGAGCTTATTGTGATTTTGAAAAGGGTGATGCCCACACATATTCATGAAGCCATTTCTCAAAACCTGGAAATAATATCTTCTAGTGTAATATATCATTGGAAAGCTTATGACATCAATTTCAAAGTTGGCTTTTTCCTCGGAGTACCCTTTTCCCTTGCCTGTACACATATGCCATGAAAATGCACATTCCAAGCAATTCCTGAAGGTTCCACGACAGCTAATTCTCTTTTACAATCCACGAGTCACTCATTCTGTGAATCCCAACTCAAAAAGTTTTTGGTGAAGTCTACTTTATAAAAAGAACTATGTGGGTGGTGATGTCACTACAGTGACTACATATGTAACCTGAAACGCATGCCTTATTTTGCTCAGCGAAGTAGCTACGACAATGGGAAACTACAAGGTGCAATTAGACTGTTATACACGCAGCTCACTAATACAAGCAGCCCATTGCCTCTGTTGTACTTCCACTATGTATATACAGAGAGGCCTATACATTAGTACATTTGTAGGCAAAAACAAAAGGCAAACTGACTACACTTATTCTCTACATACTTTCTACACTGTAAGCTTCACTGTTTGCCTAACTACGTTTTGAAAATCTGGGTTCTTTAGAAAAGAAAAAAGTTCTACCGGTAATAATATGTCAGAAGCGGTAAATGCCAGGGGTCCCATGTATTCTTATTCATAACATCACTGCTAGAGCCAGCCATTCACTGGGACCCATGCTAACTTGCTATGGATTCATGAGTGATGAGAAAACTTATTATGTAGCCTAGATGGGGGGGGGGGCAGATGTTAAACAATAACACACCTTAAAGCCGCAGGTCTCGGAACCCCTCCAGTGGCAGTCGGAGTGGAGCCGAGACA
The DNA here is from genome assembly GCA_947462335.1 of Harmothoe impar. Lineage (NCBI taxonomy): Eukaryota > Metazoa > Annelida > Polychaeta > Phyllodocida > Polynoidae > Harmothoe > Harmothoe impar. The sequence goes on along the minus strand of OX381716.1, from coordinate 33,101,330 downwards.
GGTACTCAGCCTTATATATTATAGGGGCGCTGGGGCTTTAACCAGACATCTCCTTAGAGGAATGGGGATTACATGCCATTGTTTTATTCAATATTCATTCTGGTCATTTAAACTGCACTGAGTGAAAGTGTGCACATTTTATGACTTGTCACTTAAAAGGTAGGTTGTCCAATGACTGCCTTCAACCATTTTAAAAAGCAGTTTGGTAAAGTGTACCTTGAAACAAGGACTGTGTGGGTGGTGATGTCACTGTTGGTGACAGGTGACCTCTGGTTTATTCATGATTGTGACATTGCCCTGTTACGGGGAGAGTATACATGCAGAGGTCAACCTTAAACTGCAAGTGTCACTATCATTGTTCTGTCACTGACAGTTGTCAAGTAAAATTCTGATCCACGATCAATGCACCTGGTGATGACAGCCTTTTTCATACTTTTAATGCTGACTTGCCACCATTCAGACTGTTCTCACTCTGTTGCGGATACTCTATATAGTAAGGGGGCCAACGAAGCCAAATATCAATATTTAAATTTAGGTTGGACTGGAATGCTATAGTTAGTTTGAAGGTTTATTTAGACTAATTTGGGTATGCTGATTTCGAATCTGGTGTGTGTAGAGTGCTGCAGGTGTCGGAACAAGGTCAAAAACGAGGTCAAAGGTCAAGGTCACCCTCAAATAGGTCAAATTATAAGAATTCACTTAAAGGGGCAGTACTCGGTTAATATAAATAGCACAGGTCTGATATTTGGTGGGATGATATAACCATATGAGATCAACATCCTAAAAAAAAGGAACATGACCTTGGCCAAGGTCAAGGTCATATTTTTCAAGGTCAAACTTTGAAAAATTGGAAAAAATGACATATATACCATCTTTCAATACTTTGTACTTGGGGGAATAGCATCTCAGATATGATTTTTCATGTTTACATGATGCTGACATAGCTCAGGGTAAGAACTGACTTGAAATTTGTGAGAAATATGTAATATTGCCATGGCAACTGCCAGCAAGGCACCAAGGTCAAATAAAATGATTGCACCAGATCAAGTCAGAAAATCTACTAATAGGGGCAGTACTCGGTTAATATAAATAGCACAGGTCTGATATTTGGTGGGATGATAGAGCTATATGAGATCAACATCCTGAAAAAAGGAACATGACCTTGGCCAAGGTCAAGGTCATATTTCTCAAGGTCAAACTTTGAAAATTTGGAAAAAATGACATATATACCATCTTTCAATACTTTGTACTTGGGGGAATAGCATCTCAGATATGATTTTTCATGTTTACATGATGCTGACATAGCTCAGGGTAAGAACTGACTTGAAATTTGTGAGAAATATGTAATATTGCCATGGCAACTGCCACCAAGGCACCAAGGTCAAATAAAATGATTGCACCAGATCAAGTCAGAAAATCTACTAATAGGGGCAGTACTCAGATGATATAAATAGCACAGGTCTGATATTTGGTGGGATGATAGAACTATATGAGATCAACATCCTAAGAAACGTAACATGACCTTGGCCAAGGTCAAGGTCATATTTCTCAAGGTCAAACATGGAAAAATTGACAAAAACGTCGTATATACCTACTTTTGATACTTTGTACTCATAGGAATAACATCTCAGATATGATTTTCCACTTTTACATTATCCTGACATAGCCTAGGGACAGTATTGTCTTGGAATTTGTCAGAAATATGTTATATTGCCATGGCAACAACCAGGCAATCACCAAGGTCAAACATTAAGATCCTTAGTAGCAAGAATTACATCTCCAATGACCTAGATATGGCTTAAAATACTTTTTTAACACTGCCTACCCCCACTAATTTGGACCCAAGGAATTCAATGGTTCTATTGGTTTGTTCCTAAGACAGCTGGTTGCTTAGGAACAACTGTTCTAATTGTTTATCTGCCTAGCAACACAGTTTTCCATGGTCCTGAGGTTGATTACAACCATACCTACCCCCCCCCCCCCCCCTAAACTAGACCAAAGGAATTCAATGGATCTACGGCTTTGGTTCTAAGCCTAGCAACACATATTTTCATGGTCCTAAGGTTGATTATAATCATACCTACCCCTTTAAACTGGACCCAAAGAATTCAATGGTTCAATTGGTTTGTTGCTAAAATAGCTAATTGCTAACACAGCTAAAAACAATGACTGTTATTATTGTTTTTCTCACAACACATATTTCCATGGTCCTGAGGTTCATTATCAACAAGCATGGCAACAACTAAACAACCTTGATCCAGGCTATTCTATGGTTCGAGGTTGATAAAGAAAAAGCTCTGTGGACCATTCAAATAGCTCTTGGGACCCCTTCAGCAGCTCCTGGGACCCTGCAAACAGTTCTCTAAGAGGCTTTGTTGGACCTTCCAGTTGCTCTGGGACCCCTTTAGTGACTCTGCGGACCCCTCCGGCTTCTCTGTGGACATGTTCATTAGCTAGGAGGTATAAATAACAGCTAGCTACATGTGGATGTTCCCTAAGAGTCCTTGAGCTTCTTACAGTGGGGGGCAGGTATTGTAATAAAACTTGGTTGATTAGGGACCCTTCCAGTGGTTCCCATCAGCTCTGTGGACCCATTCAGCAGCACTGTGAACCCTTCCAGCAGCTCTGTGGACCCTTTTGGTGGCTCTGTTGACCGCTTCTGTAACTCTGGGGACCCTTCAGCTGCAACCCGGATACTGGGGGAGGTGGTACAGTTGTCTGGTACTGGCGAAGATGATCTAGTCATCCCTGATATAGGGGAAGATGATATAGTAATCCCTGGTATAGGGGAAGATAATAGTCATCCCTGGTATAGGGGAAGATGATATAGCCATCTCTGGTATAACTATAAGGGAAGATGATCTAGCCATCCTTGGTATAGGGGAAGATGATCCAGTCATCTCTGGTATAGAGTCTTCCTTGGTACCAGCAAGGGCTAGAGGTGGTCATAGAGTCAGGAGAGGTGTTCACAGAATCATCAAAGATGCACCCACAGCCACCTGAGGTGCCACCACAGTGTACAGAGGTCCTCCTTGAGCCACTGAAGGGGTCCACAGAGTCACTGAAGGGGTCCCCAGACCCACCGGAACGGTCCACAGAGCCACTGAAGGGGTCCCTAGTGTCATTGAAGGGGTCCAAAGAGTCACTGAAGGGGTCCCAAGAGCCACTGAAGGGGTCCCCGGACCCACTGGAATAGTCCACAGAGCCACTGAGTGGGTCCCCAGACCCACTGGAACGGTCCACAGAGTCACTGAAGGGGTCCCCAGTGTCACTGAAGGGGTCCAAAGAGTCACTGAAGGGGTCCAAAGAGTCACTGAAGGGGTCCCAAGAGCCACTGAAGGGGTCCCCAGACCCACTGGAACGGTCCACAGAGTCACTGAAGGGGTGCCCAGTGTCACTAAAGAGGTCCCCAAAGCTACTGGAAGTGTCCCTAGAGTTATCAAAGGGGTCCCCAGTTTCACCGAAGGTGTCCACAGAGTCACTGAACAGGTCCCTAGAGCAACTGGAAGGGCCTCCAAAGTCTCTGGGAAGGTCCCCAGAGCTGCTTGGAGGGTCTACAGAGTCACTGAACGGGTGCCCAGCATCACTGAAGGAGTCCACAGAGCAGCTGGAAGGGGTCCACAGAGTCACTGAAGGGGTGCCCATAGTCACTGAAAGGGTACAGAGTGTCACTGCAGAGGTCCCCTGAGCCACTGATGGAGTCCACAGAGTCATTGAAGGGGTTCACAGAGTCACTGGAAGGGCCTCCAAAGCCTCTGGGAAGGTCACCAGAGCTGCTTGGAGGGTCCACAGAGTCACTGAGGGGGTCCAGAGTGTCACTGAAGGGGTCTACAGAGAAGCTGGAAGAGTCCACAGAGCCGCTTGTAGGGTCCCCAGAGCAGCTGAAGGGGTCCGTAGAGTCACTAAAGGGGTCCCAGAGCAACTGGAAGGTCCCATAAAGCCTCTGAGAGGGTCCCCAGAACTTCTTGCAGAGTCCCATGAGCCGTTAAAGGGGTCCCCAGTGCTACTTGAAGAGTCCACAGAGGTTGTTTCTTTATAAATCTCACACCACAGAATAACCTGGATCCAAGGCTGTTTAGTTCTTGCCATGCTTGTTGATAATTAACCTCAGGACCATGAAAATATATGTTGTTAGGGAGATAAACAATGAGAACAGTCGTTGCTAGGCAACCAGTTGTGTTAGCAGCAAACCAATTGAACCATTAATTGCTTGGGTCCAGTGACTCTGTAGACCCTCCAAGCAGCTCTGGGGACCTTCCCAGAGGCTTTGGAGGCCCTTCCAGTTGCTCTAGGGACCTGTTCAGTGACTCTGTGGACCCCTTCGGTGAAACTGGGGACCCCTTTGATGACGCTTCCATTAGCTCTTGGGACCCCTTTAGTGACACTGCGGACCCCTTTAGTGACTCTGTCAAACATTCCAGTGGGTCTGGGGACCCCTTCAGTGGCTCTTGCGACCCCTTCAGTGACTCTTTGGACCCCTTCAGTGACACTGGGGACCCCTTCAGTGACTCTGTGGACCGTTCCAGTGGGTCTGGGGACCCCTTCAGTGGCTCTTGGGACCCCTTCAGTGACTCTTTGGACCCCTTCAGTGACACTGGGGACCCCTTCAGTGACTCTGTGGACCGTTCCAGTGGCTCTGGGGACCCCTTCAGTGGCTCTTTTGACCATTCCAGTGGGTCCGGGAACCCCTTCAGTGACTCTGTGGACCCCTTCAGTGGCTCCAGTGGGTCTGGGGACCCCTTCAGTGGCTCTTGCGACCCCTTCAGTGACTCTTTGGACCCCTTCAGTGACACTGGGGACCCCTTCAGTGACTCTGTGGACCGTTCCAGTGGCTCTGGGGACCCCTTCAGTGGCTCTGTGGACCATTCCAGTGGGTCAGGGAACCCCTTCAGTGACTCTGTGGACCCCTTCAGTGGCTCAAGGAGGACCTCTGTACACTGTGGTGGCACCTCAGGTGGCTGTGGGTGCATCTTTGCTGATTCTGTGAACACCTCTGCTGACTCTATGACCACCTCTAGCCCTGGAAACACCCAGGTGGGCTCTGGGTATGCATACCCTGGCATTAGTAGATGTCTACTAGCTCTGAAAATCTCTTTGCTGGTACCAAGGAAGACTCTATACCAGAGATGACTGGATCATCTTCCCCTATACCAGGGATGGCTAGATCATCTTCCCTTATAGTTATACCAGAGATGGCTATATCAACTTCCCCTATACCAGGGATGACTATTGTCTTCCCCTATACCAGGGATGACTATATCATCTTCACCTATATCAGGGATGACTAGATCATCCTCGCCAGTACCAGACGACTGTACCACCTCCCCCAGTATCCAGGTTGCAGCTGAAGGGTCCCCAGAGTTACAGAAGCTGTCAACAGAGCCTCCAAAAGGGTCCACAGAGCCGCTGGAAGGGTTCACAGTGCTGCTGAATGGGTCCACAGAGCTGATGGGAACCACTGGAAGGGTCCCTAATCAACCAAGTTTTATTACAATACCTACCCCCCACTGTAAGAAGCTCAAGGACTCTTAGAGAACATCCACATGTAGCTAGCTGTTATGTATACCTCCTAGCTAATAAACATGTCCACAGAGAAGCCAGAGGGGTCCGCAGAGTCACTAAAGGGGTCCCAGAGCAACTGGAAGGTCCAACAAAGCCTCTTAGAGAACTGCTTGCAGGGTCCCAGGAGCTGCTGAAGGGGTCCCAAGAGCTACTTGAATGAATGGTCCACAGAGCTTGTTTCTTTATCAACCTCGAACCATAGAATAGCCTGGATCAAGGTTGTTTAGTTGTTGCCATGCTTGTTGATAATGAACCTCAGGACCATGGAAATATGTGTTGTGAGATAAACAATAATAACAGTCATTGTTATTAGCTGTGTTAGCAAATAGCTATGTTAGCAACAAACCAATTGAACCATTGAATTCTTTGGGTCCAGTTTAAAGGGGTAGGTATGATTATAATCAACCTTAGGACCATGAAAATATGTGGAAACAAAGCCATAGAACCATTGAATTCCTTTGGTCTAATTTAGGGGGGGGATAGGTATGGTTGTAATCAACCTCAGGACCATGGAAAACTGTGTTTCTAGGCAGATAAACAATAAGAACAGTTGTCGCTAAGCAACCAGCTGTCTTAGAAACAAACCAATATCTAGAACCATTGAATTCCTTGGGTCCAAATTAGTGGGGGTAGGCAGTGTTAAAAAAGTATTTTAAGCCATATCTAGGTCATTGGAGATGAAATTCTTGCTACTAGGGATCTTAATGTTTGACCTTGGTGATTGCCTGGTTGTTGCCATGGCAATATAACATATTTCTGACAAATTCCAAGACAATACTGTCCCTAGGCTATGTCAGGATAATGTAAAAGTGGAAAATCATATCTGAGATGTTATTCCTATGAGTACAACGTATCAAAAGTAGGTATATACGACGTTTTTGTCAATTTTTCCATGTTTGACCTTGAGAAATATGACCTTGACCTTGGCCAAGGTCATGTTAAGTTTCTTAGGATGTTGATCTCATATAGTTCTATCATCCCACCAAATATCAGACCTGTGCTATTTATATCATCTGAGTACTGCCCCTATTAGTAGATTTTCTGACTTGATCTGGTGCAATCATTTTATTTGACCTTGGTGCCTTGCTGGCAGTTGCCATGGCAATATTACATATTTCTCACAAATTTCAAGTCAGTTCTTACCCTGAGCTATGTCAGCATCATGTAAACATGAAAAATCATATCTGAGATGCTATTCCCCCAAGTACAAAGTATTGAAAGATGGTATATATGTCATTTTTTCCAATTTTTCAAAGTTTGACCTTGAGATTTATGACCTTGACCTTGGCCAAGGTCATGTTCCTTTTTTTAGGATGTTAATCTCATATAGCTCTATCATCCCACCAAATATCAGACCTGTGCTATTTATATTAACCGAGTACTGCCCCTATTAGTAGATTTTCTGACTTGATCTGGTGCAATCATTTTATTTGACCTTGGTGCCTTGGTGGCAGTTGCCATGGCAATATTACATATTTCTCACAAATTTCAAGTCAGTTCTTACCCTGAGCTATGTCAGCATCATGTAAACATGAAAAATCATATCTGAGATGCCATTCCCCCAAGTACAAAGTATTGAAAGATGGTATATATGTCATTTTTTCCAATTTTTCAAAGTTTGACCTTGAGAAATATGACCTTGACCTTAGCCAAGGTCATGTTCCTTTTTTTAGGATGTTGATCTCATATGGTTCTATCATCCCACCAAATATCAGACCTGTGCTATTCATATTCACCGAGTACTGCCCCTATTAGTAGATTTTCTGACTTGATCTGGTGCAATCATTTTATTTGACCTTGGTGCCTTGCTGGCAGTTGCCATGGCAATATTACATATTTCTCACAAATTTCAAGTCAGTTCTTACCCTGAGCTATGTCAGCATCATGTAAACATGAAAAATCATATCTGAGATGCTATTCCCCCAAGTACAAAGTATTGAAAGATGGTATATATGTCATTTTTTCCAATTTTTCAAAGTTTGACCTGGAGATTTATGACCTTGACCTTGGCCAAGGTCATGTTCCTTTTTTTAGGATGTTGATCTCATATAGCTCTATCATCCCACCAAATATCAGACCTGTGCTATTTATATTAACCGAGTACTGCCCCTATTAGTAGATTTTCTGACTTGATCTGGTGCAATCATTTTATTTGACCTTGGTGCCTTGGTGGCAGTTGCCATGGCAATATTACATATTTCTCACAAATTTCAAGTCAGTTCTTACCCTGAGCTATGTCAGCATCATGTAAACATGAAAAATCATATCTGAGATGCTATTCCCCCAAGTACAAAGTATTGAAAGATGGTATATATGTCATTTTTTCCATTTTTTCAAAGTTTGACCTTGAGAAATATGACCTTGACCTTGGCCAAGGTCATGTTCCTTTTTTTAGGATGTTGATCTCATATGGTTCTATCATCCCACCAAATATCAGACCTGTGCTATTCATATTAACCGAGTACTGCCCCTATTAGTAGATTTTCTGACTTGATCTGGTGCAATCATTTTATTTGACCTTGGTGCCTTGGTGGCAGTTGCCATGGCAATATTACATATTTCTCACAAATTTCAAGTCAGTTCTTACCCTGAGCTATGTCAGCATCATGTAAACATGAAAAATCATATCTGAGATGCTATTCCCCCAAGTACAAAGTATTGAAAGATTGTATATATGTCATTTTTTCCAAATTTTCAAAGTTTGACCTTGAGAAATATGACCTTGACCTTGGCCAAGGTCATGTTCCTTTTTTTAGGATGTTGATCTCATATAGCTCTATCATCCCACCAAATATCAGACCTGTGCTATTTATATTAACCGAGTACTGCCCCTATTAGAAGATTTTCTGAATTGACCTATTTTTTGGGTGACCTTGACCTTTGACCTCATATTTGACCTTGTTCCGACACCTGTATGACTCTACACACACCAGATTCGAATTCCTCAGCCCAAAAATAGGGGGATAAGCCCTTCATACCAACTATAGCAGCCCAGTCCAACCTATTTCAAATCTGACACCCTGGCCCCCCTATTAATAGGTCTATAGTTTTAAATAAAGCCTATGTTCTAGTAAACCCGATGATTTTACAATCAAAATGATGACATCAGCTGTTCCACATAACATGGTAGGAGGAAAATTGTAAAGGGATGTATGTAAAGCCATTTTTTTTTATCATGTGATGATTAGTATTGATAGCGTCATAAACGATTAGGACAAAATGAGAAGCAAGATGTTGCCTTGTTTTAGATTAACTAGGTGCTGTGGATCATACAATGGGCATGGGCTGGGGTGGCGGAATCTGCATTCTAAAGCTGATCATTAACACCTCTTAACAGGGTTCCATTACCATTGTGCTTTGCTGTGCTATGCCCTTTATTATTACCAAGCAAGACAGCAGCCCTAGTGAGGGCCACATTCATGCATTATGCCGACCCTTTAGGGTTGTCTCGATCGGGGTGAAAGGCAACTCATTCCTCCGTCATCAAAGGATTAATGCTTTAGAAGCTGTTTTTGCTTGAATGTTTTCTGTTGCTAGTTATATTTTATGATTGATGAATGATCAGATGCCAGACCCTCTGTGAATTAGCAACAAACGGTATCATTGACATCATGATAGTTAGATAGTTTTGTCGGCCCAAAACGTATCCATCACCAGATACCCAATGTGTGAAAGCTAGGCTGATCGTGCAGCTAAAATGAGTGGGATAAAAGCACCGTTAGTGTGTATGTATTGCACAGACATGCAGAGAATTACTACATTTTTAATGGAGAGGTTGTAACATGAAGCAGAAAAAGAGGGAGCTGTCTATGATGGATGAGGCATAAAAAGTCATGTTTGAAAGTCAGAATAGAAAAAGTACCACCATATCTATTTGCATAGACGTGAGTTACCTTTTTTGATTTCTCTAGGCGAGGAGACAAGCACTGATAAGAGCTATCCTAAATGGTGAGTTACCGTGACCGTACGTGAATAGTGACAGTTGTTCGATTCCCCTGCCATACCATACACTGTCGCCAAGCCCTCCCCACCAGCTTTGCAATCCACACATTTTGCTGATTGGGTTTCAGGTTTCTCCATTATTAATGCCCTCATATGGCAGTACATTGTAATTTCCTGGGAGGCTGTAACTGGTAATTATTATTGTCTGGTTATCAATATAGGTTGTCTAATCAGAGATGTGTGGCCTTTGTATGTCCCCAGCACACTTTGGTTAGAGGAGCTGCTCATTATTAAGGGTGGGCAGCTCAGCTGACCTGGAGGGATGGTGAGCCGGTCAACTCCTAGGGAAGGCTGATAACATGTTATAGTCTTAATGTAATGATCAAACACAATCCTATACAATGCACTACCCATCAGTACTCAGACAGATGTACAGGTCTTACAGTAGTGGGTAAAACACATAACTGTAATAAACATGCACAGAAGCACCTTCCTACACCATTATACCTGCTATGTTCAACTCTTACACCGAATACATCAGTGCAAATGGACGTGGTGTATATGTCCCTCTTGGTGGAAATAGAGTGCCATAAGCGACATCTGAATGTCTCCTTTGTGGCAGTGGAAGCTAAATCTTTTGCCGTGTGAGAATCCATCAGTACTCAATATATCATATACTGCTCCTATTGTTGAGCAGTTACATCATAGAGCTGTATGCTGGGAAAGGGGGATATAGCAGGTATAGATAGCATGGCACTAACCCTTTTAGTGTTAAACTTTGTTTCATATTAGGGACAATTGATGAGAATTTATCCCAAATCACATGATTCGTTGGTGAGGTATAGTTCGTGGGGAACAATAACTGTTAGTTTCAAACAGTTTATATGTATGTCTTGTATTGAACATTGAAAACACATACACATAATATCATACGCCTTTAAGTATGAACCATACAGTTCAAAATTTAATGTTTAAAGTCATCAAGGATGTTTAGATTAAAGATTCATTGCCAGTTTCATCCCATTTTTGACAGTTGACTATAGCCATCTGATATAGAATTTCTAATAACATTCATAAATCATTCTTATTTTGTGGATATATTATAGTGAACATGGAAGACTATAATTACAATTCTATCAGATATCACATTGATTCTTGTATAGGAATTGACGGTAGCTATGGCGATTGGGTCTGGATAATATCTAGCTGATATCCAGGGGCCGGTATCCAGATAAGGCTAACTCAAACAGATTCATATTAACGGCAGCCAGCCCTGAGAAGAGGCAGTTGCATGACTACGGCTTATCTGGCTGAACAGATGGAGGACCATATAATAGTCAGTGTACATGCAGGGTAATGCCAATGGACAACATTCGGTTTTCACATGCTCCCATGGATTGTGTTATTGGATGTGTCAAACAAGGGTAAATGCTGAGTAAGATAAGATAACTACACTATTCCTTAGGGAGGAAGGGCTTGGATGAAAAAATAGAAAGGCCGATGGACAATGGACAACATTCTGTTTTCACATGCTCCCATGAATTTTGTTATTGTACACACTGAACAAGAGTAAATGCTGAGTAAGATGATAAATTTTACCTTTTCTGAGGGAAGAATTGATTGAATGAAAAAATAGAAAGGACGGGGGCAGAACGATAAAGCCGAAATAAACTAGACAAAGGCAGAAACAAAAAGGGGTGAGGTGTACATGGTTTTGTTTGTTTGTGTAGTTTAACCTCCCACTGAGAATGCAGATGAGACTTATAAAGGGTGTATTGAAAGGCTGAAATGTGACGCCAATTTAAGACGTTTAGGCCAAAAAAAAAGAAGGTGCGTTTCAGGTTACATGGTCTGAAAATCTAGGGTAGGTAGGTCGGATTTTCCTCTTTTTTTTTTAGATTAAAAAAAAACAACTTTTGCCTGAAATGTACCCAGAAATCGACTCACGAACTTCAATACCGACTCGGCGACGACCGCCTCGACTCGTGAACTATCAAATCGACCCCTAAATAGCCCCAAAATGACCTAAAATAGATTTTTCAAAATTGCATAAAGATTTCTAGGGTCGGCCCTGTTATACTAGGTAGGGTCGGGTAACCTGAAACACACCTTTTTTTAATTTGGCCTTACTTTCTTCTTGGCTAAGTAATTGTACTTTTAAAGTCTTGGACATTACTTAGTGTGTTAGTTGAGTTGAGATAAACACTTTAGAACAGGAATCCAATATATTTACCTCCTAATAGCTACTAATAAGGCTGGCAGGAAGTGACTGAAGTGACTGAACAGTCTCCCCCCACCATGGTAGTCAATGAAACACTCCTGCACAGCACAGTAGCACAGTCAACCCAAGAAACAAAATGGTGAACAAAAAGCCACAACTGAACAACATAGATACCTGATGGACTTGCTAACCATAGACTTTCCCCCAAATGACATTGTGGTCCATCCTATGTTTATGTTTCATGTTTGATTGCACATCTGAATTACATAATTCAATGGTAAATTGTTGGTCAGTTGAATGCTGCAGTTTTAAAGATAAAAACCTGAATCATATCAACAGGGGTAGACACTAACGCTGGCCCGGGAGCCAATGGCCCGTAGTTTTGGGTCCGGGCCCGTAGATTTCAGACGGCTCACCTAGCTACAGGCCCGGGTGGCCCATAGCAAGGCCCTTATTCTGGTCTACATGCCAGTTTTTACGGCTTGTAAATCGGACCATTATTAAGGATTATAGAGAGTAAAACAGAAAGCCTAGTGATTTTTTAGAAAGTGACATAAAATTATACTATATATATATAGGTTGAAAAGATTCAAATAATTTAAATATATACGGAACTTATTTATTATGATTTTCAATGTGAATTCTTTCATTAAATAATATCATATTGACCCTCAACACATTTTACTGTATTAACTTAAGAAATTCCCGGGCCCACAGGTTTAATCCCGGGCCCACAACTTTCAGAGGCTGCGGGCCTGGGTGGCCCATGGTCTCAAATGTTAGTGTCTACCCCTGTTATCAATAGGTGTTTGTCCTAGACAGGAAGTAGAAATACCCGCTAACATCCACTGTAGCTAACCCTCCTATCAGCATTCAGGCACCACATAGTGCTTTCCTTTTGCTTTTTTATCAATAAAATAATGCAGCTCTGGTGAGTAACTGACCACTGCAGCATTAGTTAAAGGACCATGTCAAAACTATACCCTCTGAAGGGACAGTATGATGCATGAATATGAACCTGGAGATCAGACTGACCGAGCTGCTTTAATGCATCATGAAGACAAAGCATTAAAATGTTATGTTTCACATAAACAGCTGGCAAAAGGTTAACCATACCATGGAGGGGTGGGGATGGGGGGGGGGGGGTCCATAGGCGACTCTTAAGCATCTTACCAGTTTACCTCTCCCACCCCACCCCGCCCCTGCTACAACCCCACCCATTCCTCAACCTCACACCCCTTCACCCTACACTGTTAAAAAGTATACCCTAAATAATTGATGAAGCATTGGAACCTGCAGGTGCTGGGCCTTTTGCATTTCCTTAGAGACACCCTAATCTGAAAACAGTGTTTTACTTAAACGCTATTGTTTCACTGGATCTCACTATCACTTTATTTAAGATGATTCGCTGCAACATTTTATGTATATTCTATGCAAAACCTATGGAATTTTATTGCAGTGTACCCTCTATCACCTACTTCAAGTCTGACACTATACTGTTTGTAGATCCACACAGCTTATGCCAGTTTCCCTCCCATTATCTCACCCTACATGTCAAGGTTGTCTTGCATTTGTTTTATGAGAACCCAGGGGGTATGATGTAAAACTCAACTAAGTATGTGCACCTGTTCTTTTAGACCTGCTCCTTGTTATTTCTATAATACTGTAGCCATCTGGTATGTGGTATTGGGTTGACACTGCAATTGGGCCTTGAGGAAAGGGCCATTAAAGGTGCACCCTTTCCTTTGGTTAAAACTTATTATTTTACAACTTACTTTAGCAGGAGTGGCCTGAGGAATACTATGTGAACCATCCCCTATTTGTGGAGGAGGTGACTCCCATGCAGGGACTGGATTAGCTGTGATTGGTGGCTGTCTATTGGACCAGTGTCTAGTGGGTATTTATGGAAGCTGACCACATCACAGGGCCCGGGCAAAAGGAACCCTACCTGGTTCTACTATGCATTTCACCACCCATGCAGATGGCAGTCTGATTGATTACCTTTATCCCTAACCCCCAAAAGCCCCTAGTCCCTGGTCCCCACATGCTATGTTGCACTAATCACTACTTCTCTAAGTAGGGCCTAGATCAATGTGATTGGATGTTTTCCTGTATGTCTCATGAGCGAGAGGTATTTGTAGATGGAATTTTTCAATGTTTAAGCATCTGGTTTTGGATCTGAACTCCAGATGAGAAAGTTAAAATTTCTTTATTTTGTATTTCTACTGTTATAACTGCCACTAACATCCTGTTCCCCTACCCTGCCTTCCCTCCCTCATTATGTTTGTTTTAACCTGTGCTCTACCTATATTGGTTATCATACTGACAATCATGCACAAACCACCACTTTTCCTGACCCTGACATTCTCATTTACATTTCTATCCAATCTATGCACAGTATAACCATTGATATTAAAGATATTTTCACCCATAACTACTTTCAAACCAGACTCCGATATACTTACAACATCAACTGTAATACTAGACAGGTGTTCCAAAATAATAATTGCAGGCAATGAATTGCGGAAATACTAAGCAAGTACAGAATTAAATTTAACATCGAGGAAGGGAGGATATTGTGCACACAGCAGCTTTTGGCTGTTTTATCTCCAGAGAATCCCTAAAAACTTGTGATGTGATATGGTTCTTATGGTTTGTGATAACTAGTATACACCTTTATTTAAAGGCAGTTATAATAAGGGATGAATCTCAAATAAGCAACAACTCAGCCTATACTGTTTTAATGGTTTATGCCTTCTACTATAATAATACATAATGCAACCCTGGTGAGTCTATGATCAAGGTCTGTGGTGAGTAGAGTCATCAAGGCTGCATTCAAGATGCATCATGACTACAAACTTGGCATTGTGCATTAACCCTTTAAGGCCGACCAAAAAAAGTATTTGCTGGTCATCGGGGCGAGACATTTTCGCAGGAACTTTTCCTGGGCCGAACCTTTGCCAATTCCCATACAGTTATGATAGTCAATGCTCGGCCAGCCATGGCATCGACTATAGTTGATGCTCGGCCAGCCATGGCAATCGACTGTAGTCAATGCTCGGCCCCAAAAGGGTTAAAGCACTAGGCATTCCATAAATGATTAAGCATCAGGTGGAGAGTCTAAACTAATTCAATAAGGGCTTTGGTGCATACAGTACTCTACCATAATGAAGGTTGTGGTCTTGAAGGCTGCCATACAAATTGAATTCTAGAGTAGAAATATCTTTGCATAGAAATACCTTTGCTATCACTTTAGAGATGGAACAAGAGTAGCAAGAAGCAAGAAAAAAGGTCTGACAACAGTAGGAAGTGGTTGCCATGTCAGCTTCTGAACAGCACATTATATATCCTTCTAGATCCCTAGGGTTAGTGGACAAGGTTCTCATCTCACCTCATCTGGACTCATATCAGGGTCCTCACACAGCCAGGTCCCCTGGATATATCCTTAATATGCACCTATACATGGTCAGCTTCAGTGGCAGTCAATCCCATTATGGCACAGTCACTCTAGGAAAGTGAGTCATTGTAACTTGAATCCTTTCTTCATTGCACCAGTCTTGACAAGCACAAATATGGTTGTCAGGATAATGTTACTTTACTTCTCTGCTTGTGCCACAGCCACATAGTGTTTCACTAAAATCGACCTAGAGTCTAGCCTACAGAGCCATGGGGAATTGTCTTTACTGGTCAACATATCTCTGGAACTTACTACTGTAAACAAACAGTTACAACAGTTTAAACTTGAAAACCATTTATCCAAATCAGATGAGGATTCATCCAATGACAAACGGTGTTAGATAAAGAGCCCAGACATGGTATTGACAATGGTTCCCTGATTCTGTGTGGTTACACATTGAGGTAGGCAGTATATGGTTCTCTGTGATGATTGGGTAATGATGTCTCCTTGCCTGGCGTATTTCGCTTGCACTATGTATGTTACACTATTTTCTGTCACATTCATAGATATCTGCTATGAGTCGATACATGCAGCATTAGTATTATATTATACATAGGTTGTCTTACATGGCAACTGATTCACTTAATATAATGCTTATTAATGATGTATCAGAAGGATTGGCATCGTCTCTAGAATGTGTTCCTTATTTTCTCCAAAATACCCACAGTATGATATCACATACATGTCAATTCTTAGGAATTTGGAATTGTTTGCACATGTCAATTTGAAATATAGCAGTAACAATCCTTCAGACAGTGACCATAAAGATTCTATTCAAAATTCTGTTTGAAAAGGGAGGAGAAATCAATAACAGCAGAACAGGTGGATTATAGGTGTTGGCTTGAAATCTTTCCTCTAAAGATTCAACATGGTTTTCCCATCTCAGCTACTTAGAATACCAATGTAAACATAGAGTCTGCCCTGATCAATGGATATAGCTCTGACCCCTTTAGGTATTACAACCTGTGATTACCTAAAAGCTTTTAAATGTAGCATATCCCTCAACCGTCCATCCACCCTTCTTGTACCTGTTCTTGGAATCAACCCTTAATCACATTGCTTTCCAGATGTCCATGAGGGGTTGCAACTATCAAACCGTGCCACCATGGTGTTGTGCAGTAAAAGGATTAGATATGACTGACACCTGACTTGGTGTGATTAGTACCTTCAAATGACTTATGATGAAAGACATAATCATCACAAAGTGCTGCTTGCTAAATATAGCTGTCACAGTAACCTGGTTCAAACAGGAGACAGGGATGTAGTGAGCAATAGTGTGGCTCAAATTTGCAATATGACTTGGACAGTCACACTCCAGGAAAATTTTTATGATAATAGCAGATTACACAAAAGGCATTAAATTATATTGGGAGACAATGGATTGGTAACCCAGATAAAATTTTGAAAGAAAAGCCTCTTGAAGTCTGACACATATGAACTAACGATTTCCATAACTTAATTACGCCAATACTTTTCACAAAAAAATCCAATCCACACCATATACACAGTACCGCTCAAAGGCATGAACCATAACAACAACAGGAAGAGATGGAAAGCTCCAGAGATAGAGCGGACATTATTATCTATGTGGCCACAGTTTATGATGTAACTTCTACACACTCACACTCCAAGAATCTCCTTGCTTTTTCTGTTACATCTATAAAGGTCTACCCAGGCTGAAAGTTTCTACCCAAGGCATATTATCTGAGATTACTTTCCTTTCTATTAACTCTCTAGGACCAAGTTGGTACAGGCCCCTGGAATGACGTTTAGTACCGTTTCTATAGACCAGGGTAAACTACATGACTACACATGTAAAAGTAAAACAAAATAAACCAATAATTTAAAGTTTAGAAAATGAAAACTGTTGGTGCACAGCGATTAGCATGTCAAATGAATGTTACCCTGTGACATCATTTCAGAATTCGAAGCCATGATAGGACCCACACATATTGGTGTTTTGAAAGGAGAAAGTCTACCCATATACAAAAAAAAACCCAGAGATATTCTAAAAGTATACATAATTGTAAGGCTGACTTCAATTCTAAAGTAGACCCCCCCCCAGAAAAGGGACCCTTATATCTTAGCAGTACATCATTGTCCATTTTTGGTTTGGCCTACATATAGTTGCTGGGGGAGATATACAAACCAAAAACAAAATGAAGACAGTTGATCAATGGCACACAACCTTTGTATGGGTGATAGAGTATGGTGTTATCCTAAGTGACAGTCCTCTGTAGGTTACATGTACTAACGCAAGTCATGGCACCCCATCAACTATAATCTGGGATCATCATTATAACTACATACACACCATATACAGTGCTCCACAACGAGAAATCATCATTTGATGGTGATAGAATAATTTATGGGAACAATATTCATGACATCAGTGTAGGGAGTTCTGTAATGGTTTGTATGTGTCAGACCCTGTATAGGTACTCTTTACAGACTGTCATTATTTGTGACCAGTCATTTACATTAATTAAATGAGAAGGATACATATATACTTATCATAATGGGTTGTGCCTGATAAAGCATACAACTTAACCAGGGGAGGGGGTACTAAGTCTTCAGCTATGCCGTAATACGTGATAAATGGTGCATAGAAAAAAGATATTCTCTCGTTATTTCATATATCTGATAGACTATAGCCTGTGCTGTGATGACAAAGGGCATAGAACATTAAGTACTGTGCATTCCTTAAGTTATCAGTCTTTGAATTAGAAACGATGGAGATAACAGCCATTGGAGACATTAAGATTGTCAATAACACACACTCACAGACAACCAAATATTGTATGTAATGAGTTTGACATTAGATTACATTGTTCTCACGCTGTCACAGCTGTGTCATGTTGGATAGTAGATAATATCAATTAGATCAGAAGCTCATATTGATATGGAAAATATGATTTCTTTATATTACCTGGGCAAAGAAAGTGGTATCATTAAGCAAAACAGATACATTTTCCATTCATTTTTTACAAATCATACAGTAGTTTAATAATTTTACACAAGCGTAACCAAACCGGAAAATTACCTGTAGCAGAAGTTAATTCCCGAAAGCATTACCGGTATGAGACTTCACTTGCCATTCTATAGTCATAATACATTATGGAATTTGTAGGAGGTAATTCATACCACCATCAAACATTTAATTGCACATCTGCTCTGGTATTTTGCTAGGCACCACTGTTGCAGTCGAACGAGGACTTGAAGCTCCATGCTATATGCAGCCGTTCAGCCCAATGTAGACTGGGCAAACTCAACACATGGACAATGAACGCCATTTCAACTGCTTCCCCCCCCCCCATTATCGCTCACCATGACTTTGTGTTTTCCTTCTTGGTTCCCTCCTACTACTCTGTCATGCCTATCATTGTCGTTGCATCAGCTTCTCCCCTCTCCTCTTTTTTTACAACCTTTCTTTTTTGAGGGTAAATACTGTGGGTGTGAGAATAACGTTCTATTCATCCCAAGATAAATAGCAATTGGTATTTAGAATGCCTGTGGGCTGGCTTAGTGAGAGAAGCATTTAGGATAGGCAGGGCAATAATAAACAGTCATTGATAAGATGCATTGATGGGAAGGTTAGTGCAACAAATGTGAATAACATTGCATTGTCCTGCCCACTTTTTGTAGTCAATGTTTATCTGATCAAACCCTATCAGTATGGGTTTAAGCCACGTTTGGCTCTGTACTTAATATTAAATAGACTTTATTTACAGTGCTAGAAGCTGGTCCTTCTCCTTTTAGGGATGGTATTAGATGACAATGTTAAAGCCCATGTTCTTAAGTCACAAATGTGAGCTCAGAGCTCTTTTAAAAGTCAATCATAATAATCAATAGATTTTAACACAATGTCTATAGATGTCAGTGTATGTGTGATGTGGGCTCACATGACAGAACATTAGATTATGGGACTATGAATATTATAAAATGGCTTCAGCAATTTTTCTTATAGGAAAACCTGTTAATGCCACTAACTAAACTTTTTTTTTAATGATGCAAACAGGGGTCCAAATCCCTAGGACTCCCCTTCTGGACCCCGCTCCTGGCCAACCTCTCGGCTTTTTCCATCACTTTCCTTCATCATTCTAATCCTGCTAAAGTCTTAAATAATACAAAACTAAATGAGAACTTGCAGAGCGATTACGTTCTAGGCCATGTACTTGTCAGTAGGGGTAATGGGGGGATGAGGGGTGAGACAAGTATCTCCACACTTGAGTCATATTTATGAATCCTTCAACCCAGTCTTAACATACATCACTATTAAGGGGGAGACGGCATGAAGAAACTGTTGTACGAGTGAACTGATATAACTTCCATAAACCCGACCCAAACCAGATTGAGATTTATTGCACGGACTCCTGTTATTTATAAACTACAGAGCAGGTGCTGTTTTTTAAACTATGAGCAGATGATAAAAAGCTGTGCACATGAAGTCTGATATTTTTAGAATTTTAAGCGCTGTTCAGTGACAATCAACCCTACAAGACTCAATATGACAGGATGCTAAGGACATTCATAAGAAGGTATTACTTTTGCATTTGAAAAGGAATTATGAGGGATCTGTGCTTCTTCATGCATATGTGACATCGTCTGGGGAAAAAGACCTTTGTATAGCCTGCACTAGGGTCCCTTTTCGCAGATCATGCCACATATTAACTTTTAGAGAATTTGAAAGGATCTGGCTGAATAGGTATGTGGTTATGAAAGTAGTTCTGTTTTCGGGTAAATCACATATTTCATCGGGTCTAGATAAGGGGGGGGGGGGCCCTTTGTCACATTTCGATTTTAAGAAATGGTCATGTCACCTGTCACTTAACTCCCCTGTTGCCTTTAAGAACCTGTGGGGGCAATTTAAGACGTTCACTTTCTTTTGGGCTAAGTAATTGTACTTGGACATTACTTAGTGTGTTAGTTGAGCTGAGAAACTAAACTTACAGCAGTCTTTACAAAAACATGCAGGACAGTGGCAATGTCCTCCTAAAGTGCCACCGGTCCTGCTGATTGACAAGTGTAGCAGGACTGAATATCTAGCCAAATGTTAGGCTTTTTTGAGCTAAAATAATTTAGTTGGTCTCTGAACCTGAAATATATTTGTCAATATTCTCTGTAAATCTATGTATTTATCCTGGTTTAGCCATGGATGATTACAAATAAAAGGTATTTTCAATGGACAAAACTAATTTATACTTATAGTCAGGGCTGTTATGATAAATTTCAAGACATCAATGACCAAGGGCCCAAATTTTGCCCAGTTGTCATAGATAATATATATTTCGATATCATAAGGGGTGCCAAAGTGAGGGTTGGCTTTCAGGGGCATATTACCCCTTTTTGGGGTCCTGGTCCATAAAATTAGTTAAATTTCTCATATTTGATGCAAATATAACTTTATTGATGTTTATGCGTAAAAATCAAAAGATTACACCCAACAGTATGTACTTTAAAATGTTTGAGTG
Source organism: Harmothoe impar (assembly GCA_947462335.1). NCBI lineage: Eukaryota > Metazoa > Annelida > Polychaeta > Phyllodocida > Polynoidae > Harmothoe > Harmothoe impar. The sequence goes on along the minus strand of OX381716.1, from coordinate 33,080,677 downwards.
CTATTGAGGTCCCAAGGTCAAGATCAAGGTCACTTGATCCATGATACTTTATGATTTCAGGGAATAGTTCAATCATTTCTTATATATACAGTTTTTTATAAGTTAAAAGTGAGTGAATGCTGATGCTTTGCTTCATAAGATGGACTTCTTATTTAATGTACCGATGTATTGGTAACACTTATTTCGACATAAACATAGGAAATTATTGGTACATGTGAAGAAATATGAAACCTTTGAAAATAAGTTATACTCATTTATGCTTGGTGATTGCCTTATTACACATAGTAGCAACAAATATCTTACATGGCATTTGTTGCTTGAGATTTTTTTGGCCATTTGACCTTGGCCTACTTTTATAGATTGAATAACACTAAAGCTATCTTCACCTTTTCTTTGGAGACTTCCGATGTGAATAGTTAATTGCTTTCAAGTTATGATATGGTACATACAAGAGAGGTGTTTTGGTTAAAGTAAAGGAATACTCAAGTATGTGCTTTTGTACTTTGCAGATGATGATCCAATCGTTGGGTTTATAGATGATGAGAGCCTAGCATTTATTAATGACACTGGAGATTCCGTCTTAAACACTCCCTAGGTACATGCAACACTCCCTGGTGCTTCGTTTTCACACTCTGACCACATATGATTATTGCTAAGAGAAGATTGATGGTTAGTAATCATCTCAAAGCTACTTTGCTGGATTATGGAGTACTCTGAGATTGCTGGTTAAGAATCACGGAGATGTCCTGAAACCAACATTACCTAATGGGAGATTTCTGGTTTAGGATCACCTATAGGTAGCGGTCATTGTGGTCGGAGTGTTGTAACGGGTTAATAGCTGGAGTTGTGTAATTGAATACTGATTTGTATATATTTCTGATATTATGGGTGTAATTCTGCGAGGTCATGCGAATCATACGAACAAACAAACGAATGAAGCAAGTGTTCTTTATTTCTTCTTTGGTGGGCAATGTTTTCGGTGTCTGATCCCTCCATATCCTTACGTACATGCATTTGAAATAATTCCTGTGTGAAACAGTACTGATAAAAGTTGCTGTAAACGGATATAATGTGCACTATTTCGTCCTATCCTCATTGTTCGAGAACTCTATCGCCACTTATCAATCTAGATGGACTCGTTTGATATGAGCTCCTCAGGGCTTAGAAAATGACTTATTCTATACTTCATACGCGCCCAATCTGTTTGTCACTACTCTGTTAATTACTCTACCTGGTCATTTCTTCTTTTGTACATGTGTAGTGTGACCGTGTTAGTCGTGTATATGTCGTCCTGTATCGTGTATCGCCACATATCATTATTTCTCGACTCATATTTCATTCTTTACACTGTCTTAACTTGTGTGCACTTGTTGAAACTGATAATGTCTGATATTTTTGATCATTATTGTTCTTCAACCTACCACTTTTCTGTATATTGTGAGAGGATCAATAAATCTCCATTCAAAACGTAAAAAATAGTTATTTATATATTTTCACTATTGGTGATCAGAAAGATATTTGAAATGATTAAAGGTCTTCATATAGGCTCAGAGCATGCCATTAATTTATAAGTCCAGTAATCTATGACAAGTCATAATATTAATAAGTGTTCTTCATAGACAGGGTGTTAGAATCACCCTCTCATATCCACTGTAGCTGACCCTCCTATAGATATTCAGGCATCCCACAGTGCTTTCCTTTTGGGGCACATGCCTTTTGCCATAATGTTAATAAAAGTAATGCAGCCCAGCTGAGTAACTGACCATTGCTGCATTGAAGGACCATGCTAAACCTACACTCATCTGAAGGGTCTACACGATGCATAAATGGGGCCCTTGAGAGCAGACTGACAGGGTTGCATTTATGCATCGCAATGACAGAGCATCAACATATTCACGTAAGGGGTTAAACATATCACCAAGGGGTGGGGATGGGGAAGGGGGGGTCTGTAAACTAGTCTTAAATGTCTTACTAGCTTACCTCTATCCTGCCCCTCAAACTCACACCCCTTCACCCTACACTGGAGAAAAGGATTCCCTAAATAACTAATGAAGCATTGGTACCTGCAGGTGCTGGGACTTTTCCATTTCCATAGAGACACCCTAATCAGAAAACAGTATTTCACTTCAACTCTATTGTTTCATTGGATCTCACTATCATTTCACTCATGGTGATTCTCTCTAACATTTTGTGGATATTCCATGCAAAACCTAGGGAATTTTCTTGCAGTGTACCCCCTACTACCTACCTCAGGTCTGACAGAATTATCAAAACAGGACTCGAGGACATAGACAGAGCTGCACGCCAAAGTAGCCGAGTCGCTAGTTACTGTACGAGCCGCACTTGGGCCGTATTGCATGCTGGCCGTAGGCGTAGTGCAATACGGCCCAAGTATGGCAAGTGCAATAACTAGTGAAGAGGGCACTTTTTAGTGACGCTCTGTATTCATTTCAGTCTAAAATAGATATGCAATCCATGTTTGTTTACTTCTGCGATGTTTTCTTACTTCTGTGGTGTTTGTTTACTTTCGTTATGCCACGGTTTTGAACTCTGCGTATGTCACGTGACCCTCAGCAGCGTAGCGACCCCATGGCAACCCCATAGTAACCCCATAACGACCCCCCACATCCCTTGGGAACGTGCAATACGGGCACAGCGTGCAAAACGGCTGAGGGTTATTGCACGCTACCTTAGGGAATAGAACTGCCATTGGTTTAAGCTTGACAGTCCGTATTTACCATGAAAAAAATACTAGTACCGTTTGTAGATCTGCACAGCTTATGCCAGTCTCCCATCCCCTCATCCCATCCTACATGTCCAGTTTGTATTACATTTGCTTTATGAGAACCCAGGGGGTATGATGTAAAACTCACCTAATTATAATTATGTACCTCTTTTTTAAGACCTGCTCATTGTTACATTCTAGAATATTGTAACTGTCTGGCATGCAGTATTGAGTGTCATTGCAGTCGGGCTATAGATTGGTCCAGAGGGATGAAACATTAGGGTGATGAGGAGTAGGGGTGGGTAGAGATTGGAGAGGGCAAAAATTCTGAACCTGTAGAGGTAAGGGCCATAACAGGTGCTTTCTTTCTTTTGCGTAAAAGCTTATATTTTATTCAAACTCATTATTCTGTAACTTACATTAGCGGGAGTGGCCTGAGGTATAATGTGGTATCCATACTATGTGGACCACCCCCTATTTGTGGAGGAGGTAACTCCCGGGGACTGGATTAGCTATGGTGGGTGGGTGTCTATTGGACCAGTGTCTAACGGGTATTTATGGAAGCTGACCACATCACAGGGCCTGGGCAAAAGGAAGTCTACCTGGTTCTAGTCTTCATCTTACCGCCCACGCAGATAGCAGTCTGATTGATTACCTTTATCCCTCATCCCCAAGAGCCCCTGGTCCCTCGTCCCCACATGCTATGTAGCACTGATCACTGCTTCTCAACTTAGGGCCCAGATCAATCTGAATTGATGTTCTTCCTTTATGTTTCATTAACATGAGGGAGAGGTATTTGTAGGTGGAAATATGATTATGTTTAAGCATTTTGTTATATCTGTACTATTCTGTGCTCTGCCTATATTGCGGCAGACAGTTTCTTTTGTTGCAAACTGGTTTCTATTCATTTCTGATGCATCTATCTCTGTCCCCCACTCCCTTTATTGCCTGCCCTCCCTCCCATCATTCCTGCACCATATCTCCCTGTACATACACATATACGCACACATCAGCTATACATGGTGTGGCGTCAGGAGTCTGGCTTAGATTGCCTTAATCCCTTCATAATGAGATAATGTCATAAGCCGGATAACGCTGCAGGATTAGGAATTAAATCGCACTGATGACATATGATACTCATCAGTCAACCCTCAGATGTATGGGCAGTTGTGTGTAGAGGGGTGATTGGTATTGCAAGTGTGAGAGTGGGACTATATATTAGCAAATGTTAAGGGCCATGTTGTCAAATGAGGTCTGGCCTTCTGTGGAATGTGGGTGCTAGGTAGTGGATTGGTGTACTACATGGTCGAGAACAGAATCAAATTCAAAATTAGAGAAGGGAGGATATTATGTACACAGCACCACAGAGAATTCCAAAACACATTTGACAGTTATAATAAGGGATGAATCTCAAATAAGCAACAATATCAGCCTATATGGCTGTAATGCATTATGCCCTAGACCATCATAATGCAAGAATGCAACCATGGTGAGTCTATGATCAAGGTCTGTGGTGAGTAGGGTCGTCAGAAATGCATTCAAGATGCATCAGGACTACAAAAATTGGGATTTTACATTAAAGCACTAGGCATTCCGTAAATGATTAAGCATCAGGTGGAGAGTCTAAACTAATGTAATAAGGGTGATAGTGCATACAGTACTCCAACATAATGAAAGTTGTGGTCTTGAAGGCTGCCACACAAATTGAATTCTAGAGTAGAAATATTTTTGCATAGAGATGGAACAAGAAGTAGCAAGAAAAAAGGTCTGACAACAGTGGAAGTGTTCCCCATGCATGCCAGATTCTCAACAGCATGTTATATATCTTCTAGATCCCTAGGGTTAGTGGACAAGGTTCTCATCTCACCTCATCTAGACTTATCTGAGTCTTCATACAGCCAGGTCCCTTGGATATTATCTGCAATGTGCACCTATACATGTATGGTCACCTCCAGTGGCAACCAATCCCATTATGACACAGTCACTCTAGGGAAGTGAGTCATTGTAAGTAAATCCTTTCTTCATTGCACCAGTTTTGACAAGCACAAATATGGTTGTCAGGATAATGTTTCTTTACTTCTCTGCTTGTGCCACAGCCACATAGGGATTTACTACTATCTGCCTAGAGTCTAGTCTAGAAAGCCACTTGAAATTGTCTTTAGTGGTCAAAATATCTCAGGAAGTTACTGCTGTAAACAGCCTGGAGATCTTTGGGACATAATCCACAATTTGGTACCCTTCTGTGGTACATTACCAGTGCCTTCCGACAGTCTTAACTCCAAAACCATCGCATCTAAATCAGATGAGGATTCATCCAATGATAGACAGTGTTAGATACAGATAGAGAGCCCAGACATGGTGTTATCAATTGGTATTGACACTGGCTCCCTGAGCCTGTCTGGTCACACATTTGGGTAGGCAGTGGTTGGTTCTCTATGGTGCTTGGGTAATGATATGTCCTTGCAGGGAGTATTTCACTTGCGCAATATACATTACAATCTGCTTTGAGTCTACATGCAGCATAATAAGTACTTTATATATTAGGACGAGTATGAGTCTTCATCTTACATAGCAACCGATGGACCTTCAAACCTGAGATTTACATAAATGTAATGTCCGTCAGATCTTTTTGAGCAGGCCGAATGGCTAGTTGATAAAGTGAGTTTAATAGCCATGTTAACATCCACCTAAAGGTTTGTTATGGGTTTTATATTGACAGAAAACAAATTGAGAATTTATTAATTTTTCTCAGCTCAGGGCCAAAAAACCTATTGTGGAAAGAATAGTTACACACAGATTAGTCTCTCCAGCATAAATTCATACACCTGTACACATTAAACGTATCCTACAACCATGGCTGACCACACATTGATCAGTCTTGAGCAATAGTTCCCTCCTAACGTTGCTCCTGCGGAATGCACAACCTATTTAGCTCCAATTTACCCCCTGTAACATCCGTCAGATCTATTTATGTAACATCCATCAGATATATATATGAAACTTATCAAATATGCATCAAAGTACATTCTTCTATGGTAAATATTCTACCTATACCCCAAGCTATCAATTTGATGTGCTAAACATATCCAGGCATTATTCAATTTGCCTTTCAAACTGATTACAAAGTTCTTGGGAATAGATCTGACGGACGTTACACCAGAAAATTAATATCAGCCCAGAGATGTTAATATCAACCAGCTTAGAGTTATCACTGGATAATATCTTAAAGGGGTGTCTTGTCTAATACCCTGAACCTTCAATCTGTTATTTTCACCCACTGTTCATTAATTTAGGGCCCATTTTTATTTATCTGACAGATGCTACATTATCAGATAATCCTTCAAAAATCCCATTTCTGCTCACTGCAACCTCTATAATATTGTAACATAGTATGCCCCTATGGTACTTTTATTACACCAAACACTCATTTAGACCATAGCAGATACTTCAATTTTATACAATAAGAATCGAAAGTATAAAAATAAGGATATTTTTGTTCCCAGACAGCCTGTGGAGACCCGAAATGGGTGTTTTAAATCAGCTTGGCCACCTAGGACAAACATCAAACCTGTTTTATACAAGGAGAGTCAAGATGAACAGGTCTTAGTAGTGTTTGATGATATTTGGTGCTCATAGAACTGGGTATATCCTAAGTAATATGACAAATGTAACATCTGTCAGATCTATTGCAATCAACACATTATACATGGGTTTACTATGCAAATAATGTGTATATGGTTGCAGAAGTATAGATAATTTATTTTGAAAGTATACATGATGGGGATAATACTAAGAGAGTTGAATGATAAAAGGAGTACTTTTAAGCAAAATAGAATAAAGTTAGTTATGTTATGAAAAGTTCCACAATTTATACATTACCAAAAAATTCTTCCTCTCTTGGTTCTGGAATTTTTTATGTATATTCGTATATATCAAGGCCACCTGCCCATGTATTTTGGAAAGACTGTGGCATTTTTTAGTCATATCTTTTATGTTAGGAAAATAGATCTGATTGATGTTACACAATATTGGTAGCCTTTGGTTGATAATGAATAAAAATGACCACCTGGGAGTTAGTCAATCCGCCAGGGGTTTTCAGTTTGCAAAGATATGAGGCTTTAAATATAATGAAGCTGTATACATTAATGTTAAGTTTCTTGATTTTTGCTTTTGGAACCATATTTGTACATTTATGGATGGTCTCACCCCTATATATGTGAATTCTTAGGACCTTGACATTTTTGCACATCATATCATTGTGAAAGAAAGGCATTTTTTCGATCTTTCAGACATGGAAAGTAGAGGTTCTATTAAAAATTCTGAAAAGGAAGGAGACAGTATAACAGGTGGATTATAGGTGTTGGCTTGAAATCTTTCCCCTGAAGAGTCAACATGGCTTCCCCATTTCAACTGCTTAGAATATCAATGTAAACATGGACCCTGCGCTGATTAATGGATATAGCTTCGACCCCTTTAGGTATTTAGGTATTACAAAACAGTGATTACTTAAAAGCTTTTAAATGCAGCATATCCCTTAACCCTCCTTCCTCCCCTCTTGTACCTGTTCCTGGAATCCACTCTCAATCACAATTGTATTCCAGATGTCCATGAGGGGTTGCACCTATAAAATCGAGTCACCATAGCTTTCTGCAGTAAAATGAATAGATATGACTCCTGGCTGCTTATGCTTAGTACTTTAAAATGACTTATGATGAAAGACATAATCATCACAAGGTGCTGCTTGCTAAATATAGATGTCACAGTAACCTGGTAACCGGGAGAAAGGGATGTAGTGAGCAATATTATGTATCTGGCTCCAGTGTGTGATATGACTCGGACACTCACACTCCAAGTGATTTGTAATAGTAAAATCAGATTCCATCAAAGGCATTAGATGATATTGGAAGACATTTGCATTGGTAGCACAGGTGAAATTGTGATAGAAAAGCCCCTTGAGGTCTGACATATATGCATTAATGGTCTCCATAACTTAATTACTCCAATACCTTTCACAAAATAACACCTCCAATCCACACCATATACACAGTACCGCTCAAAGGCATGAACCATAACAACAACAGGAAGAGATGGAAAGCTCCAGGGATAGAGTGAACATCATTATAGATGATCTATGTGGCTACAGTGTATGATGTGACTTCTATACACTCACACTCCAAGAATCGCCTCGCTTTTTCTACCACTGTCTACTTCGTCTATAAAGGTTTACCCAAGCTGGATGTTTCTGTCAGAGGAGTATTATCTGAGATAAGTTTCCTATTAACCCACTATGACCAAGTTGGCACAGGCCCCTGGAATAACTTTTACTGCCGTCTCTATCCAGCAGGGTAAAACCACATAGCTATGCATGTAAAAAATTAAAAAAAACTAACCGATAATTATATGGTAAACCGCCATAAAAAATTAAAATTTTGATGCGAAGGAGTCTATATTTAGAATGTCAAATGAATGTTTTGGGCCCTCAGACACCATTTCAGCATTCTAAGGCATGCTTAGGACCTTGGCTTATTGGTGTTTCGAAAGGGGAAGTCTACCCGTTTAAAAAAAAACATTTCTTAAATAAAAACCAAGTGAGAGAGATTTCCTAAAAGTATATATATAATTAGGAGACTGACTTTGATTTTAAAGTAAATTTTCCCCCTGAAAGGAAGCCTTAAAACCTGGCAGTAAATTATTGTCCATTTTAGGTTTACACATGCATGGTGCGGAAGAGATACAAATGATCAACCAAAACAAATGAACCCAGTGAGGTCTTTGTGTAGAGTGGCACACAAGCTTTGTATGGGTGATAGAGTAAGGTGTTATCCTTAGTGACAGCCCTGTGTAGACTACATAAAGCATTACACAAATGTTGGCTAAGTCATTGCTCTCAATCAACTATAATTTGAGATTATCATTATATCTACGCACACAACATATACAGTGCTTCACTATAAAAAGAATCACCATTTAATGATAATAGAAAGAATTATGGGAAGATATTTATGACATTGGTGTAAGGAGTTCTGTAAAGTGTATTTATGTGTTAGATTCTCTCTATATAACGATTAGGTATTATCTTTATTCATGAACAGTTATTTACATGATCTAGAGAGATCTAGAAAAAACTTTTGCGGAAAGCCACTCAACTCCATAAGGAGGGCTTGATGCATGACTTCGCCGGTACCCTGTACCATATAGGGGAGGTCAGACATTAGGCCTGGGAGAGTGAGAAATTTTCACCAAAAAATAATACCCCATGATCTAGAGAGAAAGATATATGAAAGCTGTGTCAGAAAATATATTTTCACTCATAGTAAACCAGTTATTGCCAAAATCCCCATTCCCAATACTAAATAATATCACTGACTGTATTTTATCAGCCTTCTAATATATTATTAGGGCAAGAACTAGTACTTCAGCTTAGGAATGTATAGATGCAAAGCTTTAATCTAATGCAGCTTGAAAAATGAGGACCACAAATCACTTAACTGGTGTGTTCTACAGTATTAGTAATGAAGAGACTACATAATTGCACTTCCCAAATAAATGTCCCAGCTATCCTCCCTCACAATCCAGCACTTTTGATTCAGCCAGAATGATGTACAGTGTGGAATGGGAGTTAAGTGGATCTGCCTGATGAAACATCAAACCTAACCGATCAATGGGGTGAGTGAGGGTGGAGGTACTTCGTCTATGTCTTAATGTGTGATCAATGATGCATAGAAGAAAGTTATTCTCTCACTACAGAGCATTTCATATATCTGAAAACTATAGACTGGTGATGGTTGTGTTGCTAAAACCTTGAGGACAACTTTGGGATCTATGCACTATGCCCTTTTTTCATGACGTACGAATTCAGCACTGGTCAGAAGGCCCACCAGTACCACTGTTATACATGGTACCAACAAATATGGACTCTATAATTATACCATGAAGGGTCTGCACTCGCCAGGGCTGCATTAATGTGTCGTGACAACAAAGGGCATAGAGCATTAAGGACTAGGCACCCCTGAAGTTGATACTCCTAAAATTATAAATGATGCAGCTTACGCATTGCACTTTGAGTCTGTAAGAAATTTGATGACAGGCACTTAGAGACAAACAAAAAGTTATATTTAGGAGTTTATTAATCTGAAGTATAATAATATGACGTCCCCCTTACCAAGCCAGCAATTCATCTTAACTTGACATGAGTGGATTTCACATGGTAACATTCAAAAGTACATTTATATTTACAACAAGACTATTTAATGAGTTTGACAGTTTCATTTCATTGTTCTCACGATTGTCATGTGCAATCATCGTTAGCTCAGAGGCTCATATTGATATGAAAAAAATGTACAATTCATTTATGGCACTGTTTAGGTCTGTTGAAATGGTATTATTAAGCAACAAGGATGCAATTTCTCTCCATTTTTAAAAATCATTCAATAGTAAATTACAGTTTTATACAAGTGATGATTACCTATAGCAGAAGTTAATTTTTAGTTATACCAATACTACAGGAGTAAACTGGCTATTTTATAGTCACAATACCGCGTACTTCTGGAATTTATTTGAGGTAATTCATACCATCATTAAGTATTGCAGCAGGAATATGAGGTCTACACAGATAGTCTAAATGCCTCAGCCCTTAGTCTGTAGTGACTATCCCAGGTTGGTCATAGGGACATTGGTCACGCATGACTAAGTGCTATGCAAGAATGATAGGGGCAAATCATTATAAATTTATCTAACTTAGATAGTTAGGTCCCATAGGGAGCCAAAACATGACTAATTTGGTTAGGCACTATGGTGACTGAGAGATTGGCCGTATATGTAGCAAAAGAATATCAGTGTACCCAGCCATTCAGCCCAATGTAAACAGAGGAAGCTCAACACATGCACAATGCAGTCCATTTCAACTGCTCCCTCCCCTATTATCTCTCACCATGACTTTGTGTTTTCCCTATGAATCTGGTTCCCTCCTACTGCTCTGTCATGCCTATCATTGTTAATTAAATGAGTCTTTGCATCAGCTTCTCCTTTCCCCAAATTTTCCTTTTTGAGGGTAAATACTGTGGGTGTGAGAACAAAGTTCCATTCATTCCAGGATAAAAAGCAATAAGTTTTTAGAATGACCATGGGTTGACTTAGTGAAAGAAGCATTTAGGATAGCCTGGCAATAATAAACAGTGGTTGATAAGATTTATCAATGGGAGGGTAGTCCAACAAATGTGAATAACATTGCCTTGTCATGCAAACTTTTTGTAGTAAATATTTATCCCCAGCAGTCCTACCAGTATGGTTCTCAGCCTTAAGTTGCACTGTATTGAACATCAAACAAACTTCATTTGCTGGTCTTACTCCCTTTAGAGACGGTATTAAATGACAAAGTTAAAGCCCTTGCTCTAAAGTCTTTAAGCTTTTAAATGAATTGTAATAACTAGTTGATTTTTACACAATCCTCGAAATGTATGTGATACGATCTCACATCAAATAAACATTGGATCAGGCAATCATGAAATGGCAATTTGTCTAATAGGAAAGCCTGTTAATGCCATTAACTATAAAAACTGTATAAAGATCCAAACGAGGGATGCAGATTCCTAGGTCTTCCCTAGTGGTTTCGCCCCTGGCCATCCAATTCTTTATCCATAATTTTTACACTTTCCCTCACCTTTCTAATCTTGCTCAAATCTTTGATAATGCAAAACGTAATTCAGTCCTTGCAAGGGGGTTGTGCTGTAGGCTATGCATGAACCCATAACCTTTGTGCATATTTGGTGTCTAAACACAAGATGAGGTGACTTCCTTATGAACTATGTTATTTTGAAAAACCTAGCTCATAACAGAGGGAAAGAAGGGTGTGGCACGTTCGTCTGTTAAAGCATCTCTAAGGCAAGCATTAATACCCTAAAACATTCTGCTAAGTCATGGTCAGATCAGTCTCAGGCAGCCATGACAGTTGCATACAGCTCTCACAAAGGCAGCCTGCAGAGTATCAAAAATAGCTTGTTATACACAGCTCACTATCATCTACAATCAGTAGTCCAAACCGTGTCCAAAGCCAGTAGGAGACAGAATATGCAGTCTAACAGACAGAGACCCCTTTCTTACGCTGTATAAGCTCTTGTATTTGATCCATGATCCATGATGCATATGATATCATTTGAGTATCTGAGAGGGGTTCTGTTGTAAAGGCAAATCAAAGATTCCATTTGAACTACCAACAACATAGTCTCGGCATCCTTACCACGTCTAAAAGGGATCTTTGTGCAGAGAGACATTGCATCCTTTTAAACACGATGTGTGGGTAGTGACATCACTGTTGGCGACAGGTGACCTTTGGTTAATTCATGGTTTTGACAGCACCTTGTCACAGACAGGGTAGGCAGAGGTTAGCTGTCAACTGTCAGTGTCACTGACAGCATTGGCTATGTAATTGCAGCATACTGTCACTGACGGTTGTCATGCACACGTTAATCCATCACGAATAGGGCTGGTGCTGACACTTCCACTTGTTAAGCAGAGAAGCGGGTTTCAGAATAAAGTTGTGGTTTTATGTTTGATTAATCATCTTTAACCCTTTGAAGGCTGCATATTTTTTTAATGTGATATAATAATGTATTGTCGCCATGAGGCATGAATGCAACTATTGAAGGGTTAAGGGCGACCTAATTCCAAGGTTGTTCCTTTTTAAAATAAATCATAATCAGGATGCAAAGCTTAGGTTTTGGTGTGGTAAATGGAAATAAATCAGCTCAACCGTTACCAATGCATATTTTAAATAGGGTACTCACTTATGCCTGATGGTAATTCGATGACAAAGATAAATTATGTGGAATATGGAACTAAAGGTCTGTAATCCTAGGTATGTACATGTATTGCATAGACAGGCAGAGAGTAAAGTTACTTCTTTTTAAGGGAGAGGTTGAAGCATGAAGCAGAAAAAGAGGGAGGTGTCTTTGACAGATGATGACATGTTTGAAAATCAGAGTAGAAAAAGACGAGAAAAGAAAATGATCTATTTCCATAGATGTCAGGCACCATTTTTTATCAAATAAAACACATAATAACCATGATGAGCATAATTCCTAGGTATGACGCAGTTGGAAAAGGGTGGTGGAAAAGAGGTTTCATCTCGAAACCTTTAACAATAAAAAAAGGGTCTAGAGATGGCATTTACTAGAATCTTTCGAAATTATTTCATCCTCCCCTAAAGACCATCCACTTTCATTTTGAAGTACCTCTCATATCAAGTTTTTACACAATGTCGATATGAACTGAATATAAACATGCTAGGAAAACCATGGATTTCTCAGGTCGCAGTGAGAAAGCACAACACTGTGATATCTCACTGCTACATTGAGGGTTTTTTACACAGTGCTGTGAGATCTCACCCCCCTGTTAGAAACCACACCCATATTACATATTTTCACATTTTCACATTTTCCAAGGATTTCCCTCAAATGCAAACAAAAAGTAAGATTATGTAGAAATGGGCACACAATTGTTTTCTCATTGCTCACTCCAACTATTTGATTGTGTGGATATTAACATTGAAAAAGGACAAATTTCATACAATTCTATAAAATGGTATTGAGAAAACCCAATTTGCTGTAGGCTTACCATTATTTGCTCCAGAAAATGAATGTCTACAGTGATGTATCATGTTATCAGCTAGGTACATCTGAATGGACCTCCATAACAAAGTTGTATTTCATGAGAAATAATTAATAAACAAGCTAAAATGTTGTATTCCCTATAATCTTATATGCTAGAAATAGCAGCAATGTGGTTTCCAACAGGGGGTGAGATCTCACAGCACTGTGTGATAACCCCCCAATTTAGCAGTGAGATCTCACGTCGCTGTGATTTCTCACTGCGACCTGAGAAACCCATGATTGTCCCAGCCTGATAATAGCTCTTAGTGTGCTTGTTCGCTGCCCCAACGTTTAATAGTTCAATAGCTACCCTGCAGGTCACCTTTTCAGCATCAGGTAGTCTGAGCCTCACTCCTCATTACGGTGAGCTGTTGGGCTGGCTGGAAAGTAGTACAAAGTAGCTAGATTTTGGTAGATATAGAGGAGGGTAAGGAGTGAGGTCAGAAGAGAACATGGATTTTAGGGAGTGATGGGAAAATAATTATGGAATCAGCCATACAAATCTTGTGTGATAAACTGAGCGATTTACATGTTTATATGTACAACGTTTTCATCACGTTTTGGCACCTACAATGTTTGTCTGTTTACTGATGAAGCATGATGTATTTGCATAGTCATGGTTAGGTTTTGCCCGGCCTCTTGAGTTAAGGAGCTTCTGAAACCCTTGCTATTATGCTTCCATATTTAGCAGCTCACCTATCATCTGTTCCAAAGTAGAGAAAAATTGGTGAAGGAAATTTGGAATGCATGACATCTAGTATCAACACCAACCCTTTCCACTTAGAATAATTCTCATTCTCAGCCCTACCCCCTGCAGAATTTAAAAGGCCATTGGAGGATCAATGAGGCCATATTACGGTAATCAATACATTTTAACCGGCTTCATATTCTTCCAATCAGACCAGTCTGAAATCAATGATACCACATTATATTCACGCTTGTTCTAGCAAACACCATTTTAGACGGCCACACGATCATTGACTCCAAGACCATTGCATTTGACCTAGTATTGAATGACCCTGAATGGTTGACCGCAGATACCTTGTCAAGAGCGCCTCTTGGTGAGAAAATGCTGGAGTATGGTTTACATTATTACTATCCCTGTAGCCATGGTATGACTGCAGCCCTGGAAAGTCTACTTGGTAGGGCTGAATGCATCCATCATTCCAAGCCTACAGGGTCGGTGCACATTCAATGTGTCCATGCATGATGACTACACAGGGAACATCCCCCTAAAGAACTATGCGGCCGTCAGAGGGTTAACACTAGACCAAGAGACACCAGTAGAATTGACAGCGGACGGAGCAGACACAAGGTGATGCTTTGTCAAATGACCTTGAGAGAATTACTATGATAAAAATCCAAGCTATAATATCAAATAGGAAATCGCACTCACCTGCTCATAAATACGTTTGGGGATTTAACCATTAAATTGTTAGGGCCACGTAGTGTTTAGATGCATTTGAGGCTATAGTTATTAGGCACTGATAGGACATGGTTCTGTGATGACAGACACTGTCCTTCAAAGAGGCTAGGGCAAAAATGTGTGTTTCAGGTTACTAGGTCTAAGATCTAGGAAAGGTAGGCCGGATTTTTATTTTCTATTTAATATTATTTTAAAACTTTGGCCTGAAAAGCATAAAAAAATTGCCGCACCAACTTCAGCGTTGACTCGTGGACACTGAAAGAACCCCAAAATTACTTCTCTTTTTTTTTCTAAATTGGATAAAAATTTCTTGGGTCGGCCCTGTTTAGCTAGGTAGGATCGGGTAACCTGAAACACGTCTCTTTTTATTTGGCCTAAAGCTCCCAGACCACAATTCTGCAAAGTCAACTCCCATAACTGGATGAATTCACTGTGGAGCATATTGGGTAGTGGCCCGGAACCGTGAGCAGGCAACCCAGTATAAAATTACTGGTGGGCAGTACATGACAGAATCGTATGCTGCTCAGCTCGTTCCTCGATCTGTATTCCATTATAAATATATCCAGATATTTTACCATTCATTAGCTAGATGATGACAACTAAGAAGGGTATGATAGTGGAGTTATCACGCTATGGTTGCAATTAAGTGTCCTTGTAATAGGCAGTGGACAGGGTGATTAGAAACACAATAGTTATCACTACAGTATAGTGTTGTATATTATGTTATCGTATCAAACCTGCCAGGTGCTGAGAACTATGGCAGAGGTACCAGTCCAATAGTCACTTATATCCTAGATTCATTGACTCTTGATAGCATGTTCATTTGATTTCCGAGGCAAACTTAACAGACATCAGGTACAGAAAGGTCTGTCTGCTACTACATACCGAGTTGCAGCACTACACTAACAAACTAATAAAATACAGGTCGAGCAAACATTATAGCAGTGATGTCATATCTTTGCACATGTTCAGCCTAAACAGTGATCAATGGGGAGGGGGCGGTGGTAGTGTAGTACATCCCAGAGTCGGAGACAGCATGCATAATATAAGAACGTTTTGCAGTGACGTACTTGTAGGAATACAATATTATGTACAATGCAACAAATTAACAGCTGAGTACTTCCCGCTCCTGACGTAGGACATAAAACAAAGTATTAGTTTATTTACACCTGAGCACATTAGTCTGATAGTGCAGACGCTAAAGTACAGCAGCAAGGAGAGTTAAATACAGGACCCTGGAGGAGGGGCTTAGATGATTACATGCAAGGGAGCAGGCTGTGCGATGCATTAGCAGCCCCAGGGGAGCGTTCCTTAATGGTTGTCATCCAATACCTTTAATGGTATAATCCATCCATTCTGTGGATTAGCTAGCTCAAACCTTTAGGGTCTGCATATTGTTTTATTACAGTGTATCTTTAACATCGTGGTTTTTGATTACAGCTCTGGTGCGTAACTGTAAGTGCTGCATCCAAGAACACATCATGCCAACGGTTTTGAGTTGATTCATTCAAGAAGACTTAGCATCTGCATGATACATTTATGCATCGTAATGGCGCCAAGGGAGATAGTACATTTAAACAGTATGCGACCCTTCAATGGTTAATACTGCAGATAGCGCTGTCCATAAAAGGGTTACAGCTTTACTTTCACCCTCAATGCGACTCGTTGAGTGGCTAGAATGGTATTAGAAAATGATAATAATTTATTATGAACAACGTCAAATCTTGTGAATCTCCCCCAAATTGGCAAATGACAACAATTGACTCAGCATGTATTACCATATCAGGAGTGTAGTTGTCAACCTGAAACTTGTGATACTCTTTTCATAACTAGTTAGATCGTTTTTCACGACTACGAAAGTTGTTCTCAGAGACCACCAGACCAGGCATTTACACACCAATCTATGGATGTAAAATAAGCAACTAAAGTCCTTGCAGTAATTGGATTGCATCATGAGCTAATTTAAAATTAGCCCTACTTTCTGCTGAAAGTTGTTCGTCTCATTATCACTAATCCTGGGATTTTGTTCTTTGCTAGGTAATGGATATAAATTTTGTCGTGCAATGACCTCTCAATCCTTAGGTCAGGAAGGGCGGGCAAAAATCAACCAACTTGATGTTTTTCCAATCCTGAACAATTTTCAATTATCACTATTTAGATTAACCAAAACCAAAGTGCTTAGCAGCCATAGTATCACCTAATCACATCAAGCTCATCCACCCCGGCCCCTCATGATAGCAGTATGCACAGGGGAAAAAAGCAACCCAGATACCAGCACAACCGTGAAAACCTTTTTAAACAAATTAATCAATACACATTCTGCATATCATGCATAACTTAAACTATAGCCTGGAATTAATTGTCATGCTAAATACGAAAATTAAAAAAAGGAAGATCATGTACATTTTGCAAATATTATAATAATATAAAAGTGTGAAAGTCAGGTTTACTTGTGGCACGGGTCTATAGTAACATTACCCTCAGAATCCCAACATCCGGGTGTTTACTTGCTTGTAGTGCTGTGTGGACTGAGTGGGCCCTGTGTGCGTGTACTGCTGGTGTAAGCCTGACCAAGCTCATTATAAAGGTTAATGCAAAATCAACTCAACTTTCCCAGCTTTTATTTGATATGGGAAAAGTTTGTGTATTTTTGCATATCGGATGCATTGACCAAAAATTGAATATTCCAGGAAATAATTTTAGTCGTAAGCAAACACTGCTTTTTAGATTATTTTTACTGCGTACTGCCTTTCCCATCCGTGCTCGATCTCTTTTAGTTGGCAAAGTAGAAAAACTCCCCTCCATCTCCATTTTTAAACATTTTGACCCTCTAAGGGCTGTAAAGTGTTTTAATGCATTATGAAGTTCATCATGTTGATCCATGGATGCGGCCCTGGTGAGTCTGCTCAGCAGTGTTCGGTCCATGCAACACGACGACGCTATATATGCGGTTGACATGTTCCCTAATGGTCGGCATCATGGTTCTATGACTGCAGCCTGGCGATAAATAGGGCGACACTGCCACGAAATGGAGCGAAATGAAGCGATCTTTTCCATAACAAAGGATTAGAAGAACGTCGTGTTTGGCAGAGAGCAGTGTCGCTGTAGAGCAGTCCAGGCTTTCGTGATTTGTCATAATAAGGTAACTTAGCCTGTAAATACGACCAGCAGTAAAGATTACCTATGTTTACCCCTATGTTGCACTGTCCCACCTCTTGGTTTGGCCTTCCCTGAAGGGTAGGTCTCAACTTGTCAGATCAGATAAATCGCCCACCATGCTTCTAATGTAATGATGCTGACCCAGAAACCGGTCCCCGCAGGCCCACAGAGGACTGGCTGACCTTAACAGAACATGTACATCTCACATGTTGATATCACAGACACACATAGAAATGTCGAATATCATTTTAAAACATAAAAATTACAACATTATTATAATTTTGGATGTTTTATAATAATATACAACACAACTAGAGTCCCAACTTGGTTTTACTTGTGGCATTTATTAAGGTGAATGAACTTACAGTTTCGACTATCAATGAGTCTTCATCATTATTATTATTGTAGCAAACAGGCCCTGGGCCAATCTTATACAGTCTAAATTAACGAATTTCAACTCAACTCAACTCAACCTCGCCATAACGTGACTTCTATATGGCCTAGTTTAAAATAATTTCTATCGCCAATCTCCCAAGTTTTTAAATTATAATTAATTAATTATAGTGGAAACTAAATCAAGTGGTTATTTTCAAAATGTGTCAGTTGCATTTGGTTCAAAAAAGCTGTTTTAAATATATTGACTATGACTCGGCCTCATCCTTGTGGTTTCGAATAAAATCTTAATTTGAACTTACTTTAAACACTTTGATTGTACGCAAAAAAAGAAAACCATGGCATAGACTATAGGTTCGTTCCTAGCAAATGTTTAGGGATGGTGGTGGATTCGGACGGAATAATTTGGATGGGAAGGAAGCCAGGGGAATAGACAAGATAAGAACATGGACGTTGTGATGCGAGTTAAGAGGATCGGATGGTAGACTTCCAGATAAGTAGGTGCTAAGACAAGCACCTACTAGAGCTGTCGTCAAGTGAGATGGAGTGAGTAATGTGAGAGCTCTGCTGAAGTACATTCCAACACACTCCTCCTTGAACGTGTTAACCATTTAAGGGCCAAAATTTGCCTTAATGTGCTACCCTGCTACTATCTTTGTTGTCATGATGCATTAATGCGAGGTATGACGTCGTTGCAGTGTCAAGTCTGGGCTCTGCTCGTTTTTTGAACAAACGACACAAGTCGGTGTGTATGTAGCTTCATGTGCTATGCCCTTGATCGTCATGATGCATGAATGGAGCCCTGGCGAGTGTCCCAACCAGGGCTGTATTCATGCACCATGCCAACCCTTTGGGCGTCAACCTGATACAAGGCAGCATGATGGTTGGATAACTCATCAGGGCTAATGACTGCTCACTGAACAACATTGCGATTAGAATAATTATATGTTTCTCAAACAATAATAACGGCAAATTCCTACAATAAAGGGTATCATTAAAGGCATGGGAATCACGTTGGGGGTATTGTAAAGTGAGGGTTGCATGCATGGGACCCAAATGTTTTGAGAGGGATACAAGGGAGACTTTAGGTCAAGGGAGCTTAAAGAATTCATCAAGAGGAGCTCAGGTTTCACCCCGTGACAGAAATCAGCACTCCAGCCCCGGGTCCATGCCAGGCACCTCGCTGCAGGGAAGAGTTTGAGTTACAAATTTTTATTTGGCACTAGTTACATTAACTATTACATAGTGACCAAACCCCAATGTCCTCCTTCGACCTGATGCGTAAGCACAAGTGTAATGTTATTCATCTAGAATTCCCCATATCACATTGCACAGTAGAGAGTCTTAGATGACATTTTGACCCAGTGGTTCATAGGTTCCCTTTTCATCGTATAAAACATCATACTCGCTGAGTATGATGCCCATAAAAGTAGCTACTAATATAGATTTAGTTATTCTTAATCTATAGGTCGAACTGTGTGAAGAAACCCTAAATATCTGCTGGATATTGCTTCAATCTGAAGTATCTAGAGATTCACAATGTTCAGAACACAACGTCCAAGAAGGCAGGAAATCTGGTATCCTGCCAAACCTATCTCAGATATTACTCGCCTGGAGCAAGAAATGGTGAATTACTTAGGTTTCTGTCACTTTCCTCATATTATCTTGACACTGCTTTCCGAATACTTCTCTTTCGTTGCCTGGTTGCTTCTTGGAGACATGAATTTGATATAAGTCTCCCCATATATCGAATCAATGTAATAGAAACTAATAAATCATTCCTGGGACATTTTAGCAAAGGGCTCATAAGTTCCTATTTTCTGAAAGATCCTTATAGCAAATTGTTGAACAAGATTATAGTCTTCGCATAATAGCGACTAGAATTATTCTTTTCAGGTTTGTAAATGTTTTGATGGCGGTAGAATGTGAATGTGCTTCCGTTTTGCTTATTTCCCTTTGAACTGAATTATGGGACGGGAACCAAGAATAATTCTAGCCGCTTATACTATATACCAAATTATTCTGCTAAAAGATCTGCATGATTGTATATTTAATGATACGTTTCTCCTTTTCAAATATTTATCATATATCCCCTTTCTCTGAGAGTCTCCCCTCGGGTGGCCTTTTTTGAATTATAAATATTTAACCTCAGACAACTCAGACTTTAGTAGGATGGGATGAAACATATCACAAATATGCCTCGAATAACTAAGTCATACTCCTCCCCCAAACAGACAGTTGGGGACGAAAAAAAATCACGAGGAAGCTAATCTCGTTTACCGAAGGCTATATTCTGTCCTGTGTGGGCTGGTTGTGACCCCTTCTTAGTTGGGTACACTTTTTATGTGACAGTGGGTGTGTATACTAACTTTTTTACCATGCTACATGTGTCTATATTCGGGCGATTTCTACAGATACTCATCCGTTATAGGGGAAAAACTGTTGCGTCATGAACAGATGAAGAACAGAAGGCAAGACAGAGTGTCCCAAGATCTTTGTTTAGAATGTAGTCGGGGTTCTGACATATTACACTGACCTATTTTACTTAGTTCTCCCTAGCATTGAACAGAATACTTTTCCCTTATTGATATATGAACCGCACAGTGGTTTGAAACAAGTTAATTTTAGTGTCCTAAAAGTTCTTTCTTAAGGTAGCACTTAACTATAATTCAGATGAACACATTAGCACCTATACCTTGGCACATATAATTGTCTTAGTTCTATAACATACCATACATTAGTTCAATCGTATGCAATGCCCTTTTCAGGTTTATAAATATTTTGATGGCGGTAGAATGGGAATGTGCTTCCGTTTTGCTTATTTCCCTTTGAACTGAATTATGGGACGGGAACCAAGAATAATTCTAGTCGCTAACGATACTAAAATGAAAAATAAATTAAGTTGTTATTGGGACAGACAAACCTGTTACAAAGCCTGATGATTTCTCTTTCATACTTCACATGGTGTAAAGCATGAAATTCACAATTAGTTGTAGGCCGGTTCTTTAAAATCTGCCTTTGATTTAAAGAACTCTTTTTGCAACGATAAAAAGTTACATAGTTTGGTGAAGGGTGATTGTATAGAAGAAATAACGAATTTGTCTCGTAAATAGGTCCCTCAAGCATTTCCCCCATTGGCCAATGGCTGCTGCCATTCCGCAATTGTAAAATTGACAGCAATGAAAGAGTTGTTTTTTCCCCCAAAGAATTATACAACCGAGATTGAATAAAATTGAGAATATTTTATTCAAACAGGTTTTCCGTTTTAGTTTTTTTTCTGTATACAAATGAACTAGCAACTAAGTTTGTTTACCGTGCAGGATTTGGTTGATTTTTATTACTTTAAATACAGGCCTCATAGAAATTCAAGTAATCAATAAAACCGGTGGATGACCTTGCCCTCGGCATGTTCACTCCCCTCCAGGGACAACTAATAAAGATGGCACATTCTTAATTAAAACCGGCAATCTCTTAAAGGCAAACATCAAAATTCAAGTATTAAACAGGCCCCATAAACTATCCTGCACTTGACATCAGAAGTAACGTTAAGAGTCCTAAAGATGGCTTAATGGGCACCATTAACACTTTGTTGTCCACAAGTGGGAAACTTCATCTTTTTAATAATGCTATCTGGAGCGGTAGGCAAAATTTTACCATTTATTGAGAGGAGGGTCAAAACTTTAGATTTGTCTTTTTTCCCAACGATGGACGATACATCCATGGTATAGATGGTTCACGGTAATCTATTTAATCAAATTACAAAAACCTGAACCTATAGATAGTGGCTGACCTGTTCATCTCCTCAATAAAAATCATTAAAAAAATAGTGATAACAAAAGTAAGGGAGATTATCAATGAAAGAGGGAAGCTTTTAGATGTACCTCATTCCTCAATAAATTACGGCCCCTATAAAATACTGAGAGTTAATAGTGCCCCTTCTTACAAAACATGTTACCAATCATAACTATTGTATTTAACACAAATGATAATTGTGTCTTGTTCCCCTATATATAAAACGGCATTAGTTGGCACCAGCGAACCATCCCATTGAAATAGGGTTGAGTGCTTGCCAGGAACAGATAAACCGAAAGAGGCTACATGAAAATATGTATTTTTCTCTAAGCTAACTCGATTCTTTTCCCAATTTAAGTTCAATCAATGTTATCAGTTCTTTTTTTGTGATATTCCTTTTCCTGATGAGAATGATTCTCAGAAATCCATCGTATTTTGAAGAAAAGTAGCATATTATATAGTAGAAAGGTGGGGGCCGGGTAGGGGCCGGGTAGGGGCCGGGTGGGGGCCGGGTGGGGGCCGGGTGGGGGCCGGGTGGGGGCCGGGTGGGGGCCGGGTGGGGGCCGGGTGGGGGCCGGGTGGGGGCCGGGTGGGGGCCGGGTGATGCAGGATCGGAAGACACCCCACTGGTCACATTCCCAGCCCCCGAAGGGGCTGGTTTAAAATAAAATGGTATCAAATAATATATAAACCATTATGTGGATTTAGTTGCACTCTTTTTTGAAATGATGTTTTGTTTGATTGATGTTTTGCAGAATCGGCTTATAATGTCTTATAATCTACCTGTTAGCATATCCCTGGGTCACATCATGTGGATATAGTTGCATCTTCTTTGAAATCATATTCTGATTGATGTGTTAGTTAATGGGGAGTCACGAAGATGTCTTATGGCTGTGTCTCACAAGATCTGGCCAATGTGAGCGTCTTTGACTGGGTGCAGTCTTTGACCGGGTGCCATCTTTGACCGGCTTGTTAGGAAACAGTTTATTTAGGGGAAATGCAGATATAAATGGACTACTAATTACCAATTTAAAGTATTATAACATCCGCTAATTTTTTCAGCCCATCTTCATCTGCCCTAAATAAAGCTTTTTTTTAAAAATCAAGCCCGTCTAAGATGGCACCCAGTCAAAGCTGGCACCCGGTCAAAGTTGGCACCAAGTCAAAGACATTTGCATTGGCCCGATCTCGTAAGACACAGCCTTATATCCCTCAGCTTCCTACTTTATACTGAGCAGCTCATCACTCACCTGGATGACCAGTACTCGTCTCAGGTGGTCACCAACCCACCTCAGTCTACACTAACCCCTACCCAGCAACTGGCATCTCCTCAGGTAGCTTGCCCTATCACTTGATATCACACCCATAAAAGAGGCAGTGGCCACGCATCCAAGTATGACTGGATCCCCTGGGGATCGTGTTATACCCATTCATAATATTTCCTATTCCAGGCCAACAGAGGGCATAGTGTATTGAGGCAAAATGTGGCTCAGTACACAGAAAGGAAACAGCGTCAAAAGAGATTTTCCTCCAGAATGACTCCCCTCTGTAGGGGAGTCCAGGTCGCCTAAGGGAGCCTAGGTGACGCTCTGGCTGACCTAAGGTAGTCACCTGGGTAAGTCATATAGCTCTCTGGGTCATATGACTCTCTTACGTCAGCCAGAGAGTCACCTAGGCTCGCCCAGGCAACCTTAGAGAGGGGAGTCATTCTGGAGGCAACCTGGACTCCCTTTTGACGCCGTTTCTTCTCTCTGTGTAGGGGGTGTTTCTCAATATGTGTGCTGGTGTCAGGTGTCTGCACCTCCCTTTGATATTTCAGGCCTTTTGACCGCTTCGCCAAGTCTAATGCCTGCTCAGAGGTAGTCGTGCGAGGTCTCTACTTTGCCAATTTGATCAGGTGTACACGCATCCTGGCAACAGTCAATAAGACCTCCAGTCCTATTCTACGCAGCATACTGGTAGAGCATGGCTTGGTGGGAGTGGTGGTGGAGATATTGGAAAATATGATACCCTTATGTCTGTATATATTTCAAGAACAAAACATACGTTTACCAGATTTCAGCAACCCTTGGATGCAGACACATAGACAAAGAAGAAAGGGAAGAACATGCATAGCGTGAGGCTCTCAGAAGGACAGAGACAGCTAGATCAATGCAGCAGGGCATGTTAGGCATTGCTAGACAAACAGCCATGTATAGACAAACAGGTGCACACAACCATAAAGACAATGACAGACAAAAGTACATACAGATTATTACCAAACCTTTTTATTGGCTTAAAATTCATATTACATAGAGGGCCTATACAGGCTTTCAACAGTGGCTAGCTGGATGTTCACATCGGGAAAATATATCATTAATATCGTGTATTTCTAAAACCTGAACATGGAACACAGATTTATGTGGCGTTATCTAAGAGGAAGTGTAATACATACATTGACATGCATGTATATTTTTTCGTTTCAGTGAGCTCTAAACGAGACTCATTTATTACAAAGTGTTACAGAGCAAGTCGTGTGACGTTTTCATTTGTACTGAATCAAAAATGATATTGTTTCGATGATAATAACAAGTATATGACCATTTTAGCACAAGTATTAAACAGGTACTATAGACTATAGGGCTAGCAAAGTAGCATTAACTAGATAATATTGAGCTCATGATATTGTTCATTATATTTTTTCCTGGGTTTTATGATATAGGTAGCACTGTGTGTGCTTAGTGTTCTGTGCTGTTTGGTGATACAGCATATTGGCCTTCATGTGGCACAAAAGAGTTCGACTTATGTATATGTGTATGTCATTGTGTCTTTAGTGAGACAACTTATTGATAACCAAATTATAATAGAACATAGTAATACAGTCATTCAAATAAACAAAACAATAGAACAAGAAGTAGTGTTGTGGTTTTTTGGTCTACCCTAGGGCCCCCCTCAGTAGTGAACATGAATAAATACAAGCTGTGTAAAAGATAAGGGTCTTCATGATATGCGGCCGTTGGCAGTGGTACAATGGTACCCCTCCTTAAAAACCCTTGTGGTTTGATGTATGATGAATGATATGATGTATACTGTATGAAGTATGATATGTAATTTGGCCTTAATAAATTGAAATTTGAAATTTGAAATTTAGGAATTGAGAAATAGAGAAATTTGGGAATTTTGAAATTTAGACATTAAGGTTGCACAATTGCGTCATCTTCTTCACCTTCCGACTATATGGCTGGTGGTTGAGTGTCATGGAGGAGGGGGAGATGAGAGTACACCGTCCGAAGTAACTGTTGCTGCAAATTGAGTTATACTGTAAATTTATAGTATAAGAAGGAGATATTTTTGGTTTTGAAACTGTGCAGCTACAGTTACTTATGACAGTATAGAATGCACTGCCAACAGCCTTGTTTATGTTTCTGATAGGAAGAGAGGCATTTTTGAGAAAGGACTAGATACATCAATGTCTTTTTTATACATTCTGAAAGTTGTCAATTGTTGGCCATTGAAAAAACCAAACATTCTGCATTTGTAAGAATATAATAGGAATAGGATGAAGCGTTGCACAGGAGAAGAGCCACACCAGCGGTATCCCCGTAGCTTGCCTTACATTACAGCCAGAGAAATACAATACTTGATGTATACTACAGGAAAACATCAGCTGAACATACCTCTATCAGACTGGCTATGATTGGTAGCAGCCAAAATGAGAAACACTATAAATACATGTCCATACAGCATACACCAGGCCGCTCTCAGGCCTATTGACCCCTGCTGCCCTCTTCTGGCCATTCACTGCATACAGCTCCCAGCATCCATAGTGACCCGGAAGTGCTTATCCGGGTCCCTCAGTCCTGTACTCTGCTCACTCAATGGTCACAGCACTTTAGGAACGAGGCAGGGAACTTTTTATTTTTCTGTTCATGTATTGGACTATAGTCACAAATGAGATACTTACTGAATGACTGTCTCCCTGAAACCCCTGATACCTCTACTGTCAATTTGGTCTCTCATCCTCTATGGCGGTCTGTATGTCTGCCTGTATGTGTCTGTCTCTATGCAGTGGGCAAGGAATTCAGTTCAACATTGAGTCAATGTTGAATCAACATTGACATCCAGCGTTCAATGTTGATTCAATGTTTTGTTGTGTACCCGCTGGTCAACGCACCCTGTCTTTCTATCCCTTTTTTTCAGACACACTTTCTCTCTCTCTTCAGTCCCTCAAACCCTTTTTGACAAGCACGCACTACTTAGCATGTTTTCTAAGTGCTGAAGAAGTATGATTTCAAAAACTTAATTACGGTTGTCAGAAAAGATAATGAATGCCTCTTTACCATCAGTGCCACTTATTTCTAGTATTTACTGTGGTCCTTATCCAGACAATCACCCCACAGGAATACATGATTGTGGGCCATCGGGAGAAAACGTGCCTCTAGGGGGGATTTTTAGTACTGGTTTTGGCCACCATTTGCTACCATGGAAACATTGAAAATTGGCATCTAAAACAATTTCTAGTTGCCATGGAAACTCTCCATTATTCCAAATAGAACCAATATTTTGATAAAATCATCAGATTTCTTTGGTTATTTTTCAATTGAACTGTATATTTTGCATTGTTAGTATTTGTCATAGGATATAGTGGATTAAGATCTTATTTGCCATTTTCAGTTGTACACACCGACCTAGGTTTGACATGCAATTATAGCAAATCTACCTGGGATATTCTAGCTCAAGATATCTCATTTTAAAGCCTGTAACTTAAAATTTGAAAAGCAATTTCTCCCCTGGAGGCATGTTTTCCCTCAACTGGCCACACATGCCTTGAGAAGAATGGAAATTATATCATTGTGTATCTAGATGAAAATAGAACTGAGTACTGATATTGCACAGGGGGTGTCACCACAATTTGCTAAGCAATAAATACGCAGCCTGTAATAAGAATAATGTTAGAAGTCATTTGGCGATTGATGCATTATCAGGCAATACTGCTTACAAAGTCGTAAAGCTGCAGCTTGGGTGCTTGGCAGCCAGGGTATACGCTCCTTGCCATATGCTTATTATATAGCGTATTGTCTGCGTAATCCCAAAATTATACTTTTAATCTATAGAATCTGCACACTTTTATCAAGTAACATCCCCTCGTTCTAACCAACCAATTATGTTTCATGGATGGGGAGTCCCATTTATATCACCACGGAATGCCGTACCACATACCTCCATTCCGCTCTTTATAACCCTTGCATAATTGCCAGAAATTTTTGGGTACCTTTGTGTTTTAGTTGACATGGGAAAATAAGTACAGAGACAACTGCAGGGAGATATGGATAATATAGAATGTATTGGAAGATGTCTACATTCATGATGTAAACAGATTGTGGCACCTTCCACGTATGCTGAACATTTCTTTTGGAAGGGTTTGATTCATTTATTGACCAAGAAAATGATTTGATCCATTGTACCCTTTTTCACATGTTTCCCAAATGCCAACAAAATATCACAACAATGTCATGTCCGACTGGTAACGTGGTGGCTATTATTTACAGAAAAAATATCATGGATAAGAAATCAAATTAGTGGGTAAGTGCAGACTTCTGGGCACAAGGATCTATACTTTAATCTGTTTTGTCAATAATGATGAGGAAATAGCACACAACATTGCTGATACCAGTAATTGTGTGCCAAACTACCAAGGCATAAGAAATATGTTTATAAATCCCGTTTCAAAGGAGTGAGAATAGGCTACACAGGCATGATCAATATTGATAATAATTGTTATTGCCTTCAATAAAACAACAAATAAAGGTTATTTAAATTACTGACTATCGGACGCCCTAAACGTAAATGACAAGTGAAGCAATCATGTCCTGATATGGCACACAGGACAATTACCCCGTCAACACCATTTTAAGAGCTTTCAATTATTGTTTTTGACGAGGCCTGGAATTACCAGGTATCACGGTTGTTATCAATTATCGCCTACTAGGCTGTCTGACAAAACACTGGTGTGTTAGTGAGCCTTGTCAACCAAAACTGTTTGGGAAATCATGGTTAGGTGTTGAAATGCACACCGGCATATACATCCCTGTGAGGTATCTGTAATGGTTTTTCCTATCAGCTCATTCAATTTGGTACAATCTTATAATTCGTGGCACGTGTTTAGTTGGACGTTAAATGACAGGGAGGCAACAACGTATTAATTGCTTACTTCACTATAACAGGGTCAGTGCCCAATCAAATCAGTCTTTGCGATAACTTTTTCAGCATGCAGGACAGTCAGTCCTGCAGCTAGCCAATTTTGCAGGACCGGATAGATTTCTGCAGGACCGGATACCAAAATCAAAGTTTTGCATAATATTTAGAATAGAATAGCATTCATAAAAGAAAATAATAGCAAAAACTTACTCTAATTTGCCTAGAATATTAGAGTGCACTCCAGAACTTCAGTTCTAGTTGGAATATTTGAAAGATTCTTTCAGTTTTAGAAAACCCAGAATGCAAAGGCCATCAGGTCCTGCAACAGCAGTCATTCTGCTGGACCAGAGCCATTTTAGGAGGACATTGCCACTGTCCAGCAGGATTTGGCAAAGACTGCAATCTGATCAATTCAGTTTGGCATGATGGCTTTAATGCATCTCATCGCCAGCGTCAGGGTTAACAGCAGTATGGGGGCTAGAAACTTAGGCAAAACCTAGATCCTTTCCCCCATCTCCCCTCACATAGGAGCGCATCATCCCTCAGAGATACAGTGGGGAAATGACAGTAGGAAAGTTTGCTTGAGGGAGTTCCAATCAGAGAGAAAGGTGATAATGGCTTTCTACATGTGCGTGAAGATCGTGTTGACTGTGCACACACAGTACCCATAACTCCACGGTGTGTAGGAACACCCTCATGACCGGAAGTAGATGGTGATGACGGTTTAAGTACCCAGAATTCCCTGTGGGAGCATCCGAGTGGAAGTGGAAGCGATCCATGGGAAGTCAGTGGCTGTTATCTGCCCGTGCAGAGCACACCCCTAACCCCCCCCCCCACAACATACAGCACTCCTCTCCCTACCCCTCCCCCATGCACTCACACATGCATGCCTGCAAGCAAGCTCATAGGCTTACACAGTAGAGCATGAAGCAACCCAAATATAAGACGATGGTAAATATGAGACTATCAACAAATCAGATGTGGTCTGTTCAAATCCTGCATGACGAGAGAAACTTGGAATCTTATTTCTAGGCAAACTTGTAAGAGTGGGAATCGTGATAAGTTGGGAACACAACACTGGACGGTTAGCACGAGATTGCTGAAATATAGACAGAATAATTCTACATGCAGCCAGCTGCATAGGCTGATGACTAAAGTATGTTTCCAAGTAATTACTCCTATGGTATCAGGCAGTTCTTTGCAAATAGATTTCTCTTTAATGCATATTGAACCCAACTCTACATATACATGCATGTATATGTCTTTAGACGTGCAGGTCTTTCTCGGCATATATAAAGTGACTTCTTAGCACTGATGGTAGATTGAGTAAGGAACCAATTAGTGTAGCTAAGGTAATACCACATAGTATGGGAGGGGATCTGTCGTCCAAGGCCTTGCACAGACCAAGGCCTAATTCCACCAGGCTAATTGTCCACAATTGTGCCCTCTAAATGAGGATTGACCATGGAGATTAACCCAGTAAGACTTATTGCCAAGTGCCTATAAATGAGGAACCACAGATTTAAAGTGTTTCTTTTTTTTAAATAAGTCGAAATGTTTTGAAAGAGATACCATTCCTGGTAATGAGTATGCCATTATATTAACGGCAAATCTTATATCAATTGTTTGTGATATATAATTTTAAATGAGGCACAAGGCACATTTATTGAAATCACTTTAATAAATTCATTGTCAAGTTATGATCATTGGATACGTCATGAAGAATATTCATAAAATGGACAACTGTGTATTAAGCAATAGGGGCAGATCACTCTATGCCCTTCAGCCTTCATTCTAGCATATTGCAAAGCTATGTCTCTCCTCTACCTGGATACCGGTTCTAGGTTAACTTCGCATTGCTATCCATTCTATCCTTTTACTTTCTACCCTGTTGTTCCCTCCCAACAAAGTGTGGCATGGCCTGCATAGTATGTATATGGGCTTCATATTGGCTGTCGGGCAGGGGAAGTACTATTGCTCTGACCTACCAACATTATCATGTGTATAAATCGCCTAGCAACAGCCAATAAGTGAGATTCTGCCATTCATCACATTTTTTGGATTGTAGGTGAGGGCCAAAAATATGAAGATAAAATGTCCACTCAATCACACATTCCATGTTTACCTTTCTCAGGGTCTTCATCTCTCTCTCTGTGTCTCTCTCTCGAATAGAGAACGTATATAATTATTATGACTTACTAAACGTTTTGCGTAACACCACTTAGCTGGCAACAAGTAGCTATGGCAAATGCCAATACAGATCTAGAGGCACCAAAACAAGTGGGAAATGCAATAATGCCATCAGGGCCGGTCCTTGGCACCAGAAGATGCGAGGTCACCTTTCCTGCATACCCCCCTGAGTCCCGGCCGTATTAACAGATAGTGTGGGAATAAGCTTTGGGGACTGGTGTCAGATTAACATGTGTGATAATGTGCTGAGGCACTAATGCCTTATTCCCGACAGCACCTCTAAGTAATAGCCACGGTCCACTGAGGAACCCAGGTCACTTAAGCCATTTCCTATGATATAATCTTCTGCCGCTTAGACTCTAGTAGATAGTGGGCAAAACCTTACATAAACGTTTCTTAGTACATGATGGTAGGAGCTGCTTGTTCAGCTGAAGGCTATGTCTCATGACCTTGTGCCAGTGTTTTTTGTCTCTGACCGGGTGCCGTCTCTGACCAGGTGCCGTCTCTGACCAGATGCCGTCTCTGACCAGCTTGGCTTGATAAGTTTAAAGTTCCAACTCCAGGTTACTCCAGGTTGTGGAAAACTGCATCATTGATTGAAAAAGTGACGTGCCCAAGAAAAGTACCACACAAGCAATATTAGAGGGGCCCAATTATATTGTTTTTGGAGAAATACAGTTCCTTAATGTCTATTACAGGTAAACACCACATCAGCTGAACAAACCTCTATCAGACTGGCTATAATAGTGGTAGCAGCCAAAATGAGAAACACTTTAAATTATAGATACATGTCCATACAGCATCCACCATGCCACCACCAGGCCTATTGAACTCTGCTGCCCTCTTCTGGCTGAATACAGCTCCCAGCATCCCATAGTTAGAGGTCACAAGGCAGTAATTGTTATTCCTCTATGATTCTATATAGCATAATGCACAAAATCAGCCATCCACAAGATTGTTGACCATAGTCTTAGCACTAGTCTAATTAAACAATCCCTCACACACAATGTTTCAGCCTCAATAATGAGCATGACCATGAAAATCTCAAGAAAGTCACTTTTATCCACAGGTATAACTCACTTTGCCCTGTGTTGGGCCTAAAATCGACCTTTGGCTACATCAGTTTTTGGATGCCTCAGAAATTCCCCAACCCTTTACATAGCATAAAACTACAAGTGCTATTCTATTCACAGGGTATTTTGGAACACCTGTGAACTTTCTCACAACTTAAGCCATTTTTGTTTCATCTGAAATAATAACGCAATTGGCAGCCAGAACTCCTTTCAATGCAGACCAGAATACTATATGACTCAGTAGATGGCGCCATATATTTCCACGTGACCTAGACCGGCATGCTAAGTAGGAACGTAGTGGGAGCGTCCAGGGGAGGTAGTCCAGCCCATCCAATAGTGACCTGAAAGTGCTTATCTGGGTTCCTCAGTCTTTTGCTATTGGCTGAACCAGCCGATATAAGGTCAATGGTCACAGCACTGTAGTCAGCAGTGAAACTAGGTAGACACATCTCTTGTCCTTTTTATTTTTCTACTTCAGATTTTGTTCATCATATGTAACATAACGACAAAAATATTGACTCCCTCAAACCCAAGAGCTACTATTTGCACTGCCTTCCTCTGCCTCTTTTAACGTTCTCTCACTCACACATTCACACGCTTTCTTTTTCTTCATGCTTTTTCTGTCAGGTCAGAGATGTTTCCATAATCAGTAGATCCAAATAGGCTGTATGCATAGCACTAACTGATAAGAAATTACCCTATGGACAAAACACACTCAATACAAAGACGAGTTTTCTAGTTGATAAAAAAAAGAGATTAATAACCCCTAGTTAAGCTTGTCAGAAATGATGATGGGTGCCTCGTTACCACTAATGACCCTTGTTTCTTGCATTTACTGCTGACATTATCCAGACCATTGTCCCAGAAGAATCCATGCTTCGAGGACATTCAAGCACATGTCATTGTGATTGGTTGTAAATAGAATTGAAGATTAAGGGGATTAGTTGTCTTCATATCAAGGATTTAAAATGTATCCCGGAGAAATAATCTCTAACATGACTTTTGACAATCCATACATCCCTATGTAACTCTCTTTTTGTCGTTCTAAGGCTGCAGGCTGGTTATGTGATGGTCTAGGAACAATTCCAGTGACTTCTGTAAGAATAGGGAGAGCCAGAGCAATAGGAGCGAGATTGTGACACCTTCCATGTGTAGTGTTTTTATTTGGGCAAGATTATAACATTGGGGTGCATTGCTGGCCGCTCATCACCAGCTGCTCCCTCAATGACTCTCACACACCACCTACAGGTGTATCATGCTGGCCTACGCCAGTCAGAGGTCATGGCCCCATGCACCAACTCATTCGACCCAGAAATACACCTGTCTAGAGCGGATGTGCAGGTGGGTCAGGTAGTTGACATTGCCATACGTCATGCCAAGAACCAACAGAAATATTACCAAACAAGGGAGATACGCCTGCACCCGTCACACAACAAGGACATGTGCCCGGTGACATTCCTCAAAAGGGTGATCAGGATTACAACCAACAAAATCACCCGACCAACCAATGTTCTCCTTCCTGGGTTCTATGAAACCCATGCCTCTCACATACCTAAGGGACGAGTGGGCAAAGGCACTGGAGGCAATTGGTCAGGACCCCTGGAGGTTCACCCTCAACACAATAAGGAAAGCAGCTTCTACGGCGGCCTTTACCAAGGGCTGCAGCGAACTAGAGATCCAGAGGTTCGGGGGGTGGTCCTCCAAGGCCTACAAGAAGTAGATCTCAACCAAAGACACGCACAAAGTGAACAAGGCCCTGGCAGCCTCACTCATATGAAACCCATGTTAATGACCTCCCTCCTACCCTCATAATACATACATCCTGGCGGGTCTGGCACTTTTATTATTATTTCATGATAATTACCATGTTACAAGTACACATTTTACCTGTTATCATCACAATCACTCTTTTATATGTACATGTTACTCATCTGGTAATCAAATATTACTATTTAACTCTAGACCTGCCTCCTCTTATCCCTCATAATCATACAGCTAGGTAGATGAGGGTGTTCAGTAATGATGTTTCAATGTTAGTATAACATTGGGGTGCATTGCTGGCCGCTCATCACCAGCTGCTCCCTCAATGACTCTCACACACCACCTACAGGACCATGTATGGGTACTACAGACACTCACACCACCTGGTGGAACTTTACCACACCTGTGTGGCCTCAATTCAAAATCCGGTCAGTTTGAAGGTGCTGTCCATCTACACAAGTCGTTCCCACCCACCCACACCTGTAATTTATGTGTATATCATTTACAATATTCATGTCAATTCTATGTGATATCAAAATTTAGTGTTTACCACTTTTATTATTTAACAGATTACAATTTTTATCTGCCGTGAAACTTTTATTAAATAATAATTACCATGTTACATGTACACATTTTACCTGTTATCATCATAATCACTCTTTTATATGTACATGTTCTACAATTATATTACTTATCTGGTAATTAAATATTACAATTTAACTCCAGACCTGCCTCATCTTATCCCTCATAATCATACAGCTAAGTAGATGAGCGTGTCCAGTAATGATTCTAGAAGTAAATGATCCCTCCCTGAATAGGGATTTAGAGGGATTTCCCCAGGAAGGTATGACACGTCCGAACCTTATTCCGGTATTCTATTGAAAAGGCCACACTTAGGAAATGAGAAAAAAGAAAATGGTAAAGTCAACGAATGACATGATGTGATAGGAAGTAGGTCGAGCAGAGAAGATCTTAATACTGAGAAGTACTTATTCAATGGTGATACCCTTTCAGTGATACCCTTGGGTGCAAGCTCCTACTGCATCTACATGACAACCCAAGCTGTATCATATTTACTCACCCCACACAATGGTAGTTTTGTGTTTGCATATCCATATCGGCGCTGTATGCATTATGTTATTACTTCATGTAAATGGAAACACATATGACATACGAAATATCACAATGGCTTTTGGTGTATTGTATATCTTCCAAATACCGTTATCAGGGAAGGAAGAGTTATTACAATACAGAACATCTAGTGTGTTAAGCCCATTAATCCTGTGTATACATTTGAAGTTTCAATTTCATGGGATACCCATGTTCTTATAATATAGAACGTATGGCAGTATTTCGGCAATGCCGGGAATACCAGCGAGGACCCTGTGGCATTGTTAACTACTGAGGATGGATACTGGTCAGTGATATGTCCTGTGGTTTTTGGGCACAGTGGGCATTGAGGAACCAATTACTGCAGTGAGAGTACTGATACCACTTGGTGTGGAAGGGGATCTGTAGTTCCTGCCCTTACACAAAGCAGGACCTAATTTCATCAGGCTAATTGGTCACCACTGTGCCCCATAAATGATAATTCATCTTAGAGGTCAAACTTTAAAATGACCAAGGAAATAATCGGAGTGAATTCAAGAAGAGAAATAGAACATAATATATATATGTATATAGATGAAACACCGTTTTCAAAGTGTATTTATCAATTAATGTGAATGAAATCAAAGTCTCAGACAGTAAAATAGTCACTGCTTGCTCTGATCACCAATGACCCTTTATTTGGACCTGTTGTGGCAATACATGTATTTTCACTGCAATATGCGTTTAATAAGGCAGTGTAAATAATCAGTTTTGAAGTTCAACGAGAGTACAAAACTCCAATGTTCATTTTGAGATATCAATTGTAACGCAGCGATGGGATGCTTGGGAGATAATGAATGGATGTTTTACAGTGGGAGCAAATGTATTTCCAGTGCAATAAGCTTACCATAAAACTACAAGCATTACATTAAAAGTTAGTCTTTCATGGAAATGGACCAAAATAAAATCAGTTGTCAGTGCCTGGGGAAGCATTGCCTATTATTTCCCCTTAATTTGTTGCTTTCAAACTGCGTGGTCTGTATGTGGATGGAGGTCCTCTGTTATCTTTGTACCTGGGAAGCATGATCACTTGTAGGTTATCTCTCTCGTGGTCTGTTCACATTGGTACTTCTCATGTAATTGATCAAACATTATCACATATTGCCAAACATTGTTGCATATTACAACATTGTCCAGCAGCATTTTTCTAAGACAGACCTCTTGCAGTGCATACGGTGTGAACCCGGATTGGGCCCCTCTGTTGACCACCCTGTCTAGTGTGAACCCAGTTTAACCCTTATCTTTGTGTTTTCCAGGTGACTGGCCAGCAGGGAGACGCAGTTCAAAAGGACGCCACCAGAGGGCAACAGCAGCCGCCTGTCATCAGCAGAAATCCTCGTGCTGCATCCTATGGGAAAACGTCTGCAAACCCCTGGTGGCAGGACCCAGAACTATTGCTGCAGCATCCAGCAGAGAAGCGTCATATGGGAGCTGCTATGAACTTGAGACCCGGTAACTGGTGGTCTAAGGTCAGCCCTGCACGGCCACGTTACCAACGAGGACTCCGTTGGCATGACAATGAGCTTGAGGATGACCTTGAGGTTGCTGACCTTGAGCCTCAGTTTGACATTGCGAAGCGGCACCTGGGAGCAGCCCTTAACGTGGGAGCTTGGCGGTATGTGTTGGGGAACACTAAGCGTCATATTGGCGCTGCTTTGAAGTTCCGGCCACCTCGCCTTGACGAATGGCAGCTCTACCGGTCAGGCCGCCTGCCACCCCTCAACTATAAGATGCTGCGGGGGTCAGTCCTGGACTCAGCTTATGGGTACAGGTACAAGAACCAACAGAGGCACAACCGGGTGAAACGAGACCTGGAAAGTATTGGAGAAAATATCGAAAGCAGCTTGGAAAGTGAGACACAGGAAAAGCGGCATATTGGTTCTGCTTTGTATCCAGGGCGACAGCCATGGTATATCCGCCCAGAGCAATTTTACCGTAACGATGACAAGAGGGATCAGGGTGAATCGGACACGCTACAAAACACAATAGAAATGGAAGATGGCTCTGACTTTGGGCTGGAAAATGAGCTTGAAAAAAGACATTTTGGAGCAGCACTTAATTTGGTACGTGGCAGACCAAAATGGAAGACGGATGATTATTGGCGAGACCAAGGAGATGAAAAAAGAGCTGGCTCATCACCAGTTGATGAACACAGTTATATGAGCTTTCCAGATTTCGAAAACCAAATAAAAGTAGATGATGAAAAGAGACACATGGGCTCTGCCATGAAATTCAGGTCCAGGTTAAATGATTTATACCAAGACCACAACACAGAGAAGAAAGATGCGGATGATATTATCTTTGATGAGAATGAGCAAGATTATGCAGTAGATAAGAGGCACTTGGGTTCTGCTATGCAATGGGTGAAAAATTCGGGTAAAAGACATATTGGAGCTGCAAGAAATATGGCTTTTGGTAAGCGTCACTTTGGTGCAGCCAGAAATGCAGCACATGGGACATCATGGATGAAACCAGGCAAACGTCATTTGGGAGCAGCAATGAAATTCACTGCATCGCAACAAAAAGGTCAGGATGAGAAAAAACATATAGGATCAGCTTTGGGGAAAAGGGACAATGAGAATGTAAACGATGAGTTTGAGAAAAGGCATCTAGGGGCAGCACTAGAATTTGGGAAATGGAATAAGCAAGAAGGTAAAAGACATATGGGAGCAGCATTGGCTGCAGGGAAAAGTGAATTTGATGATAATAAGATGGGAAAAAGGCATTTAGGTTCAGCAATGAAATTTAGACAGCAAGAAGAACAAACAGAAAAGCGGCATATGGGGGCAGCGCTTGCTGCTGGAAAGAGGGATGAAAATAATGATGAAAATGATTATGATAAACGGCATCTAGGTTCAGCAATGAAATTTAGCTTGCAAAGTTTAGAACCTGAAGAGGACATGGAAAAGAGACATATTGGTTCAGCAATGAGATTTAGAGAGCAAAGTTCTGAACCTGAAAAAAAGCATATGGGTGCAGCTATGGCAGCAGGAAAACGGAACGAAAATGAAAATACAGTGGATAAAAGACATATGGGTTCTGCAATGAAATCTAGACAGCAAAGTACAGAAGATGAAAACGAAATGGAAAAGAGACATCTTGGTTCTGCAATGAGATTCAGGCAGAAAGCTTTAGGCCCTGGGAAAAGGGAGCAGGATGATGAGATAGAAAAAAGACATATCGGTTCTGCCATGAGATTCAGACAGGAGAATTCAGCACCTGAAAAGAAACACATGGGGGCGGCTTTGGCAGCTGGAAAGAGGGATAATGATGACTATACTGATAATGATAAACGACATATTGGCTCAGCAATGAGGTTTAGACTACAAAGTCTACAATCTGACAGTGAGAAAATAGATAAACGCCATTTAGGTTCAGCTTTACAATTTGGAGAAGATAAAAGACATATGGGAGCTGCTTTGGCGGCTGGGAAAACGGAAGAGGAAAATGAAATGGAAAAGAGACATCTCGGTTCAGCAATGAAATTCAGACAGCAAGGTCTAAGTCCTGATAAGAAGGATGATGATGACAACGATATGGAAAAAAGGCATATTGGATCCGCTATGAGATTTAGACAGCAAGAAGAGAAGAGGCATATGGGGTCAGCTTTGGCAGCGGGTAAAAGGGAAGTGGAGGATGAAGAGATGGAAAAAAGGCATATTGGTTCCGCTATGAGATTTAGACAGCAAGAAGAGAAGAGGCATATGGGGTCAGCTTTGGCAGCGGGGAAAAGGGAAGAGGAGGATGAAGAGATGGAAAAAAAGCATATTGGTTCCGCTATGAGATTTAGAGAGGAAGAGGAGAAGAGGCATATGGGGTCAGCTTTGGCAGCGGGGAAGAGGGAAGAGGATGATGAAGAGATGGAAAAAAGGCATATTGGTTCCGCTATGAGATTTAGACAGCAAGAAGAGAAGAGGCATATGGGGTCAGCTTTGGCAGCGGGTAAAAGGGAAGTGGAGGATGAAGAGATGGAAAAAAGGCATATTGGTTCCGCTATGAGATTTAGACAGCAAGAAGAGAAGAGGCATATGGGGTCAGCTTTGGCAGCGGGGAAAAGGGAAGAGGAGGATGAAGAGATGGAAAAAAGGCATATTGGTTCCGCTATGAGATTTAGAGAGCAAGAGGAGAAGAGGCATATGGGGTCAGCATTGGCAGCGGGGAAGAGGGAAGAGGATGATGAAGAGATGGAAAAAAGGCATATTGGTTCCGCTATGAGATTTAGACAGCAAGAAGAGAAGAGGCATATGGGGTCAGCTTTGGCAGCACGTAAAAGGCAAGAGGAGGATGAAGAGATGAAAAAAAGGCATATTGGTTCAGCTATGAGATTTAGACAGGAAGCTTCACAACCTGAAAAGAGGCATATGGGGGCTGC
Organism: Harmothoe impar; assembly: GCA_947462335.1. NCBI lineage: Eukaryota > Metazoa > Annelida > Polychaeta > Phyllodocida > Polynoidae > Harmothoe > Harmothoe impar. The sequence goes on along the minus strand of OX381716.1, from coordinate 33,041,814 downwards.
TCTGGCTGCAGGGAAAAGGGACAGCGAAGAAAATGATATGGAAAAAAGACATTTTGGCTCAGCAATGAAATTTAGACCACAAAGTAGTGACCCAGAAAATGATATGGAGAAAAGACATTTTGGCTCAGCAATGACATTTAGACAGCAAAATAGTGACTCTGAAAATGATATGGAAAAAAGGCATATTGGTTCAGCCATGAGATTTAGACAGGAAACTTCACAACCTGAAAAGAGGCATATGGGGGCTGCTCTGGCTGCAGGGAAAAGGGATAGTGAAGAAAATGATATGGAAAAAAGACATTTTGGCTCAGCAATGAAATTTAGACAGCAAAGTAGTGACTCTGAAAATGATATGGAAAAAAGACATTTTGGCTCAGCAATGAAATTTAGACAGCAAAGTTTAGAACCTGAAAAGAGGCATATGGGAGCTGCTTTACAACAGGGCCAGTGGAATAAACAAGATGATAAGCGGCACCTCGGGGCTGCATTCCAATACTGGAACGGCCTAAAACAGAATTCTGACAAGCGCCACTTGGGTTCTGCCATGAAATTCAGCGGTGGGAAAAACACTGATGACAAACGACATTTAGGTTCGGCCATGAAATTCCGGGGACCCTACAAGTTGCATACTGGGGAGGATAATGATAACAGGAATTATGGTTTAGATAAGAGGCATCTTGGTGCATCAATGAAGTTTGGTCTATGGAAAGGGCAACACTTTACAGATGATGATGACTTTGATGCTCAGGAAAAACGCTTTGGCAATTCAATGTCTTACAGGCGATTTGGGTCCAATTCACGGTCAGGGTCTGGGCAGAGGACATTTGGTGGTCCCTTCAATGCACGCCGGCTGAACCCAAATATGGGAGAGGAAGATAAGAGAGATGATGAATCAATCAAAGATAATGCTGAGAATGTGAAGGAGCCCATTCTGACAAGGAAGAAGAGGCATCTGGGCACTATACTGAGACATGGCTCCCCCTTTACACTCACTAAATACCCGGTCAAAGCATACCTCAGGAGCCAACGACTTGGCAAGCGCTCATACAGAGACATTGACTCTTTTGAAATATTTGGCTGAAGACAAAATCAAATTCTCCTTTTTGATATAAAAACAGTTTGTGATTAAAACTACACATTTTCAAAACAAATGGATTAAACCTGTAAAAATTTGACAATTGGGCTTGACATTTCGACAATTCAGACGTGATGTAAATGTAATAGAGCTGTGGATATAGCTATACTGCCATAACGAACACAAGGAACTGATAAGCCACGAGTAAGACCAAATATATATGTCATCATTATGACTATGTTATGATTTAAGTTTCTAAAATTAAATTAAAAACCTGGACACTTAGACAATTTGAGAGAAGAAATGATGATGGATTACCTACACCTGTGATTATAATCAGCAATTCTAAGGGTATTTCCAAGATCAATCAATGCCTGAAATGTGCAATAGTTGGGATTCACTTTAGATCAATCATTGAAACAAGACTGTCAGAATTATGACTAATTGTTTCAAAGGATGAGTCTAAATTGATCTACATGCCCTTTGTCATCATGAAACACATTGAGCCTTTAGCCATGATAAACATATAAGAGATGGGAAAAGGGTATTATAGTGCCCAGATCATATATGTTGTTAATGTGCACAGTATTGCCTAGTTTGTCTTGTGGTTAATAAAGTTCTCTCAGCAAGGTGTCCGATACTTTCACTTTGGGGTCTCATGCTTTAACTTTCAGGGTAGCCTCAAATCAAATTTGATGAATTTTGAACCGTTCCCGTTTTTAAAGCAAGAAGGAAAACTGTTTGATTACAACAAAGTGATATCTAGATATTGAGAAACCATAAGAATATTGCAATGGACATAAAACAGAAGATCAAGATGTACAAGGAAAAAATAAACAGTCTGGCTTTTTTCCCCAGTCCAACGAAATTCTCTTTTAACGGAGGCTAAGGGAATGCTGTCATCTGGAGGGAGAGGCCAACCAATATTGCTTGACTCTCCCTCCAGAGGCCAGCATTGAACTGCTTTTACCTCATGCAGTTGAGTTTAGATCAGATCATTTCCCATCACTCACCCCATCTTGCACAGTTCACCCTCATGTTATCCAGCATTTCCCTTTCCCTATATCTCCTTACCTACATCCCTTACTCCGGGAAGAGGAAGGTATATTCAGCCGATTGGAATAACATTTACCAGTTACAGCACATGCACCAGGTGGCTGAGCTAGAAGACAGACCTTGCACTTGTCATCGTATACAACCGTACCATAAGGAGGACTGGGCACGAGATACAGGCGGGCCATTCATGGACATAGTTATGGTTAAAAATATAAAGCTTGTCGATAGCAGATAGGGACGACAGGATGTCGTTTTGGGCATATTACCGTACGTTGAATATAGGGCTCCTAGGGGTTAGGCCATGGGGGCATCCATCACCGGGGGTTAGAAGTTCAAGAAGGTAACACTAGGTGGAAACCTATAACGTCATAACCCCCGGAGAGCTGCTCCACCTGCTGGCCAAGGACTGCACATATCGATTATTATCGAGAATTTAAAAAAAGTAACCTTTGATAAAGCCTGGAGTCTTTGGTAATTTAGGCAGATACTGGGAACAGAAAGATGAATAGTGATGGCTCCCCCTGATATCCGTATTTGGAATCAAATTGCTCATGATGTAATAATGTTGTGATACCCCTTCCACATGGGAACTATCTACTACAAAGCACACGATTGGATGAACGATTTCGGCAATTTCACTATCTTGGATTTTGAAGACACTCCAATAAAGATGTGAAGCATGCTTTGTCTCAAGTGCCATCTGGATACATCCCAGTTGGTATATCATTAGTTAAGGGAAATCATGATACATATATATATATAATCATAATAGAGAGAGATTTTCAAATGTTTATTCAAAAGTTGAAGGACCAATAAATGTAGCATACTCACTTTCTTCAGAGGGACCCAGTGTTGTGAATCTATAATTTGTGTGAAACTAGCTGGTGGGATCCCTGATTTTGTCATTATGGACCGTATAATAAGAATTAAAGTCTATATCTACACTCGGGTTACTAAAATCTACCTCTATCGATGATTAGGTGAAAACCCTGAGTATTATACTTCTTTTGTAAAATCGGTACATAATTTCTGTCAAAATCGGTACATAATTTCTGTCACAAAGAGTCCTAAATGCTTCAATACCAGGTGTGTATTTACAACCAGATTCCACAGGTCTGGTGGGGGAAATACAAGCATGAGTGATCGCTTGCGATATGCTGCCACCTGTACGGAATTTCTAACACTAATATACAAGTGCATGATAGAAATGAGTCACTGAGTCTACAGAGTGAATATGGCATGCACACTGCACACGCATTGCCTTATTTCTTTCTGGTTAGCCAGTACCCACTTGGCCCAGGGTCTGGTGATATTTGTATTGAAATGTTGCTTTCAAAAAGTAAATACTTGGATATTGTGATTTACCACATCACCATGCTTATCTGCTTGCCAAAAATGGAAATATAGCACTGCAAATGTGGGGATACTGATCGTATAATGAAGACATTACTGAACTGGACTTTCCATTTACAGGCACAATAAACGTCACGTCCTTTTATTAATCACACCAACATCCGCACTTAGTTTTGGAAAAAGGGTTTGGAAGCTAACGTTTTCTGAGTAACTTTAACTAAGCATTGATCAACGTGGGCCCAAACTAAAGGTGTTTTAACCGATTATTTAACCGTTGTTATTTTGTGATACCAAGACATTTTACAAGGTGGCAGTTTAGCTGGTAATAGAATTGATCTGAAAAATCTGTTAGGTCTATTATTAAACACCCATCATATAGCATCTTCATACAGACAAATGATAGCTTGTCGATCTTTTTAAACCGATGCACAAACCTTGCATAATGGCTGTCTGTTGCAAGTAAGTCCAAGTATGATTGGGGTGGAAGAAGAGACCTCTTTTCACCCAGCACTAAGATCCCTATGTTAAGTCACCTCACAGATGAAGGAACTACTATAGGACTGAACATGATATATGAATAAAATCGTAATGAATAACACTTAGAAAAAGAGGATATATATACCATTTTAAAGGTAAATATTTCTCCCCATCTAAATAACGTTTAGGAAACGTCTGAAATGGGTTCCATTCAATGTTGATTAATGTTAGTTTCAGTTAATATAACGAATTGGAGTTAAGACAAACATAATTTTGAACGTTATTTTAATGTTTAGATTATTTTGAATTACGTTGAATGAACGTTGAAACTGCTACCTTTCTGTCAAACTCAGAACCCCTTAGCACTATTTGGCATCCTAATTTGTGAACATTTAATATGGTCCTATTGTGGGAATATCCCATATTCTAAATCAAAGTCGTCGTTTTTTATTTATTCTCTCTGTCAAAGACGTTATCAATTACCATGGAAAGAAAGGGTGCATACTTCTATATAATTGTGATTTAATAGTTTTATTCATTCCCTTTTTCATCTTTATACAATTTGACACATGTGACACACAGCAACTGTGTGTTTATAACAGTTTCATGATGTTGTATGCATTACACTACAGACCCTAATACACAGTACTTTTATTTATTTGTCAATAAATTATCGACCGTTCTGTCTGAGAACAATGAAATCGAATGCCCTTTTATAATAGATAATGATAACATGTATGGCATCTTCCAACAATGACAATTAGTCCATACAAAAATAGTAGACATTCAATACAATACATCATAATTATCAATAACATGATAACTAATATATCGAAGGATGACAGCATATACCACCCTTAGCTTGATATGAATGTCAAATACAAATATAAAATATAACAGATTTTCTATTAGATTATAAGCACTGGTGATTTTTTGGTATGTATAATTTTGGGAATTTCATGGTTCACCCTACTGGGGGGAGATTAAATTATGCCCATTTAGTATACTATTAGTATGGTTGGCATGATACATCCCAGCAGGTGCTCATTTAAGCGATTATTAAAATAAAATTATATTCTGATAGAGCACTTGGGGACCGTAACCGAAGATAGTAAATTCTTGATGATAACAATGTTAGGCCAAATAATATAAAAGTGTGTTTCAGGCAACCCGAGCCTAGTTTCCAAAAAGGGCCAACCCTTGCTTTCATTTTCAATCTTGGGGATTTTTTAATAAAAAAAAGTGTGTTTTTTTTCGATTTTAACAAATTTGTGATCAGGAAGATCAAGCTCCCATTGATTTCAGCGGCCTAATTATTCGTCTGACCTCAGGTAATTGCCTTTTAACAAGAATATCCAATAATGGAGTGATTTTCTAGTTACTAAAAAAAATCAGTGAGTCATCCTGATGATCGATCCATGAGTCAATGTCGCGATTTGCCACTCATTCCCGGTACTTATAACATTTAAAATATTGGGTGAAAAAGATTCAAGATCCCTACCCTCATTTTTTGGACCATGTTGCCTGAGACACATAATTTTTCTGATATTCCTAGTTACTGGAGAAATCAATGAGTAATCCTGATAACCCTTTAGTCAATATTATGATTTGCGACTCATTCCTGGTACTTTAGTCATTTCGCCTCATTATCTAGCTAGCAATTTAGAAGTCTGTTGGGTTCTTAGTAATGAGAAAAATATCATATGTCGGCCCTGGACATAAATAGTCTTTTTAACAGAGACTGGCCTTGTCCACACCAAGCCCTCTCATCATCATTCCCAATGAGCATGGTGCAAAAGGGCGGTTGTTGACCAAGGTTATAAGACATGTATATAATCTACACGTTCCCTACACATGTATAGCAGAAATAGGACAGTTCAAGTACATCTAGTGACAATAGTGCATACTAAATGTGTAGAAAGAAAGTAGTACAATAGTGTGAATGGTATTAATCAACCTTGTATTATGCCGTATGCTTTCGATATCATGAACTTTACATCAATTTATTTAACAGTAGTAAACTATGTGAGGTAAAAGTGGACCTGCCTTTGACATCTTTCATAAGATAGATTTCCCCCCCTGAAATAAACTATGTTAAATCAATCATGCAACTGGTACATGTGACTGTGACAAAATTATACTATGTTCAGATTTAGCCCTTTAAGGGAGGCATGATGCATCAAGCTTAATGAATATTTAGCTTTATGATGCACTAATGCAGTGCAGCCAAGTAACTCGCTGGCACTGAGTTGGTGCACCTCGCCCACTTATCAGGAGTGAATCAACCCGTACACTTGGCATGATGCATAAATGCAGGCGAGCTGCATTTATGCACAAGAGCACAAAGGTCATCATGCAATGCATAAAGAGTTAACTTTAATGAGAATATGATACTAACCTGACGCACGTTTTGATTGATGTACATGGAGTCTATGAACTATGGGTTTAAAATGAATGCGACTATTGGTCAATATGCATTATGAGATTATAATAACTACATCGAATAGATTTGTATAAGATGAGTCTCTCTGTAATTTATATCCTTTACATGTGTCACATAATATGATGTGTAGGATGTGGTTGGCCTGAAGTTCTCCTGAGGTGATTGTCCTGGCAGGTGTCTCTTAATACCACATTAACCCTTTAAGGCTGCATGGCACTGCAGTGTATCCCGTTCATTTCTTATCATGATGCACCAAAGCATCGCTGGCGATTAAGAAGCTCATCAGTGTGGCATTTGTGCATCATGCCGACCCCATAGACTTGAATAAAATCCCATATGGTTGGCATTAATGCAGCTTCCGCCAGGGCTGCATTGATGCAACACGACAACAAAGGTGCAGAGTGCATTATTCCACTATGCTGCCCTTTACTGGTTACTCAATACCCCACAGGCCGAATGAGAGCCTTCTGGTAGAGATGGTCTGCCTGCAGGGGGGTGGTAGTATTAGGGTAAGGCCTGACACTCGTATGGTCCGGTCATCTAGGCACGTAGACTCAGACCACATATATACCCAAGAGACATCTACTGGCTTTACACAACACTACAGGTCTGAGTCTACGTGCCTAGATGACCGGACCATACGAGTGTCAGGCCTTACCCTATATTACTACGACCCCCCTGCAGACCATCTCTAACAGAAGGCTCTCATTCGGCCTGTGCAATACCCTAACTTTCCTGTACTCCCTTCAGTGCCACCCCCCCCCCCCCTCCCTGGAAATCATCACTCGTATTAATGTATATTATAATTATATACACGTACCTAACTTTTCAACTGTTATAAATACATTGATATTTAACAATTTCATACTTTCCAATTGATAGTCCTCCCATGTCGGTCATGCATCTATAGGGCAGATGTAATGGTATGAACCAGTGACCTGGACCCAGGTATGCAGAGTTAGGCATTGTGGAGGTGGGGGCACATCGATGCTCTCCTTTATGATTGTGCGTGCTGTGGCAACGTCCCACGGCCGAGTCCATGTGTACATGAATGTACATTGGCCATAATACAGTCTCTGTAACTGTAGTCCAAAGGTCCGGACAGCTTATTACAAGACATCATGAGCTCTTGAGAGCTTGGGAATAAGTGTAAGAGGTTATCTCTACTACAGAGTCCATCGATCACCTCTAGGTGTGTTTCCCAAGTCCCCTGTTGGTTGGTCTTCACAGTTCCCTTATACATGTATGTGTATTAGAAAGGACTGAGTGATAGGTGTAGGCCCTCAGCATTAGTCTGTTGGTGGTGAGCAGCTCGGCACAGGGCCCCAGGGTGGCTGGTGAGCAGTAGGACACCAGGTTGGTCATTGGCTCTCTGCACCGTTCTTGTAATAGTCCAGTGCACCTCGAACCGGCTTGATGATGTCGTCCTGAAATGGAAACAATGGCCAGGCTAGAAGGACATTTGACAAAAAATGCTATGCATGTAAAATGATAATCAAATGCTTTGTTGGACTATCGCCAATAGTTGGGCTTAAATAGTCAAGTAAATCACTCGGACGGGGCACATTATGCTTTAATGAATTAACTTGCAATTCTTTTCGTCGTTATCATGCATGAATGGAACCTTATAGTGAGTAGCTCGCCAGTGCTTCCTCACTACATCGGACTGACTCTTCATGGATGCATCAGTCCTGAATGGTCGGCATAATGCGTGAATGAATCACCGGCGAGTTACTCCCCTGGGCTGCATTCATGCATTTGGGCGACAAGGGGCATAGCAGATGAAACCCCTCTGTGGCCCTTAAGGTGCAAATATTGATAATGCTGTTATCTTCTCACCTGTATGACTGGGAATAGCTCGCCGAGCGCCTCAAACAGAGGCAGGAGGACGTACTGGATGAAGCCCACCTGGGAGGTGTGCTTGTTGACCTGGTCCCTGTCCATGAAGGGGGCTACAGGTAAACCTTCCAACTTCTCCAGGTCACTCTACAAAACAATAGGAGGAAGATGAAGGAACATTCACCAAGGACATCACCAGACAGGGGCTGTAGGTAGGGGCTTTCAGTGTTGTGTATCACCCTCAGCAGATTATGCCTGCTATGTCTATATTTCCAAAATACCATGACAAGAGATAGGGTTATTGAAAAAAAAGGCCACATTGGTGATGTGAACCTAGTGAATAATATCATAAGGATATGTAGTACGTGTCGGTTCCAGACCCAATCGCACGACTTGACATGATCTGATGATAGTTAGTTCATCATAGCCTACTGGAATTCGTCTAGCTATTGGTTCAACCTTTCATAGGTGCTATGGCTATTAGATTTATCTACTTTTTGATATATAATTCTACCTGAAACGAGAATGGCCAATTAGCAGACCCAAGTGTATGGGTTTTAGTAATACTTAATCATTATTCCATAATCTAGGCAAGAAGAATATTGCAAACGTCTATCAGTTCAGGATATTAGTAAAATGATATAGAATGCAATTATCACCCATGGATAGAGGTGAACAGTTGGCCTTTTGAGTTTTGTTTTGATAATTAAAAAAAATCCTACCCACCTACCCTATTTTTTTTGACCATGTTGCATAAAACACACTTTCTTTTGGCTCGACGATGCTGCTGAGATGGTCTGGTTATAAATAAATTGTAATTATTTCTGGTATCAGTGAAACAGATTTCGGATAATCTAGAGGAAAATTCTCTTTTCAGAAGTTTTCTGTTTTACCTGCTTGAAGAACTCCTGGAGCAGGCACTCTACCCAGGGCTCCGACACCTCCATAGGCCGCACCTCGTTAGAGATGTCGGCCATTTTAATAAGGATCAGCATCAACTAGTGAGAGGAAAACCAGACATAGAGACAACCATGAGACTTAACCTAATAGGACTTACAGTGTATACATACAGAGTAGTATAAGTATCATACTGTTTTATATTAACAGAGTGTAAGTATGTCCTTGTCTAAATCAGTGTAACACACTAGTGGAATCTATCTTAGGGGCTGGTCATTTATATACAACAGGGGTCGGATGGAATTTTGCACGTGCAGGCCAATATTACATTTTCTTGAGCACAACATCGTTAATTCTTTTCCTTCTCTCTATTTATACTAACATGTAGAGTAGCCCCTGGAGAAATATCATTCACCTAAACAATAATCTTTGCCCTGGCCAAAAGATTCAAATGTTAGTAAATGACCATCCCCTTAGCAGTTGACAATGTTAGACAGATTCAGTCAAACAAAGGGTCATTAGAAAGAGCTAAAGTTATGGATCCTGTTGGAAGGCTTATCTAAAAAGGAATGAATATTAGTTCATTAGATGTCAAACGAAGAGAGCCAACAGCTTTGAGATTTAATGTTGAATTAAACACTGGTAAAGCTCATAAAGTGTAAAGTGTAATTTATTCTTGTTGATTCCATATCAATAATGGCTAATAACATAAAGCATGGCATTAGCCGTTATAAATACTGAGCCCTGATGGATAATGACCTTTATAAACTGTCATTAAATCCCAAGCTTGGTGCAGAGTCCAGACTCTGGAAATGGAAGTTGGTATTATTCTATGAGAAGAATGGTGCAAAATATGGAGAGATTGCACCATTCCAACTGTAGTGTGGTGAGAGGGGGATCAGGAACACATAGGTTGTTATTTAGCTTTTCCCATTTGAAATATTCCGATAATGCAGAAAGCAATAATTTGGCTTATTATAAATATATCTTTATTATCAGAGCTTCATTAGAAGGCCGTTCATCAGGTTGACAAATTGATTCATCCTTGAGGCGTCAGCAGGTCCATCTGCTGGACACTATAACGAGGACTTTGGATAAATGCCTAATCACACTACCTGTTCTGAACAGGAGAGAAAAGATGGTTAAAAAGCGAGGCATGTCCTGAAACCTCTCATCACAACAGTGCACTCTAAGTGGTTCTAAAGGTTGATAGTAGTGTCGCTACATGACGACAGGTGGCGGCACCACACCTGGTTGAAGAACTCCTGGAGGAGACAGTCTATCCAGGGTTCGGCCACCTCCAGGGGCCTGGCCTCGTTTGAGATGTCAGAGACCTTCATCACCACCAGCATCAACTGAAAAGGTGTCCAGTCAGCAATATTGGGTTTGGGTTTTACAAGTATAATTCATGGACATCAACATTGGCAATTCATGGACAAGTGTATTGTGATGGGCAGAAGGCTAAAGTTTAAAATTGATTACTGTGAGCTGCCCCTTTCTGTCTATCTGTCAGTCGGTCTATCTGCATGTCTCTGTCTATATGCTATGCCTTTCTCTCACTCTGTTTCTTTCATCCACACACATCCACCCCCCCCCCCCACACACACATACACACACACTCCCCTCTCCCTGGTTTTATTTCTCGCGCTCTCTCACTCCTTTTCTTTCTTGGTTTCACTATCGTCATTCCCTCTGGGCAGCGATTCTTACATTACATAACACCTACATGCATTATAATTACCATTCGGTTGATATTGGTTATGTTTACAATTACACTGGATTAATTTCCCACAACCAGGATATAAATGTACCAGTTATGTATGGCATTGAGGATACAGTTGAATCACACCAAACAACCTTAACAACCAACTATCTATTTTGTCTCTTTCTGTGGTCATAATCAGCAGGTAATATAAATCCAATTCATTCGAAAGGTTAAAAAAACAGAGGAAGAGTTAAACATTAAATTGTTCACTCCGTATCTCCCGGCTTCGTTTTAGTTCTTATCTATAATGTGAAAGACAGTATGCACCACACAACATATTTTTTACCTTTTCTTTGTGTTCTGGAGCCTGAAAATAAGTGATTATCTGTTAGAAATGCAAGCTTGGCAAAGCATTAGTATTAGACAGGCATTGGTCTAATTCCGACCTGTTCGCAACATCTTTTATCTTAAAGGCCGAGATCTCGGTACCTCTCAAGCGGCTGTTGTAGTGGGGCCGGGACAGGTACTCAGCCTATATATATTTATAGGGACGCTGGGGGTTTAAAATGCATAATCACCGAGCGTATCCCACTCAAAATTCTAGTACTGTTCTACTTTACGATGTGGTTAAGTGCGAGTGGTGAGAATACCCCTTTAAGTTTGTTACCGAGCTATGTAAATTAACTGATTAGGTTGTGGATTTCTCTATTTTGTACACAGACTTGGATCTTGCCCTGTTGTGCCGTGGCATCCATATCCCCCATCATCTTAAAACAATTGTACTATCTCTAGTGAGCATGTGATGAAAGCAAGCATCACCTTGGATGAAACTCTCTACCAACCCTCTCCTTAGTTTCCTTTCTGCATATGGGGAATATGGATGTCCAGGCGGCACAATAGTGAGGATCTCTATTTAATGATATTTTGTACAATTTGCAATTGGATAAATGTGATTTGATTACAGCTATATGAGTGCATTACTTACTATTGCCTTGTGTTCCTTATCACTGGCCTTGAAGTGTGGAATGACTGCTTTAAAGCTTTGCAACAACTCAAAATGCTTGGCCATGTCTGTGGCTAGTATACATCTGAAACGATAGGAATTGGATTGTAAGCAAGACGTGTGTGCATTGCATTGCAGAATCATTTTGATATTGCATAAACTCTTCTAGGGTTCATGTGCATTTGTTTTAATCCCTTCGCGACACTGGTGCATCATGCCGACATTTCTGGAGTATATCAACCACATGTGGTCGGTGTGCAAACAAAAGGCCAGGGAACGGTAAGACAATATACTACCCTACACATAAAGGGTAAACACTGTAAGAACCAAATGCAATATTTCCAAAAAATAAACAATTACCTATACGATAATAGTTCTCATTGGGAATTGAATTCAACTTAAGTAGAACCTTTACAGCTTGACAATTTATTGGTATCACAATCACTAGGGACCTGGGAGCAGGGCTGCATAAAACCTTTCTACTTGTCCAGCATGTATAGGGTTACAGGTATATTTGCTTCTCAGACTGTTAGTTATTTCTCGACCCTTTAAGGGTCGCATTGTTGCTTATTGTATGTGCTATGTCCTTGGCGAGACTACTCGCTAGGGCTGCAATCATGCATCATGACGACACATGAAGATAATTATGCATCCCTTAAAGGGTTCAATATTGTCTAGTACACCATTTGAAAAAAATAATTCTAAACAGTAGTCATCTAGGTCAAAACCAGCCACGTGGTCCTTTCTAATCCCTGGGTGGTCCATAGATGATATAAACCTCATCCCATCAGGAGGCTCTATTAACACACTTATCTTACACTTAAATATGCTTTCAGTTAGCAATGGATCACAAAACACAAGTGCTCCAGGGCCTTCTATTTATCAAATGGGTTCTTTTTCAACATCCTTAATCCTGACCAGATGGCACTCATTCTACTTCGCATGGTTTTCCGGGCAGAACTACAAATAAACCAGTGCACTCACGAGTACTATTACATACTGAGACTTCCTTCCTGTGATTATTTAGGATTCTGACTTCCTTTTCAAGTCTTTCCCTCACGTCAAAGAAGTATGGTATGGATTGTTATCTAACACGGAACATAAGGCTGGATGCCTCCTAAATATTACATAATCCTTATTTAAGGTCTGAAATCAGATGTCAGATGCAATAAGTATAAGTGTATCGAACATGATAAATATAGTTCAAATATGGCCACTATAATTATACTGTACATAACAAAAAAAAAGTCGCTAACTTTACCTCTTTGATTTATGAGTGGTATGTACAATGTATTGATAAACTGGTCCGAATCAACTTATTCAATGGAAGAAACATCCAACATGTCAACACACGGTGGAAGTGACATTGACACATCAACTTTGATTATTTATATAATATTATAGCCTACATACTTTTCGCAGATGTTTATCAAAAAAGGTAACCCAATAAAATTCTATTGGAGTCGGCATGAGGCATGAATGTAGTACAATCTATGACACAAAGTACTATGCGGCCCAGGGTTAAATCATCAACTTGTGAGAGGCAGGTCTGTTGCTAGAGTATGTTAATGTATGATAGTTGTTGCACTAGTAACGTGTTGGTATTCGTGGCTGATAAACACGTATTTCCCTTCCTCCGGCAGTATCCGTGTTAGACATTTCATTGGAAGGCTGCTATCGTAGGGATCCCCCAGTGAAGTAGGAGTAATTGACTCACTAGCAGATTATGTTACCCCCTCCATCAGTAGAGTGGGTGGCTTAATGCCTGTTTTTCAATGGCCTCCATTTTCAGTTTATTGTCAGTATTTTATAACTATATCTCAACGATGTTTCTGAATAACCCCATTATGCCAGACATTATTTTTCTCATCAATACTCTTGAAATGAGAAAACCATTTTGAGTTAATTCTTATCTGTGGGCAGATAGGACCTCCTAATATTACAGTCGTTCTGAAAATAGACGTGCCAGAACAACTGTGTCCAAATTGCATTATTATTGTTACTATTTTCATACATTGTGCACACAACAAGTGAATAGGAAACCTTCGCTTTTTTGTGCAACCTATTTTAGTACCATATTCAATTGACACACCTCATGCCTTCATTTGAATAGGTAGCAGTGGGTAGGGAGACATAATTTACGAATGCAGTCACCTACAAGACCCGCCCACCTCCTAGTAACTATATTACGAAAATGAGTGCATAGAAATGTAGAGCCTGCATCACATTTTATTACTAAATCCGAAGACCCACATTCATCCCCTATGGCCGGTGGTGCATTTTTCATAGAGTCAAGGAGAGATAGCTCCAACAAATTTAAAATGTCCAGCAAACTCTGATGTTCTTTGGCTCCCTATACGACCATTCTCTCAGTCACTGTAGCCTAACCAAGTTAATCATTTTTTGGCTCCCTAAACGACCAACCTAGGTTAGTTAATAGTGTCAGGTTGATCCATATACTGACCAACTCAACTTAGTCTTCTCCATGTCAATGAGTTTTAGGCTAAGTCCTTTAGAGTAAGGCATTAATCATATGTTATTATGCCTCAGTCATTTTGGAATGTCTTCATGACTACCTTGGGATAGTCACTTCAGACTAAGGGCCAGGGCATTTAGATTTTCTGTGCAGCACTTACTTAATGAGGCCTGCCCGGACCTGCCGGAACTCCTCCTCCTTAAGGTTCTTCAAGATGTTGGCTGCAGGATCCTGGAGGATCTCAAAGGCTACAGCACAGTGGTGGTTCTCCAGGGGCGAGATGTCATTGTACCGCAGGGCCAGCTGCGTCCGCGCATTAATCTAGATGTACAGGAGGAGTGTATATAGGGTATAGAATGTGCACAATCATGTAGGGTCAGCATGATGCTTAAATGCATCACTGGTGAGTTACTCGTAAGGGTGCATTCACTTATGATGACGAGAAAGGTCATTTTGCAGTATGGGGAGGTCTAGTTTGTAAACAGCCGCACAGTAAAGATGATTGTTATTTCCTCTTTTAGGTGAAAAACTATATTATTTTGTCTAGAACACTATTGCAATAACATGACTGCTCACATAACATACTGTACACGGATGTTAGTCGTGGTGCTCCAAAATTCGTATTCGTAGAGGAGTTGTTATTGTCAGATAGAAAGGTTGAACTACTCACCCCTCCCCCCCCCCCCCCCACCATGTAATATCGTATTTATAGGTATGCTTAAGTAGCTGCGACCTAATTAGTACTTACCTGATAGGCATTGTTGTAACCAGGGTGATCGAGATCATGACTTATAGCTGAGGTCAGCAATATTAAGATGTCCAGGTCGTCCAGTATACTAGGCAGATCCACCAGCCATATGATGCCGTACATCTGAACAGAAAATAAAGACAACGATTAAGGTTACTATCACTGGGTTAGACATTATTATCTTAAAGGCCACATGGTACCTTTATGTGGCATGCCCTTTGCCATCGTTGTGTATCAATGCGTGACCCTAACCCTAACCCTAACCCTAACCCTAACCACCTTATATTAGGCATGATGCTTGAATGCAGCATTAGCGAGTTGCTGACCATGGCTGCATTCGTGCCTCGAAGACATAGAGAGCACAATGCACATATTACACTAAAGTATACTATTTTCACTGGAAAACGCATTCAGATGAGCTTTGACGCATCTTATCAATGGGAAGTCATCCAATGGAAATGTCATCCAGATAAATACAAATTCTCTGTGTAACCGTGTAAATATATCGCTGGCTAGTATAAATATAGTATATTTATTACATTGATGTTTTTCAAACAGGTGGAGCTGTAATCACTAGATATATGTTACAGGGAAACAGTAGCTGCCATAGGAAATGAAGAGAGACTCTTCTTCCAGAGTCAGACATGCCGCCAAAATGTCCGTTAGAGAGTCAGCCATTTCCCGACTCTTTTTCAAAGAAGGTTAAGAGTAGTATAGTATGTATCGGAACGGGACTATAGTTAAGTACTATTTATTACTCAATCGACATGCAGCCAATCAGAGGCCTCCATTTGGTCACGTGACCCGTTGCCATGGTAACGTGACCTACTTAGGGCTCTCAGCCAATCAGAAGCCAGCATTCTGGGTGACCTACTGACCTACTTAGAAGCTCTCAGCCAATCAGAGGCCGGCATTCTGGTAACCATGGTAACGTGACCTGCTTACGTCACGTGACCTACTTAGGCTCAGCCAATCAGAAGCCGGCATTCTGGTAACTAGGGTAACGTGACCTACTTAGGGTTTGTTTGTAAACAACACCACGTGGCTCTCTTGTTTGTAAACAACACCACGTGACACGTGACTGTTTGTAAACAAACAACTTATATATAGAAAATAAACACAACAAGTTCCATGTTATGTTAAAATTATATTTTCAAAAAAAAAGCACATCTGTTACAGCGTCTATGTGTAACTACGCGCGTTCTCATTCAAACACTATAACACTATCATACCGTAGCAGCAGCAGGTAGGACTGGAAGAAAAGCAAGCGCACGAGCAGAAGCGACGACACCAGTTGCACCATCCGGCCGTCGCGTTGGTAGCCCTACTACTCGTCGCGCGTTCAACTGGAGGTTTAAGAGTGACAAATGACGATTCTTTGTCGACGCGACTGCTAACATCAGCATCGGCAGCAGCATCGGCAGCATCGGCAGCAGCATCGGCAGCAGCGGCAGCAGCCTCGGCAGCAGCGGTAGCAGCAGTAGCAGCAGCTGTAGCAGCAGTAGCGTGAGCATTAGCAACAACAGCAGCAGCGACAGTAGCAAGGGCGGCAGAGCGGGCACTAGCAGCGTTATCAGCGGCGTCATCGGCAGCCGCAACAGCATCAGCAGCAGCAGCGTCGGCATCGGTGGCATGAGTAGCTGCATCGGCGGCAGCAACAGCAGCAGTCACAGCTGCAGCGGCAACAACAACAACGTCATCACAACCAGCGTCACTAACAGCCGCAGTAAATGCAGCAGTAGCACGCTGAGCAGCACTAGCAGCAGCAGTAGCAGAGGCTACAGCATCAGCTTCACATTCGCGCGCCGCTTCGTCATTCCGCTTCATGTCACGGTAGCAACTTTCCATCATGGGGATCTGCAAATTGAGGCGCGGTGCTGGTGGTGGTAGTAGTAGTAGTAGTAGTAGTAGTAGTAGCGTGAACGATGATGACGATGCCGAATACGGTTTCACTCCCCCTTATATACCCTTACTCCCCCCTTTTTTTTTCAAGCCACCGGCCAGCTGCCCCCTCACGGCAGGTCTTTAGATCAGCCTTAAGTCGCTTACTACGCGGCTCATCATCCCTCTAATCGCATTTTCCAGCCGCCGGCCGGCTGACTGCTGACGACAGGAGAGGGTGATTTGTTTTTCTTTAGATTTAAGCCGCTTACCACACGCACACCCTCTAGTCACAGACAGAGTGACAGAAAGGGAGGGGGTCGCTTTGTTCACGCTACCTGTAGTTGTTTTTCTATACACACGCTGAGCCCATGACCCGCTAATCTTTTATACAGGTAACACGCGTTCAACTAATTACTCTATTGTATGACAGTCGGTACACGGATTTAATTTTAAACCACCTTCCCATCTGGATCCATGTCTGGCGGGGTGGAAGGATCCAGCTGAAAAGCGTGATTAGGGCTTTTGTTTCTCTTATGATAGCAGCAGGTCAGCATGCGACAGCTGAAAATGTCAGACTCGCCGCTCCTATAAAAGACTGAGATGCGTCTCTCTTTCCACACACCCTTCTACCATCGCCGCCGACACCGCCACCGCCGGCCAGCCGACCGCCGCCACCGCCTGCAGTCACCGCCATCACACCAGCAGGGAATTTCGAGCTGAGTCTGCTTATTGCTTATTTTTTTTGTTTGAGCTTTTTGTTTTTTAAAAATTTTTATTTTCACTCAGTCTTTTTTGTTTCGGAGGAAAGAAATATGGCGCTGCAGAGGGCGCGAGTTTCTAAAAGACGGTCGCGCAAACAAAGTGCTCTCCTCAACTGCCCGGCTATTTTTTTATCTCAAAGGAGAGAGCGTCACGTAGTTGAGGTTCACGCTTCTCTTGAAGCGTACCGAATTCTCGAGAAATGCAAAGCTGAGCGCCATCGTCGTTATACAAGAGCGGAAAAGGAAAACGTAGCGACATGGCCGAGAGCCGTCTTCTCAGAACAGCATTTACTCTACTATTGCATAACAGCCGCTCTCAGCGCCCCCACTCGTTGGGCGTTTCATGAAAAGAAAGAGCGCCGCTACTCTCCTCACCCTGCCTCCTCTTATAAAGTGAGAATAAGTGCTATGAAACGATTCGACAAGCCGATCGGTTTCTTGGGAGCGACTGCAGCTCCCACTCGGTGGGCGCGCGTTGTGGCTGACGTGAACACGGTCTCTAAACGTTTCGACGTCGTCACTTGTTATCCTGCATATTGCAACGCAGCCGAATTGAAGAAGATAGGGACGCACTATTTTAAACCATACGCTCCAATATGTATTTGTCACCGCCGCGCTCACACGCCTTATTGCTTTTTCGAGACGATCGTGTCACAACACAGAAATAGAAAAAAAGCCTAAATGATCAAAAAAAAAAAAAAAAAAAAAAAAAAAAAAAATTAATCTCCTCCTCCTCCTCCTCCTCCTCCTCCTCCTCTTCTTCTTTTAAAAAAAAAAAATAAATATTTGTATCAGACTCCCCTGGAGTCTGATACAAACATTTATGACTATTGAGTGAAAATAGAATTTTATCGCAAAAAAAAAAAAGAAAAAAAAGTCACTTCTACCGCCGCTACTGTGACACCGGCCGGTATCAATAAAAAGGTCGGCTGACTTTTCTCCACAACCATTCACTACCGACCGTTCGAGTGAGAAACACAGCAGACAGTCAGACACACAACCGCTCTCTGACGCGTCCTGAAAAAAAACAAAAAAAATGTCCAGTAGTAAAAGCAAACTCTTCACAGAAATTCATTTCGACGCTCGACTACAAGGACCCTTTAGTTGTATCATTAGCGGTCCGTCGGGTTGTGGAAAATCGTGCTTGGTGGATCAATTTCTGAGCGACGTGAACAATTTGGTCACGCCGCCGGTGGAAAAGACTTTTTACCATTACGGCGAGTGGCAACCTCTGTTTGAAAAAATGCAAAATCAGTACGGTGTGGAATTCAGAGAAGGTCTTCCTAGCAAAGAGTCTATAGCGGGAGACGTGGAAGTAGCAGAAGACGCTTTACGACCCCACACTCTACTGATATTGGACGATCTGATGAGCAGTTCCAATCAGCAAGTGGTAGCCGACATCTTTACTAAATACTCGCATCACTGGAACGTGAGCGTCATATACATCACTCAGAACCTATTCCAGAAATCACCCGACTTTCGAACTATGAGTCTGAACGCTCACTACATGATCGTTTTCAAGAACCCGCGCGACATGGGGCAAATAGCTAGTCTGTCTCGCCAGGTGTTTCCGTCCAACGCGGCGGCCCTCTCTAGTATATTTACCCATGAACTCAAGCGACCTCACTCATACCTCCTTCTGGACTTCAAGCAGTCAACACCTGACGATCTGAGAATACGCTCCTCTTTGACGTCCATACACTCTCAGCTAGTGTTCGTACCGCTAGACAAAAAAAAGAACAAGAGAAAGCAGTAGCAAAAAAATGTCTTCTCATCTACTCGAAAGACACTTTGGTACTCTCAAGCACTTAGCTAAGTGCTCACCAAAGGACTGCTCGCATCTAATAGACTCTGGAAGCGACGATCTGATCGCAGCGTTAAGTGAGATCTGTCACAATTTACTGGTAGGGAACATCCCGCTCAGCGACAAACAACTGGACAAGCTTCGAGAATCGGCTGACGTGTTGAGGGAGGTCGGCAAAAAATCTACGCCCATCAAAAAAAAGAGACGCGTCTTGGTACAAGAGGGAGGTTTCCTCATTCCGGCTCTCATAGGGATGGCCTTACCGCTTATAAAGAGCATTCTCCGTATATGAGACACCTCATTCGACACCTACTCGCCGACAGCACCACCACCACCACCACCACTACCGCCACCACCAGCGTCATTGCCACCGTCGTCCCCATGACGGACTCAGAGCAGCAACAACACTACAAACGTTTAGCGCTCGTGGATCCTGAGACGCTCTACAAATCATCACGAGCAGGTCTACTTCATCATGTGCCCGCTGCTGCTGCTACTACTAGCGCTGCTACTACTGCAGTCGCTGCTGCTAGTACTTCTACTGCTCCAAACCTTCCTCCTCTTCCTGATGAGCGCACTGAAAAGAACGAGAGTTCCGCTCCTGCCACCGCCGCCCGCCTACCTGCCGACATGGCCTATTACCACAAGCAGGCAGAACAGTCCCTTCATCCCGACGCGGCCTTGCACCAGGTGCTACAGTTTATCTACAGGGACTTGGATTTAGTGTTGAACGACCCCACTTTGGAATCGCGCGAGAAAATGTTGAAATACCGAAGGTTGTTGAATAGATTGCAATTTTTTCTCGCGAATCCCCACAACAGCAACATCTCTTCGTCCTACTCTTCTTCGCCCCCGGCTCACCTCCGTCAGTCTGCTGAAGAGGCCAGCGCGTCCCTACTCGAGCGGTTGGTGAACCAAGTTCCCAAGAGGAATCGCACTCGGACCGTGGCGCTGTACAAACAATTGGAGAAATCCGGTGTGATCAAGTGGAACGAGGACGGTGCGGTGCGCGAGATGTCGGGTAGGAGAATACCACCTGAGCATCGCATCAACATAGTGGACTTACTGAACGACGCTGCCAGGTTCAGGAAGACGGCGCCCAGACCGGCGGGCTACTCGCCGTTCACGAAAGCGCTGCGCGAAGCAGTTCCCACAGACTCCTTGATCGGAAACCATCTGTATAAAGCGAGCGGACCTGGCCGAAGTTTGGACACACGGCTTGCTGACAGAGGTCGGAAACGACCGAGCTTCGACTCGGAAGAAGGAGAAGCAGCAGCAGCAGCAGCAGCAGTAGCAGCAGCAGACTCTTCTCTCCAGGTGGACGATCAATCCTCTGACGACGAGGAGGACGACAGTGAACTTTTCCAAACTCCGACTTCCTATAGGAGCGTGGCGAGTAAGAAAAGGAGAGGGCGCAACCGCCTAGCGGCGAGCTCGTCGTTCACGCCCTCAACAGGCCCACCATGGGCAAACCAGTGAAGAGACTGACCAAGAAGGAAAAAGAAAAGAAGCGCGTAGTAGCTAGATATACCGACGTCAAAGCGCCCTCCAGTTTCACTAGCGTGACTAAACTCCAGAAACATCATTTTCGCCACCTGAACCCGGCCGTCATCCGAGATGCTTTAGTGTCGCTGGACGCCTACACTAAACATAAACCCATTCGGAGAAAATTCGCAAGGAACAAGACTATAACCGGCGCAATCGATCAGCAGTGGCAGATAGATCTGATGGACATGCAAGCTTTGGCGTCTCACAACGACCGCTTCCGGTACGTGGTGACGGCGATCGACGTTTTCTCTAGGTACGCGTGGGCCGTTCCCATTAAATCCAAGAGCGGCGCTGATGTCACCGAGGCCTTCCGAGAGATGACAGGCACTGGCGAGAGACGACCGCGCACTGTTCAGACAGACAAGGGGAAAGAGTTTTTGAACAAGATCTTTCAAGATCACTTGAAGAGCGAGGGCATAGAGTTCTTCACTGGCGAGAACGACGACATCAAAGCTAGTCTAGTGGAGCGCTTGAACCGCAGTCTGAAGGAGAAGCTGTGGCGTTATTTCACACACAAGCGCACGTATCGCTACGTAGACGTACTGCACCATGTAGTGTCTTCTTACAATCGCACTCACCACAAGACGTTGAAAATGGCGCCGGCTCAAGTCAGCTCGGAAAACAGCGAAACAGTTTTCTACCGACAAGATCTCCCAACTAACAAACAAATCGACGAAATATGGAAAAAGAAGAAAAAAACAAAGACGTCCGCCGTCGACGTCATCGCTCCGGGTGACAGAGTGAGGATGTTGAGAACTAAAGGCGCCTTCGACAAAGGGTACGAGGGAAACTGGCGCGAGGAAGTGGTCGACGTTGCTAAGACGTTGGGAAGCAGAGGGTTCGAGCTGAAAGACGACAAGGGCGAGGAGATAAAAGGCGTCTTCTACCCGGAAGAGGTTCAGAAGGTGTACAAGAGTCGTTACGACAACAACTACCTGATAGACGAGGTGTTGCGCCGCAAGACCGTCGACGGTAAAGAGTTAGCTTTCGTACGTTGGTTAGGTTACGACGACAAGTTCAACGAGTGGATCCCCGTCAAAAAAATAACGTAGAAAAAAAAAAAAAAAAAAATGAACATCACTCTACCTAGCAACAGCTCTATGGAGTATTATCCTGACAACAGCTTGACGTCTTTCCGAACTCACTTCGACTCGCCGCTCCTTCTGCCCGAAGCATACGAAGCGGCTCTGACTGAGATCATCCTCCCTACAGAATGGACTAACGTGCACGACGACGACTTGATCATCGTTGTTCCTCTGCGCACCAAAGGTTCGCTAGAGGAGGCGATCCAGGTTTTAAAAGAAACTAAATTCTCCGAAGGAAAAAAACCACAGGTAGACTGGAAGAGAATGAAAAACGCGAACGGTCTGAGCAAGCTAACGTTCAGCTCAAAATTCCCGCTGAGCTGGAAGGAAGCGAGCTATGTAACGGTGGAAGAGATATCAGACACGTCGGAAGAGCAGCAATTGAAACCGGAAACAAAAAGGTTCAAGAGAGAGGTCGACTTGAGACAGACGAATGCCGTATACAAGCAGTTCTTGTCCCCGGCGGTGAAGAAGAAGGCGATCAGCGATCAAGCAAGACAGATGATCGAAAAGATGGAGAAGGACATGGGAGTGCGCAGTTTCATGCCAAACATATTCGAGATACCTCCTATTTTCACCGGAAGCAACCACACCCTAATCGAGCGCTTGAGTGAGACGTTGCGAGATGACAGACTAGAGGGCGACAGCTTCTTGCTCAAACCGATGCGGATCTTATCGTACGACGCCAAGAGGAAACGCGTCACCATCAAACCGCCGAGACACTGTGCTGTCCTGCTGAGTCAGCATCTCGCATGCGTTCTAGGCTTCGGAGAGAAGGCGTGTTTCGCGTCGCCGACTACCGGCGCCTACTCGATGGATGTTTACGGGGACGTGCACTCTGTGTACATATACACCGACATGATCCAGGAGAGACGTGTGGGCGACATGCAAGTGCCGCTGTTGCGCTGCGTGGCGGTGGACAGAGGCGGAAAGCGTCGAGGTGGCGTGCAAGCTATCAGTTTTCCTCATTTGGATTATTTCCCCTTAAAATCCAAGAGGTTTACCGAGGTCGGCATCTATTTAACCCTTTCGTGCCCAGAACTATTTTGACAAAAGTGAGTTTTCACTATATCATTTGTGGATTGTGTAACAGTTCAATATTTTGTGCTGAGATATGTTTTATATTATGTATTCTGAAAGCCTATGGAACACACTTTTGTATAATGTATGGAAGAATGTTTGCAAACGTCATAATTTGGGTTACCATGGCAACCAGAAAAATTATTTTCCTAATATTAAACAATATTGTAAAAACGCTTAATATTTCCAAAAAGGGCCCTTTTAGTTTGGAATAGAGTCATTTGACATGGTAAACATGCTTTTGCTATTCCGAATCAGGGCATACATATTGGAAGTGAAAGAATACTACCAATTTAGTCGGAATCTCCAGAAAAAAACATTAAAAAGTTTTTTTATCACTTTTTTTGCCATTTTCTCAACATTTCTTTTATTTATCAATATTTCTTTTGCCCCCTTTGGCCAATGGGCGCATTTTTAATGATTTTTAGGCAATTTCTAACCCATTATATTTTATATTCATGCATACCATTGATATTCTATTCATGTCACCATAGAGTATTTGGTATCGTTACAAACCTTATGCGATTGTGCTTCATTTGCACCTAGAATCATCATAATTTGACCACTATAGCCCCTAGAGTGCTCTGTTGAAGATGTATAGGTGTAAAAGCGCGCACTTTTGGAGTTCTGGGCACGTAAGGGTTAAGAGACCGATCCGGTCATTCCATCCCATTCGGTAGAGGCGAGGTGACCGTGACACTTCATCTGAGACCTATTGAGCGCTGAAAGAGAGAAAAATGATGCGTCAACGCGTTCCGTACTTTCCACCCAGGCGCACCGTCGGCAGAGGGTACAGCGATTACTACAACGCGCAGCTGGGCAACGGCGTCAACGTGTACAGCGGGCGCTCTTTCCAGAGCGGGCACGGTTTGGGCGGCGCTCTGTTAGGTCTGATGCGCTCAGCTACCCCGCTATTGAAGTCGGTGGGAAAAACGCTGCTCCGCGCCGGTGTGGGCGTAGCTAAAGATGTGCTGGCGGGTCGGACTTTAAAGACCAGCGTGAAAGACCGAGGCGCAGGCGCTCTGAAGAGACTGGCGAGTACGGCGTTCTCGGGAGGAAAGACGCCTGTCGCGTCTAAGAAAGGGTCGAAACGTCGCCGGCATTTTCCTCAGACGGGAGGTGGCTCTTGCAAGAGACGTAGAGGGGATGTATTCGACCGGTAAGCGCCTAGGCGTTCAGGTATAAATAAAAAGACTGGAGGCGGCCGGCGTCAGTCTGTCGGCCGCGTGAAGAGAGAACACAATGGCTTACGTACACGAGAGCAGTAACGAGTGCGCGCTCTCTGAGCTCGACCTGCACACCGTAGCGCCGACTCAGACTACTATCTTAAAGTCGTCTTTCCTGGGGATAGAAACAAAAAACTCTTTAGAGGATTGAGGTAACATAAATTTCACCATCAACAAGTCGCAAGAGTACACAGACCTGAACGAGAATTACCTTCATCTGGAATGTCAAGTGCTGAAAGCGAACGGAGCGGCGATCAAGGACACCGACGCGGTAGCTCCGGTGAACAACTTGGCTCACTCGCTCTTCAAAGACGTCCAAGTCTCCATCGGCGGTTTCAAAGTGTCTGGCAACACCGAGACCTACCCTTACCGAGCTTACTTGGAAGGGTTACTCAACTACAACAAAGACGTGAAGGACGGCGTCATGAGCGCCCAGGGGTGGCATGAAGATACGCCCGGTCAGTTTGACACGTTGACTGACGCGAATGCGGGGTACAAAGCGCGCAAGAAGCTAATCTCCAACAAGCGCTTTTCGCTGATGGCGCGACTGCACTTTGACCTGGCTCATCAACCGAAGCTCATCGTTGGAGAGACAGAAATCAATCTCACTCTGAAACAAGCGGCGCCCTCTTTCTATCTGATGTGCGCCGCTGACGGAGGCTACAGCTTGAAGATCTACAAAGCAAAGCTCTACGTGCGACGCGTGCTGGTGGCGGACGCTGTAGCGGAAATGCACGAGAGAGCGGTGATAGAACACGGGCCCTTCGACTACCCGGTGAACAGAGTGGAGGTGACGACGTACGCCATCCCTCAAGGTAACAGAGATCACAGCTACACGCACTCCAACACAGGCCAGCTTCCCAAGTCGATGATGATTTGCTTCCTTGACCACGACGCCTTCAACGGTAGCTACACCAAGAACCCGTTCGAGATGAAGCATTACGACATCAGCTCGCTTCAAGTGATAGTGAACGATCAGAAAGTGCCGAACGACGCCTACGTGCCCGACTTTAAGACCAAAGCGGCCGTGAGAGAGTACTTGGCGCTACACACGGAAACGGGGATGTACGAGGGCGCGCGCTCCTGCGGTATTTCATACGATCAATTCCTGAACGGTTACACGGTGTTCCCCCTCGACTTAACCCCAGACAGATCGCACGACGGGTGTCGCGTGAACCTTATAAGAGCGGGTCAGCTGAGGGTGGAAGTCAGTTTCCGCTCGGCGCTACAAGCGACAACAACGGTGCTACTCTACTTGGTGTACGACAACGTCGTCGAGCTGACCCGAGATCGACACCCCGTCACCGACTACCACATGAACTGAAGACAAGACGGCGGTACTTGGCGTATCGTATGAACACGCTTGAAATAAGCAGAGTGTTGAAGGAAAACGTTCACACAAAACATCGTTTCCTGGGCGTTTTCTCTTGTGACACTATTCCGAAGCACCCTATCAAAGACACTTGTTTCGTGAGCAACACAGATCCGCAACATTTACCAGGTCAGCATTGGGTGGCGTTTTACGTGTCGAGCACGGGTGAAGTGTACTACTTTGATTCCTTCGGCTTACCGCCGCTGAGTGCGGAGTTCTTGTCTTTCGTGGAACGCTCTGCTCCGTTCAAGTGGCAAAGAAACCGCATTCAACTGCAAGACACTTCTGCTGACACCTGTGGACCTCATTGCGTTCATTTCCTAATTGAAGCATGTCGAACAAGAAACCCCAAGAAGTGCGTCATGCGCATGAGCAAAATCCCAAAGCTGAGCGACCGGGCCATGAGTCAGAAGCTATCGATGATGCTGTTGTGACGGGTTGTTGCGATGGCGGCCGTTTCATGGAGGCAAAGATTCTCTGCCTTGCCGAAATGGTGTTGGATTTATCCAAAGTCGTGCAATGTCTATTGGAGAGAAGTCGTCCGGGGTGTGGTGGTGCGAGTGACGGCGGCGTGAGACTTTGCGGCCTGTTGAGTTGCTGCAAATCGAAGAAGCAAGCTAAAAAAGCATAAACTTGTGTGTTTTTTCTGATTGAAATGAAAATAAAGAATAAAATGAAAAGAAAAGAAATTATCTTGTTGTGTTTTTATTTCTATATATAAGTTACATAACTTTTTTTTGTTTGTTTGTTTACAAACAGTCACGTGTCACGTGGTGTTGTTTACAAACAAGAGAGCCACGTGGTGTTGTTTACAAACAAACCCTAAGTAGGTCACATTACCCTAGTTACCAGAATGCCGGCTTCTGATTGGCTGAGCCTAAGTAGGTCACGTGACGTAAGTAGGTCACGTTACCATGGTTACCAGAATGCCGGCCTCTGATTGGCTGAGAGCTTCTAAGTAGGTCAGTTGGTCACCCAGAATGCTGGCTTCTGATTGGCTGAGAGCCCTAAGTAGGTCACGTTACCATGGCAACGGGTCACGTGACCAAATGGAGGCCTCTGATTGGCTGCATGTCGATTGAGTAATAAACAGTACTTAACTATAGTCCCGTTCCGATACATACTATACTACTGTTAAGCAATGCTGTTATCTGCAGGGGACCGTCTGACTCCATCCCTTATATATGGGGTTATTTATGCAACGTGTCTGATACTAAAAAGAGTCACTCTGATGCACTTTCTTATCCATATACCCCCATATACAGAGCTGCAAGCAATAACTACCGAGAAACCTCACTCAGCCAAAGCTATAACCTAGATTATGGCTATATATATGAGAGTTATGACATGGTGCTCTTAAGCATACCTACTTTAGTCTGCACTATGATTCCCCATATGACATTATCTCCCGACATCATATTCATGAATGCAAAATTATACCCATGCTGTACATACATATCAAGATGTGTGGACTCCTGAATTTAATTTCCCAATTAATGTTAGTATTAGTTGACGGTTGGTGTCCTAGGAAAATGACGAGGCTGAGGTTTTTATTTGCAACGATAAACTTTCCAATATTGGAAAGAGAAAGAATAAATATTTCTATCATAAGCTATTTATAGCTCATACAGTTCCATCATAATTTAGGCACAACCAACAACTTAGTAGCTCACATGTGCGGTTTATGATACAAGAGCAGTACATATTCACTGGCATGCTACCAAATGATGTCATGTTAAGAGCTCTACTCCAGACTGTGTGTGGTTCAGGTACAATCCTATCATATCTAGATAGTGATCCAGCATCTATAGAAGGTCCGTGCAGATATTTATAACTCTACCAGCCCTAGGTTATCGCCAACCCTGAGGTCAAAAATAGCCATGATGCTATTTTCACTTTATGATAGCATCCTTTATCACATTATGATGTCCTAGTCTTCCCTTTCTCCGATTGCATGCTATATGATTATGCACTCTGTTTTCATAGGCTGAAGGTTATCATTTTTGACAGATTGAAAGGCAAGCGTCAAATATGGGTACTGTAATCATATAATTATATGCATGTTTTCCTGTTATAGCACACCTTATCACCATAAATCTTCCTTCAGGATTAGGTAACCGTATTTCATTATCCATTAATGGTTCTCTACATACAAGGCTGATAGTACTTGTTTTTAACAAATCACGATTCCTGCGTACAACTCATTTACAAGATAAAATAGTCACTATCCCACACGTAATACATGGTGATAAGATATGGATTATATATTCTCCCTTTAAAGGCTGCATGCTCCTGTAATGTATTATGTCCTATATCGTCCTGATGCATCATACTTAAAGCATCACACCAATTATACTAGCTTGACCCACGAGGGTTCCGTATGATGCGAGTGCATCAACGTGGCAACTCGTCAGGAATGCTTTCATGCATCATGCCGACCATGAACCACTGTGTATTAAAGCACTTTGCGGCCCTGAAAGGGTGAGAGCTAAGCAACAATGGCTCTCCTTCCACAGGACGTATTAGATTATGGTAACATGGGATCACATTGGTGCCAGAGAACCCACCAGGAAGATAAGAGGAACTCATCTATTAGATACCAGCGGGCCGGGTGAGAGGTAAGGGGATTACAAGGCTACTGATAATGGCACTTAATGGCATTGGTATCAGCTACCTGTATCTTTTTTCCCCAGGGTTATCTGTAATGACACTTACATATCTGCCTATAGCGAATTTGTATGGGATGAACGTGACTGAGCAGATGATTATTAGCTATAATTATACGACTCTAATTTACAGACAATGTCATCTGACACTGATGTACTTGTAAGTGGAATCGGTATCCTAGCTAAAACGATGTTTTTATCTAAATTTATATCATAAAGACTTTTCTACCATGGTATTGTAGATTCAAAGAGATAAATTAAGGCATAGAAAATATTTCAATGCAGGTGATAAACAGCTTTATATATTAAAGCGCAGTTCCTAAGTAACGTTTGGGCCTCACTGGTAGAATAGTGTGCGGAGTATATTTTCTTGAAAAAACAATCTGCACTATAAAAAATCGCACCCCGAGAAGCATATATGGGAATGCCAGACAAATCATATCATAAACATCTATAATCTTGCATTTGCAGTTATGACGTCAGAGTTCATGACGCGATCAAATTAGATAACAGTGGGTATCGACATCCTGAACTGCTGAAGTATATAATTCAGAGTGTCATCCAAGATACATTAAGTTGGATTGGTATCTGAACAATGGTATTATTTTTAGCTATTCTATGTACGTGCAAATGGGTTCTAGGAACCCGCAGGCTGGAGATCATATAAATACCAAGCGACTGTCATTGGCCCTAAATTATAATGGATGTCACATGATTGTCCAACCTCCTGGCCTATCTAGCTTAACGATACACCTAATTATGTGTCCATCGTAACACTATCAATTCTTGCAAGTTTAAACCTATTCAAGTTATTCAATATTTAAGCTGTGATAATGACATTAATTCAGCCACACGGACAGACGGTGCTAACGGGAGACCTCGCATTATAAACTTTTACGGAAAAAGCAGAATTCAGACTGAAAGAAAGATTCATCTCTATTAATCTTGATATTTCTCTGCCTCATGAGGATGGTGTGGGCCCAGATTTGGTCCCATTTCTACTGAGTTAGAGCATTTTTTATATCTATGCTTGTACATACTCTTGTGTATTACCCATGGTAAAAAGAACTACTTCCAGGGTATACTCAAGTAATATTTTATAAAGGAATCTTATATTATGACTTACCATTTGTGCCACCATGAAGCAGTGCTTAAAGTTGTGGAAGGGGACGTGGTTGTAGTGTTTGTAGATCTCATACAACCATTGGTGTAGCACATCCATCTGAGGAAGGAAGAGACACTAGATTTAGGTCTGACAATCATAAATCAATGAGGGTATTGCGAACAGGTTTATGCAATTCCAAACTGGCCTGAAGTCTGGTATGATGGGTTGGGATGTTTGTATTGTGTCATGCCCGAGATGTAAACATATGCTGTTGGCAGCTCTAGGGCGGAGATGGTGATCGAATCTATGGTAGGGTGGCCGGTCCATTTTTATATAATGGTACAACATATAGATGATATGGATGTACTTATGGCTTGAATCCTCACATTGAATAAACTGTCTTTGTAATTCTCATAGAATCAATAGGGGGGAAGATATCCTTGGTTGAAATCACCTCACCCTGCTACACCTTCTGACAGGTTTGAACTCGTGCCATTCCTCAATGAATCCTTCATATACAGTGGCCCCACTGTACCAGTATGCCACCTGGGTTAAAAACGCCACACTAATGACCTCAGCTCTGTTTATGTACCATTGAGACCAATGGAAACGCATGCTTTACAATGCTGTCATCTGGTGTCAGAATATTTCTAAACTGATTATAATCCCCACCTTACACCCAGACGCTAGGGCTTATCATTTCCATTCAAAATGCATCATATTTAGTTAATTCAGATCTTTCTGTGGTAGTTTGCCAAAAATTGCCAATTTGTAATTTCTATACAAATTCAAGTTTTGCAATGTACACTTTTAAGTGCTTTATCTACTATACAAATAATTTTACCTGCACAATATAAAACATACAAGTGTGTACCTGCATTCAATACCGCAATAACAAAAAAAGAATTTCATTGATATATGATTTTGCCTTTGCTCAGTGGGAATTCTCATACTATTCTCATACTATATTTGGGAGATCATACTATATTTGGGAAATCATACTTTATTTGGGAGATTATACTATATTTGGGAGATAATACTATATTTTGGAGATCATACTATATTTTGGAGATCATACTATATTTGGGAGATCATACTATATTTGCTCGTTGTACCAACTTTGGGTTTGGGGGACCACACTCGATTTGATAATAGAATTAGGTAACCTCGACTGCCGGGTTTTCTCTACCATCATACATAGAAATCCTTTGAGGTTTACAGCACGACCATGCGCATATAAAAAAAAAAGATAAGATAGTCAAGTCGTTTACTATGGTTTTATACCGTTGGTCTTTTGCAGAATGCACTGCAACCTAGTTGCAATGCAACACACACAGAAATACAAGCGTCATTATCGCCACAACCAACTAATTCTGAAAGTCAGGCAGTACCCGATGTTCAGAATTGGGTAGTGTTGGCGACTGAATTGAATTGAATCATTTATTGTACAGTAGCTTCTTGCGACGCTTTCTCCCAGATCAAATCCTTTTACATGTGTTTGGATGTTTTGATGTTCATATCATTAATTATTTGAATTCATATATGTGACAAGATCTGCGAAAAGAGACCTTAGTGCAGGGTGCACTAAGGACTCTATTCCTAGTACAAGTCACATATGTTGATATACGCCAAGATGCGTTGCCGGTAATATATTTAATTCTGAATGACTTGGTCGAAGGAGATCCTTGGTCTTTGCTTCACTCCCAGTCACGTACAACTTTCTTCATGCTATTCATGTATAGGTCTTTGTAAGGCTAGCGATATCATTATTTAAGTCGATCGATGCACTGTACTATGGTTGCTTCTTGAAGACATAATACCTACTCATACACTGGTAAAACACATCAGAGAACTGACTGGCTTCAATCATTTATATAATACGTACACGTAGCAGAATTATACATGTAGTACTTCTATAATTAAGTGAAATCATAGTATCCCTATCGACCAGCACTTATTGACAGGGAAGACGCTACTTACTTGTTAGCATACACCACCAAAGCATGCTGTACATAGCAATACCATGATGACGGCTAAATATGATCCACTTAATAAATAATGTATTGTTTTGGTTATTTCGGCATATCCCTTGCGCACAATTTTCATTGTATACATCCTCTCAGAGGGTTTACCTTAATAAAACGTTCAGTACTATTCTCCAGGGGCGTGGC
Source organism: Harmothoe impar (assembly GCA_947462335.1). Taxonomy (NCBI): domain Eukaryota; kingdom Metazoa; phylum Annelida; class Polychaeta; order Phyllodocida; family Polynoidae; genus Harmothoe; species Harmothoe impar. Next base: position 33,010,040 of record OX381716.1, on the reverse strand, counting down.
AACCGGGGGTGACGGGGGGGGGGGTGGGGGGACATGTCCCCCCCCCCCCCCCACTTTTGACAAACCCCCAAAAAATGTCAAACCAAAATGGTCAAGTAAAAAGGGGTCAAAAAGGGTCAATATACAACTCAGTCCCCCTACTTTGAAACTACTTGCCACGCCCCTGTTCTCGTGTAAGGTATGTGCTTGTGCACCATGATGAACAATAGCATCGTTTCATATGTTCATTGAAAAACTCCTCAATGAGGTGATATGATCAATAAACTTTCAATACTTCAATACTGACCCCGGTGTTATCCTGAGAAATCATCCATAATGAATACCAAAGTGAATCAAATTATCCCTTAAGATGTACATTGTATCATCAGTATACCTAAGGCCGAAAAAGAAGGTTTGTTTCAGGTCACCCGACCAACCCTATCAAAACAGGGCCGACCCTACGTTTTTTTATGCAATTTTGAAGAACTTTTCGCATTTTTACCCTCTTTTGGTAAATTTTCGGGTATCCAAAAAAGTTGGCCATGAAAAAAAAGGTTGGTCACGTTAAAAAAAAAAAAATCCTACCTACCGATCTTACATTTTCCTCCCGTGTTACCTGAAACAAACCTTCTTTTGTTTGGCCTAACCTGCATGTTTCCTGTTAAAGTATAAGCAATAACTAATAAAAATGTGTTTTCAAATAAACTTTCATCTCGACCCTTCATCTTAACAAGTATCTAAAAGGTCACCTCAAGTTCATCAAAGTAATTGATAATCATATCAGATATTGATTATTAGCCTCCGTACCTTAAATACTGGGTTGAGCTGTCACCTGACGATGTAACTTTTAACCTTCATGACACACATGAAACAATGTACCCTTTATGTATGCCGATAACAACTGTCAATAACTGAGATACCTGCATAAAAAGCCGGAAAATAGAGCTGTCGTTTTCACATAGCCTTAGCATGGAACGTACAAACTAACGGCGACTGGGATGTGGTGTTTTTTCACCAGCAGTATTGACTTAGGAGGGAATCTTAGTCTTTAAGAAGGATAGATGGACAGAGAGACAGAGGGACAAAGCCATATACATGTATAGCGAAAGACAAGGACAGAGAGACAAAGACAGACAGATACTGACATCTTGATTATAATTATGAACAATGTATATGAATTTACGGAAAGGCAACATACATCGAGTACAGCATCAAGTCAATTCAATACAATAGCAACCTTCCATAAAGAAAATTTAAGATATTGGTCAGGTGATCAACCCTTATCTTAGTACATCTCTAGAACAATTAAATACCCTGTTATATACGAGGGTCAGGAAGGGAGGGAAAGGCGGGTCACCTCAGGTTCATCAAAGTAATTGAAAACCATAGCAGCTGTTGATTATTAGCCTCTGTACCTTAAATACTAGGTTATGCTGTCACCTAACGATGTAACTTTTAACCTTGATGTCACACATGGAACACTTTACCCTTTGTGCATTAAGATAACAGCTGTCAATAACTGACATACCTTCATTAACAACCTGTTTGAAAACAGAGTTGTTATTTTTACATAGCGTGTGGAACTTTAGCGTTAAAGGATCAAATGTCACTGGACTGCACATGGACCTTTTTTTCAACAATAGTATAGTCTTAGAAAGAAAGAACGAAAGAAAGAAAGAAAGAAAGAAAGAAAGAAAGAAAGAAAGAAAGGAAATGGAAATGGAAATCAAGAGAGCCTGATTCAGAAGATGTCATTGCAGTACAAGACCCTTGCACTTTATGGCGTTATAGATATGGAGATAGAGGGGATATCCGGATCCTTATTGCCAATGGTAATACGATAATATTGTATGCTGTATACATCCTTCCTACATGACCTTTTACAGAGTATCATATAAATTATTTCATCTTGACTTGACACGTCTAGAGAATCACAAGTACCTTTAGTTGAGTCAGCACTTTCTGTGACATAATCTTGAACATATAATATGTATACTGACATCTTGATACTGTTATGAACAGTGTATAAATATATCAGAAAGGCAACAAACAAAGAGTACAGCAGCAAGTCTTAATATTGGAATAACCTTCAGTTAACGGAATTAGGATATTGGTCATGTGATTAACTCTCAGTACATCCCTAGACTAATTGCCTTCTGAGTCAACACAAACTAATCTCCTAAATACCATGTTATACACGAGGATCAGGAAGGAAGGGATAGATTTAGGTGCTCATTAGATGCATATTTATGGCCACTCAGCGAGGGTCAACACGATGCTGGCTTGGATCCAGGGCAGGTGCTTGGTCAGGACACTGCCCCGACCCAATAAATGTGACATCCACACCCGTTCCCTTCTATCTGGAACGCACCGTTTTCACAGATTTTTAGATGACCCATTATTGTATAAAAACGCTGAATTCGCAAGCTCTTTGTGTCATGTTTTTAAAAAGAAAAGAAAACTGATGATGAACGTCCAGTCAAAGAGCATTTAGCTATAAAACCCCTTTTCATTTAGGTTTGATGGTAAAATCTGAAAAATTGTCATGGACAAAATATCTTCCTCCTATTTTAGAGGCACTAGAAGAGAATAATATTACAAAAAAAAAAACATTTTTCTTTTTTTTTTGGAGCGCACATGTTATCGTCTTTTATTCTGGGAGTGCAGGGGTCTGGGACGCTGCCCACCCTAGCAACAGGGGCATGTGTGGGAGAGGCTGAGGTGTAACTCCAATACAATTACATTGTTATCTTAGCACTTGCTGATAGGGAATGGCGCCCTGGAGGGCAAGCTATTGGTCAAGTAAAATGGCCATCTAAATATTGGGCTGGAAATCCACTGATGACAAGACAGAATATTATTAAATTGAAACGCATGTCATTGGCCAGTGTAACAGTACCGAATATTCATCTAGCTTTATCAGTTTTAAAAATTCATAATAAGCCTGTGAGAATGGGTGTAGACCCTAGCCATATCGTACTCAGCTAACCAAATCTACCGTATACTAAGGAGACCACAGAAGCAATCTGGCTTGGTTTTAACCTGACATTGAGTAGACCTACATCAATTATATTGATGGGAGAGATTCAATTATAATTATGAATATGATATCATTATCCAATTCTATGGTCTATAGTAATAATATTATGGTTAAGATCATACTATACCAACATAAGTGCTAATGAGTTTGCCCTTTTTCAGATATTACCAGTAGAAACAGCTTCCACTGTCCTAGAATTATGGAACGTAGAGATGATTTTACCAAATCGATGTTCTAATTTATAAACCCTTTCTTTGGTGATTCTGGTAAAGAAAAATCTAGCTATAGCATCATCCTCTCATCCCACAATGAAGAATAGGTGACACCACTGAATGTTCCTCTACACAAAACTGACTTAAACGTCACTCTAATAATTAACCACATCAATCCATAGCCATAAAAGGTCTCTTCCTGAGCATACCTGAAGTTGTAATGTGCTTGTATAACCTAATGTCTGAGAAATGCCATTTTTCCGAGTGATTGGAAATCTGCAACCGTGGTGCTCATAGCCAAAAGTAAAAACACAATTCCCTTAATGTCTATGACCTAATTATATAGACTAATAATTATCAGAAATGAATAAATGATGCTTAATTACGCATACTTACTCCTATAATCCAAAAGTACTAGCATCATATAAAATAATATTCACTTTCCTGAATTTGGTCTCTCACCATACAGTCATACAGGCTGAGAAATCCTTCATGAACTAATATGAAAGTACCTGTATGCTTTTATTAACTAATAGGTCTGGTCTCACGGGCGTATCTCTGCCCACACACATCATCCTACATATACACCCTCGGCCCCCACATACAGCTCCCACCTCAGCTCCATACAAGGCTATCAGAAGCTGCTATAGACACTCATATCCGCCGCCAGGATATTGCATCCTATTTAGGTCTTTCCAATAGCAAGGCCTGGGCATTCCAATATTGTTCTCATGATCTGAAATCTTCAGTATCTCTTGTAGCTAGAACTTGACAAATCGTGCAGTTACACCATCTATAGTGTTATGTACTAACATGCGCGTATGTATTGACTAGACCATGCATTCACCTACCAACACCATGCTGACCTGAATCACACCCTGGCCTGAATGTATTTTATTTATACCACAGCGTGCACGGAGAACAAAGCATTTCACACCTCTTGTATACTGCATACAACTAGTGGTATAAAGTAGTTATAGGCCTAGTACCAATCTGTAGGGGTATTCAGTGAAGGAGCCTATAAGGCTTCTTCACTATATTTCACGTACAGATTGGTACACATCCTTTAACTACTACATACATCGCTGTATGTTGACGTGGTCCACTGAGCACACTCTCCTACTTTGGGTGTAAGTCAGATATGATACACGCAACTAGCTGCATAAGTGTTATAAGCCATGGACAATGGTAATTATCTGCGGCTGAGGCCTTGGACAATTACCCTGTCCTTTGGCTTATATCACTCATACATCAAGTCACGTGTATCATATCTACCACATATCACCCATATCACTGCTCCCCCTTTACCTCATTTTCCTGCTGTATATCTAGTAATCTTAAAGCCTATGTAACAGTTTTGATGGTAGTGCCAGTGCGTTAAGATCGATAGGATAGGGACACACTTGTTTCAACAACATAAGAGATAAGGAATGTTCAGGCAACACCCTGGGAACGACCATAGTCGTACCTATATGGCTGCCTCTATATGACAGCTTCATTATGATGGCTGTCCGGAGGAACACTCTCATATCACTTACATACTGTACCCCCCCCCCCTTCTGAATGACAAACCTAGGTCTGTTCTTAGACCTTTCATTTATACATTGATACATGTACAGGTGTTGCCGCTTCTCCTTATTTTATTGAAAACTGGTAACTGGGTCAACGATCATATAAGGCCATAAAAAAAGAAGGTTTGTTTCAGGTAACATGAGCAGAAAATGTAGGGTCGGTAGGTCAGATTTTTATTTATTTTTACTTTTTTCTTTAACATGAAAGTACTAGCCAGCCTCTCCGAAGACTCGAAAATTGACCAAAAAAGAGTAACAATACGGAAATTTCTTCAAAATCGCATTAAAAAAATGCAGGGTCGGCCCTGTTTTGATAGCCTCGGTCGGGTGACCTAAAACGAACCTTCTCTTTTTTCCTGGCCTAATGCAGTTTTGAATGCAATGAAGAGCAAATAGATGATGTAATGCCTTTCTAGATCTGTGGTGTAATTGCTGTGCATTTTTTTATATCGATCCAATTGCACCAGATATTATCATCTGCATGATAGCAGAAATAAAGTTTTAAAACATGATGGCTTAGCGACGGATGAGCATCCATTAGACAAATTATTGAAAGTGGAATGCCTCCTTCAGAGAAAAAGATAGACCGACAACAATTAAAAGTGAGCGACAGATGACGTTCTCTCCCCTTACCTGTATGTTAAAACGGACATGGAGGTTGAGGTCTAGATACATCTGCCGCAGGAGGACAAGCATCTCGGCGTCATCCCACTGCCAGTTGTCAAAGGTCGGCTTCCGCAGGTACTCTCTTATCTCATCTGTCACCTGAATATTACTGGAAAATACAGGTAGAAGCTGTAGAAAATAAAGGTAGAAGCTGCAGAAAATGCAGAAAACGGTCACATAAATATATGTGTAGAGAGAGAGAGAGAGAGAGAGAGAGAGAGAGAGAGAGAGAGAGAGAGAGAGAGAGAGAGAGAGAGGGAGAGAGAAGCTTAGTAAATGCAAGTAGAATCAACTGGGTAGAGGTAGAACTCGCTACATGAAGATAACATTACAAAATGAAGTGTCTGGACATGCAGTACAACCGTGGAGATCAACTTGTTATTTGCCTTGTTTAATGTTTCGTTGACGTCATCAGACCATTTAACTCCCCATTGGGCCAAAAAAAATAAAAGGTGTGTTTCAGGCAACCCGACCCTAGTTTCAAAAAAGGGCCGACCCTAGCATTTTTTTCCGATTTTGGAGATTTTTTTTGATTGTTTTTGCAAAATATTCAAATTTTTTCGGTATTTTAGCAATTTTTTGGTCAGGAAGAACAGATCACATGCCTAAATAGCTGTCCAGCCTCATGAAATTGCTTATTAACAAGAATGTCCAATAATGTCATGATATTCCTGGTTATAGTAAGAATCGGTGAGTCGTCTTGATGACCCACGAGCCGATATGGCAGTCCGCGACTCATTCAAGGTACCTCCAACATTAAAAAAAAAAATTAAAAAAAAAAAATCCGACCTACCTACCCTTAATTTTTGGACCATATTGCCTGAAACGCCCCTTTTTTTGGCCTTGTGACTTTGTATAGCGATCGCGAATACTGCACAGTGCAAACCAAGAAGGGAGAAAGAAGAGAATATACAAACATATTTTCAGTGTAGAATGATAGCCTTCTCGGCAACTGTATGGTGCCTGTTATTAGTAAGTCAACTATAAATAGCATCTCATAAAGACCAATTCAATTATGAGGGTATAGTTCTATATTAAAGTACACCTTACCTCATGCTGATAAAACTGTCGTAAACCTTCTTATTGTGCTCTGCTGTTTTTTGTACATTGTTTTGTCTATTCCAAAATGGCGGCTGTGAGGTTCCCGATGAGACATTCTTGAAAAGTCCAAGCCAACTGAGGTGTTCCACTGTCTGTAAATGAATATGGGCAACCGAGTTAACCCTTTAAATGCCGTATAATGCTGTAAATGTAATGTGTATTTTATCGTTATTTTTTCAGTAAATAAGTAATTTAGCCAATAACATATTTAGTAACTTAAAACTCAAACTCATCATGACTGGTAAGATTGTGGACTATTTGAGTGCACCCTTGTCTTTGCACACACACACACTTTTTAGCACCTTGCTCGGTCATATTTCATAGTGTAACACTGATCGTAAATACATGGCGTCCTGGCCTCTGATTTCTGACGATATTATATACGTGTTTTAAATACACTATTACGTCTAGGTCTACGGTTAAGACCTTTCCTGAAGTCGTAAAGGTATTATTTTGAGAACGTTTACACGGTGTTTGAGCATTAAATATTGCTCGATTCCCACTCATCCACGTCACCACTTTTAGACATAAACATCATCGACTGCCCCACCTACGAGGTATTTGATTACCCTTTTCAGCTAAAAGGTGCCGAACCCAGGTGCTAAAAGTACTACACTATAAGTGTGGACATAGACCTACATTGATATACATATACATAACAAAGGTCTCTGTGTTTTCATTGTATGCATGGCAGATATTGTATTCAAGTCCCTCTACTCAGTAGGTTTTGTCCATATCAATATATATACGTTTATAAATCCACCTGATTTTAGTAGGTAGACTCACTCAAAGCATAAGCAATGTTTGATGAGACCCATTGTACCATAATAATCATAATGAAAAAACAAGACCCTACATACGTTGGTGGGTATATTATGTAGTGAGGTTTTTGTTCAGTTGAACACTAGAAATTACATTACAATGTTTACTTGCTGTTCAAGAACAACATGCTATAATAGGAGTATCCGTGAAACTGTAGTATGGATTTCATTATGTAACAATATTTACGTTTTATAAAATACACAGGTGGTTCATTATACTATAATTTATAGGCTTTATTTACCCGGTAGTCAAAGTCTTCTCTGTGATCCCTTTAACACCTTAGCCAAGTGCTGTTTGATCTTCCCCCTATTTGCCTAAACAAACAGGCTCCACATTCACAGCCTGATTAGTGCACGGTGCTTTAATGCATTATGTCCTTTATCATCATGATGCATGAATGCAGTCCTGGTGAGTAACTCGCCAGTGCTGTCCATGCATCATGCCGGCCACAAGTATGGAGTTGATACATATCCGAAGGGTTGGCATGATGCATGCATGCGGCATGCATGCATCATGACGACAAGGCATAACACATTAAGCACTACGCAGACCTAAAAGGGCTTACTGCAGTAGCCAGCAGGCGTGGCAGTAAGCCAAGGCCATATCTCACCATGACTGGTTAAGCCTCTAGTTTGACTATTGGGGAATGTGTCAATATGAAATGGGCGGAATTTACTGTGGGGATCCCTTTTCCAGTCACCCCTTGTCAACTGCTCATAACATTTCAAGTTGTTTTCCCTGCTCGCTGAAGTGGGGCGGAGTGGATTACCCAGCCTCCCTGACAATGTTAAGCCATAACACATAAATGGTGTATCCACTATCTACACACTCAGAAAGGTGAGCGTCATTGTCGCCGAAAGCACTCTCACCTGAAAGCCAGGCAGTGTTTGACTTTCAGGTGAGAGTGCTTTTGGCGACAGCGATGCTCACTTTTCTGAGTGCGTAGACTATGGAAGAGGTCTTTCAAGTGAAATATTAATCGGCGCGATGTCACAATCAGTATTCTGTTTTACAATCACAATCTCTAATGACTATCTTTCTCGTTTGACAGTTCTGGGAATGGGATGTGGTATCAAAACCCCTTTTTTATAATTACTAGTACATTACAATTTTACATTGGCTTATAGGGCAAGGGTTCTTTCATTGTGGTTTGAAAATGTAATAAAGTATTTACTCAAATCAATTATTGACATTGTACCCAAATCAATTATTGACTATGTACCATTGTACGATTTTAGACTGAGTGTCTTTTGGAGGCATTGTCTATCGCCCGAAAACATTGAAGGTAATATGTAAAATGGGATTATGAACAGCGGGGAACACTTCTGGCAATACTTGCAATTTAAAGCAGGCTAACAGCAAAAGTAGAAACTGCCAATGGTGGTGTTGTTTACATCAATTTTATAGTCCATAAGAGTGAGCAAAATTATATGATTATGTAGGATTACCTCCAACTTTTGTCTGAAGTGGTCGACCTTGCATTTCATATCGCGTACAGCAGAGGGTGCTTCACCCCCACTGGCCGTCAGACGACTCTCCAGCTCTGCCAGTCTGAAAGGGACAGCAATGGGAAAATGTTACATGTTTGTGCATGTTGTGGAGAAGGGGAGAGGGGAAAAAGAGAGAGACAGAGACAGAGACAGACAAAGAGACAGAGAGACAGAGAGAGAGAGATGATAAAAATATAAATCAGTACGATATGGAGAGGTAGTAATATGGAAACAAATCACAATATTTCTGCTTTTAAAATACCACATATTAGAGCTATATATTTATTTCTAACCTGAGCGGCAAATGTGTCAAATAACCGTAGATAAACTTTTTCACCTGAGGCTAGCACATTCTAAAGTCAGTTTTCACACGGTATACTGCTAAAGCAAAGCTCTGACATAAGAAGCATTGGAATTCCAAATGACCATAGAACACTTATGAAAGGGCGCCATTGGTATGGGTAATGGCGTAGGGCTCTGTGGCTATGTCTGTTTAATGTGATTCTTTCCCACAGCGGACCAGGCAATTCTCCGTGAGTGTAGCCGAAAGAAATTACATTTGCATTTTCAGAAAGGATCCGCTTTAGCTGGGTATATATAATATTTTGTATAGCAACGATCTACCAGAAAGGGAGTGTTCCTTAGGCAGTACAAAAATGTGGTACTACTTATTAGAATCGAGAACGCAGGTGTGTATCCCTTTTATCTTTAAAAGACAACTGATGGTTCATAATGTTGCTAAACAGATATATTAGAATGGCTTAGATGGTACTTTTCTGAGGATTATCATAATTATTTGGATAACTGGAGGTATGCTTTCATGGTGTTTGTGAGGTATGATTTGATGGTGTCCATAAGCTGAGGGTAATAATAATAAAGGCTATAGAAATACCAGAGTACCTGAAAACCTGTTGTGTGTACTTTTCCAACCACTTTTCCACTTGTAGATTGTATGTAGGTTTATGTGTTTTAGGTGTATAGAGGGAGGGATCCGATAACCCTACATTTAAACATTTAAAGGCGCCATATATCATGCCCATTTTCTTCGCCATACGTGAATGCAGCCCTGGTGAGTCGGGAGTGTACCAACTGGGTGGGGTAAGCATGTCAGACAGGTTCAAGGCTGCTCGCCAGGGTTGCTTTCATGCATCATGACGACAGAGGACAAAGGCATTAAAGCGCTATGCAGTCCTCAAAGGGTTAAATCACCGGTGTGGGAGGGTGTGTGTGTGTGTGTGTAGGGGGGGGGGGTCAAGTGGTGGAATTGGAGGCACCTGCGGGCTGTGTACCCAGTCACCCACATGTACAACCATAGGGCACACCTGCAATCACGCCTCTGGACCCCCTGTAGTAACCCAGCAACACCAAACCGGGTGTTAAAGGCCAACATCTTGATATCCCTACAGTAAGAAACATGGGACTCACAGCGGTGTCATGGCCCTCTTATACTCCAGGTGCGCCTGTAAAGCCCCCAGCGCAATCTATCACAGATATAAATGCCACTGTAGTGATCTTACAACCCCACAGGGGTGTCACTCTGTGTATAGACGAGGAGGAAATTCAATTTTTTTCCTTTTTTTTAAACATACTTGTACCTCCATTATATCTGCTTCATATGCACATGTAGGCTACATCAGGTACATTAGACTTGTTTAAATTTGGGGTATCTTGAATGCGTTGTTCTGATAAATTGGCATTCTATGGTTCATACATCCCTCTCTGTATCTCCCACCTCTCCCATAATTCCCCCATGTCTCTAATCTCTGTAACTCTCTGTCCCACTTTCTCTGTATATCTACCTCTCTGCATCTCCATGTCAGATAATATATCTGTCCCCTCCCTCTTTCTGTCGGTCTGTCGTTCTGTCTAGCTGTCCCCCCCCCCCTTTCTCTTGCATTCAAGACGGCACCTTGATTGGCACACCAAATAGATTTGGTGACAGCCAAGATTGACACCTAAGCTGGCGGGGTCACAGTATGTGGTGATTTAAGTTGCAGTTAAGCACACATAAAGCCGTCCAAGCGTGGCGTTCAATAACCTCTTTACTCTATGCACATGTCACTGATACAACAGGAATAAACCGAAACTGCTGTAGTAAACAACATATCTTCTATACAACGTGGCATATAAATAGGACCTGAATAAGCTGAATAATAGGCCCAAATCAAAGGTAATCACACCAAATAAACTCAAAAATCCTAATGAGCCTAAATAACGCATTATATCATTATGCTTTTGGGCTTATTTTGGTATCAAGTGGAGGCCAAATTTTTGCCACAAAGACCTCTTATAGTTCTAGATTTAGGAAATAAAAATGATTAAAGGGTAGGATATTGTTTAATGCACTATGTCCCATTGCCTGCATTCATGCATCGGCATGTGAGTTATTGCAGCAAGCCTGCCCCATAATAAACACGGAGAAGGCATTATGACTTCTTTAAACGACTAGCAGGCAGGATGTTGAGTGCAAAGGTATAATTCTGAATGACTGATAAAAAGACGATACACCTGCCTTTCTGAGTAACCATACCTATTAATCTAATACCAACATGAGCAAGAGCTACATGAGAGTAACTTTGGTCCATACCGTAATGGCCCGTTTAAGCGCAGGGGTCTCAAATAAGCGCAGGTCTCGTTTAAGCGCAGGTCTAGGACCCCTCTGAACCCCTGAATCTCTCTTTAAAGGTACTCATATAAGCGCAGGTCCCTGTAAAAGCGCAGGGGGTAACAGGCAGTTGAAATTTATAAGCGCAGGGGCGCTTAAACGGGCCACTACGGTATGTAAAATCTAAATTTTCATATTTTATATTAGAATGAAGTGTACAGCAAAATACACCATGATGACCAATAAGAAATAAGTGGAAATAGTAGCTATAGGGTAGAAATCCTATCATGAGTGATGGTAGCTAGACCACAATCGATGTCATAGCCACTCAGGCCTGTGTGGACGAGGGTAGCTTCACTTAGAATCAACCACACACCTTGAGTCGGACACCTGCATTGGTGGTTATCCATGTATGTTAAGATCTCTATTTGGCCACTGTTAGTAAGAGTTACAGTAAGTCTTCAACAAGTATACTATCATACACAAATACTGACATTGACATGATTGAATGAATACACATAGAAATGCCCCACTCAGGGTATGTGGTCAACTCTAGGTGAATCTACCCTGGGTTCTATTTGTAAGACACACCACCACTTCACACAAATAGAGGTATCGTGGTTTGCAGTCTTCTAGTATAGGGACTGTCTGTGGTCAGGTGTAGCCAGAGTCAACATTGACAAATGGGAACAACTAGAGACCACACTAGGTGATATGAGGCCAAGGTAATGTGGTTTAGGCACTGCATCAACGTTGGTATTTAAGCAAAGCACATATTACTCTAATTCACACTTTAAACGACTTTAAGTCCAATAAATGGCATGAGATATACGTGACCAAATGGATGTTTTGGTGTTATTTAATCTGCACAGGAAACTACAGATTTATTCTTTGATTGTGGCCCTCAACCTTTAGTAATGTCCTTTGCTGGTATACTAGTTTGAATGAGTTGTTATTTTGTGAGTCCTTTGATTGCATTTCTCCTATTCTCTAGGGGTTTAAACGTTATTTGTACATCCATGCATTGGGACTTTCTCTACACCCCTTCCAACCTGCAAACCGGAACCAGTGCCGGAACACTTATACTTTCCATAAAACATTGATGCCCGAGTTAGGGCCAGCTTGACATGTACTTGAAATACAACTTTTTCATGACTGGCCTAGGCCTACATGCTCAGTTGTATTCCCAGGTTATATAGATATGTGTTAAGGGGTTTGGTGTGTTTGGAACTGCGTAAAACCACTGATAACATGTACACAGAGAAAGAAATGAGATTCAGCTTGACTCACATGCCACAGTCAGGCATGTGTGGTCAAAAGCACCTTTATGTGAACGTAGGGCTGACTTTGACTTTCTCTCCAGTCATGGTCCAACAATACCGGACCCATTGGCGTAAAAATCAGGCAATGCTGAACTTGCTATAGCTGACCCTGAAGTAAAGGTTAGGCACTGCCTGGAGAGTCCAGCAGTGTGTTACATCATTCCATTATGCTCCATAGCATATCGTGTTTCTGCCTGGTAGCAAACAAAGAAGGCTCAGGCTAACTAACCTTCATACCATAAAAGTCAGACTGCCTCAGGTATATATGAAGAATTGTTTTGCCTGACTGTATTTCAAGTATCAGACAGGCTCTCAAAAGGGAGTAACTTTTATATGACCAGTGTACGAGGCTCAGCTTGACTGTTGTTTAATGGAAGTGAATGTCCAGCAGACTCTCTAGCCTGAGTCCTAAGGGCAGGGCCTGACGCTCACGTTTTTTCTGTGAACCAATTCATGTACATGCATGTTATGCATAATATTAGCCTACCTTCTTGGTGTTAGTTGTAAAATAGGAAGTTATTATCATTTGTAAATGCTCCCAAATGGGGGCATTTGTTTAAATCTCCCATGATGATATGAAGCTTCTGAGGAAGAGGAAATATCTAAGTCTAGGGACACCTATTAGGTAATGAGTGGCTCAGATTCATGAGCAATGCTTGTTTAACTGATACTGTTGTTGGTGAACGGCTCTCACGTCTATCCATATACATACTGCTATTACTAATACTATTTACCTAATTATCCAAGGCTGTGTAGATGCATGTAGATTTTAATGATCAAGTCCCTAATCACCCTTGCCTATGTGATATGTTTTCACCTAACCAGTCTCATGTCACAAAAATGGATTCATGCATAATACTGCCTTGATAAAGAACCCTTTAGTGCCCAGAACTATTTGTTCAATATCTGTTTTTATTTAACATGATTGTTCTGATGTTCTGATTGTTGAAATTATGTCCTACCTTCATCTCTTATTTCAGGATAAGGGTCAATAGACCCAAAAGAAGTGTCTGGATAGTTCTCTACTTCAATATAGCTTTTTTTATGCCTAAAACCGCGCCAATTGGCGCGGTTAGGCATAAAAAGGATTAAGCATATGCTTATTTCACCCGCTGTGGATATACATTTTTGGTTATGTAGCCCCGAGCGTAATTTCCTCTCTTTTTTTGCCAATGTATGCACGCATACACCTTTTTGTAGCCAGTTTGCAGATTGAAATGAAATACAGCTAGTACTCTGTTAGCACAAAATGCAGTCTTACATTGAATCAACGTTGAACCAATATTAATAACCATTTGTTAATGTTGATTCAATCTTCTGTGCCCATCGGGTATAAATCATAAAAGAAAGTGTGCGGCTATATTTAGTTTCAGAGCTCTTCCCCATTGATACTTATTATTGCCAGTAGAAAAGGGTTCTGAAACTACTTGCCCTGGAGGAGAAGTAGTGTACATTAACGCCTCGTATGAAACCGATTTTGAAACTGAATAACAGCTAATATGTGCGATGTGATTTAATTAAATGTGATGTTTTGTAATCATATCAGATTATTGAGAAACGAATTCATTTAAATTTATGTGTTCAACCATCCACCACCACATGCATCTTCTAATTGCGCCTGTCATACACGTTTCAAATGGCTGAAGTCTTGTATTACGATTTATTAATATTATACTAATCAAAATGAATCCGAAGCTGCCCAGAACAGGTCGATGACGAGTGTGAATCGATTTCAGTTGTTAAAAGCGTTGTAGCATATTAGCCTCTCAAGCCTCTAAGGGCCGCACAATGGCAATGGTTTGCCCCTGGTCATCAGGTCTGCATCCCTGTACATGATGGGGTTTAATACGGTTAATAGAACTCTGAAGCATGCACGTATATCATGAAGGCCCCAAGAGGCTAAGCACACTAAAACACACTGTATTTCAGCTCACGCGGCTCTTAAAGAGTTCTCATTGTATTATATAATATACAGTGTATAATCTTGTGTATTCTCTAAGGTAGGGTCACCCCAAGTCGGCCACATACCTCGAGTCGGCCACCCCTCCAGGGTGACTATAAACAAACATGATGTTAAACTAACAGTACCAACTACTTGAATAATTCTTGTTTAACCTTAACCTGATATAAATGTCCATTAAACATGATATATTCACTTTTTTCCTCGCTTGAGGGGTGGCCGTCTTAAGATTATTGGCCGACTTGAGGTGAACCTACCCTACGTTCCATCCCCATCCCATTCCTGCTACATTAGGCATTTTCATGTTATAGCTAATAAAGCTACCTGGAATATGTGCTATACTCTACGTATATATGCACATCATGGCCTGAAGGAATTAAAAGTGTGAGGTCAGATTCAGGTGGTTCTCTGATCGGCGTATGTGTTTTAGAACTGCGCATTTTTCAAAGTTATGTGTTTATTTTTCCTCTCGAACACCCCTAATCTAAGTGGTTGAAGAGGTCCTAATCTTGGATTGCAGCCAAATCTAGGGTTTCTGTTTATATAGGGACTCAACCAGGTAGATAGACTAGCTGGTATACGTAGAAGGTGCCATACTAATAGTATAGTGCGCAAAAGGGGCATCAGCCTCATGATAACACCTATATTATAAGAAGACTATTGGGAAAACGTATTTGATGATTTCAATTAGTAAAATAACTATAGTGTTGCACACAAAGAAACAAAGATCTAAAACGTTGAAAGCTGAGCTCAAATCCAACTGCAGAATCTTAGTAATACACTTGAGTGAAATATGATACCCTTGATTTAAAAAAACAGGAATTATGTCAAACTATAGGACAAAGGAAGCAGTTACAGCTGTAGGCTTAAATCAGTGTAGGCTTGAGACTCACGCATTCCCTTGGGAAATGTACATGCCTTAAATAGTTACATATTCCATAGGAGATGATGAAACTGACTAAACTCAGTTTGTTCAATCACCATAATTCGAATCATGAAAATGTGTCTACGCACTGTGACCATTGCACAAATTAACCCTCTTCCCCAGTCGTCATAAATATAACTGATAGCAAAACCAGGAAGCAGATGCTTGCCATGCCACATCTCTATTTAATGGAACCACCACCCCCTTTAAAGAGGGGACGCGAGCAGTCATGAAATAAATCCTTTTTATAAAATAAAAATGAGCTGAAGCCATAAAGTAATCAGGAGAGTCAAAGAAAAATACTTCCTTTAAGATCATAGCAAAACAAAAGGAAAACCCAAGATCAATATTCGACAAAAAGTGTCTAGAAAGAGAACCGTTCCGTTGGTTTCATGTTCTGGTTTTGTAACCAAACCGGGGGAGTGATATAGGTTGATGCACTATCACGTGCATTTCCTGGTATTATCCACTGGCAGAGCCGCGGAGGCATTGCCCTAGATCTAGAGCCACTTCGTGAGGGTGGTAGCTCCTCTCCAATTAGCTTGTGAAGCCAGCCAAATACACACACAAAATTGCCCTTATCCTACAAAACATTTGTGAGACCCTCATCATACAAATTGCTTTTATCCGACAAAATGACGCAATTTAATGGGAAATGTATGTTTCAATTTTTTCTTGAGGCAATGGATATGGAGCCCAGATTATCTGGTGGCCATCTTACATTTGAGCTGTACTTTTAGTGGTAAATCGAATTTGATTACATCAATATGATTTATCAGCACCATTACATTTTATTGATCATAATTAGGCATATTGCCCAATTTCTACCCCTCAAAGGTATAGCCGATATACTATGACTTGTTTTGTAGGATGGTAACAATATTTCTGCGTGTTTAAACAACCGTTGTAGGATAAGGGCCTGACTTACCACCCTTATCCTACAAATCTATATATTTTTGTCTTCTGCCATTAGTCGTTGGGCAGTTTTGTAGGATAAGGACAGTTTCCCCATCGTGTGGAGATGATGTTTCATGGTCATTGCCTTTTCATTATTACCATACCGACATCCTTCTTTAATGAAAAGCTACATTTCAGATTATTAGATCGGTGCTCAATATGCTACATTACTGAATCCAAATGGAAACATCTTTGATGAAAGCAGTGATGAATCTTAGTGCTATAACCCTGCCTCTACCGTGCACGCATAAATTTATGCGTTTTTACTGTCCAGGATTAATCACGCATTTATGCGAGTTACTCGCCGATTTCTGGCCGATATTTGCCAGTTCTCGACCCTCTGTGATCTGCTGAAAAGTTGGTGAACTTGTGATAGTAATGTATGGTATAGTGTCCCTGCATTATCTTAATCTGTTTGTCCCTGAATTCATTAGGCCAAAAAAAAAAGGTGTGTTTCAGGCAAACCCGACCCTAGATTCAAAAAAGGGCCGACCCTAGCATTTTTTTCCCAATTTTGGAGATTTTTTATTTTTTTAAAAATTTTTATTGTTTATTTTTCTCAATTTTTACAAATTCTTTCAAGAAAAACAAGCTCCCAGTGACCTCAGAGGCCTGAATAATTGAGTAACTTCAGAAACTGGCTTTTTAAGAGGAATATGCAATAACTTCTTGATATTCCTAGTCAATAGAGGAATTATTGAATCATTCTGGGGAGTCGCTAGTCGATTTGTCGATTCGCGACTAATTCCTGGTTCTCTCTATGTTTAAAAAAAAAAAAAATCCGACCTACCTACCCTAGAAATTCTGACCATGTTGCCTGAAACACACCTTTTTTTTTTGGCCTTATGGTAGAAATGCTGGGCATCCCAACTTAGATGAGATTTAACTTATTCTTAATGTGATTTTAGCAATATTCAGAGCAAAAACCATGAAAAATGTGAACAAAAAGTGTTGGGGTGAAAAATGGTTTTGTAACTTTTTCATGCTGAAAAGAATGGTAGAGCTAACTCCCTAAACGTAACACATTGGGAGCTTTATGGTATCATACTCGCTGGCTATTCAATACTGTTCATTTTTACGTCACAGAGACAAAAGTACTTGAGCAGCTGTGACTCCATCAACCTGTGGTGTCTGACTGGCTTAAGGAAGGAGCAGCTCAATGTGATATGGAGGCCTGTGTCAGTGTGTGTCGGGGTCTGGGTGTGGGGGGGGGGGGCAGTCTATAAGACAGCTTTCAAGAAGCTACCTGGCAGTCATATGATCCATCTTGACGGCACGACTTCCAGTCCTGACAGACCCTCCTGACACCACGTCAAGGTAATCAGAGACTAATGGCAGAAGACAAATGTCGTCTGCTGCGTCACTTGCAGCTTACAGCAACTTTCTGAAGTCAATGGCGTCCCACCTGTCCTGTTATTGACCATTTAACGACCATATACTGCGTCAGTGCGCTATGTCCTTTGTTGTCATGATTTATAGGTGCATGCAAGCCTTGGGAGTAATTCACCAGGGCATTATTTATGCAATATGTCGACCCCTAGGGGGTTTATCAAGCGAGCTACTCGCCAGGGCTGCATTATTGTATTATGACTATATAATTCATACAGGGCATTACATCATTGTGCTGCCCAAATAGGGCTAAATACGTGTGACATAGGATACCCTAGAAGTTTTCGTCTGAAAAAATTTGGGAAGATAATGGTTCATGGCATCCTCAAAGTCAGGTTATTGACCCATTTGTTTATACATAAGTGTACCTGTCTCAAAAGCCATCGATCAGAAAACACCGTATTCACTTACTGTAGCTTTTCTGATTTTAGCCAGGTATACAATGCAAAGAGACTGGAATGTATCAATTAACACAGGTAAAGATAAAGTGTGTTAGTTATTGTCGCTACTCTCACCACCTATACATTGGAATGCGCATATCATAATATTTCAGTGCACACACATGGCCCTCATTTACATCTTATACTGAATTCAGGTGTTAAGGTAATGGAATTATCTTTGTATACCATACTCATTAGGATAACTATGCACATACACCCTTTAAAATGCATGTTCACGTCGAAGGCATCAGGGCCAGGGGTGACAATTATAGAATACATTACGGCAGTTTCCACCCTACCCAACCTAAGCTAACAGTCAGGGGTCTAGAGGAAAGCCCATTATTCTCCGGAATTAACCACCAAAGTGTATGTGTACATATGCAGGTATTCTCTGAGAGGTCCCTATTATTGGCAGAATGACCCAACACAGAGCAACCTCCTTAAATTGTGGCCAGACTTCTCTACAGGGGTATATGTATTCCTCTGAGTGTAGGTTTTTGTATAAGAACAGGGGCTTGTTATGCCTTCAAATCTATGAGCGCTAGCACGTTTATTTACTATTGGACAAATTTGCTTAATTTCAGTGCGGTATCAATGCTAGTGTTACTGTTCATGTCTCTTGTGAGGTCAGTGGCAATGTTTGTTTTCCTCTGAATACTAGTGCCACTGTCGTTGTCAGATACTGTAACTGATACTGTCAGTGACAATATCAGTGTTACTGTCAAAGTCAATGCTGTATTTAGACTGTGACCTACCTGGATTCCATGGCCCCTATTTCAAATCCCAGGTCGGCGGCGACTGACGCTCCTGAAACAAAGGGAACACAGTCCATTAATACAAAACAATGGAATTTCTTTAATGTCCATGTAGAAATAGGGGCACACAGTTCCCTTTCACTGAAACTGCATTGTACTTTGGAACTATTGCTATACATTGCACCTTCACAATGAAACAAAATGAAACTGAAGTTCATAATGGAATTTGAATTGAATTGTGTCAGACCAATCTCTAACAAATGTATATACTTTAATATCGCCTTCTGGATAGAACTCTTGCTGTAGCTTATTTTAGTGTATATGTTACCATGGCAACTTATATTTAGGCCATAATGCATCAAAATAGACCTAAGCTTTTGGTACTATCTTTTTCAGCATGAACAACTGGAAAAGAAACTATTTTTCACCCAAAAAATAGATATTATTTGACATTTTTCACGACTTTTGTCGTTGCTAAAATCATATGTAAAATAGGTTAAATCTCATCCAAGTTAACCCATTTAGGGCGGAGCTCTTTTTTGACCATTTTTCTCTTGTAGAGAATTCTCTGGGCTTTCCAGAACTAAAAGAATTTTGCGAATAGTCCAATTATTAGTGAAACCATTAAGGGTCAAAGTATATCAAGACTTCTGAAAATGAAATAACCCGAATTTGCATAAATACATTATCTATAAAGATATGACGTCATAAATATGACGTCCTGACGTCAAAATTGGGTAAATTCCCCTTCCCTTTAAACCGCAATATCACAAATTTGGAGCATTGTAATGACTTGAAACCAATTTTATATGATGATGATAGGTAAATTTAATTAAAATTTTTATGTTGAGTGCCCACAGCCAAAGTGGTGTTTTTTGTTACCATGGCAACCAAAATCAACAAAAATCACTATTTTGGGATATTTGGTTGCCATGGAAACAAGGATTTTCCACAGAAATGCATAAAAAATCATCAAATCTTTTGTTTCCATCATTTTCAGCATGAAAAAATATTCAAAGTCATTTTTGACCAAAATTAGTGATATTATTTGATATTTCTGATGA